>JAYKQN010000003.1:15600000-16200000 GCA_036785175.1 Eupleurogrammus muticus | reverse complement strand
CTGTCAGGGTTATTAGGGTTAGCACAAGGAGGATGTGTAATTTGCCAAATTACTGTCATTTAACAACAAAGTAAAGAATCATAATAGCCTCGACTGAAAGTCCACAAATTAACTCTGGCCCTGGACTGTAAGTGAGGTAGGTGATAATTTCCTTTTAAACAAGGGTCAGTAGCTCTGACACGGTCGTTCTACGCTACGCACCGATATTGTAAGCACGTTTCTCTCCTGACCTGATCTGTCTGCATCCAGCAAAGCCAGTGACACTTTTGTCTTTAAGTGGAGGGTTAACCACAGGAAGGGAACACAAGGGCTTCAATTAGCTCAACTGTGCCTTTTCTGTTTGCTTTCCCACTTTGTTTCTCATTCCAGCCAGCTCAGCCCAGCCAGGTGCAGTGGTGCAGGCTGGGACATAAAACAAAAACCTCTTTCTGGCCACATCACAGTTAAGGGGCACACCTTGACATATATGTAATCGATAGCATGCAGACCCAAAAGCATGCATAAATATGTTAATTAGCATACACTCACCTGCACATACACACCACTGACAGACACACGCAAATAAATACACAGACACGTCCGGAAGAAGATCAAATAACAGATACAAGTGAGATGAGCCAACCTGTGAATGTGAAGTGTTGAAGAGGTGACTCAGGGGGAAGTGGTGTTATCCTGGACATGCAAGGGCATGCAGGTGGGGAGCATGCTGATGGTCAGCTAATCTGCTAATAAATCTATGCAGGTGAGCTGCTAACTCTAAGATCATCCCCCGCTCATTTCCGTTAGTTAGTCTTTCAGCAATTCATTGGATTGAATAGATTCATTTATTTACAGTAAGGTTTGCTCCCAGATTATATAAAAAAATGTGTAAATCATGAATTTTAATTGATTTGTTAAGGTGCATTTACCTAGGTTATATCTGGCTAAGAAGGCATCACTATACAACTTTATGAGGCAGGAAAAGGGCCTGTAGTTATTTATAATTGTGGCGTCTCCACCTTTTAACAGAAGAACAAAAAGCTCATTCCCTTTCCCTGGGGATAACATTTGATTCAAGATCAAGATTAAGTAAATGAGATAGGGGCACGGCAGTTCTAAAGTTTAAGAGCCCAAACCAATTTGTATGTATATCTGATATTTGAATGTATATCTTTAAGTGCTTTATCTACATCACATTCAGAAAAAGGGAAAAAAGGAAACATTCTCCCATACTCTGCTTTACATCTATAAATGATGGTCAAAGAATACTGAAATAGACTAGGCCAGAACTTACTTCAAAATTTTAAAATGTAAAATTTTCAATTTTTTTCATTTTCTTTAAGTTGACAGAAATGACTATGTTTCCTCGACACGTCTTCAAAATCATTCACGAAGTGAGTTCCTTTGTTAAACACAGCTTGAGTTTGACCTCAAGTGAGGAAATACCCCTTCAGATAGAGCGATATGGGCAGCTGCTTGAGGGTCTTAGCAGCTTTTAAAAGGGTACCTGCCACTACACGCACTGCGCTGACACTCCCTCGCATGTGGGTCAGATATACACACACGTACTAACACACCTAAATACACAAAGTCTAAATCATTAATAGATTCTAATGAGACGGCGGTATGTTTCTGGAAGTGTGTGAATGTGTCTGAGGATAGAGCCCGACCTGAGCGTGTGTGTGTGTGTGTGTGTGTGGCCGGCCACAGCTGAAGTGTGACGGTTGTAATTGTGTATGAAGTGTGTCTTGCTAAGAGGTCAGAGTGGATGTTCAGTTTCACGCCAGGAGTCTCGGCGTGGACCTCCTGGTCAGCGGTTAAATTCCAAGCTCCTTAGGGAACGTTATTGCAGCTCTATCAGGTCAGGACACATCATGCGCTCTGTTTTATCTTCTTAGCTTCTCGCCTTCTTTCAGAAATGTGTTTCAGCTTCGTTAAATCGGTCGAGGCTGGAAGGCCCCAAACAGAAACCCAAAACAGATGCACTTTTTACATAAATAGACCACAAACAAAGAGCAAGATTTATTGCATTTATGGCACTGTTCTAAACATAAATATTTAGATATGCTGAAAATGTCAGTATCATGCACTGCAACAAGTCTGAGCAGTAGAATAAATGCAAATGTGAACACTGATACATGTTTTTCCCCTGATTATACTGACCATGAGAGATCTCTTCATAATGCACTTCAATGTCCACAGCCCTCCTTCTGTAAAGGTATTTCAAAGGTTATCCATATTCAAATCAAGTCATGTCAATGTAGTGCAACGTTTTTTGGAACAATCCTTCCACTGCAGACTATCCTGACACAAAGAGGAGTTCTCTTAATTAACATAGTGAAACTGTGGGAGACTTTATATGACTAACTCAGATGGCTGAGTTTTACACTTTTAAAACCTTTTTTTCTCAAAACAAAAATTGTTGATTTTGTCCCTCTATTATTTGGAGTGGACATTTTAATGGCCAGTGTGAACAGAATAGGGGGCATGATTCCAACAACTTGACTAATCAGATAAGAAAAGTGTGAACCTTCCCTTTAAGGAGGTTATATACTGTATGTGGTTGCTGATGATCCAATGACCCCAACAGACTCTTATCTCACATCAAACAGCTGCTGAGAGGTGAATGGAATTAAGTGCCTCAACATTTTTTTGTCTCATGATATATGTGTTGTGTTTGATTGATTTGACAACTTTGATTTAAAAGTGTCAATTAGATCTAATTGACCTAATTTGTGGAAAAAATTACTTGAATTTTTAGTGCAATTGTCTACTTTTATCATTTGAATTCTAATGAATTCTTACAAAGCGGTTGGGAGAACTTCACTTCAGTGGTGGTGTTCCAGTGACCTCAGACTGTACTGTTCAGCCTGGGTCATTCTGTCTGTCTTTTGGAAATTTCTGTTTGAAAAACCAATAATGTGCATGCAAGTGGCCAGGTCAGAAACTCCCTACAGCTTTTCAAAGTGTGGGGCAGTGAGGCAATAAATACTTGTTTTTACAAGTGGGTACATAGCTCGCATACATCTTTGTCCCTCAGACACGGAGCCAGTGTGCCACAGGCTAAGAGACGAAACCCTTACTGCCAAACATGTTGAGATGCTTGTAGCTTTCTGATGGTTTTCTAGACATTGAACTCAAGTAATATATGTAAATCAGATCTTGAGAACTTGCAGTGTAACTGGTCTTGGAGATAGTCTTGGATTTCACTGCAGTACTAATCAAACCCTGCTGATTAACGCATGACAAGAAAGAGAGAACAGAGCCTCTACATTCAGATAAGTTGAATTGGTCTCTGTGCAGCAACAATATACTCTTCCAGCATTGGAGAGGGATCATAGACCCCCGGTTGGTCGAGTGTTATGTGATCATTCAGAGCCGGGACAGGAATGCACTTCCTTGGAGACTCCAGACTCCAAGGCCGCAGACAGAGCAGGGCCTGGAAGTGAAGTGCTATCCCGAGCAGACAGGTGTGTACGTGAGAGGGAAAGGCTCCGGGGGGATCCCCTTTCAAAGCCCTCCGTCACCCCCCGTTCCCGGCTCTGCAGAAATCCAACCCAATCTCAGATAGTCCTGAGAACTTCCACTGGCGAGTTGTGGGGCAGGGGGGGAAGCAACGACGCTGAGCCCCGAAAAGAGAAATGTAACATTGAGGTGAAAGAGCTTGAAATTGTGTGTGTGTGTGTGTGTGTGTGTGTTTACAGTAGGTGAACGCTCCTGGAAGGGACTGTCGTGGCCACGTTACGCCGCCGCGATTCCTGATTGTGTTTTGGGGTCTTACATGACACTCGTGTCAACAGGCACCAGAAGATTTACTGGCTGGTGGTGCCACAGTCTGGGCCCCCTGCGACAAGACGCCGTGGCCTCTCAGTCGCCCTCCACCACACCCTGCTCTGTTCTCACCCCCCCCCCCCCCCCCCCCTGCAGCCTCTATAAAACCCTCCAGGGTGCCGCTGTTCTTTTGCTTTGGCGTCATCTTCATTTCTTTACCTTTTGTTTCCTCACAAGCGTAATACTCCAATATCCATTACACAGAAGAGCCTCCTATTGCCCCCTTTCCTGGTGCAATTCCTTCTTTTCGGCCTTTTTTCTTGAGGCTTGATTTATGGCGGTTGGAGGGCTCTCGGGGAGGGGAGTTATGATGTATGGCCACAGCAGTTATTCTTATCTTCTCTCATATGGCAAAGCTGTTCCTCCCCCGAGGCAAGCTGTCATTGAGTTACTCTCAACCCTTTCCCCGTCCTTTCCTTTTTTTTTTTTTTGTTTCTCACTCGCGAGCGGGCTACTCCTGCATCCACAATCATCGCCCCACACAACATGGTTTGGATCCTCAGTTCTACTTTTTTTTATGTTATTCGCTGTATCCAAAAGCATCTGTGTCAATATGTCAACTGTAGCGAGCGAAGGGTCAAGGAGGATGTGGCCCTGTCACATTGTGATTTGCAACATCCTGCAACGTCTCCAAGCAGACACTGTAATGTCCTGATTTACAGCACATGCTGCCGCTGTCCGGAAGGTACCATTATGAGTTATTAATACGTTTAATCATGCAGCATTCCGTGCATGAGTTTCTTGGAATGCAGAGAGGAAGCTGTGATGATATTTCACTATTTAAAAATCTCTTTTTCTACTTTAATGAAAAGATTCTAAAAACAGAGAGAGGAAATGAAGAATCTTAATCCCTTTTTATTATTAAGTAGACCAACTCTTAATCTAAAGCATTCGGATAATGACAAACTGCCTATATATAAGACTGGAATCTCCCCAGTATTTATACCAACAGGATGATGAATAAGGAAATGCAATAATGGACGATGCTTGTAACCTGACGAGGATATTCTTAGAAGGTTGCTCTTCCTTGCATCACGCTGGCGAGCGCCAAAGCCTCACATTGACCTTCCTTTTCCAACGATATCTCCTGCCTGACCCACTGGTGCGGTGCATCTATGTATGGTGCAGGCAGCGCTGCTGGGGCTGACATACGAGCCGGTGAAGAACGTGACGTCAAGCGACGCAGGTTCTGGGAAAAAAAATCGGAGGCTGTAACATCCGGGTTTATGTTTGACATCGCTCTGCTGGAGCGATTATAAATTACATCGGCACTACTGTACTGGACGTGTTTATGCCCGTTAGAAATATTTAGTTTGTTGATTTAGATTCCTTCACTTTAAATAAATTACACAGATTGTCTTATGTACCAAGTTGTGTGGTTTAGTGCATTATTACACTTCTTTAATATTTATTCCTTGCATATATCCATGATTAGCATCAATCATGGCAGGGTTGATTCAATCGGAAGACTGCGGACGGGGAGATTTCCTTTAGAAAAATTTGCAGCATAGAAATTACGATGATTGTCAGTTTGAAAAGCTAATGGAAATGTGAACTCGGCCAGGCAGCTATACCATGCCCATTGGATGTGATGGCAGGTCTAATATAGCAGGCGTGTCATAAAAATCGCAATAAATTTGTCCATTAATCACGTCAGAGCAGCTGTTTTGACTCATGTAGGCACCTATTTTTCTTGCTCTGATACTCACTAAGCTAAAAATGATTTGCTCTCTTCCTGTTCTGTTCTGTGCTCCAACTCCCAACTCCAAGCATCGTGATCATTTCCTGATTTTTCAGAGGCTCCCCGCCAGCCTCGGCCTCGGTGTCTGACAGCGTGTACAAAAGGAGTGAGGTGAAAAGGGAGAATCCCTCCTCCTACGCCGGTGAACAATGTGGAGGCAGGCGGGGAGGCACGCCGTGGTGGTGGAGCCGGCCCACCCAGACTGTGGCCTGCTGTCCCCCCTCAGTTGTTCGTCCCCCTGAGCGGACAAAGCCGACACAGGGAGGAAAGGGGAAACACGGAGGGGGGGGGGAGTACAGCTGTCACTCTCCTCCACATAATCTGTGAGTCTGGCGGGAAGGAAAGGTTTCAGAGAGAGAGAGACATCTGCTTTGATGCTACTGAGCCCTGCTGAAAAAACCTACCTCTTGTTTTCTATATTAGTTTTAGTGAATCTGTGCATTAACATAGAATAAGACACATAGGAATGGCTGAAAAAAAAAGATAGAGGGGGATTTTTAAGAACAAAGACATTAAGGAAGTATCCTCCACACACACACACACACACACACACACGCTGCTACAGCAAAAGTAAAAACACCTGTTGACCACACAGTGTCGTTAAAGAGACACAGAATGAGGGAAACTAGCAGATGTCACTCATTCATTCAGGATGGAAAAAAAGAGGTGTGACACCTACCAAATACTGATTTAATTACAAATAAACGACCCACAGATTTAGAAGCACTCAAGCGTTTTATTACGGCGAGACATGTAGACCCCCTCAAGTTGTTTCACATGTGTCACGTTACACGTATGTAACATGTGCCTATCAGGTAGTGACAGACGTGAAAAGGTGACATGTCATCAGCTCCTTTTACCAGTCAGTCACTTTCAATCGAGGAGCCAGAGAAAAAAAATACACTTTAAATCTAAAACGTATGACTTTAGGTCGGTACACCTGGGCACCATTCTAGCCTACTGATTTAGATGAGGACCCACATAACTCAGGAAGTTCACAGCTGTGTGTCTGTGTAGCCGCTTCTTTCTGTCTTTCTGCACCTTCAACTAACATAACATAAAGGCAACAAATTGGTCTTACCCCGTGCAGTGATACAGAAACCCGAAGCCGCCTGATTGCTTGCTGCCAAAACAGAGCCACCTTTTTGTCTTGGCCGTGTTGGTTTGATAATCCCTGATGATAGCCGTTGACTAAGCTTCTCCTCGTATCGGCTCCGTACGGGGCCGGCTGCCAGCACGTGCTTCCTGCTGCACGGGAACAACCTATTAATTGAAGTTGGTCAAAGACTTTCTGTTTTATTAACTCACATCAGGCTAGAATCAGGATTTTTTTTTTTCCCAGAGCGTAGATGAGGATTTGATCCCTTCTTGGGTTCCTCGTCTTATCTATTCCCAACAAGCGTGTGTAGATAGAGAAAAAGCCTCGTCAGTCAGGGGCTTTGTTCATTTCCGCAAATTGCAGCTACTGTACAGTTTCTGCAGAGAACAACTACACACTTAATGTTTTTTTTTTTCTCATGGACGTACTCTATCAACCCAGCGAGAATTTGGGGCAAGCAAAAAACAGACATGATACGTTTCCTGTATTTTTAGCCATGCCTGTTGGAAACCTGAGCACGGAGCATGGTGGAGGGTCGCTGTGCCCACTGGGCTCCGCTGCTCCACGTCTCCTTTCCCTTAACCAGCTCCACCAGAGGAGCGCTGGCATGCGTGTGTCTGTCCGTGTGCGGTGGATGTTAGAAATTATAGGTGGTAAACAGGAACTATCCCGTTACCCCATTAGGGAACCACCCATCATCCCGTTTTCAGGGTTAATTGCAGCCAGCAGAGATGTGACAGTGGCGTCATTGTCCACTCATTGCTATGATGAGATGTTTCTTCTGCCTTTTGGCAAGTGCGGCTCGTCCCTGTTGTGACTCGGTCTGGTTTTGGCTTCGGCGTTGACATGTGGGTTGGAGGAAGTGGCCCCTTTCCCATGCTGAATGCTCACACTCAACCCCCCAGTGTTTTCATTCTCCCCACTCACATAGCAGAAAGACCACAGCCTCTTTTCTTCCTCACTGGGGCAAAACTGAGCTCAATGCTGGTTTATTGTGTGGACAAGCAGACGCTCTCTGCATTGTTCTTTGTGTACGGTTTGCTTCTTCTTTTTTTTCCCCCAATCTCCATGCAGGTACTGTCCACTTCAACGAGTATAGACACCGATACATGTTGACTTTCCCAGGCGTGCGTCATCCCAGATATTGAATAACTCCTGTCATGTCGAGCTGCTATATGTTTCCTCATGTAACTGAGCGAACAAAGTTCCCCCGTTCCTCGAGCAGGGATCTTTAGAAAGCCTAGGTCAACAGGGCCGCCGTCCATGTGACCAGCAGCGCAAGACTAAAGAGCGTCAACCCTCTCCCAAAAGAATCCGCTGACCATGACCCATTTCACATCAAAAGACGCCGGTCACCAGCACCGTCTCACTAACGGATAAGACCTTCAGGCGCTGTTGTGGAGAAAAAAAAAATTCTGATTATGTAGAAAAAATAACATCATTCTTAAATATCTGTGAAGCAGCCTTAAGGGCGCTAACAGCTTTCGTTTAAAGGGATTACCTGAGTCATGAGATAGTATGGATTAAGGGCAGGGTTGGGCCAATAGTTCGTGGATCAGTGGTTTCGGATGATTCGTGTCCAGCGCTTTGTTCAGATGTGTGATTTATGAGCGCTTGGCAGATGAAGAAGAGTTTTATGTATTTATATATATTTTCTAGGCCATAAAGCGTCAGCAGGTTTACATCAAATCAAATTGTGTACTGAATATCCAGTAGATTATAGCTCAGTAAATAGAAATTAGTTTGAGAAAGGGAGTTCACATCTTTCGTGGAGTCACCCTCTTACCCTGTTTATGAAGGGAGGGCAACCAAGTGTGGGGATGATCGGCTGAGACAGCTTCACTAGAGGCCAGCTCATTAAGGAATGAAACGATGACAGAGTTGTTCCATGAGCAGATCATGCATATCTACGCCGCTACGTGCCTTACCGAGGGCCGAGAATCTGAACTCAGAAAGTGAAAAAAAAGACAAATTAGGGGGGTACTGTTAGGACAGATAGAGAAACTCAAAAGGAGAAAAGTAAGGATATTCTTCTTTGAGGCCCAGTGAAGTGAAGTTTAGGGAAAGCCCTGGCATTAAGTTATCACGTTACCCCGACAAAATGAAAATGCCGCTTTTATCCTGAAGCCAAGAGAGGATTGCAGTTAATGCCTCAGTGGCTCCTAACAGGAGCAGAATAGGTTGTTTCCCTATGGCAGCGTGCGGTGTAGCTGTCTTTGAAATAAAGTATTTCGTATTAAGCTTCTTTTTCCCTTTTTTTTTTTTTTTAAGGTGGAAACAAATTAAAGCCTCAGCCATTTCGGCTCAACTGGGCCTGGATCTCTCTGGAGAAGGAATATTACTTAGTGGACGAGGACGCCAAATTCCTGGAGGTGACACTCAAGCGCAGAGGATACTTGGGAGAAACCTCCTTCATCAGTGAGTGCTGAAAGCCGTTTGGTGTTTTATTGGATTTTAAACTTGAATGCATTCAGTTCATATAAAGATATTTTAAACTTAATGACAAGACACATAGTTGAGGATGCATTATAATCTGTGAGCAAACATCTGAATATCTCCATAGTGTTTCTGTTACCAATAGCACTATATTCCATTATTGCCACGTTGTTTCAAAGGCCATACCTGTAATAAAACCTAAATATTACCCTCTGATTTAAGATCTGCACGGGCTGTTTAAGGCTTTAAGGATTTCCTCACTTCACCCCTGTAGTTAAACTGAGGACTGAAGGCACCACATCAACCGCCTGGTCCTAAATGGTGCAAATCTTCTGTTTTCTTGTTTGAGCGGCGCTGTGTTTCCTGTGAAAGGCGTCTGGTTGGGCGTATATATGACCTCTCATAGCGCAGGGCAAAAGGAAACGCCAACATGCCCGTCTGTTGCGCTGCATCTGACACGTGCATGCTGCGGATTGATGGATGAGGCATGTACAGAAACAAACAAGCAAGAGATTTGTTCAGAAAAATACATGTATGTTGTTTTTTTTTAAGTTGCTGTCGACCATTCCTGTGCAATAATAGTAACAGATTTTATTTGTATAGCATTTTAAAAGACATATGAACACACATGTAAGAAACAAAGAAAAAATGCACACATTAAAAGCGGTTCTAAACAGTGTGGTCTCAATTATGTATAAAGACGTAATCTCAAATCCCCCTTTTTTCTCGTAGGTATTGCCACCAAGGACGGCACGGCGGAAAAGGACAAAGACTTCCGCGGCAAAGCCCAGAAGCAGGTCCAGTTCAATCCCGGCCAGACCACAGCCACCTGGAAGGTGAAGATCTTCACAGACCAGGAGTTCGAGACCTCGGAGACGTTCGAGATCCAGCTGTCCGACCCGGTCATGGCGGTGCTGGAGTTCCCCGACACCGCCACAGTGGAGATAGTGGACCCCGGAGACGGTGACGTCTCAGGCGTTTGACTGTTCAGCCGAGCTTATTTGTTACGGGTGATGACTCATAGTCTTTGTCTCTCTTCCTCGACAGAGTCGACCGTGTTCATCCCTCAGGCAGAGTTTAAGATCGAGGAAGACGTCGGGGAGCTGCTGGTGCCGGTCCGTCGCTCAGGAGACGCCAGCCAAGAACTCATGGTTGTCTGTTACACCCAGCAAGGTGGTTATTCCTGAGGATAAATATTAAGTTTTCGTGGCAATTAAAAAGGTTCGGAATAAGAATGAAGCTTTTTTTTCCAGCCACGGCCACCGGCACCATACCCAGCACAGTCCTGTCCTACTCCGACTACATCACGCGGCCCGAGGACCACACCAGCGTGCTGCGCTTTGACAAGGACGAGCGCGAGAAAGCCTGCCGCGTCATCATCATCGACGACTCCCTGTACGAGGAGGAGGAGACCTTCAACGTCAGCCTCAGCATGCCCATGGGCGGCCAGGTGGGCGCCAGCTTTCCAAGCGCCAAGGTCACCATCTTGGCGGACAGCGATGATGGTGAGTGACGGATGAAATACAGTTGTCTGGATTGTTGAACTCGGACTTCCGTCATCCAGCCCACGTATGAAAAGACAGGAAAAGTCTATCTTCTTTAAACATTTACAGTCTTTGGACAAGTGAGCAATTCGGGTGAAAAATGTGATTGCGTCATTAATATTCAACATTGCATTGACCCAGAACATTTGTAAAATAGTCTTTTTCTCTGTCTGGCTTGTGTGACTCTTTCTTCTTGATTCTCAGAAGTGAATTATTTAAGCAAAAGTGCTGAAGATTTCCAGGTTGCGGCTTCTTAAATATGGTTCTTAAATCAACAAATTCACTTTTTTCTGTTTTTGCAAGTAAGCAGCACCATTCAATCCAGGTTTTTCCATTTAACATAACTTGCATTCATAGGCTACTTACAGAGATATGCGTTCGGGGATGACGGCGTCATGTTCTAATGGTTAAAGAGTTACTGACATTCATGGTGGCAGGTGTGGGTGTTCAGTTCCCCCCATGATGCTCCACTTTACCATGTTCGGTATCTGCGCTTTATTAATCCGCCAAAGATGCTCAGACGGTATCATAACCTCAGTCGCCAGAACAAAAGCCGCGGATTCTCTACTTGCCTTAATGGCTTTACTATTTTGCAAGTCCATTACTTTACGCCCGAGTTCAACACACAATCTGTCTATGTCTACGGGTCTGAGTGTCAGAAACGTAGATAACAATAGGCCGGTGTTGAGAGGGAGAATGACCTCAGTGGATGTTATGTTACACTACTGTCGCCCGTCTGAGGAATAAAAGGAGCGTAAACCTCGCTGTGCTCTCCAGGCGACCCCGGCTCCTCGATTGAGAGCAGCTCAGGGGAAACAGAGGGCATCCCTTTGTCTGCAGGGACCAAAAGGCAGGTGGTGCAGAGAGAGGGGCTATTGTGCAGGGGAGCGAAATGACTGGCATGTTTTTACTCCTTCCCTCCGTCTGATGGTGTTCCATTCCCCTTTCTTAAGATAAACATATTAGGCTTACTTCATTTGAGAAGCAATGCAGTTTGTGTGTCCTAACAAGTATTTTATGTCAAATAGAAGTTTCTTTTTTTTAAGTTTTTGCAACGTAACACAAGACAAATTTTCCTCCTGGATTCTCCCTTGCTCACATTTCTCCTCTATCTCCACAACTATTCACCGGGGCTAATTTCCTGCACTTGCTTGTTGTAAGGACAGACGTGCACGCAGTGTTAGCATCTCCCTCCCACGTGCAATTTGGAACAACAGTGCAATTGAACTTTATGTATAAATAATCAGCATGCATTCCCAGACATGCGGAGAGACAAGAGAAGACTCCTCAGTGTAAACCTCTATTGTGGTTCCACTTCTTGGTGGGCCCTGTAGTAACGCCCCACCATAAATCTGGTCCAGAGTGTCTGTGTGCATGTGTTTGTATATGTTTGTGTGTGTGTGTGTGTGTGAGTGTGTGTGTGTGAAACCATCTGCCTGCCTGAGTAAACTTGTGGCTTGGACTCTAGCCAGCACCAGCCCTCTATTGTCACTGTATTTGTCTGTCTCTTCCTCCCACTGATCTTTAAGGTTGCCATGTTGGCACTTCCCCATTTCCCCATGCACCCCCCCCCCCCCCCCCCCCCGATACTAAATAGCTGGCTCCAAACCTGAAAGGTATTGAAAACATGCCAGAAATCTTTCTCTCTGCATCAGGTAATGTCTAGATCGGATCAGCGGGTTTTTCATCTCATTTCTACTCAAGCATAAATAACTGAGGTAAACTTTCTGCCCATGGTCTTCATTATTTTCAGTCAATGCATTCACACAGGCATGCAGTGTGTGTGAACCCCATTGTATGTCACGTTATATAGCAGGTTGATTTTATTTTTGGATGCTTAAAGCAAGCATATCAACCATTTTTGCAGGCACTTACACAATGAGAAAAGAAGAGTCATACAGTCAGCACAGTGTTCCAGTGATGTCAGTGACACCATGATTATTGTGCACATTTAGCTAACTTCAGCCACCATAAGATAGTGGTCAAATCAGATGAATATTTGGCAGCAAAAGCCCTGTGTGCATTGATTTGAGCAAGAGGAATTTTTATTACTAGTGACTTCTTCTTTCATGCATGGTGACATTAGTTATTCAGCGTTAAACACAAAGTAGGAATGTCGTTAGGATTTAGTCATTAACCGGAGCATTAAAACAAATAGACCATCTGTTGATGGCATAGATGAAACGGTGAGAGTTGAAAATGAATGTCTGAGTTCATGTTGTCAACGACGGAGCCTTGAGGGTCTGAATCGTCAGCACTATCTGTTGATCTCTTAGCACAGGCTGGACAGCGTGTTGTGAAAAATATGCTTTATACGGAAGTGAGGAGAGAAGAATTGACAATGTGTTCCCAGGGTCTGAATTCTTGCCCTCTGCGTATCCAGAGTGCAGGGCTGCCTCTCTGTCTCTGCCAACCCCCCCCCTGCTTATCAGCTGCTCCATCACCTGAAACTGGGAACATCCCTTCACTCATGAATCACTCTGTGTGCACACACAAGCACACGCCTTATTCTTCAGGTGTATTTTCAACCCTTTGGCACTGAGTTCAGACATAGCTGTCTGGCTTTAGATAAGTGGGGGGAGGAAGGTTTAAGGAGGACAGGAGAAGAGGGATGACAGCTCTCTTCCTGTGCTGAGTCAAAAACGAGGGGGGGGGGGGGGGTTTACAAAGCTCTTCGTGCCCATTTGTACCTTAATCTGATCACAAAGCAGCATGATATGTAGTCCTGAATATACCCTAAATTAACCAAAAACATCCAAGGTTGCTATGCTCCATTTCAGTAAAAGCTTTTGCTGCTCTGTTCTGACAAGCTTCACGACACAATATCCATATTGTGCATATCTGTTTCAGTTACTTTGGCATTATTTTTCTATTATGAGAGTCATGAGCTTAAGGAATTTTTTAAACCATACTCTTTCTTTCTTAATAATTCGCTTGTTGTAATTTTTCTATCTTTACAAAATCCCACAGAGCCCTCTCTGTATTTTGGGGAACCCGAGCATGTGGTTGATGAGAGCGCAGGCTACGTGGAGGTGAAGGTCTGGAGGACAGGGACCGACCTGTCCAAGACGGCTACTGTCACCGTCCGCTCCAGGAAGAGCGATCCCGTCTCTGCAGAAGGCAAGAGGAGGAGAAGTTGTCACCTAACACGTCAGCATATTGCGTTACAGAAAGTGCCACCTACTAACTTGACTTCCTCTCAATCTGCCAGCTGGACTTGACTATGTTGGCATTAGTCGCAACTTGGACTTTGCCCCCGGCGTGACGATGCAGACATTTAGGGTGACCATCCTGGATGACCTGGGTCAGCCGGAGCTGGAGGGGCCTGAGACCTTTGACCTGGTGCTACGGATGCCCATGAATGCTGTGCTGGGGGAGCCCAGCCAGACCACCATCACCATCAATGATACCACCACTGACTGTAAGTACTTATTTATGCTTGCACTTCACACACGTGCAACAAACAAATTCTAACAAATTGATCGCTGTCTTTAAAGTGCCGAAGGTCCAGTTTAAGGAGGCCAGCTACAAGGTTGATGAGTCTGATGGAGAGGTCAAAGTCATAGTGTACCGCAGTGGCGACATAAGCCTCAGCTCCACGGTGCGCTGTTACACCCGCCAGGGCTCCGCTCAGGTCATGATGGACTACAGCGAAAGGCCAAACACTGACGCATCCGTCATCACTTTCCTACCAGGTGAGACGTCCCGTGCCGACTGACTAATCAGTAAATGACCGCCACGTTCCACAGCACTTACCCGTCTACGTTACCCATTCCTCTCCAGGTGAATCTGAGAAACCCTGTGTGGTAAGTCTGATGGACGACTCCGTTCACGAAGAGGTGGAGGAGTTCCGCCTGGTCCTGGGAACCCCGAAAAGCAAGTCTCCGTATGGAGCGTCCATCGGGGAGCAGAAGGAAACACTGATCACCATCACAGACGACAAAGACAGTATGTGCAGTATATTGCATCCATAACTACTCAGCTGAACTGATGAGTTGGAGACATGTATGTACCCAGCATAAAAAAAATATGAAGTACTAGCTACAAATATACATCTAGCTGTGTCTGAATAATCCTATGTTTTGCTATTTCTTCTTGTTCTGTTTGGATTTGCTCTTTTGATCAGTGTCTCACTGCACTCTGCTTCCTATCGTAGAGCCCATCATCCGTTTCTCTGAGATCAAGTACAGCGTGCGTGAACCCCAGGTGAAAGGGGACGTGGCAATAGTGAAGATTCCCGTTCTGCGCGTCGGAGACACCTCAAAGGTCTCAGTGGTACGGGTTCACACTAAGGACGGCTCTGCGACCTCAGGAGAAGACTACAACCCACTGTCAGAGGGTGAGAATCTGTTTCTTTGTTTTTTTTGGTGATTTTTGTGTTCAGGATTATCGCTCACTTCCTCGTCTGTGACTCAGACGTGGAGTTCAAGGAGGGTGAAAAGGAACATTTCGTGGAGATTGAGATCCTGTATGACGGGGAGAGGGAGATGAGAGAGGCCTTCACCGTGCACATGAAGCCCGATGAGAACATGGTGGCTGAAATACAGGTGAGACAAAGGCCGCACACAAGCGAATATAAACAGGTAGCAAGTCACATATTTGCACACGTACAGTAATGCAAAGCTCCACACGTGAGCATGCGTCCTGTCATGTCAGCCTGTGTTAAAATAGCCAGGCAGCAGCTGCCATTGCTGTCAGCAGCCACAGTGTCTTATAAAAAGCTTTTCCCTCTGGAATGAGATGCTGAGGGGAATGTTCCAGCAGGGCCAAACAGTAGATGAAACTAAAAACAGAACTGCGACATTCTACCCATATACACTGCATCAGGCATGCACCCCTCACATGACAGAAATAGGTTTCCTCCAACTAAATTGTTTTTTTTTTGCTCCTGTCACTGATGAAAGGGGCAGCTCAGTGCAAATTTAGGCAGGATTGTTCACTTTTTGACATAAAATAAGGTCAGTCGGTTGAGAATCAACTTGTAATGGTAATGGTATGAGTGAATCCTATCAGGGTGCACTGTGGACATCACTGGTGTTAAACTCCATATGCTTCTCCAGCTTCTGTCAAGTATAACCTGAATTGACAGGATGTGCCAGCCAGTTCTTAAATGTCCACCAATTTCATATAGCATAATAAGGGTGACATAATTCACAAAAAGCTGATATAGCCTATATCTGGCACAACTTTCAGCAAGACAACACCAAAAAGCAAAGGTTTTTCATTTTCTAGTAGACTGTGCTAAAGTATGGACAGTCTATAGTTTTATGACACTTTGGATAGTAATGCCTCTCACCTCTCGTTAGATGAACAAGGCCATTGTCTACATTGAGGAGATGGACAGCGTGGCGGACGTGACCTTCCCTGCTGTACCCCATGTGGTTTCCCTGCTCATGTACGATGACACGTCTAAATCCAAAGACAGGCCCCACCCACCCAACGGGTACCCTGTTGTGTGTGTGACAGTAAGTCGGATGCCGCTTTTTCCGTAATTGAAAACCCAAAGCGGTTATACACAGCACATTCAGCCCACCTTCTGCCTCGCCCCCTCTTGCAGGCCTGCAACCCTAAGTACCACGACTTTGACAAAACTGGCTCCATCTGCTCTGCGGAGAACATCAACGACACTCTCACCCAGTATCGCTGGTTGATCAGCGCTCCTACTGGGTCAGATGGAGTGACTAGTCCCATGAGGGAGGTGGACACCAACACTTTCTTCACCAACACAAAGTCCATCACCTTGGATTCAATCTACTTCCAAGCCGGCTCCAGGGTCCAGTGTGCAGCTAGGGCCTTCAATGCCAATGGAGATGCCGGTCTGGAGCTGTCCAGCCCAATCACTGTGATCAGTAAGGAGGAAGGTGAGTGGCAGGCGGATTGTATTGAGTGCCGAGTACTGGGTAAATAAATCTAATTGGTACTCCATGAAGACTTTCTTATTGAACCGTTGCAGGTATGTGTCAGCCTCGTATTGCGGGCACTGTTGGAGCAGAACCTTTCTCCGCTAAGATCCGCTACACAGGCCCAGACGACCCTGACTTCCCCAACCTCATCAAACTGACTGTCAACATGCCTCACATGGATGGTGAGCGGTATAAGTAGTTGCAATCTATAGATTCATTACTTTTATTGTCACTTGATATAGCTAAAGATCAATGTATTTTTGTTTTTCTCAACAGGCATGTTGCCAGTGATCTCCACAAGACCTCTTTCCAACTTTGAGCTCACCCTGAGCCCAGACGGCACACGCGTGGGCAACCACCGCTGCTCCAACTTGCTGGACTTCAACGAGATCCAAACAGGCCACGGATTCATCACGGATACCACGAAGAACCCTGAGATCATTGGCGAGACCTCGCCTTACCAATACAGCACAACCATGCGCTCCTCCAACTCACTGCGCTTCTACAGGAACCTGAATTTGGAGGCCTGCCTGTGGGAGTTCACCACCTATTACGACATGTCAGAGCTGCTGAACGACTGTGGAGGCTCTATAGGCACCGACGGACAGGTGGGACGCTCATAAAATTAGGAAGAAATGAAAACTCTGGTTATACCAAACTGTGACAGTTAAGAAAAGACCAGTTAACTTTAGCATTATCAGTGCAATCATTGGCTTTCTGTTGAAAAAATGCTTTTGATACAGGAATTTATGCCATTGACCAATAGTAAATCATCATGACAGTTCAAAACTCTAATAGAATCATAGTCAGAAAAACCAAGATGATATGATAATTATGTTAGGAACCTATTGTAACATATTTAGTGATGCACCACCCGCTTTTATTTAAGATCTGGTATTAACCTCTGGAGCATAAACTGCTAGAAATGAGAAATGGTAGACAGTTTAACAGGAAACACTTAATGAATGAAATTATATATATATATATATATATATATATATATATATATATATATATATATATATATATATATATATGACCAAGTCTTCACACTCATATGCATTTTCCCACTAATTTAGGTGCTGAATCTGGTCCAGTCCTATGTCACCCTGCGTGTTCCCCTGTTTGTGTCCTACGTCTTCCACTCTCCCGTGGCTGTTGGAGGCTGGCAGCACTTTGACCTGCAATCTGAGCTCAAACTCACCTTTGTGTACGACACGGCTATCCTGTGGCAGGACGGCATCGGCAGCCCGCCTGAGTCTGAGCTACAGGGTACTTTTTCTGACCAATTCTGCTCCCTGCTGGGGCACCTATGTGGAAAAATGTACAGGATTATGTGAAATACTTAAAACGCTCTCTGTTTATAATAGGAGCCATGTACCCCACCAGTATGCGTATAAACGAAGAGGGTCGTCTTGTGGTCAACTTCAAGACCGAGGCTCGCTTCAGGGGGCAATTTGTTATGTCTCATCCAGGTATGGGAGTGACATACATACACACACACACACTTACCCTAAACCCCCCAGTGTTGTCATTCTATACAAGGAGTCTCCTATTGGATTACCGTGTGGCCCACATCCTCCGGTTATCTATTTCTGGAGTTCCACATTAAGGGTCCTTCCTGTGAGAAAGTGCCAGGGGTCATTTCTGCAAATGTCAAAATGACCCCGCCGCATTTACAGTAAGGATACAAGGGGCCCGAACAATATGAAAGGTCACTCTTTAAATAAAAAGGATGACACCATTGCTGGTTTTAGCTCTGACAAACTGCAGCTACAGAGATTTATGACTGTACATGCTTGTTCTCAGGAACTAGTGTGTCATCCATGGTGATATGCGCTGACCACCCCGGGCTGACGTTCACCCTCTCCCTGGTCAGGACTGAGCCGACGTACAACCAGCCCATGCAACAATGGAGTTTTGTCTCAGATTTCGCCGTGAGTCCCGCTTCCAAATCTCTCGTCTTACGGCTGCAGTAAAGTGTCCATAAGCTTCATAAATTCCCTCTATGTGTTTGTGTGACCTGTAGGTGCGTGATTACTCTGGGACCTACACGGTGAAGTTGTCCCCCTGCGTCGCGTCCCCCAACGCAGAGTTCAGCATCCCTCCTGTCTGCCACCCAAGAGAGCCTCTTACTTTTGACATGGACATTCGTTTCCAGCAGGTTCGCCAGCTCAAAATCTCAAAAATCTATATAATACAGATGGGTTCAGGTGGTCTTAATGAGTAAAGTGCAATAAGAGCATCATAATACCCATTCAGGCCATGAAACAAGAACAAGAATCAGAGTTGACAACCTTCCGTTCTGTGTATATTAACCCTTGTTCTGTCCTCCAGGTTAGTGACCCAGTGGCAGCTGAGTTTAGCCTCAACACTCAGATGTTCCTGCTGTCCAAGAGGGAGTTGTGGTTATCTGATGGCTCCATGGGCTTCGGAGAGGGGACTGACGCCGCTTTTTCAGAGGGTATGACAATACCGCCACCTAATGGGGTTTAGCAAACATCACAGCTGAGGACAGTGGCACTTTGGGAATCCCATGGCTGAGATTCATCACTCCACCTGCTTTCAGGTTCCATGATCTACGGTCGTGTGATGGTGGATCCGGTCCAGAACCTGGGGGACTCCTTCTCCTGCAGCATTGAGAAGGTCTTCCTCTGCACCGGAGCAGACGGCTATGTTCCCAAATACAACCCGACGAATAAGGAGTATGGCTGCCTGGCAGATGCTCCCTCTCTGCTTTACAGATTCAAGATTCTGGTGAGAACCATTGGATTCCCAGACCACTTCGTTTTTTTTTTTAATCAAATAATGATTAAAAAACGCTCATCTTTGTGTATGGTTCTGCAGGACAAGGCCCAACCAGAAACCCAAGCTACAGCATTCGGTGATGTTGATTTTAAGGCCACGCTGGCCCAGGACACCCCCGGAGCTTTGTCTTTGGCCTTACAGCCCGGATCAGACGGCTTCACGCTCTCCTCATCTCCACTCTTCCAGGTATAGATCTTTCTTATCATGTATCCATGTAATATTAACACGGCCGGCAATGGGAGAAAAACATTTGTGCGTTTGCTCTGCAGGTGGCTGCCGGTCGAGAATGGTTCATCCACACCATCTACACCGTCCGCTCCAGAGAAAACGCCAACCGCAACATCGGCAAGCGTAGTGTGGAGTACCTCCACCACAGCCTGTCCTCTGTTGAGCAACCCCAGCCCTCCGACATGGAGATCCAACACCGCCGCCAACGTCGCGCCGCCCCGGCTTTCTCCGGCCCTCCTCTTTCCCAGGACATCGGCATCGAAAACAACCGCGGCACCAACATCCAGCACATCGCCCTGGACCGGACGGACCGCATGGTGGTCAGCCAGCGCCAGCCCTGGTCCCCGGGCCACGAGCGCGCCCCCTTCCTGGAGCGGCCCCTGCTGGAGAGTTCCGGCAGAAACCCCGCCGACACGTCCACCCTGCCCATGCTGGTGGGCCTCGCCGGCCTGATCCTGCTCGTCTGCCTCATCGCCACCGTCGTCATCCTGCTGCTGCGGTGCAAGAAGAGGGAAAAGAAGACCCAGTTCCCTCCGTACGCCACCTCGTCCTCCTCCGCCTACAACGGCTACAGCCACAACTCGGCGAGCATGTGGAGCAGTTCAGACAACTCTGAGGTCTAGATGTGGACCTCCCTCCACCCTAAACATCTGTCCCCTATTAAAAAGACTATGATAGTCTCGTCCACCACTGTGCCTTCATTGCCCAACTTGTGTAGCACTGAATACAGCCCAGCCCAGTACAACCTGTGGACAGCACCATATGTCAGTGCTTAGAGCCTACATGCAGAGAACGCGTGTTTGTAAAGGCTTACTGATCTCTGATGTTGGATAGTTCTTGCTGTAATGTACTGTAGGGTTTTGCCTTTTTTGGAGCCTATTAAGAACCGTGGGTGTATGTAGAAGCCTCTTGAAATATTTACCTGCTTCAATGGTTGCAAAGTTGTAAAATATACCTTTTTATCCAATGTTTGCAAATGCATGAAAAAGCTCAATTCAGCAAATGCCATTTGATCACCTCAGGCAACCATGTTTAAATTTCATAAAAGAAAATAATTTCCTAGTTTACCAAGTTTTTTTGTTATTACCGTAATTCACTGTGTTCATTATTTTATTTTGTTTTGTGGAGAGTACAATGGACTGATTGTTAGTTGAGGTTAATGAATGATAATGTGACAAACGATATAAAGTATTGCCATATCACTGTTGTGCTTTAAAAAGCCTGCAGCATACCTGCCCACTGTTGAGTAACAATATCAAGATGGTGCAATTGAAAGGGATTTTGTAAATGTCATTTTAGTGTTTTGCTAATGCAGAAATTCAGATTTTTTAAATATTTTTTCCAGGTAAATGTGGCTGTAATCAAATGCAAAAACATCAGTGTACATATAAATGTATTACTATGAAAGAAAAGGTATTAATACACCCTGGTGAAACTTGAACATTAATGAAATATGTCTTTTTGGTTTATCAACCAAATCCTAAAAAATAATGTGCATTATCAAACTAAATAATGATTCTCCTACAGGTGACAGTTTATTCTCATGTGCCAACTGTGAGTACACTTTTATGGCGTATTGATTATGTGTCAATTTCAGGAGTTTGGATGTATGTAAACCTCAACTGCATAATATAAAATGTCCTTTTTTGAATCCGCGTCTTATTTACCATAGGACACACATTTTAAAAAAAGGGGAACTTTATTTGTGATGTTCAAAAAGACATTTTCTACTTCACATAGGGAAATAAAAGAAATGTTATCTTCCAAAATAAAAGGGTACATATTGTTTCAAGCAATGGAATGTGGTACAACCAACAGGCATAAATACATTTATTTCAATTAAGTACTAGTAAAAAAAAAAAAAAAAAAAAAAAAGGACTAGCAAACAAAAACTAAACCAGCACAGCTGCAGTATTTAGGTAAGTGACGACTAGGCAGGCTTGTAAAGGAGAACTTCCTAAAACCTAACACGACCAGATCAGTCCATCGGAGTTTTACACAGTACATCACAGCCTGCAGAACAAACACAGACACCAAGACTAACGTTACCAGAGCTGGCTGCCGCTCGCAAATTCTGAACGCTGTAATTGTCAACAGCTTCACAACTTGAGTTTTTTCCTGCGTCCGCGGCCATCTGGAGTTCCCTCCGACTTCCGTTTCTGGGCCTAGGCGAGAGGAGGGAAATAATTAGGCCCGGCGTTTTTGAAGTCGCATCTGATCTTTACATGACTCGCTTCCTGTATGCCATGCTGCCAGATTCTTAACTTACCGAGCCACTCTTTGGACCCCTTTTCTTTTTCTCAGCCTTCTCCCTCTCCTCCAGCTCCATGTTCTCTCTCTCTATCAGCGTGATCAGGGTGTTGCATCGCCTCTGCAGCTCCTACGCACATGAATCAAAGCAAAATTTAAAATGGAACTTTTTATAAACAGGCATTCAAAGTAAAAGAGAGGCTGTAAAATTGAGCCAAAAATTCACCATGGCAGTCCTGGATTTGAGGAACCAGTCAAAGCGGAACTGAGGTGAGTTGCGGATGCACTGACGCAGCTCATCGTACACACTCTCCTTGTCGAAGCCCAGCTTGTGGAGCATGCAGATGAGGAAACGGTCCTCTTCCTCTGTGTAGTTCTTGCCTTTGTTGGTGCCATAGGAGATACGGAGCTGATGGAATGGAGCCTTGTAGCGACCAATCTGGACACAGAGATGAGAAACATCAAGGGACAATTCATTTATCAGCAAGAGCAGGTAATGTAACAGACATTCAAGGGATAAAAGCAAAATCAAGAGTTAGAATGTCTAATAAAAGAATTAATAGAATAAAGGTAATTAGACATTAGACATACCTTTGAGTCCAGTGCTTTCTTAATGCTAATCCTTCTTTGAATCCTGGCTTCTCCTCTCTCTATCTGAGCCATGATCTTCTCGATATCCTGCAGCTCATTGCAGCGCTCCCAGAATACAGCTGGGGGGAAAAGAAACAAATTCAAATGTGTTAAGATGCCAAAAGTTTGGGTTTGCTTTGTTAATACAAGGTTTAAAAAACAAATTACCAGAATATTCCATGACCTCCTCTGGAGTTTTCCCCTCAACTTCTCTGGCAATGTTCTCAATGTCATCTCTTCCCCACTTCTCATTGGCTTTGATGAACTGGTTGAAGTCACGTTTGTTCCAAATAGTAAATCCCTGCAAAGAAGGTACAGTTAATTAAAATATATACACAACTGAAATCTAGACAAAAGCTATTTTGTTTAGAGTTGCACTATTCTATCTGAATTGATTATATAGATTAGTCATAGTCAGTACTTGTTGCAGAAGGTTCTCCTTCTCCTCCAGTTCCTCCTCTGACAGGGCCTCAGCCTCATCGATCTTAGCCTGCTCCTCTTTCTGGACTTGGGCCGAGTTGGGCATTTCTGGATTACGGGGAACCTAAAGAGAGACACAGCCACAGTCTGATTTAGACACATCTCTTTCCCGTTACCCTTCCAAGTCAATTTGAAAGGTTTCACCGCATCTGAAAGTCAACTGTGTACCTTATATCCAATTGTCTTTCTGTAGAACAGAATTTCCTTTTCTAGAAGCTCGAAAAGACGTGGAGGGAAGAACTGGAAGTCCTGGACATTTGGCTGCTTGGGTGGTCGAGGAGCCTGGAAGATGGAATCAAACAGATCACATGTCATTCATTATAGAATATCCTAAAAGCACATTTTGTTTGGTGCCTTGCGAAAGTATCAGGCCAACAAAATGGTACATTTATACTGAGACTCGATTACAGGTGGACTATTTATCATCAGTCATTTAGGTCAACATTGGATCAGCAAATACTTTCACAAGGTACTGTATATCTTAAAGAGTGTCTGTTTATTGTTCCAGCCATACCTTGGGAGCTTTGGGTTCACTGACCCGCAGAGCTTCTCTGAAGTATGCATCCACAGCATAATTTGCTTTCCTTTCTCTTTTCGGTGGCTCAATCCAGTTGGTAATGACCTGAATGAAGGTGGAGGGGAACATGGTAAAGGTTTAAACGTTCATGTTCTGGGAGTAGGCAATTAAAAACAGAAATACTAATGATGTGTAGCCCGTTTACCTTTTTCTTCTCTCTGTAGTCTTCCCCTTCAAACGTGTACACGCTGCTGTTCTCCGTGTCCATAGTGAAGTTTCTCAGAGTGCTCTCGCCCAGGTTCGACAGCTTCTCCTTCATCTCCAAAGTCTAGAACACATTTTAATTTTTATTCACTCTCACAAAAAAAAAACAGGAAATAGATGATAATGTGGATGAATGAACTATAGATGTTCCATAATGCATCCAGACTCACCTTCCTTTCACCCTTCTCCAAGATGACATCAATGTCATCGTCTGTGATGTCACTCTCTTTGGAGGCAAACACATGAGTGGCACCGTGGCGGATGATGGAAAGCATCTCATCTTTTCCCAGCTTGTTTGCACTTGGATCCACGAGTCTTCCTGTGGAAAGAAAATTACAAGCCATGTCAGGGGTGTCCACTGATTCCTTCATCTATAATCTTCCATTTTTTTGCTGTAATACTGATTTCTGGAGGTACTGATAGTGAACCAGATATTTTCAATCAAACTTGAACTGTTTTTGGCTTGAGCTGGCAGGTTAAATTAGGTTAGGTACCTTGCTGGATGACAATAGAGTCCAGGCGTAGTTTCATCTCAGCCCTCTCCACAATCCTCTCCTCCACTGTGTTTTCAGTGATGAAGCGAAACACACGGACCTGCTTCTGCTGACCAATCCTATGAGCTCGGTCCTGGAATAAGAGATGTGTGAAGAGATCATTATCTGTATAATATAAGATCGGTATAGGACTTCATCACTTAAAGAGTACTAACCATAGCCTGGAGGTCGACTTGGGGGTTCCAGTCCGAGTCGTAGAGGATGACTACATCAGCCGTAGCCAGGTTGATACCCAGTCCACCAGCTCTGGTGCTCAACATGAACAGGAACTTACTGCTGTTGGGTTCATTGTATGCATTGATGGAGATCTAAAACATATATCAAAATAAATTAAGTGTCTTTTATTAAAAAAAATCGGACATGATATTAGCATTGATCTCAAGCTACAGACTACTGTCTCAGTCTTCTTATACAAGATTTGAGCATCACACCTGTCGCTCTTCATGTGGCGTTTGGCCATCCAGGCGACAATAGCCATAGTTTCTCCACATGCAGTAGTCCTCCAAGATGTCCAGCACCCTGGTCATCTGACTAAAGATGAGCACACGGGAGCCTGACAAGAAAGGCGAAAAACATATTGGTTGTCAATTAATTACCAGTAGATACAAGTTTTAATCAATGCCAAGAATACAGTGCAATGCCTGTTTCTGTGGAAACAATATCAGTCTTTTCACAAAGTAATTAGTGTTATATGTTTACTGTGAATGATGGACAGTGTCTTTGTATTAAAATGTAAATAATCACTGTATGAGAAAGCAATTACTTCATCTACGTACCCTGCTGCTTCATCTTCGGTAGCAGCTTGTCCAGCACCGCCATCTTGCCGCTGTTCACCACCAGGTGGAGGTCAGTGGTGTAGGGGGGGCCTGGCTCAGCTCCGTCAAACAGGTACGGATGGTTGCAGCATTTTCTCAGCTGCATGAGAACGTTTAGCAGCCGCATCTTGTCCATCTTACCCGCTGAGTTCAGAATGTCAATGTCCTTCATCAGAATCTTCGTATACCTGACGGATGTGATAGGAGTTCATATTACACACTACTGCACGATAACTTGTGTTAAGTAAGGTAGTGTGTGATTTATTAGCCACGTAGAACAAATCTGGTTAAGCTTTAGTGTGTATGCTTACCATTCTCGCTGCATTTTACTGAGGCCCACATACATCTTGATCTCTTTTTTCGGGAGCAGAGTCTTCTCCACATCAGCCTTTATACGACGGAGCAAGAAAGGACGCAGCACCTACAAACATAAATAAAGCATGTTACTTGAGTGCTAAAAACTAAGTAATATTTTGTCAGATGAACAGATTAGTTTAAAGCTGCATCAGGAACATTTAATACATACAGTGTGAAGACGTTCCACCAACTTTGTGTCACCCAGACAGTTGTTTGTGTCAAACCAGGAGTCAAAGTCCTTCAAAAAAGAAGATAAAATTAAATTAGTTGCTGAAAAGAACTTTTGTTACCTTTTGAAAGTGTGTTTATCCTCTACTGAAATATAAGATCTGTGTATTTCTGGACAACTCTTACATCTGCTGAGTTGAAGACGTCAGGCAGCAGGAAGTTCAGGAGAGCCCACAGCTCATGGAGGTTATTTTGCAGAGGTGTTCCAGTGAGCAGCAAACGGTTGGTGGTCTTAAATTCTCGCACAATTTCTGACAGCTAGGGGAAAAAAAGAAAAGGCATTTTATTGTGTTGCACCGACCTGTAAACATTACATTGTGAAATACGATGTGGTCATGTGCATATTTCAGTAACAATACTGACCTTTGATTTCTCATTTTTGATCCTGTGAGCTTCATCAATGACCAGGTACCTCCAGTTGAACTTCTTGAACACTGCCTTTTCAATGATAAGCATCTCATAGGACGTGACACACACATCCCATTCTCCTGGCAGCAGCACATCTCTGATCAGAGCATTCTGAAATGTAAGAAATGGAGAAGAAATGTTTCTCTCTTTAATCAATGTCTTTTTTTTCAATGTTTTTTTCCTTCAATCAGCAATAGATATCTATGTGTCAATTAATAATAGACCACACAGAAAACATGTGTTAATACAAAAAAAATGAAGTTAACAGCTAGAAATTAAACTGTTAACATAATCCTTTTTTTTTTTTAATTTATTTCAGTCATTTCGGTCTTGTATCAATAAGCTCAAATCAATAGCTAATTTCAACTGAACCGTTAGGTTCAGTCCAAAGTGCACTACTGCAACCAATGATTTGAGATATATAGACTGCATTGCTGTGACTGAAAATAGTGATTTCGCAGTTTTCAGTGAGTCATAAAATACAGACAGAACCTACCCTCTCGTCTCTGTCTCCGATCAGGCAGACTGCGCGGAGTGAAGGCACCCATCGCTTGAACTCATTCATCCAGTTGTAGAGGGTGGACTTGGGAACAAGCACCATGTGGGGACCAGGGATGTTTCTGTAGTGCTTCATGTACCCAAGCAAGGAAATAGTCTGGAGTGTCTTTCCCAGACCCTGACAAACACAATGGAGAGAGCTTGTGTCTGAGACATAGTGGTACATGTAAACACAACAATATTACACAATGAAAATACCAGGAATCCAAAACCGGGCTTGGAAGTATGGGGAAGCACCTACCATTTCATCAGCGAGGATGCCATTGATTCCATTCTCATACAAAGAGATGAGCCAGTTCAAACCACGGACCTGATAGTCCCTCATTATTCCTGATTTGATATCTAAATGACAGGCAAAATAACAATCATCACTTCTGTTAATCTTATATATTTACCTTTTGTCTGAAATCAATGTGTCTTCTTCTCAAGTCTGATAGAAACAGTCATTACTTACAGGAGGGAGACTCATCAAAGCGAGTGCAGATGTTAGTGGTCTTGGTGCTCTCATTCAGGAGCTCTTCATCCTCTTCTTGCTCAGTGCGACGATGACGATTGCTGTCAAACACAGGCGTGAGGCATATTGTGTCAGAATCAAAGTGTGAGACAACATCCTAAAATACACCTGCAGTGGTAGTTGTGACATGGACTTGCAAGACCCAAAATACAACAGCAGTAGTGAAACAACAAATCTTGGAATAAACTACTGCAAAATCTGTTCCAGGCTTTAAACCTGAATTGTGCAGATGTTTACTCACTCTCCAGCAGACAGCAGGTTCTGCTTCTCATCTTTCTTGACACGAGGGCGCCCCGGTTTCATCTTCAGTGGGGAGGTGGGGGTCTTCTGTGCAGCTGGTTGGATGAAATGAGCAAACAACTCTGTTTGCTTCAACAGGTACTCAAATCTGTTGGTCCGGTCTGTTTGCTAAACACACAAACACAGAGACCTGTTTAGTCTGTGATCTGAGACCAGAGTTATCTGTCATAGTGTGAGCTATAGGATAGGTGTCCTCACCACTTTCTCTTCATAACCTGGAGCTGACTCTTTTTTAGAGGAGGATGCATCTTGGCCATCAGCTCCAGCATCTGAAGAGGACTCCTTTCCAGCATCTGAGGAGTCAGACTTCTCCTGATAAAAGGGGGGAAAGTGGGTCTGTATTTAAACTTGTGCTAACATTTTTGAACAACTACAGATAGAGAGGGAGAATTTTAATGGGAATTTGAAGGCCAGCTCTCATGTGGGACCTCTCTTGATTCCATAGGAAAAGTGGGGGAAAAGTGAAAGACTAAGAAGCAAACTGTGAGCTATCATAGACAACACCTTTCACCTCCCAAATGAAATTCTGAATATTTTAGACAGCTACTTCACCTTGCAGTTTGTAAAGCAAGGCTATTGCAGGTCTTTTGTCCGTGACGCTATCTCACTATTTTTAGTGCACTAAACAATCTGCTGTACTACAAGTCCACATATCAACTGTTTACCTTCTTTACAATCTTTATTTTCTGCTACCGAAAGAGCAATTCATTTCATGCTGCTAACAGACATATTTATTCACAGGACACACGCACCCAACTTTACACACAGGTATGTGTATCTTACCTATACATACACACACATACATACACACAGCATTGTCATTGTCAATATTTGGGAAAATAAAAATTAACAATGAAGAACTAACAATGCCATCTATGGGTCCAGTACAGTCTTCTCACTAACTAGTTTTATTCCGTATAGTGCAATTATTTGCATTAATTGTATTCCCTATTAGTCATATATTTGGGTCTCTTGTTTGGTTGTTTCACTCGTTATTTACAGTGTATCGTAAATGTCAACAATGTCCTCTTGTTGTGTTTTAATTGCTGTCAAACAGACGCAGAAATTAATTCCCTTAAAGGCAATTAACTGTTGTTTTATGAGTTAGGTCTTTATACCCTACTATCTTATCTTTAACTTGCTTCTGCTGTTGCGAGACATTTAAAGTTTGCCTCGTTTGGTCGTACCACAACTTCAGAGCTTCACAACTGGGGTGGTGGAGGGAGAACAACTCTTTTTTTGATGGACCGTAATCAAAACTCAACACAGAGTGCGGCGAAAGCCAAGCTGTAGGCAGCGCTGCGGGAGGGACGCGATGATCCATGGACGTTACAACAGCCATTGCTGCCACTGTCCCTCTGAAAACAAAGACGCGGACAGGATGGCACGACGAGGCGCCGCTCACTTGTTTTGCCTGGTGTGTGCGTTTGTGTACTCGCTTAGTAATACGCGAAAAGCACAGTGGGACTTCCTATGTGGCGATCAATGGGGCAGCTAGCGGGGCTAAGCTAACTTAGTAAAGAAGTCGGGGGCGCTTATGAAAGCGGCCGGCCTGGTTGCTGCTCTGTGTGGTAAGTTAACGCCTCTGGATGGGACGCGGCTAATGATAGCGCCGCGGCTAGCTAACTGCGTTCATGTTGACAAAGTGAAAGTTTCACCGAATGTGTAGAGCCCACGGTCAAGAGAAATACGTTTACACCGTGTTTATAACGTATGGTGCGGTGAGCTCTCGGGCAGATGTACGCGGCGCTAAGAGGAGACAATGCCCGCTTGAAACCATCTTACCTCCGCTCCTCCGGCTTCTTCAAGTTCCGTCTGCTCCTCCCGCTGTTCCACGCAGTTTGCGCTTTCGGACATTTTTTTAAATCGAATTTCCACTAAGATTTAGATGTATAGTCCGTTCGTATGTAGCGCTGTGAGATCCCGTGTTATAGCCGTTGAAGATTTTCCGAACTTTTTCCGGTTAAACGGGAACTATCCTGTTGTGTACAATAAGATACCGGTTTGTTCTCAGACAGCACGCTCGCTTACGTTTCTGGCACCAGCGCGCGCTAACCTGTACGCGTTCTATCGCGAGAGCTGGTGATGGTGCCTTTATAGACTGTCGGAAATACTGTAAGGCACATTATTGTTGTCTATCATATCGAATGTAACTTATTGTAGACCCTTGTCCTTTCTATTTAACATTTCAATCACATAAAAAATAGTAAGACATATGTTTTAATTCATATATTTTGATAAGTAATATTATTATATTGTACGCATATATTGCATTTAAAATATCATATGTATGTGGGTATGTATGTGTGTATCAGTATATATATATATACATACTGCTTTTTTGTGTTTGAAATACAATTTTTAAATTAAATTAAATCATTTATGCATTTACTTACTTATTTTTACAATATATGAAACATTGCTGGTTTATTTTACTATGTAATTTGTTATTGTTAAAATCTTTAAGCTGCAGTCCTTGCATGAAAGGTGCTATATAAATCAATTTGATTAAAATATTGAAAAAAGAATGGAGGAAGTGATAAAGGGTGATATGCAACAAAAAGAAAAAATAATTAAGGTCTGGATCTTAATATTTATATAAAATGATAAAAAAAAATACATTGACATCATACAATCATTTTACATTTATTTTATCTTTAGCGTTCATAATGCACAAATATTTTTTATTTTATTTATATGCCTAATTTTATATTCGACTCTTCTGTATGCTTTAATCTGGGACTTTAGAAAGCTGCACTTTTTGTGCTGCAAATACTGACTTTACATCCTAACTTGATTTATTTGTCATTTACATAGCCACCCTACTATCTGTATATAATGCTGCTCATATGCATACACTTAATTATTATTATTAAGGTAACACTATTTATTACAATCAATTCTGACATCCATAGACAATCATGCACCTTACCACTTACTAGATACTCCTTATCTATCTATCTCTAGAAATGCTAATTTTCAGCATGAACGAAGAGTATTTGAATGCAGCACATTGTCCAAAAGTGCGAAAATATCTTTAGAAACAATTTGACTACATCTTAAATATTTCACTCGAAACGCCTGAAAGACGTTGCTCATGGTGTGCCACAGATTTTACAGCTATGATCCAACAACATCAGAGCAGGCAACTCGGGCCGAACTCGCTTTTGACGTTACAGGGGTCCTACCGACGTCCCGGTCCGTCGGAGTGACGTCGCCGGGATGTTAATCAGCTGATGCTGAGCGATCAAATGAACCAAAATAACACGATTCAACAGACGTTTCACATCGACCGACGACTGAGAATATTCTAGCCGGACAGTTTTGACATGCTAGAATTGGGTAGGTGCGGATTCTTACGTGTGTGCATCGTGTCAGTTGGCAGCGCGTTTATGCTAACGCTAAGACAGCGGCGCCTAGCATCTCACGGCTAACGTGTCTCAGCTAACGTCTCCCAGGCTAATGTCAGGCCCGTGTGGCTGCTTTGTTCATGTTTACTGTTGTTGTTGTTGTCGTTGGAGGCATGTTCATTCATAACAACTGTCGCTACGGTACGGGGGAATTATCTCCGGCGTTTTGCTGTACGTGGCATTCAAGTCATGGTTTAATAGCGTCGCTAACCTGTAACCTGTTTAAGTTAGCGCTCCTGCTAACCTAGCGTTGTCATGCTAGCCCCATCCCCCTCCCCCCGGTGTTTCGGTTTAAAGAGGGGCCGCGTTAAAGCCGAACGTGTCCGTGGTTGTCCTGGAGACGGCAGAGGTTCAAAACACCGACATGTGGCCGCTCTAAAGTTTTATATTATCATAAATAATTATTTAATACCGTTTATTCGCCTGGTCCGCTATTGTCTTTCATCATGTAAATTAAACCGTGTGGCAGATAGATGTTAAATATTTATTATCAGATCAGCTCAAGTTAGCATCTAATTGATTACAAATACTGTACAATAAACATAATCATACAGTATAATAGGTCGAATATGGGCCATTCTCCGATTGAGTATCAGCCTTTTTCCCCTCAATAATAGTGTTTGGACCAAAATGCCTATTTCTCTATTTACATACAGATCTGTTTATAGAGATTACATTAACTTTGACTCCATGGGGCATGAATTTGTGTTTTTATTATTCCTAAACATGTATCTGCAAATGGCTCCCTCCCAGCATCTTAAAATACAAATGAACACATTCATTGTACATCTTAATATAGGTACCAATATGCCATAACCATGCATTTTGTCATTGTAGTCAAATACACCTGATTTGTGGAGAAGAATCAGTTGATTGAATGATTAAACACTCCCCTTTTGAGATATTTAAGTAAATGAAAGAAAACTTTGGCGAGGAAAGCTAATTTTTATAAAGATGTATTAAAAACAATACACAACAAAAAAGGGGTGGGAAATGTTTGCATTTCAAAAATAAAGTCAGAATATCAGAAATATACTTCATACTTATTATTACAATTATATTATACATTATATTTCAAGTAGTGCTGCAATAATTAGTGAATTATTTAAACCTGCATACTATTATTGCCAACAGTTATGGTTAATTGATCGATTTAAGTCATTTTTAAAAAGGAAATATCCAAATTCTCTTCTTCCAGATTGTTAAATGTCATTATTTCTGGTTTCTTAAATCTTGTATCAGAGTAAACTGATTATCTTTGAATTGTCGACTGTCGGTTGGGCAAAAAAAGACTTAATTCATCATTTATTTTGCATATTTGGCTTAGGGAAACAATGATCAACATAATTTTATTAATAAACATAATCACCAAATCACATAAACACCAAACAACAACAACCAAAAATTGCATCTCTTCAGAAGGAGAAAACGACACAAATTCAGAAAAAGCCACCTCATGTATGCAAATTGAAATAGCTGTGACATGCAGATGCAAGGGTTTTAATGGATTCAGCTGTATGCAACAGAGAGGATATGTTGTCATAAAATGCAATCAGACAATTTATTATTTAATAATAATAATAATTTTAATAATTCATAATTTATTAAGTCACTTAATCATGAACACATGCATTTGTCAGTTGTCAGTTAGCTCTTCAAGAATGTAACGTTACACGTGTGACAGGAGTCAACTTTTTTTTTTCAACTTTATTCTTGAAATGTAAAATTAAAAAAAAAAATCCTCCTTTTTATGCTTGTCTCTAAAATACTGTCAGAATTGTTAATTGTTTTCCACTACCTGCTATATGTGCAGGGTTCGACGTTAAGGTTTTTTCCTACCTGCCCAGTTGGGCAAGTACTTCTTAAATCTACTTGCGCCATTTAAATTCTTACTTGCCCCACCTAAGACGTTATTATTTTTTTTGGCTTGTGTTGTTCAAATCTTCATCGTGAATTCTATCTTAATAAAATTATTATTTTTACTTGCCCCGGGCAAGCGGGCATCCGTTAATGTCGAACCTTGATGTGTCAGAGAACTAAAAAAGGAAAACCATAAAAACCTTAAAAAGAACCAGGTTACACATCTATTTTGTCAGTTATTTTAGTCTCTTGACCCATTTTCAAATATGTATATAAAGGAACTTTCCTTCTTTTGTCAGTGATGTTTTCTCTCTCATCCTTGTTAAATTTATCTTTTGTAACACTACTTTATTTGCGCTTTTATTTTTGTATCAAATGTAATCTGTAATTCGGTGTATGTTGACATGTCTATGTATTACGAATGCAAAAAAAGAACAATTTGGGAGGAAAAAAGTCTCTACAGTCTGCATTCCAAACATTTAGCTGAGTTCATGGTCTGCATTCGAGTGCTGACAGTGTTCACTCAACAAATGCTCCCAACGTGTGGGGCTGGAAAAGGCTCCATACAACCTCTTTGCCGTATTGAATTTAATTCAAAGCAAAAAGCCAGACTGTTGATGCACAAAGTGATGCAAGCATTACACGGTTGCAAGTGTTTATGTAACGCTTCCTTGCTTGCTTTTTGTAGACCGTTACCATGGACAAGATTTTGGAGGGCCTCATCAGCTCCGAACACCCTGTTCCAGTGAAGAGGGCCATTGTGAAGATGGTAGTGGAAGCAGCAGAGAAGGAAGTGACCGAGGAGCAGTGCCAGGCGCTGTTCACTCTCACCACCCGACTCGTCTTGCTTGGTGAAGACACCTTCCAGAAGCAGGTCGGCCTACAGGTTCTGGAGGCCTATGCGCGGTACCACCGCCCCGACTTTGAGCGTTTCTTCAGCAAAGACTTTGTCCTCAGTCTCCTCCAGCAGGGCTATGGCCAGCTAGACCGCAAAGACCCGGTCACAATAGACTACATTCACTGCTGCCTGCGGCTGCTCATCAGCTGCCCCTCGGTGCTGGAGCTCTTCAGCGTGATCCAGGTGGAGGTTTTAAGGATGGTTTGCGAGCGTCCGGAGCCTGCCCTTTGCGTCCGCCTGAGCACCATGCTCTCAGACTTTGTGCAGTGCATCCCGAGAGATAAGTCGGGCGTGTTGTTCTGCCAGCAGCTGGTCAGGACCATCAGTTACTTCCACTGCTTTGCCAGCCAGGAACAGGAGCTGAGCGCGTATGTAGATCAGGTGAATAAGGTCAGCGCACTGCTGCAGAACATCTGGAAGGCTGATTCAACTACACTGCTGCCCTCACTGCAGGAGGTCTTTGCCATTATTTCTTCCACAGGTGAGGCTGTTTGCTTTGCAACATAGATATGTAGTGCATGTCATTGCAGTTTGGAGGTGTAAAGTAATGTGTTCCTTTGAGAGTATTCCTGAGCCAAATCTTAAATTCAGAGACAATTTACTAATCCCTATCACTCATCACTCATCCACTAGATTGGTGTGGTGTGTTTATGTGCAGAGACCCTGCTCTCTGTTTGTATTCGTTGATTTGCTGTTCCTGTCCACCAAGAGAAATTACATTTGAATGGGTTTATATATAGAATTTTAGGGAAAATGCTGCACTCTGCCTAAATAGTTATGGATTTCTTTCACATTATAATCTTAAAATGTGTAACATGATGACACTTCATTTTGTTGATTCATTTATAGATGCTTTCATTGTCTGAATATAGCCACTTATCGATAGAAAATAATCTGTATTATAGAGATTTCCTCACTATTGTACATGATGAAGCAGCTTTGAACAGTTACCCTGTTTCATTTAGATTTTTCAGGGCTCTGCCAATAGCAGACTTTGAGCCCTTGGCATCATTCTCTGTTGTTTAGTTTGGATGTTCCAACCATATTCATTATTATTGGCACACTGATTCTTTTCATTATTTTGAAGCAGTGGTCTTATTATAAACACTTGTCTCTGTTTGGAGCAAATAACTTCAAATCCACTGATATGAGGAATGTGTTTGCCTCAAAAGCAAATGTTTAATAGCACTCTCTGTACAAATATTTTGTCAGAAAATGCTTTTTTTTGAGAGTGATGATGAATGTTAGAGAAGTTCCAAACCTAATGTGCAGCAAAATATAAATACATACGCCTAAAGCATGTATGTCCATTGGAAAATATATTTCAAAACTGCATTTTCACCCAATTAGTTGCTCTGAAAAATCCTGACCAGTATATTTCAAAGATCTATCCAATCCACAGATATTACACAAACAATATAGGGTACAATAATACATTTTATATATATATAGGAAGCCATCAAAGAAACCTTTTGATGCTGGATATGCTTTCTTAAAACAAAAGCATTTAGCTGTCATTTAGAGTTAGCTCATGTTAATATATTTGTTCTCCTTGCAGCATTGGGGAAATATTAATAATAAATCATATTCAATATCAGCAGACATACAATATTTAAAAACTTGGATCCATAATTGAAGAAAAGAAATATGATTACGGTGAACAGAAACAACTTTAGAAACAACATAGAATGAACACAAGTGTCCTGAAATAAAATCCCCTTTAGAGAAGCTCACAAAATATAAATCAACATCATTAATAAATCTTAATGGACATTTTTGGGTTGTTGTGTTTTTCCTACAGCATTATATCATTAGGCCTTTCTTTCCCTTTGTCCTTAATAAGATATTCACAATTCTGGAAATTTACATTTTTATCTCTCATACTTTCAACTGGGGTTAAAAAAAGAAAAAAATAATAATGGTACAGTTGTGTAATAATGTTGATTATTTCTTCTGACATATTTTTGTGCAGAACCCTCCTTTGAGCCATCCATCGCCTTGGCCAGCCTGGTCCAGCACATCCCAGTCCAGATGATCACAGTGCTCATCAAGAGTCTCACGACGGACCAGAACGTCAAAGATGCAAGCATGACGAAAGCGCTCTGCAGGTGACCTCAAACATCTCATCTCATTCTCCTTAATTTTCCCTCATGTTAATGTAAACTGTATTTTTTGGACATCATTTCCACTCATAATTCTCTTCTGTTTCTTAAGGATGATCGACTGGCTTTCCTGGCCCCTGGCCCAACATGTTGATACGTGGGTCATCGCTCTGCTGAAAGGGCTGGCTGCAGTTCAGAAGTTCACTATCCTCATTGACGTCACTCTGCTCAAAATTGAACTGGTTTGTAGCGACGGCTACTTGTTTTTTTCCACTGCTATGTCATGCTTTAATTCTCTAAATGAAATAAATGTATTTATGACATTAAGACTTTTTTTCTTTTACCTCTCCATAGGTATTTAGTCGTCTGTGGTACCCCATCGTGCGACAGGGGGCGCTAACTGTTCTCTCCCATATGCTGTTGAGTTTCCAGCACTCTCCGGAGGCCTTCCATTTGGTAAGGGACCTCCTGCCTACTCACAGCCCATTTCCCCTCTCATATGGCCACTTTATTGGTTTTCTCATTTTCTTCTCTTCTGGCCTAAATTACTTCAAAGTTGCATAGACCTCTTTTCCCAGAACCCCAGGCCTCAGCATTGCTCTCTCACTAATGGTGTGTGAAGCACTTAAATGCTGAGCAATGGCCCTCGAGTTGGCCAATTTTTATTAGCATAAAAAAAACATGAATAGTCTCAGAAATGCTTGCAAATGAGACTGAACCCTCGGTGGGGTTCCCTATGTGCAATTGAGGTCTCAGTGCAGATTTGTATGATTAATAGAAAAAGAAGTATTTTATTGAACCCTGGGGGAAATTGATCCTCATATTTGACCCATCCTACACACACTCCTCATATTAACTCCATTTTAGCACGATAGTGTCCTTAAAATATCTCTCTTCCCTTCACCTCTCACTGTCCCAGGTTGTTCCACACGTGGTGCATCTAGTCCAGTCCTTGAGGACAGATGGCGTCCCCACCAGTAAAGCTTTCCTGGTCCAATTCACTGAGCTCATACACTGCATGATGTACCAGTACTCCGGCTTCCCTGACCTCTATGACCACATACTAGAGGCCATTAAGGTAAGACAGTGTCCGTTCAGCTCATGCTATACTAGTCAGAAAATTTGGTAAAATGTTGATCTCTAGGTGCATCATAGATCATATTTACTTTTTATAAAAAAAAAAAAACAATAACACTCTATTAATATATTTTTGTTTTACCTTTTTTCCCCCCCTCTTCAGGACCTGCCAAAACCTGGAGAAGAGAAGATCAAGTTGGTCTTGAATCAAAGTGCCTGGACATCCCAGTCCAACTCATTTGTCTCTGGCCCATTGAGGCAAGTTGGGAAGTCTGAAACAGGCAAGACTGGTCTGGTGAACCTGGGGAACACTTGCTATATGAACAGTATTCTACAGACCCTCTTCATGGCCACGGAGTGAGTCCGGCACACATAAACGCCTAATGAGCAAAGCAGCAAGTGCTGTAAATACACAGTGCAAACAACCAGTCCTTAAAGCATAAATATGGAAAGTCTGAATGTATTTTTTTTTTCTTCAGTTTCAGGCGGCATGTTTTATCATTACATCTGAACAGTTCCAACACACTAATGAAAAAGCTCCAGCTGCTCTTTGCATTCCTTGCACACACTCAGGTTGGTGTTGTCCTGTGTAGTAGAAATGGCAGAATATTGTCACAGGTGGATGATACACTAAAACTGTTTCTGTGTGTGTATGGTGCATGTCTTTTTTCCTGCAGAGGGCAGCATACGCCCCCAGAAACTTCCTGGAAGCATCTCGACCTCCGTGGTTCAATATGGGCTCCCAGCAGGACTGTTCTGAGTACCTTCGATTTCTCCTAGACAGGTATGGTACAAACAGATTAGATTTTCCAAACAGATTGGATGAATCAATCGTTATAATATTGCATCAACTTAGTGCGTCTATTTAAAAGACAAAATTGCTTTTTCTTTATTCTCCCCTGTGCCGAAAGATCGAAATCAGGCAAAGATTATACACCCTCAGTGCGGCATTAATGCAGCACTGAAAGTTAAGCGTTAACAAAAATGAATCTATAGCATGCTTTAGAGCATTGGGAGCGTGCAGGCTACTTTTTCTTAATAATAATAACAAAATTTGTGAATGGTGACTTGACTGTGAACAAAGATTAGATCGGGGATAATATCACCGCATCGGCACTAACGATAATGACAAATTGTATTTTGTCCCAAAATGTTGAGTGTCCCTTTCTCCTGATCTCTAGGTTACATGAAGAGGAGAAAACACTTCAGGCCCTAGAATCAGCTAAGCCAAAGGTTGCCTCCCCTGTTGACTCGAGCAGCACAGACCCCACAGACCAGACTTCTCTAGAGGAGGGCGAAGCGTCCCCTTCGCTTCCGACAGAAACCAAACCTGTTGATGATAGAAGGACTCTGACAGAGAAGATGTTTGGTGGGAAGCTAATCACAGGTATTTGCTGTATGCAGTGCAACAGCATCTCTGAGAAAGAGGAGCCTTTTACAGACCTCTCTCTGGCCTTTTGTCCCTCTGCCACTTCTCAGGATGGCCTCCAACCTGAGGGGCCCTCTGAGGAGCCCAAGATCCTTTGTCAGGGATCTGTCAATGGTGGCAGTGAAATCCCTGAACCAGGCCCGACCAAAGCCGCAACCAACCATGTCCATTTTGTGCCAGTGACGAATGAGCCACCCCTCTCTGTGCCTGACCTGGTGAACTATTTCCTGGCTCCAGAGATCTTGGACGAAGAGAATGCCTATTTTTGTGAGAAGTGTGCCTCTCTCCAGCGGGCAGAGAGGACCATGAAAGTGGTTTCGGCGCCTGAATATTTGATCCTCACCCTGCTGCGATTCTCTTACGATGCCAAATGCCATGTCCGCAGAAAGATTCTGGACAACGTCACCATCCCGCCTCTCATGAGACTCCCCGTGCACGACCCTTCGATGCCTTCAACATGTTCCTCTACCACATCCTCCCCCCTGCAAGTGGATTCTCCAGAGAGCAGTGAGAATTTGGCTAAAAAGCTTAAACCATCGCAGAAAGATGAGGAGGAAGATGAGAATGAAAGAATCGACGGAACGGAGCAGATGCACAGAGGAGGAGAAATGCTAGTGCAGTCGGTGCCCTATGTCCTCAGCTCAGTGGTGATGCACTCTGGTATCTCATCTGAGAGTGGCCACTACTACTCTTACGGCCGTAACATCAACGGGGCAGATGGAACGCAGCATCCGGCCAATTGCTTCTCCTTTAAAGAGGATTTGGGAAACGGCCAGGCTGACAGCAGCCCCTCCACCCGCTCAGCTCTCTCAGCTCCACCTGAACAGGGAGACACGCCCTCAAATAGTGGCCAGGAGGCAAAGGATTGGCTGCTGTTCAATGACAGCAGAGTGACATTCACGTCCTTCCAATCGGTGCAAAACATTACTAATCGCTTCCCCAAGGACACAGCTTATGTGCTCATGTACAGGAAACAGGAGCTACCAGGGCAGAACGTGAACGGGGGACTGATGGCAAATGGAATGAGATTGAATGCTGAGCCTCCCCTGCAGAAAGAACTACTGGATGCTATAATCAAGGACAATAAGCTGTATTTGCAGGTAAGCCAGGGAGTAACACAAATATACACACTTCTTCCATATAGAAGCTACATATTCAAACTTTCTCTGTATATAAATCATAGCAATGAATGCAAATAAAATCCAATCTGATTTAGATTAGGGCAAGTATTAGGTCTGCAACTAAAGGTGATCACAAGATATTTAGGAAGAGGCACCAATTATTTATTTATTTATTTTTAAACATGAAACATTAACATTAATCTTCTGAAGTGTGAGGTGGTCAAGAAAGCTGAGGATTGTATAAGATTCTCTGAGGTGGAAAGTGGAGGAGGGAAAACAGGCCCCGCTGTTACAAATAACTAAGAGTCTGCATAGTAGTTTTTTTTTTAAACTGTCCTCTTAAAAGACGTGAGGTGTAATTTCACGAGTCATTGAACTGTGCTGTGTTGAGTTGAATTCCACCACATTTGTGCAAGTGGGTAAGTCACCTCTAGAGGGTGCTGTAACAATAAGTGACAACTGATGCAGTTGTCACTCACAAAGAAATATACTAAAGATCTCTCTCTAAAGAGCTCTTTGCTTAGCTACTGTAAATTTTTTACTCTTGTTTTGCATTGGAATAAAAAATAGTCTAACCTGGAAACATTTCTCTGTCCCATGACGCTGTCAACAGGAACAGGAGCTCACCGCTCGGACACAGGCTCTCCAGGCCCCTTCGTCCTCCTGCTCATTCAGGCCAAACGGTTCAGATGACAATAACCCACCTGGGAGCTGCGGCCCATCTGGTGGAGGAGGAGGAGGAGGAGGGGGAGGGGGCTTCAATACCATTAGTAGACTGGTCTTCTGAACACAAAAAATGCTGCAGGAAAACCCAGAGGAATTGGCACCAAGGGAGCTGTGGGCTGCTTCGTAAAGAAGCCTGAACTGTCATACCATAGATGCTCATATAACCTCATTGGAAAAAAATAGCACTGAAATGAACTTAGAACTCACACATACACAGAACATCAATGCTGGTTCTGTCCCTATATTTAATTTTGTTTCAAGTCTTAAAGGTTTGATTGAGACAGTTCTTATACCACTGTTTAAATAATCATTTAACTATTTTAATTTATTTAGAGATTTTAGGTGGGTATGAGTCATTGATGCAAATATCTCCCTTGTGTGAAAATGATATGGCTGAATATGATTTGCTTTTATAAAAGAATCTTCAATAGCTGTTTGTCTCCTCATAAAAAATGTAGTACTTCCACATTTTTCCCCACACATGAAATTGGTTCAATCCTGAACCTGTTTGACATTACCTCAAACAAACCACATAAACAAACATATGCAAACACATGCATGTGCAGTGCACAGTATAGAAGAACGCATTCAATTGTAAAGATAAAGAGACCTTTTTTTGATTTGTCATATCTCTGAACACACAGCTCACAAGCTTTGTTTACTCTTCTGATTTGCATGCAGGTTTCCTTCATGAGCTGTGGCGTTTGATATTTGAATCTTTTTGATGTGTACTTTGGTGTTTTATAGGTTTCATATCACACGCAATAAATGTATATATGACTGAAAATATTCTGAACAATCGCGGAATACAAAACTACAGTATATGGTGAATTGAAAGGCATATATGGGACATTTTGGGCATTTCAATATGAATATTTAAAACTGTCTTCACGCTATTAGCTGGTGTGAGCAACATTAAAATTGTAGTACTTGCTCAATCATATTTGAGAACAATTTGAGAGCATATTTTATCGTATTCCTCTAATTTGATCATTCAGGGAGACTTTAGTGTTCATGCTGGTTTTATGTGCCTTGTGATATTTAATGCAGATCTTTTGAAGCAGAAATTGTCAGGAAGTACACCACAGCTGTCCTATGTAAATATCCATAAGATCTTCATCTATTCCCGCAGTAAAAGCAAATCTGCATTTGTTGTATTGTCTTACTTGACTGGGGAGGTTGTTTAAGGTTACATTATTTATACAGTAATGTTGGCAAATAGGTGGGAGGATGTTGGGGATTAAACAGTAATTTTAATATTAAAGGCATGAGACTAAAGCAAAAAATAAGGAAAGGAAGCTGAAAGACAGTTAATAAATTAGCATTATTGAGCAATGACAAGCCAATGTGGCAGATGGATTCTGGAAACCTTAACTTAATTTCCATGGAAACAAGCCAAACACTAAGTTTTGTTTTGCACAAACATACCTCATTGTCTGCTTTATCTTATATATTGACCACTGGGTGCCATCACTGGTACTACAATTTTACCTTACTTTTTTGTTTCTGATTGAGTAAATCACCTGATGTACATAATTTCTTTTGTTCTTGTTTTTTTTTCTGCAGTATATAAAGACATTGTCACCACAAGTCCCAGTTGCAATGAATTAAATGCTTCAAAAATGAACAAAAAAAAAACATTCAGTATAGATACTGCAAACCTCAAGATTTTTTCTTAAGAACATGGACATTTTTAATATGTAAAGTGATTTTGTTGATTAAAACAATCCAAAAATGTGGAACTGTATATTGTTGCACAATTCAGCACGACTACATGTATGCTCCTGTTTTGCACAAATGGAAGTGGGTGTAGACAAAGTAGCGACTGAAAAGGGAAATGGGAATGCAAGCATGTATTTTTCCCACAGGTACAGGACACATGACAGTTGTAATGTAGCAATAGCAAATTATATGCAATTGATATGGCATAAACACTGCAGTAGCACCAACGCTATCAAGGGGCATTTGATGGAGGAAAAAAAATCAATGCCTCTCAATAATTAATCAACCAAACCATTTCAACGCTTTTGTGAAAATGTTTACTCTTGGGAATGCAGTAATACATGATATTTATTTATTTTAGGTTTTTAGTAACAGCATATGTTACAAAAATATAAATATATATTTGCAGAATTCTTGGACATACATTGACACTATACTGAGGTCATGTGTGTTCATTTAGTTTAATAACTAATGAACCCTGCTGCAAATTAGGTTTCATCAGTTAAACATGCGGATGCTGTTTTGCCCTAATAAACCAATGATGTATACACCTTTTAAAAACAGGAGCAACACAAACCAACATTGGACAATGGCAAACAGATGCATCAATTAAATGGTGGAAGGTATTTGATGTTGTAACGCTTAGACTCTAGAGGTAAATATATGGAGCCAGGTAAAGAAATCCAGTTGCTCTTTCAGCATTTAATTGCTCTCTGTTTCTTCATCAATACTGAGACTGTTGAAAGAGGTAATGTGGCTGTACAGTGGCCATTAATCATAGACTAACAGGGAACATCCTTTGGGGGGAAGTGTTTACCATTACAATAGCATTCCAATAAGATTCCTCGGATACCGTTCTAAATCCACCGGCAACACGTCTTTGCTGGTTGATTAAACCGGCTATAGATGCTCTGCTCAGTGCAGTATATTGATCAGATATATTGGCCTTACAATTAAAACCATTTACTAATCAATGCGGCTTCTATAGTAGCATAAAAACTACTGATAAGTCTTGTTTTTTTGGGGTAGCATTTTAGAATTGAGTGCAAATTAAACAATCATTATGTGTTTACCAAATTTATATCACACATACAGGTTTGTAATTTGAAGTTACCTGAATAATTGGAAAAAAAATAAATGTACTAATTAAAATAAAAAAAACTGCAATAGTCTATTTGAAACTCCAATTACTAATAAACTACAATGTGAAACTCTTGATAAGTAGTTGTTTTTTGTGTACTCTAGGACCTAAAGTGTACAAATGTTTGAAGATAAAGGAGTGAGTACATAGTACATGCTTTAATTGGCACTAATATTCTTGTAGGAACACACGCATTATGGATAACGTAGTTCAAACGCACAAGGAATTGTTTGGATGAGTGGGGTTTGCATAGAGGTGGGTTCTCTCTTTGTCTTTCCTTTAGCTGTGCGAGGGCACCTCTTTGTTTTAGCTCAGGGTTGCACACAGCCGAACTACGCCATATCCCATCAACCCCTCCGGTTTACACTCTTTACTTGCCTTTTGGGACGGAACATAATCGTGTTTTTTTTTGGAACTACATGTCCCATAGTTGAAGCGCTACAGTTTTCCCTGCACGCCGCCGCCTACCCATCTCGTCCCCAGAATTAGTAGTAAAGAACTCTGAATTGACGAGAACACAACTTCCGTCAGCATTTTTCAAAATAAATGTCCCAAAGGGTAACGAGTGAGCGTGGATGTAGGGAATGTGTTGGTAGTAGAACATTAACGTGACCTTGAATGAAGAATCTGTAACAATCTGTTGACAAATACTCTTATTTTATTTATTTTTTTAGCATAATTAGCCATAATTGGATGCTTACATGAGTATTGCTAGTTGGAGTTTCCCAATATTACTAAACAAAGAAGTTAATTTAAAGCTGCCTTTTAAAAAAAATATTTTTCAGTGCTTCTTTGTTATAAATATGTAAGTCTGATGTTCCTGCTAACACACAAACTGTGAAACGGGGTTGTTCAGAGTGAGTGTGAAAACGCAGAATCAATTTATGGTCTAACTACATGCTTTTGAACCACTAAAGCATGCATTTTTTTATATAAATACATCAAGAAAATTAAAAAGTATATCTTAAAAATGGTCCACTTTAACTTAAAATAGACGTTGACAGGAGAGTTCAAAACCTCTGGAGAAAATGAGCGATTTATTTTGAAAAGCAGCACGTCCCCGTTTCCGGCGGTCGTGTCGCTGTGACCGCGGAGCTTGACGCGGCCATGTTCCAGGGAGGAGGGTGAGTTTAGGGAAAGACGGAACCACCCTGTCAATCACAATTAAGGAACCATGGGAGTAATCTGGTAGGGAAGCTCGGTGGAACCACTGTGTTTACGGTGAAGACTGTTTTAATTTGCGCACAGACGAAAACTATGCACCGGTAACTTTACACCGGGACATTTACATCTGAATCCTTCGCTCCACTTTGACGTGGGAATTAGCATGAATGCGTTACACACAACAACAAAAACTTAGCGAGTTTCAGTTGCCTGCGCCTGCTTTTTTTCCTCCTCCTCCTCTTCTTCTTCTTCTTCTTGCACTCGCAGCGTTCCAGTTCCAACAAAATACACAGGTCAGCGTTGATATTTGTACAAAAGGCGGTGCCGCGGACGGTTCTATTCACTCCAAGCTCAGGATTTACCCGGTTATTTGTCTACAACTCGTGGAAAAAAAATCTCTGCCTTTGGTCGGAGAGGCGACTTTCGAAGGAGTGACGGTATTTATCGCTCTCAAAACAGACACAAATACCACGCTTCAACTTCTTTTTTCCCCTCTGTGTGTGTGTGTGTGTGTATTTTTTTACCCCTTAACTTTAACCGTTCGAGCTTTGCGTCTGTGTGTTTTTCTCCCCCAGGTACGAGCAGACACTCCCCAAGACGAAGCCCAACACCAATCTCCGCTCCAACTCCCGGGAGAGCAGGAAAGGAGCCGATATGAGCGGAGGAGATGTGGTGTGCTCGGGGTGGCTTAGAAAGTCTCCTCCAGAAAAAAAGTTGAGACGTTACGTAAGTGCACTTTATTATCCTATTACCATGTTATAAACTAACCCTGTTACACAAAATTCTCTGTACCCCGGACCTTTTCATTTGCAGCGAGGCGCAGTGACAGACATGTGTAGGCCTCATCTTGTGTGTATTTCAACAAATCAGTAACACCTATAATAACCCCCCTCCTCCCCCTCCCCCCCAGCTAACCCTAACTCTAACCCTAACCATGACCCATCAGCGAGGGATGGTTGTTTTGCTCAACTTCAGCCCTTCAGCTGACACATGGCTGTTGTTTTGAGAGTTTTCATTTCCCCAATATGAAAACCGGTATCAGCGACTGAAAAATCTCAAGAGTCTAGTTCACAACAGTGCAAATGGCATGACCGCATGTCATCAGTCCGGTAATATTGAGAAAATAAAAATATTTAAAGTAGGGTCAGGGTGTCCAGTCTTATTAGGGGGCCACAGATAGGAAATAGACAAAACCCTACGGAGTTTAATATATATTTGTTGCATAACCACTGTCCAATTGTCCATTTGAATTTAAAACCATAATGTAGTGACCAGTGTGTTCATGTTGTGGGCCGCCTGGTCACAGCTTCTTCCCAAGCTGCTCTTTATTCTGCTTTTCCGGGTACAGATGCTTTTTTTTCCTCTCTGATTTGTCTGAGTCCAATAACAAAATTGATTGATTAGCATGGTATGAAATGCTTGTGCAATAATAGTCTTTTTGCCATGTGAAAGGTTAAGTGACTTGCACAACAGCGGTGCAAAAACCACATTGGGAAGAGTCTTTCCCGCAAATGTAATCCTGTTGTAGAGAGTTGTCAGATGTGCGTCGTGAAGTGCTTCGCTGTTGTCACAGCTACTACTAATGTTTACGGCCCCTTGTTGACTGATCGCACATACACTTTCACTATCACGCTGCCCACACACTTCATAGAATGTGACATACTTGCTATCGAATGATGCATCATTGCAGAGGACAATTACAGGTATCTTTCCTTCAACCTGATGGCGAAATGGTGACTGTTTCTTGGGCTGAGGGATTTTAGGGAAAAAATGAATTGTGATTCCCTTTTCTTGCAGATATTGCAATTTAGATCTCACATCTGATGACGATAAACAACAGTAGCATACCTTCACTGGCAAGTCTACATGCTTTGCTTGTGGCTCAGAGGATATCTCTGTTATTGATGTTTGAATTACACAGCTTGGAATTCGAGAAGAGGGATGTTTTTGCAGAAACCACAGTTCAAGTGAGATGTTTTTAGTTTTTTTAAAGCAATTAAACTAAAATCGAGCCACAAAGACAGGATATTTATTTAAAGGACCATCTCATATTGACAACAGCGCAGTGTCTGAGCTACTGGAGAAGGTATTCAGTCAAGGCTTCATAACACTGGAGGTGGCACCTCATTTAGCATTTGTGAGAAGAATTAACAAAGTGTATCAAAGGTGACTGTACTGTGAAGTCACTCTGATGTACAGTATGTCAAGAAGTGGGAGTGGTGATGGGAACTGTGAAGTACTGAGGAAGAATTTGAGTGGTTACAGCTGATCGGCAAACTGCATTCCTGTTTTTATAATGGAGCCACAAGATTTAGTGATTTGCATAATGGACCCAAATGACTTTTCCCCTCTATAACTTTTCATTATAGCTTTCTCTATCACTATTGTTCTTTCTAATTCCATGTATAAAGATATGCTTCATATTAAATTTATGATGAATATCTATTGTCTTAGCCCAAGTATTGTGTGGAGCCAAGTCTGTGAAAGGTCACAGTGCTTTGTCACATGAGGCTGTGTAATCTGTTGTGCTGACTGCCCTTTTTTCAGCAGACAAATAGTTCAAAAGTTACATATCTGGCAACTCACCAGCAGCAGTTTGTGTTGAAGCCCAAAATAAAAAGTAGAAGTTATCAGTTTTTCAAAATAGAAACCACACAACTGGTAATGAGGCATTGTGGATTTAGGCTTTGGAGATTATCAGGATAATGTTATGGCTTAATCTAAGTATTCTCCATGGTGGTGTCAATCAATACTATAAAAACAGATATTTGATCAGCACACAAAAAAAATCTCCAGTCAGTATTAGATAGTGATTTATTTTACGCAAGGCCATCTCTGTTTTAATTATCTTTTCAGGAAATACTTTTTCCTGACAGATTGATAGATAAACTGACAAAATAAATGACAAAGAATTAGATTGATAGTTATTCAATAATGGAATCAGAATTGATCTAATCTATACTTAGATTTCAGTATCCATTATTGTTTACCCTCTCATGAGCTTGTGCATTTTTCCAGAAATTAGACATTCGTGTTAGAGTTTCCGAATATCTAAAGTTCTCTGGCAGCTGCATATATTGACCAGCAGTTTCCTGTCTTATCTGACACAACTCGGCCATGTCACTGTTTAGATATGGCACAGGATTCAAGTTGCGTGAGATACGGATGATTTGATATTGTGATTGGTTGTCACACAGTAATATAAAAATGTTCATCTAATCTCATCTTGGAAAAATGAATCCCAAACCTCACAAAAGCAAATATGTTATGCCAAGCTGAATTCTGAACATAAAAATATTTCTGAAACGAATGACGTCATGCTTTGGTTTAGCTAGAGCAGTGAGTGGGTAATGCTTCGGTTGCTTGTTGCACAGGATTAGCTGTGAATTGTTGTATTCCATTAGTTCATGAGCTTCCCGGCTAATCAACTAAAATGCTGTTAAGAGAAAACCAAACATTTTTTTCTTAAGATCACACCAACAGCCTTGAAACAAGGTGTGGTACTCAATAGAAGGGGTGGCAGGTAGAATCAAAGACAATAAAAAGATAAACAAATGGAACAGAGTACAATAGTGTGAACAGGCCGCCACCTTTAACTTTCTATTTTAAGCCCAATCATCTGAGCAGTTGTAGACTCGATGCTGGGGCCCCTTCTTACCTGAATAACCACTCAGGGCAAACTTTGCCCCTCAGGCTCTGCTGCTGATTGGCTGAACTCAAAGGTGAAAGCGGTTCAGCAGACCTGCCTGCCTCTGAACAGCCCTAAGCTCTATAAACATACAGTCATATAAAAAAAAAAAGTTTGGCCACCCCGTGAGAATTTTCAAGATTTTCCTTTATACATCTTTGATTGGTTAGATGAGGAATTTCTGTTAAATATATCATATAGCAGATGAACACAGTGATGTTTGAGAAGTGAAATGACGTTTATGGGATTTACAGAAAGTGTGCAATAATTACTTAATTAAGAGTAGGCATGTGCATAAATTAGGGAACCCCAAGAAGAAAATTACCTCAATATTTAGTATATCTTCTTTTTGCAGAATTAATAGCCTTTAAACACGTCCTAGAGCTTCCAATGACGGTCCAGATTCTAGAAAGTGTTTTTTAACCTTTCTTCTTAATAAAACCCAGGTTAGTCAGTCTGGGGACTGAGATGGTCAATCCAGAACAGCATACTTGTCCCTCTGCATGGATCTATCCAGCCCCGCTGAAACTCCAACTTGTGTCACTGATTCTTGAACAACGTTCACAAGAATCTGCTGATACTGACTGAAATCCATGGACCTTCCTCTTTAACCAAGTTGCCGGGACGTGTACTGGCCACATAGCCCCACAGCATGATGGAACCACCACCAGGTTTTCATGTGGATAGCAAGTGTTTATTTTGGAATGCTGTGTTCTTCATCCACCATGCTCACCGCCCTTTGTTATGTCCATATTACTCAATTTTAGTTATATCGGTCCACAGCACCTTAATCCAAATTTAAGCTGGCTTGTCTAAATGTGCTTTAGCATTCCTCACTCTGTTTGTGGCATATGTGCAGGAAAGGCTTCTTCCTCATTACTCTCCCATACAGCATCCTCTTGTTCAAAGTGGGCTGCGTAGTTAAACGATGCACAGTGACACCACCTGCAACAAGATCATGTTGTAAGTGTTTAGAGCTGGTCTCTAGGTTGTGTTTGATTCTTCTCACCATCCTTTGCCTCTGCTCATCTGAGATTTTTCTTGACCCGCCACTCTGGGCCTTAACTAACCTTTGTTCCTCCCAGTGGAAACTGACAGCTGAAAATTTGAGCTAGCTTTTCGTATTCTTCCCCTAAACGACGACGTTGTCTTGGTTTAAGGCTCCCGTTTTGCTAATCTCAAGACAAGATGTAGAGAGAAGAGCTGACAATTGACTACCTTAAATACCCTTTCTCATCATTGGCTTTACCTGTGTATGTAGGTCATTGATCAATGAGCGTACCAAACAAATTTTGTATTCCAATAATTGGTGCTAGAGGTATTAAAATCAGTAAAAGAGATGCCCTAATTTATGCACATGCCATTTTTTTTGTTTAAGTCATTATTGCACACTTTATGTAAATCCTACAATCCTGTGTGTGTGTGTGTGTGTGTGTGTGTGTCTGTGTGTGTGTGTGTGTGTGCGTGCGGAGCGACACAGCAGACAGGACACATTCTCTGCTTTCACACAATGAGGCACCTTCCCACAGAGTTGTGCAGAGGTGTGGGTATGTTTATTTGTATTTTAGTATGTAAAATAACTTTTAACATTTTTTTTTTTTTTTTTTTAACCTGTTCCCCGGTGTTGTTCACGCCATCAACTCTTCTCTTTATTCACTCCTCAACCACCACCTCTTTTTCTCAGCTCTATCTGTGTCTTGTTGTAAAGTCAGGGGTAATTTTGAATACTGTTCCAAACATCAATACACAGACAAATACTGCATACTCTACCTTTTAGATATACGCTGTATTTAGAGTGTAACTACATCTCTATCCTGCTGTTATACAAGCCCTTTTCTTCACTACTACATTTTTTTCAATCATTCCCTCAAAAACATTTTTTTAACCAGTTTATTTTAACCATGAATGCAATCATCAGCTAAAATTGAGAAGACCGCTATGTATTTCATTGGTAATGCAGAACAGCAAACAAGAAGAAGGATTTCGTAAGAGATATGTGTGTGTGTGTGTGTATGTGTGTGTGTGTGTGTGTGTGTAACAGGCCGTTAGAGCTCCTCCCTCCTACAGTCCGTGCAGCAGGTCCATTTGCATCAGTGACTCTGACCAGGTACTTATTTTAATCAGAGCACAGAGCCACTGTGAGCAGAGCCACATCTATCACACAGACTAAATACAGACTGGCTGTGTTTATCTGACCAGTGACCACACCAGCTAAAACTATATTATTACAGTTTTGTCGTAATCATATTATAGCAATATTGTAGACCATATTACAAAATGTGAAAAGGGAAGTCTAGAGTTGTCTTGTGACAGCAGCCAATGTAAATTACCATCATGTTCAAGACATGAAAAACTTTTCGTCTCTTCATCTGATTAAAATTTTTGAATTCATTTCTACTCAGCAGAATTTGTGTGCTCATTACTGCTACTCATCTACTACACAGGCAGTGGATGAAATAGATAAGTTTAAATGCAGCCATAACAAAGGGTCACTGTTTCAGTTTAAAGATTACCATAATTTGATTGATGTATTGAAATGAAGAGACGTTCTTTTTCCTTATTTACGAACTCTATCAGCATATATGCAATATATACATAGAAACTTAGTTGTGGATTAATTCATTTCCGTAAGCGCAAGAGCATTTAAATTGGTCTCATTTAAGGGAAGCGTGAAACTATTTTACCACAATTGCTTTTGTAGAACTTTTCCCAGCCTTAGTTTGTCATAACTGTATCCTCTGTGGTTTTCCATTTCATTGACACTGCATTTTCCATCTGGTTCTCCTTTTCCTCTTTTGTTTTTCTTACCTTCCAATCTGTGAATTTCAAAGGAGCAGCCTAAAGGCTGGTCACTTCACCATCACCTCTGTGACAGTGTGTGTGTGGCAATAGGTTTATAATTCCATAACCACTTATACGTTAGGGGTGATCAAACAATATGATTTTTGTTAATTATGAATATTTTCTAGAGCTGTTTTGCTTTGTGAGCTAGCCTGGTGGCGAAACCTCGTCAATGACTTATGGAATTAAGTTTGTTGGAAAAATAATACAAATTTATGCAGGAAAAGGGCCTATAATACTGCTTAATACTGCAAAAAATGGGCTATAGTAGTCAGCTGATACAGATATGGCTCTTACATTAGATATGTGATCAGAGAATCCCTAATGCAGACAAAATAACTAGCCCTGAATTTAATTTTAGAAATATTAGAACTTTATTTTATTGTTTTCTATAGATGAAAGTTTCTCAGATTAATTAGACATTTATATTTGATCATATTGCACTCCCTACTAACTACACAGACCCTGCAGAACTGGCATGTCCACTGGAAACAGATTAGGATTTTGTTGTACATTTTGTCAAGCCCTTAATAGGGCCTCAGTGCATGAGCATAGGGCTGCAGAATAGGCCGGAAGAAGGAAAATATTGAACCCTGAAGGTTCACCTCTGATGGCCGTAAAGGGAGACTGAGGAGGACATGCTCCATGCTGCTTCTCTCAGCTGGGAGAAAATGCATTTACAGTAGACACCACAGCAATCGTGAGTGCCTTTTTTTCCCCCCCCTGCCTGTGGCGGTCTGTCAGACGCTAACTGAAAAATATGTACACAACAAATGTGGCAGCAGCAGTCAAATGAAAACAAAGGCACGGTTCTTTGATTAAGTAGAAGGATTCATTAAATCTGCTTAGCAAGTGGAACAGAGAACAAACACTCACTTTCTGTTAAACCCCCTCCCCACATGCTTGAAGAAACAAACAAACAAGCAGCCCAAACGGGATGCAACAGAGAGCTACTTGTGCAGCGTTAGCCTCTTAGGCTAACAGAGAAAAATGACTGGACCGTGTGCTGACCACCACAACGACGCAGCGCTCCATTTGAAGCGAGCAGGCCACTGTTGTGCGCTTCTGCCGCAGCTTCAAATGGATTGCATGTGCCATTAAAAATTTATGTCCATTACAAACAAATAATCATTAAAAATTTATATCCGTGCTACTACAATAGTTGTCTTTACCGGTCCACTTTTGTCCCAGACGCAGAGCACCGTCATTGTGTTATACATAGGCATATCACTTTCAACGTAACCAAGACGGCCGTTAAGGATTTGAACAAATGTGTAGTGAAAAACAATGGATTTCACGAGCTCTACAGTCGTTTGATTCTTAAAAAAAAGGAACACATTGATTTTTTTTTTACTTGTTATTCTACAGTTCCAAATCCTTTGGTCTCTGTTTCAAAACACAATAGAATTGAACATTAAGGTTAAGGTTGGTCTCTGTTTTTTTTGGTTATTTATAGAGCGTAGTTAGCCTAAAAACATGTCATTGCATCACTTAGAAAAACACAACCACAAAAGCAAAATGGGCAATAGGAGTAAACTCATGTGAAGGCTGACATTTTTGTGGCTCGTAGTAAATATCCAGCCAGTGAAAGATTGCACACGGTTTGTCTCTTTTTCCACACTGTTCGGCCGTTGTCTTCTGTCATAAACGACTCCACCTCACTTAAACCACCCAAAGGGATTGTCCAGTGGCAAACAATGAGCTAAACTGATCTATTATGGAAATCTCATTGTCTTTCTACAGTCTAAACTGCAGTATTGTAGAATCCCACTTTACAAACTGTGGTGTTTTCCCGCCTCTTTGTTTGTCTGCTGTCTTTGTTGCCATGCGGTCACCAGTTCACTGTCTTGCAGTTCTTCTTATCACCAGCCCTGGTCATGTGGCCACCATAGCAACATTGCTATACAATGTTGTGTTGATTTTTGTGAGAATCAACAGCTTTGTGCGTCCTTATTTTTGATTGAGCAGACTTCAGCCAGGCCATAAAAGGTAGAAGATAATAGATTTGTATATCTGTATGGTACAATACAGATAGTTTGGAAATTTGATGGAAAATATCAACAATTGACCTAAAATCAAGTCCAGCTTTTGTCTTGGCTTTCAGTGCTTTACGCTATCCAGTGTACAATACATCGTCTCCATATAAACTGGACATTTCCATTCAGTTTATTCAGCGACAGGGCTGCATTTCAAAGCCCAATGCACCATTGTTTATACAGGCACACAACTTCAAAATTACAATTTCAAAGTCTTGTGAAAACATTGTTTCGCTGTTTTTAGGGTCAACTTTGGTCTATGTTTGAAACCCAACTATCACACTGAGACCACATTTTGAGAGTATCTTTGTTCGTGAAATTGTATACAGTTTTCCAGTTGAAGGCTTATGAAGTGGGACATAATGCTGCAGAACTCATTTAGAAATTAGCCACGGGGTATAAATGTTTAACAAGCTGTATTATTTGTTAAAGGATTTATTTGCGTCTGTGATGCTAGATTACAACTAAGATAGCAAGGATTTTAACACTGGTAGCAATGATTAAATATGCCACCCTCATGTCTTTGATTGTGACCAAGTCTGGCCCATGGGTTCAATATAAGCAGATTACGCACCCATTATGCCTTTAAAATGTAATTTGTTGCCTTTGTGGAACAAGAGAGAAGTGAGTGAGCCTGTTGGATTGTAATAGGTGGGTCAAGGCTGACACTGAGCATTTTGTAAACAGATGTGTCTTTTTTTTCCTGGTGCAGCTGTTTACTGTACTGTGTGCCAGCAAATCTATGAAGTGACTGTCAAGAACTGGTTCTCATGCAGACTTGGTTTTCCTGTTTGAGACTTGGATTCAGATTCCGGAGTGGTGTGTTCTTTTGGAATACGATTCAGTTGAGTTGTAGAATAACCCTTTAGTGCTATTTGTCGCTGTGCCAAGCTGAATAGTTTCAAGTGCAGCTATTATTAAATGCAGATGACAGAAAGTTCTCAGCTATTTGGCAAGGCCAATTGTACACTTTTTGTTCTTTCTAGGCACGACAATTCAGGACGTGTTTCATGTATACATTGATATGATATAAGTTCATTTTAAAGGCTAGAAAAATGTCTCAAATAGGCTGTACATTGTTTCTTGTGTTTCGACTGTTCAGCTAATGACTCCCTGCAATAAAAATAGTTTGTGTCATAAGGCTGCTTTCTATTTCCAGAGAGTAGTTGTACTCCATACTGGACACAAAACAGGGCTACTAGGAGGACACAGTTGGCTAAAGATGGTCTACAGTAACCAGACAGGTTTCTGTTCCCATCAGATTGGTGTGTATCTGGAAAAAAGGACAAACAAAAGTTTGGCCAAATTTATGATAATGTGCATTCCTTGAATTCCTGTATAACGGCGAAAAACTCTCCCACAGTTAACGGTGAAGATGTTCTATGTGAGAAATGCAGGCTGGTATATACCACCATTGCGATCGATAATTTTGTCATCATTGGAGAAAGTGAACGGGATGAGAGAGACTGGAGTGCTTCTCAAAGTAACACCATTAGCCAGCCTTCAGTGAGAGCAGCCCTCTGTTCTCTTTCTTTCTTTCCGTTCCCAGCGCTTCTTGGCAGGCTCAGGCAGCAGGAATGTGAGGTTGCTCTGTGCTCCTCTTTGCCGGTCTGCTGGGGTGTGAGCGCCTGGTCCCGGGCTGCTGCTGGCTGTTTAGCTTAAGCTACGATGGGCTGGATCGCGCCGCACTGCACTGCACTGCAATGCACTGCACTGCACTGCACTGCATTGCACTGGCCGAATGTTGTTTCTGCAGCACTGGGAGGGAAGAGGAGCCGCTCCCTGGCGCCCCAGCAAGGCATGGCCGCCCCTTCCTGTGTGAGGCGCTGATGGCTACCAGATGGCGGGTGTAGAGAGAGGAGGAGGGGTCGTTTACGCTCTCCCTCTTATTCTTTCTTCATCCTTTCTTCTTTTAAGTTGCTATTATTCTGCACATATTTTGTACCCTTTGTCTTGCCAAATTTTTTTTTTTTTTTTTTTTTTTTCTTGATTTAGCTCAGCGTCTTCTTACTCCAGCATCTGTTTGTTCTCACAATGAGGAGGGTACTGAAAAAAAGGAATGGATAAGGGTTAAAAGGACAGTGATGGTGATCCTGGTGGCAAGCTTTCAGGTTACCAAAAACTTGACTCAATGGAGAATTGTGTAGTTTAAAAAAGCTAATAGTAACGCATAGTAAATTTATATTGCATCCAACCACCTAAAGCCCTTCACAGTACAAGTGCACATTCATCCCATTTATACACAGTAGCAGTGGCCATCATACAGGGTGCCAACCGCTCATCAGGATCATCAGGAACAGGTTGCTGTTTGCAAACACAGCGTTCAATGTTGACCCCGCCTCCATCCAAGTGGAGGGGTGCCTTAAAACGACAGGGACCAGGAAGAACAGTGCCGTGAGCCAGAGAAATAAATTAACCTTATTTTTAGTTCCACGACAGCAGTAATGTTGTACACTTTATCCACACCTCTGCATTTACTCCCCACTGTGTCTTGCTTTGGCTTCGGAATTGAGAGCAGCACGCAAATAGACGAGACAACAGAGTAGTGACATCCTGCACTCTTATTGGCGGAAAGCTCACACACACACACACACACACACACACACACACACACACACACACACACACACATCTGCACACACTGCTCAAAGGTTGTTCACCATCCCTGCACATCAAAACAATGAGAAACCTTGCATGCTTGCATTGAGTTGGCCTGTATTTAGCCTGGTGGGCTTCATGTAGGCGACTCATGAGAACTGGGCTGAACTTGCTTCCCACCAATAGGAGGCTCTCTAAACTCACATGGAGTCCGCTTTTACAAGCCGATGATGGGCGGTCTCATGAAGCAGAATTACTAGCTGAATGGCTGAGCATAATTATGGATCAGCTACTTACACGTACATATTACAGGTTCATGAGGTCTCCGATTTTTTCAGTAATCCTGCTTCATGAGAGACACTACTTGAATAGCACCAGAAAATATTAAAGTACATTTACATACAAGGACTTCCCGCTAGTAGTTGGCCAAAAATTAACTGACAAGAAGTCTAATAAAAATTCGGGCGGATGGCTGACTTTAGCCATTTAATAACAATATATGTATTTTTTCAAGAGCATGTAGTTCAAAGAAAATAAAACTTCCAAGGAATGCCGTGAACTATTCTAGGAAAAAGGTGCTTCTTTTTGGTTCTTGCAGTGAGATTTACCAAGATACACTAGTGCTTCTGTTTCTGATTGACAACAAAATATCATTCAGAAGCATTTTTTTTCGGCAGTACTCAGACAGGTGCTTCAATGGGAGGCATGAGCGATTCCTGCTGGGTCTGCAGCAAGAGTGACATGCTATAGAAATGTGTGTCTGTATGTATATGTCTATAGATAGATAGATATCCTGATCAATTATGAGAGACAGAATGGGGGAAAAGAATCCAGGAAATCACGCTGTCTGATTTTTTTTTTTTTTTAAAGAATTTATTTGCATATGAAAAGGTTGTTATATCCTCTTTGCTGTCAATGTGCTCGTATTTTGGCCCATTTCTCATTGCAAAACTCCTCTAGTTTTGGGGCTTCCATTGGGCAACACAGACATTCAGCTCTCTCCAAAGAGATCTGTGGGGTTGAGATCTGCACACTGGCCAGGCTACTCCACGACCTTGAAAGGATTCTTACAAAGCCACTCCTTCATGGCCCGGGCAGTGTGTTTGAGATCATTGTCAAGCTGAAAACCCAGCCACGTTTTTATCTTCTATGCCCTTGCTGAAGGAAGGAGGGTTTCACTGAAAATGTCACGATACATGGCCCCATTCACCCTTTCCTTAACACAGATCAATTGTCCTGGTCCCTTTCCACCCCCAGGCTTCACAGTAGATATGGTGTTCTTTGGATGCAACTCAGCATTGTTTCATCTACAAACTTAATAAGTTGAGCTTTTACCAAAACATTCTACTTTGGTTTCATCTGACCATATTCTCCCAATTTTCTTCTGGATCCTCCAAATGCTCTCTAGCAAACTTCAGGCAGGCCTGGACATGTACTGGCTTATGCAGGGGGATGGACATGTCTGGCACTGCAGGAATTGAGTCCCTGGTGGGACTTTTGTTACTTTGGTCCCAGCCCTCTACAGGTCATTCAATTGGTCCCCCTGTACAGGTCTGGGATTTTTGCTCATCATTGAGGTTGTGGACAGGTGCCTTTTAAATACTGATATTAAGTTTAAAGAGGTATCATTAATACAGGGGATGAGTGGAGGACAGAGGAGTTTCTTAAAGAAGAAGTAGCAGGTCATGAGAGCCAGAAATCATACTTGTTTGTGGGTGATCAAATAATTATTTTACTGCTGAATTTATCTATTAATTCATTAACAATTATACAATGTAAATACAATTCTCATCCAGTGAGAGATCTTGTACAAATGGTGGCTGACTAAATACCTTTTTGAACCCAATTTAAAAATCTTATTTAGCTAATATCTTACATTGTCATTAAACAGTCATATAGGGTTTGTTTTGACATTAGCTGTAACAGAACCATTATGATTGTGTCCTAAATGTTTTGCATTTTATTTTGATGCCATAAACTCAATATTTTTTTTTTAAGTTTGACAGTAAGGCCTACTGAGTCGTGTTTATGACAGGTTATTTTATCTTGGTTAATGTCAAGTTGTCATAACAAAGAAATATCAAACTGAATGACACCTAATGGCAACAGCCATCAGCTTTCATTATTCATTGTTCATATTAGGTGTCATGATTATGACAGTCTTATGAAGCCCCATTCAAGTAAAGTGGTACCAAATTGTTCAAATCATTTTAGCCAAGGGTTAAGGCCCAAACTGACAACCTCTAATCAGGAAACTTTTATGTCGGGGGCAGCCCTATTACGCACTGTGTGAGATTCTGTCTATTTGAAGGTCTGTCAAGCTAATTCTAATTGTGTCTGTTCTGTTCAGCAGGGGTTCTATTATTAATTCACATGTGGATCACAGACTGAATCTGTACAGACGTTTTGGTTTAAGAATTTTAAATCAGCTCTGACACTTGCCATCACGAGTCATGTCTGGACTTGATATTATCAGTGTAGCTCTACCTCTGGGCTACAAATAACAGAGCTGGAAAAATATCGGCTAATGTGATGTTTATGGTCAAGTTAGCTTGATAAAGAGGAGCTATTAGCGCCAGACGTCTTGTGACCCGGACCTCCAAAAAAACTTCCTCTTTGTAGATTCCGTTTTCCATTGTGTCAAAACTTGAGATTGAAATGATGATGCAAGATGTGGAGCAACAAATAGAGCCGTAAGTAGACTTGGCATGACAGTTTGCTGCTTCTGCTGCTTTGTTTTTAAAAGAGAAACTTTCCCAAAACATTTTTTCCTCTTCTGCCTGATTTCAGCCCTTGGAAACATTAGTGGTTTAATATGATCAGAGGTGATCAGGTTTAAAGGCAGCATTTGTGCGACTGTATCTGTTCACATTTAGCGCCAACAGTTCACCTCTCATTTCACAAACACACACAGATGCAGCTGGTACTCTAGTTATGTGGCGCTGTGTGATCTGACCCTAGCCGCTGTGTCTGCAGCCCCTTAATATAGCCCACTGCTGTCATGGTAGTTTTTGCCCCTCTTCCCATGCTCTGTGCTGTGTGTGTGTACCACTATGTGTGTGTTTGTTCAAGCCACAGGACAAGCTGAGTAAGACAAGGGGGTGTTGGGGTGTCACCCTGGAGACTAGATGTGAAATATTGCTACTCACCTGTGTAATTTCCCAAGTTGCTGTGAGTCAGACAAGCCCTCAATGAAATGGATGCTGCCTAAATCTAATTACCATTAATTTGACTTTTTCATTTTTCAAACAACAAATTTTATTTGTTTGAAATCGCATTAGTTTATTTACTATTTCCGTTTACATATGTGCATTAGGAATCCTCATAAGAAACTCGAGTGACAGAGAAAGATAGATAGGCCAGTGATCCTGTTGTGGCCACTGTCCCTGATTGCATTAGAGTTACTATGGTGCTGCCCGATATCTTTGGCCTGGCCTCAAGCCAGAGGACGTGGTTAAACTTGCACACATGTACACAAGCACACAAACACACACACACACACACACACTGAGAGACACAGAGATGCAGCAGAGACCCCCGCTCTCAGAGAGTATTCATTTCAAGCCCGATTGGAAGCTGAGTGGCTGGAGGACCTACTTTCTTGGCAGTTTTGGGCTTTTCTCTGGCACTGGTCTCTTTTTACTGGTATCGCTGGTGTGCTTTGAAACCTGTGGATTACCCTGACAGTTTTTTTTCTCTAAACCCAATGGCGTCTGGATAACCTACAACTGAGCATTTGCAATACAAGCAGAGCCCAAGGTTGGTCATTTGTATTACTTGACATTACATGTCAATTTGCGAACAGCATAGGTTAACAAACTTGTGTTTTTTGGTTGTAGTGATAGAGTTGTAATAAACGTGTAATTATTTCTTAATGATAGATGAATGGATGTGTATAACAATAATAATAATGTTTATTTGTCTTTTTGTCTTGTTGCAGTTCTAACTCAGATTGTACAAACTTGGAAAAGTAATTTCCAACTTTTTAAATCTTTTATGATCAGGACGTTTCAAGTGTTAAGTGTAACACAGTCACTTGCACTTCAGGCTAATATATAAGGTGGTTTGCTTTATGTATATTATTTGTCTCAAGATCTGTATTCCATATAACTTACTAATAAGTAAAATTTACATTAGCTCTTCCTTAGTGGTGTTAAAATTATTATTATTATTAAATCTTTTCGGATTACCTATATTTTTCGGATATTAGTATTTATTGGATAATTCTTAAAACTTTAGCATTATTCGTGTAGAATTTTGTGTTTGTTTTAAAAATAATCTATGCCACAATTGTATGTTCCACGGTGTTCTTGACTGTTATGTACACATTTGGCTGAACTGCACTCTTTGGCTCTGTGCAGGCCAATAGGGGCTGAAAGGAGAATTGTTTAAGCCCCTCTCGTCAGCGGTCAAGGAACAGCGTGATCATGTGAACCAAGTCTGCCATGCTGAAGGAATGTGTTGAATTCTAGCGATGCAGCTTTGACAAGTGCATGTGACTCCGTGCATGAGCTTAGATTGGCGAGGGCAGTGAGGAGTAGAACAGGCAACTAGGATGAAAACAGGAGGGGAGAGACAGAAATTTAATCAAAACAAAGGCTGAAATGGACAAAGTGTCAAGGCTATGGAGGGAGAAGGCGTGCACAAGGCCTATCGGGAAAACGGCATTGAAAGACGAAACAACAAGGAGATACTGTGGGAATGTGATAAACTCGGGGAGAAACATATCGTGAAGTCAGATGAGCTGGTCTTTATCTCTACTACAGTGTCATGGCTGAGAGTGGGCCGCCATCTGTGCTCACAAACCGTCCTCAGAGTATGCAGATTGAATAGGCCACTGTATGAGCAAGAGTAATTAAGTACATGCACACAGGCTGGGAAACACTTGCACCAGCGATTCCCATCAATTATATAAAGTAGCTAAAGTAAGTGAGGTGTTAATGTATTCATCAGCGACTCACTTTCTGTCAGCATGTTTCTTCATTTATCACATAAAGACCGTGCCTAGCCTTTTAAGAATAATTTCAAGTATAAATACTGATATCATTTCACTAGGAAAAACATCAGGTCATTAGAATTTATTTTTGTCTTTTTTATGCATCGATGTAACAGGAATTTCCAACTGTTACATCGTTACAACTACCAACTGTGACAGAAAAAAGATGACAAGAACGACAAAAAAGGGATACATTCCCAGTTTTTCTGTGTGAAACATTTGTGAAGCAAGTTACATATTTTAATTGAATAAAATTTTTACTGCAAAGGGTTGTAACTTAAAAAATAAAATTAAAAAAGACCATAACAAGCTTGTGGAAATATTTGTATGTGAAGTGCTCATGTTAGGGATATTTGCTCCCATGTCCATCGACTTTCTGCAGCTATCCTCAACAAATTCAATATCTCCTCAATAAAGGAGCAGGAAAAAGCCCCAGAATGATATCAGAACATAGCTTACGCTGCTTTGACTCTCCTGATTGTAACATTAGTCCAACGGTGTAATAGGCAGACATTACAGTGAGTTAGCCCTTGCAGCGCAGCTGAAGTGTGTCTGTGTGTTTGTGTGTGAGCGATAGCCATAGCAAACACAAAGCTAGAAATCCTTTGCGTTAATAATGGCAAGTGTATGGATGGAAAGGTGCACGGCGGAGAACACAGCTAGTGTGCAATGTGGGAGTGACAGCATGTTGATTGCATCTAACTTGAAAGCCAACACAAGGTTGATGCTATTGAGAATGGATTTCTGAATGTTGCGGGAGCCTCTTTTTAAGACGCTGAAATGAAAAGGGAAATGTTCTCTTCTGCTCGTATTGATATGTTTACAAAAGTGACCAAAACTTGTCAAGAGTGTTTAAGCTTAGGGCATGGAGAAATGGCTCCAGAAGTGCATTCATTACTTGCATCGTGCTTAATGTTGTTTCCTACTCAGTAGGGTAATGGGTATTGATTGGTGACCTGCATTTTGCCCTTACTACCACAAGCCAAAGTGAGTGCATGCTACCACACTGGAGGAGCAGTAGCTATGAATTTCAAGAATGCGAGAGTGATACTTAAGCAATAGAGAAAATGTTGGGTATGATTTGTATTGTTGCTCTGCGTTTGCAATTATTACCATTAGCAGGGTGTATGAAATCTTTTTTCTGAGTTATTTTAGTGCATCATATTGTAGAACTACTGAGTGGAGGTCAAGATCAAGGTAATATTTTTAGATGAGAGCGCGGTGCCTAAGTGTTTTTTGACAGCGACTCGGCTAAATGATGAGGAAAAAAAGCTTTGCTGACAGTTTTGGTGTTACCTGTGGACAAGCTGTGCCTGTATTCTGGCACACACAAACACACTAAAACCTTCATCAGTAAAAATCCAATAGGTAATTTATCGAACCACTTGTTCAACAAGCACAAACAAGTGATATTTTGCAGTTTCCTAGTGTGTTTTATGCAATCTCAGCTTGTTAGGCAGAAGGCAGTTTGTAACAGGAAGCTAAAATTAAAGATATCTGTATGTAGTCTAACTGTTTTACCACAAATCTTCAAAATTAGCAAATTCTTTTCCTTGGTTAGTAAACTGTAGAAACCAGACAAACCAGCCGCCCTCCCCCTCCCTCTGCTGCAGCACCTGCAAGCAATGAATCACACCAGCAGCAGAGGGAGGACGGTGTACAGGAGGAAGGGCCGATGCTTAATGATGTTTGTGTTCCTCATTGTTTCTAAACTTCAATCGTGACGTGATGTCCAAAATGTTATTTATTTCACCGATAGTTTAGATTTCTTGCCACTGAGAATTTTATTATCCTATTCATTTAGGAACATATTACTTAAGAGTTTAATGTTCCAGTTCCAGATGTATGTATTTTATGTATGTATGAGTACCAATTACTTATATACTTACTTATATACTGATTAAGCAGATATTAGCCTTTAATAATCCAATATTGATAAATGTCTATTGCTATAGATCAAAAGCGTGCAGAGCGTGAAGTTGTTAAAGTTCTTGAGCGATAGCTGCAGGCCTACAGGATGAAGCCAAGGGATCGGTCCGTTCCTAAACCACACATTTAAACGGGCACATATTTCTTTCTATTCATCCCTTTATTTTAGGTGAAATTCTTTCCATGCATCGTTGAACACTTCAGATAATTTGAACATTGTTGCCCTGGGTTCATGCAGCACTGTATCATCTGTCAGAAAATTGTACTAATTGCTGTGTCTTTCTCATGTGATCTAGCTTTGTTTGAGTGATGTTAATGCGATGTCCTTAATCATGGTGGGTTGCATGTGTTCTACCACTTGATTCTACAAAAAGATATTATTTTGATCAAATTTTAGCTTCATCAGCACAGCAGTAATACTTGGTGCACGTTGTATGTTTGGTAGATTCAGCATTTGGAGAATATCCAAATCCTTTCTGAGTTCCTTACTTTGGACCATGTAAATAGGACACATTATGAGACCATTTAGTCTAATTAGCTGTGTATTATCTGTTGGATTGGAATGATTGTATTTAGTCAAGTGTCTAATGTAACGGCACATGGAGTAATGTACTAATTCATGTGACATTATATTTATACCATTAAAAACAAAATGCACAAATATGAGTTTTCTTATTGGACAGGATAGAATATTGGTTGTATGTTTGGTAGATTCAGGCTCACAAATGGCTGGCTCACAAACCGATGGAATGGCTCACAAACCGATCAGGCAATTTCAACCTTTTGAGAAAAGCTTGAGAGATAGCAAGTGGTAAGGAGGAATGAATGTAAACTGATAGACCCAGTCTACTGTACACATTTAATCAGCCAACAGAACAAGAGTGGAAAAGTCTGTAAAATGTTGACATTTGTTCTCATAGTTTTTCCTCTTAACTTTTTTTTTTCTTTTTGGATGCTTAAAATATCCATGAGGGATTCCACACGTGTTTTGCTAAACGTGAATCACTGTTGGGGAATCACACAAACACACATGTAACACACAAGCGTGTAGGTATGCTTTCTCACCACACACATTCCCTTTCAACTGAAAGTGAAGCAGTATCATCTGAATGTGACAACAGAGTTGGAGGTGTGTTCCGGTTTCAGGGGACTGGCTGAAAACGGAGGTGTGTCTTCAAGTCGGCTGAGCGACAAGCCGAGGCATGCTCAGCACCTCGGCTCGTAGAACAGTACGCCAAATATGGTAACCACGACTTCTGAGAATCAGCATGTTGTATTTCTAGTCCATGAAAGGAAGCTTATCAAATATCATTTGCGGCAGCACCTGAATGAATAACCTGTATTCAGTTTTTTTTTAATTTCCTGCTTTCTGTTCATTAAGTAACCGTTGTGATGAGCCACTGGGCACCACTGTTTTGAAAGCAACACCGCTGGCAACCCAGAAGTGCATATCAGGGTCCATTTCCTTATCTCTACGCTATCTTAAGCCATTTCCTAGTGGACAGACTCCAGCGAGAGAGGAGCTAATTAGATCACGTCTAAGGCAACCTCTCACTGGCCGCTAAATGTGATTTGGAATAATTTTCATTGGACTGATTGGATTAGACTGCTGGTGCTCACTGCATTTATAAGGATTGGGTTAGACGCACACCCACACACACTAGACTAACACACTATCAACAAGGTACCTATTATACTGATTTTTTCTATATCTAATTAGGTTTTAATGAATAAAAATAACATTTTCTGGCACTTCATCGTTCATACAGCATCTATGGGGGGGGGGGGGGGGGGGGGATAAATCATAAGGATATATTTTCTCAAACCAAGCCAACCACTCGCACACATACATATATGCACACACACTTACCCACAGATGCTTTTGTGGCTTGACTGTGGAGAAGTCATCCATCACATCACACAGTGGTCCCCCTGTAGGAAGCAGTGGGACAGTCATGAGTCTACCGCTCAACCCACAACCTGCTGTAGTGTGAAACCTTCTGCTTCTCTGAGAGCTGCACGGCTTTGCCGACTCTACTGCCACATAAAATGTTGAAAGATCTCAAAAAGTTCACTATGCTAATCAATAATACAAGTTGAAGTGTTGTTTAATATCTGTGCATGAGCGGATCAAAAAGAATGCTGGGTATTCAGAAGTGGGAAGGTGCTTTTTTTTGGCATGTGGGCACAGCTTAAAGAGTAGTGGCTGATATTTTTGGTTCTACCCACCTATCTTGGGCCGGCGTATTGCAGGGGTTCTGTAGCGTAGAAGCAGTGCGCGCGGGGGGGTTGGGGTGGGCAGTTGTTGCCAGGGGAGGTGGTGTGTGTTATTTTCAGTCCATTGTGTCTACTTCCTGTGGGTCAGGGGTTATTGGAGCAGGGTGTTGCAGACTTTACGGAGTAAAGAGGAGGGGAGGGAAGTCAGCGGAGTAGGCAGGAAAGTGGCCAGACTCACTCGACAACAGTGGCCGGTCAGCAGCTTGCTTACCTTGCTTCTCCTGCAGCTTTTTTTTGTATCCGTGCTTAGCTTGGACTCTTCAAAACCAGGTAAAGAGCCATAAATTGCAATAACGTAACCAGTAAGCTCATCATTGAGCATTTTTCTTCTCTTATGATCATATGAATACGGTTGTTGTGCATTTTACAAATATCCTTTAGCAAAAAGTCGGAGACAAACTATGGAAAGTTTGTTCTTCCAACATCGGTATGAACTCTTGAGATATTTGTTTGTTGTGATGGCACAGAACAATATGGAGGCAGGAAGGTGGTGGAAGTCTGAGTCTTGCAGAACCCGATTTCCACCGTAATTGTGGCAATCGGGTTTTCAAAGAGTTGTCAAATGCACTTAAATGTAGTGTTATAGTACATAGCGTCTATAAAAAACACACATGCTCTAATCAATAAGGCAGTCCCTATGTTGTTAAAGGCAGGACCCTAAGACTTGCAATAGTGTGGTATTTTTGTATGAAACCCTACAGAAATGAGTGAGATCCTTGCCCACGCGAGCAAATGGCCACCAGCAGTGCATGCTGTGACAGTGACAGCTCTTGTATGAGGAGTAACTTTCTCCACGTGTCATATTGAAATTCAGTATGAAGGCTCAGGACCTGGTTGCTGTTCCCATATATTTATTTGGTTATTGTATCAATCTTGCATCTGATAGTGGAGAGGTTTACATTGTCCTTTTTAAAAAAAAAAAAAAACATTCAGAACCTTGTACCATTGATTCCACAGCTCTTATACACAATACTTCACATTTTTTTATTTCTCAGCCCCTTCTATTTTCCCAAAAATTTGAATTGCAAGCGATTATCAAACAGGACAAAATCTGTCTGTCTGGATTAACTACAGTATATCACTGCACACAAGTGAGGTAAAGTCACTTTGTTAATACCTCTGGCTTAGTCGTTTGTTCTGGAATACATACTTTGATATTTGCAAGAAGGAAACCAATGAGGGATCATTTCATTGACACTGCATCATGCTGTTGTTTTTAAGTGGAAAATAATTGTCAGTTATGTCCTTGCTGTCTTTTTTGCCTCTGTAAATACATGGTGATGGCAGCAAGCAAGGGTGTGTTTGATTGTTTTGTTGGAGACGGAGTAATGCTGCTGCTGAACTCCTTACATCACACACAGGGCTGTATGATAAGACCATAATATCCCGTTGTATATAATTTCATATCCTGATACCAATACAAAACATGATGGAGCACATTTTCTGGGCCAGGCTTTGGAGAACTCTTTTTTCCTATAGTGAATATATACAGCAGCCTGTTTAGGATCAGTTCAGACCAACGCAGGTCAAATAGTTTGCAAAAAAACTTACTACGTAATGTGAGCAAATCATCAACCTTGGTTGAGTCTTCAAAGTGCAGAAAGATTTCCTCTTGGCTTTGTTCACTTGAATCACAGATTGTAACAGAGTTCAGTAGGGACATGGTGTAGGATTCCCTTCAGAAGGTTTAACCACCTAGTTAAGATCAACACTGTTGGCGATTTGAATCCAGTCCCAATCCGTGAGAGAAATCATGAGGCATTAGCTGCTGCAGCATAACCTACACGTTAATATAGAAGAGGTTCTAAAGTTAGCACCTGACTGACCCCCAAACACAAAAACAGTGACAAAAGGAGGCAAAACAGGAAATCTTTTTGCCCAGCGTGTGTGTTGGGAACAGATGACCAGGAAGATAAAAAGCGCTAACAAAGTGGAAACTTCCACTAAGGGATGTTATTTTGCCTTGTGTGTGTTTTTTCTCTCTCTCCTTTTCTCTGTTTCACAAAGCCCAGTGTTTCCTGGAAAACACAGTAAGAGGTAGTTGGTTTAGTTTTAGTGAAAAAGGCTAATACTGTTCCTGCTTTATAGTTTCCTACGATATAACGTAGCTACTGACGATCGTGTACTCCCTCAGTCATACATGATGCGTGGCTGTGTTAATATTTAAACCTGCTCTCTCCTGGGTTAATGCTTTACTCCGAGAGCACAATTTAAGTCTGAATCCAACCTGTTTGAGCACCGCATTGTGAGCTCCAAGAGAGTTTGGAGGGACAGACGTCAAACCATATTGGTATAGGATTGGTCGAGCAATCCTTGTTTTCTGAAAATTAATAACACTCAACCAGAGATCAGAAGCACTGATCTCTCCTTTACTTACCCATTTTCTCATTTGCTACATCTTCTCCACCTTTTCCCCTTTCTCGCTCTCGCTGATGCGCTCTCTCTCTCTCTTTCTCTCTCTCTTTTCCTCTCTCTCTCTGTCTCTCCCTCCCTCTGTCTGTGGACACTCTAATGAATGATATGGAATGATTACTTGAGAGTTCCTGTCCCCGCCCTGAGAGTAAGAGTTAGTGCAGCAGCAACAGCAACCACAGTTGCTTATCCAAGTCATTGGATTAACTTCGGTGGTGCTGTGCTGTGGGGAACAGGTACAAGGGAGCACGTTGTCGCTTGACGAGAATACATCTCCATCAAAGCCTCAGAGAATATCAAACTTTCTCTTGAAAACGCTGGTAAGCATCTCTAATATTGCTGATATTTACTTTGTGCTTTTGTGGAAAAAAGAAAAATATAAAATTGAGGCCATTTCCATGGTCTAAGATTTATATCCTTTAATTTTAAGCAATGATGTGGACATTGTGGTTATATTTGTTTTTCTAAAAATTTCAAAATAAAAGGTTCAAAACTGATATGTAAACTACATGGCAACTATTACAGCAGTCTTACATTTATTACTAGGATATGGGATATTTTTCACAAATTACAGAGGTATTTTATAAACGGGTATTGATCAAAACTGGAATAATAAATAGAAAACAAAACCTATTTTCCATTTCCGAAAAACACAATGAAATACAATGAAATCCTACTGCACAAAGTGAAAATAATAACAGAGTTTAAGTATAGTATTTGCAGATTATAATTTTCTGTTCATTGTCTGACTTTTTGTCCATAATAACAGTGGTATAGGTGGTATAATAATGGAAGTTGTCGACCTGGTACCAACTCCTCATTTCTAAACAACGCAGCATGGGCTCTCACCGATTTCCAGATGATTCCCATAGGATTCATGCAATAAATATTGGGACGATTTTATTTTTCCAAGAAAAATTAGGTTTCAGAATTGAGTATATTATAGTCATAATTTACACTGTAGAGGAACTTTTTATACCATTTATAGTCTACCCCTAGTTTGATTGCAGTTTCAAAGCTTTGTTTTTTTACTTAGTAGATAAAATATGTGTTCCTGTGTAGTAGGGCCAGTGGCAGAGTGGATTTCTCACCCTCAAAATACAAATCATGACATCGTCTTGTTATTAGGTCACCTGTGAAAACCCATAAATTAAGAACACCTGTTTGCCTTTCAGACAGCCTTCCATGAGAATGTTGGTCTTTGTGTGCGCTGTTTGCAAAGATAGCAGTATGACTACCAAGGTCTGTATTCTTTGGACACTCACCGTAGATTGTTAGGACTCGGGTCAGATGGCGCCTGGCTGGGTGAGAATTTCACAGCTGCACATGAAAGCAGAGCGACCGTGGGATGGCAAATCGAGGGAGAGGGAGCAGGGGATCATGTAGATGATGAAGAAAGGAACAGGCTTGTTTTGATCATAGCTCCGTACGGGTCAATACATTGTTGATGAGCATGCATGTGCTGTAGGATGCATGCATGTTGGATAAATGACACTCTGAAGGAGTCATTTATGCAGCTGTAGCTGCTCAAACTTGTATGTCAGTACATTCTGACTTTAAAACATTTAGTAATAGCAGCCAGTGTTAACAGGCGTGGTTATAAACTTGGGTATTTTTGTCACATACACACAAACAAACAAGCACACATGCACGCTGTCTTTACATTACACAGCAGATGGCAGTTTATTTCTGTCAAATTAGGAATGCACAAATGTTACCTCTATAGTATATGCCCAGCTGCAGAGCACAACTGCTCTGTTTTTCTGGTCTGGAGCCAACTAGTTTGGCCCCTGTAGCCTGTACAGAGGCTGGTGCTGGCTCACATTGTCGCACCAGTGTCTGTACAAAGCTCCTTTAACTTGTTGAGTAACTCAAAGTTCTTATATATAGTCTTTCCACATGTTCATATTTAGATAAAATTTGCACATTGAGAAATTGTGGTTTACAAATCTATTGTTAAAATCTCTCAATCTTGAATACATAAGAATACTTTGCACTCTTGAACTACATAATTCATAGATGCACATGTATGAGTTGCAATGCTTACCGTGTGTTTTAAGTGATCATCTAGTTTAAGATGCTGCTGATAATTATCATCAGCACCAATCAAGCGAGTGTTTGTAGTAGGATTACCTTCCCTATTGGCACTATTCTAATTCATTCAACGCTTCAAACATTTGGTGCAGCCCCAGCTTGTAGTTACTAATCATTTAATCATCTTGTGATAATGTATTTAATGATAATTTATTCCACGATAAATAACAATTAAACAAGAGTGCATACGGGGGCCTTGCTGCGAAGCCTTAGTTTGTTAACACAAGGTTTGTCATTTGCAGTCCATTCAAAATGGATGTCTCGTTTCTGAGGAATTCTGGAGCTTGAGCTTTGGTTCTTCTGGAAGAATTTGAGATTCTCACTGTTGCGTTTCTGACCTGTGTGGGAAGACGGGGCGCTTGCATACAAAGCGAGGATGTGATGTTTCAGTTTAACAAAGATTCGCTCTTGTTTTCTCTTGGAGAGGAGAGAAATGAAGAGGTTGACTCGCACATGGGAGCAGCGCTATGCCGCGGACATGGACGATAATTGATAAGTTTAGAAGAGCCGGCTGGGAGTTACAGTTGTTGTTGTGGGCGTTGCTAAGATGCACATGTACGGGTTCAATAGGACACACACACACAAACTAGTGTTGCTGTTACTTGCTATCTCTAGCTGTCTTCTCCCTCTATTTCTCTGTAAAATTCCAGTTTTTGGACTCAATGCTATCACAGTGCTTGTACTTTCCTTTTTCTTACTAAATAACCACACAGGATGGTCCCTTTTTAATTGTGAGTATTTTTCTGCTATTTTGAGGTTTTGCCTTGTTGGGGACACTTGCAGGTATAATGTTAGGCTTTGGAATCATGAATGTAATCGAATAGATAAATCAATAATGAAAATGATCATCTGTTGCACTACTATTATCACTCTTATAATTCACGATGGCATTGTATTTTTAGGTGTGGAAATGAATTAATAAAAACATATTGGAAATGTTGATCAAATAACAGCTGGCTTTAATAAAGTGGTTGCTCATCTGGGGCTCTGTAACTGGGAGCGGTTGATACAGCCGTGTTAAGGGTTAAGCCGTAGTGCAAAGTACTTGTGTTTATGTAGAAGGTGCAGTCTACAAACCTCTCATGTGTGACTTTGCTTCCTTGAGGCCGGCTGTCAATGTTACTTCTCATTGCGCGGAGGAGCAGCCACTCTTTTTAACAGCACGGCACGATGGAAAGCACGTTATTGCCTCAAACCTGCAGTTGATGAGTCACTCAAATGTTGAAATAAATCCGTCAAACCTGCACACCAAGATCGAGAAAGCAAAGCCTCAATATTCAGTGAAAAATCTGGGTAAGTACTTTGTCAAATGGAAGCACTTTGTGAACTCTTGAGTTGAGAAGACCTCGAGTCAGGGAGGCTTCTTTGCAGCATTAGCAGAAGGATTTTGGGGGTCATTGCTCTGCCAAGGGAGAGCCTTTGTGTAGCTGGCAGCGGAGGAAGATGTCCACGCTGTGGCATGTCTGACCTCTTTTTATTGAGAGTGCAGATGGGAAACAGAATAATAAAGTCTCCACAGGAAGCAGAGGAAGGCTCAGATCCAGGGAAGAGGATGAAGCCTTCAGATGCGACACCAGAAAGATAAATACAAGGAAAGTGATTTGTCTATAATTATGTGGCATGCACAGATCTTTGAATAGAAACATAAATGAAGGAAGGAGATTTTCACTGATGTGACCTAGGGACAGGATTGCATTTCTGGAAATCAGCTCATTAGGACAAGCAGCATGAGTGGGGAGACGAGTCAGGTTTTAAAGCCCCCATGAAAAGCTGTTTTTTACTTCCTTAATGTGATGGATTGCTTATTGAAACAGGATGTTGGTTAGGACACAACGTAGTTTAGGATCATTTTTTAATTGATAGGTTTTGGAGGAGAGATGTGGTTGTACAGTCTAGACATCAATGTAATGTTTACAACCATATTTAATTTAAAACAATAGCAATTACAGAATTTGATTTGTTGAAAACTTCCGCTCTTGCTTCATTATTTATAAACGTTATGAACACTCTTCAGTTTTTTGTTAGTCCCACCCCCTCTGATTTAGCAGTGGCGGTTAATGGGGGTCTGGGCCAACCTGATTACATACAACAGGAAGTCAGAGGAGGGAGAGGTCACCAACTGCAGACCCTCACACACACTGCAGCACATGATAAAGTCAGAAGATGCTGACTACTATAATAACAACACCACCCACACTTGTTTACTCACAGTCAATAACAGAAATACTGTGGGACACAAAAAGAAAACGGCTCCTTTGGATGTGCAGCTTGCAAGGTAGGCTGAACCTCAGATGTTTCTCATGTGAATCATCTGTAAGAATTAGACATAGTATTTAACCTCAGTTTTCGTTTTTTTCATTTAATATTGAGCTATGTGGTTCCCCAGTTTTGGGTTCTAGATAGGTGTTACTGCAATTTCGCTCATTCAAGATAATTAGAAAACTTTCCCTCGCGTCCACAAATCACACATTTGTGTTCCACTGCGCACTCGTCCCGTAGTATAAAAAAGCTCATTTGGAGCCTGTGATATTGCTTCCAATTCCATTCCAGTCCAGTAATACAAGTATTTAGCATTTTTATATATAAAAAAGGAAAGAAAAGAAAAAGCAGAACTTTGTGTCTATAAAAGGCCACTGTTACAAGGATATGAAACTGAAAGGCAGTTGGAGTTGCACTGTCTTGGTTTAGTTTACTTTAGCCAAATATAATAAACCGCTTTGCATCTTTAAATAACTGATTAAGGATAATGTCAAATATAGAGGCTATAAAAATGTAATGTCCTCAAAACTTCTATTCCTTACCTGATTAAAGAATGCTATTAAATGGAGTAAGAATATGGTCAGTCTGTAGTAGGCAACAGAACAGGTGAAAGTGCTGACAAGTTTTTCCAATTATCATAAATATTATAGAAGGACAAATTTACTGGTACAATACTGAGATAGGTAAAATACTCCTATTGATATAGGGCACTCCAATAATTGTATCACTTCTACTTTGAGCTTTAATCTGAAACATGTTGGAGGGTGTGCATATGTTTGAATCAACATTTTTTTAATGTATTTAATTCATTCCTTTTGAACAGAATGTGTCACTTTCTTCTTGATGGGACAGTTGATGTCCAGTAGAGCATGCATTGAATTTATCGAAAAAGATTCCACCACGCGCGCCTGTTGCCGCAACCAGATAAATGCAGATTGCGAACCTTAGGGTCAGGCATTGGATGCAGAATTGGCTGCCTATTATTAACCACTCACCAGGATGTTGGACCTCAGGGATGCTCGTCTTTCATGGAAATCCCCTCTCCCTCCAGCAGGCGGAGGGCTGATGACGTTAGCCGAGCGGCCTCGCTTAGCCAAAGGCCATGCACTCTTACTTGTACGTTAACTGCCCTCTCGGGTGCTCAAGGATGTAAAAATAGCTGTTTAGCAAGAATCCCAGTCATGTCTCGCTAACAAAGGCTGATTTATTCAAGTTGCGGCACCAGGCATAGAGGAGCTTTTGTCCCTCCCCTGCTTCTCTTTCTGCAGACCTCGTCATCGAGGCCATGAGCGCCAAAACCTCTGACGCTGTCGACACTCCTCTCTTAGAACGGCCTTTGTTCCGCACAGTCCTAGGGTCCTGATAGTAAGGCTGAGGGAAGCGCTGTGGTCTACAAGAGTGCATATTTGTTTACTGCATTTATGTCAGATTGCAGTGTCATGGAAATATTTTGTAGTTCAATTCATTTCATGCGTCAGCAGGTGTAAATATTTTATATTTTCCAGAATATTTTGAAAATGTCACATAAACCCGGAGGGGAAACGTAAGAAATGAATTTCAGCCCCTTCATTTTCCAAACACAGTATACAAACAATTTACAAGCTTTGGCAGCTATAAGGGGAAATGTAGAGGGAATTTGTTCCCAGCTTAGAATTAAAAAAAAAAAAAAACAAAAAAAAAAAACTGTGCGTTGTCAGTCAGTCAGTTAGTTATTGCAGGCGTGATTTAAAACAATCATGGGGTTATGACAGCTTTGGTTTTGCTGTGGTATATCATTTTCTAATCATGAGACATTTCCAAGACTTTCAAGGGGCTATTAAACCACCTTCTGAGATTTATGGCCACTCTAAACGTTTAGTTAGGTGCAATGAAAATGTAACTAAAGCTGTTTTAGCAGTTTGTGGACTTCAGGGCCAATTTCAATATTTAATATAGTAATTTTGGCCAATGGCCGATACTGATTTTTTTAAGGCCCGACTGTCCACAGGCCAGCACAGGCTCTTAAAAACTGAAGGATTTCTTATTATTATTCTTTGTCAATATAAATCGCCTTTTTGGGGACCTTCCCATACCCCAAAACCCACCAAATGTCTCATCAGGAGTGGTGTAAATTTACATCCCATGAGGGTCTCCTGCATTGATGCACAAAAATTTCAGTTAGTTGGTCTGATCCTCATGAAATTCATTACGCACATTAAGCATGCCAAGACGCACAAAAAAGCCTTCTAACCTCACAGTGAAATCCCAACAGGAAATCGACCATCTTGAATTGAGGTTTTACCAAAACTGTGATGTTGGCGATTTCCAAACCTCACATTTGATTCTCATTCACCCTACAGACTTTATCGTATAAACCTCAAACTTTGTCAGTCTACTCTTAACGCTTGTGTGATTAAAAGTTATTAAAAGCTTTTTGCAGACTGGCTGTGGCTTTCTCACATTTTTGGTCTTTGTTTCAAAGCTCGCCATCTGACATCAAACCTTTCCCTCCTTTATCCATTGAGCTTTAAACTTACTCGGCGTAGCGAAGGTTCTGCTCGAAATGTCCTGATATCGTGTGACCCAAGTGACCTGTTTTTACTTTAACATGAATTGATGGCACATAGTTGATCCCATCTGATTTATTCCACTTCTTAAACATGCATAACAAGTTGGTGAAGCTATATGATGAACGCTTTGAGGTTACGACCTATGGCGTCCACATGGCAACACAGCTGTGCTCTGATCGATTGTAGCGGTGACCGATCACTCGCTATGAAAAATAGTTGGCTTTTTGATGACTTCGTGGTCTATCATCAGAAAACTGATACACAGATCTGATAGGGGCAATGCCTGTGGACGGGGCTAAATGCCTCTATAACAGCTCCTTCAAGTGCTTAAAAGCCTGTCTCCATAGGTTTTTTTTGCAGTACTAACATGAAATTGAGTACATGTGTATCCAGAAACACACCAAAGTGTCTGGCAGCAATGGTCTACACCACATGTGTCAAAACCCAGGTCCTGGAGGGCCGAGTGGGTGCAGGTTTTTGTTCCAACCAGGCAGCAACACACCTGATTCTACTGATCAACCATTAGAGCCCAGTCAGGTGCCTGTTTTATTACAATCTCATGACAGATTTATGTCCTTTGGTGAAAAACCTCTGTTGTTCCAAAGGGCCTTTTTATTACCTTCTCAGTGACTATTTTTGCGAAACATAAATTTAATGTAAATGTGAAAACACAGTAATGTCCAACCAATGGCTTCAGAGGGAAAAAAATCATCCAAAGAGAATATCCTGGAGAGTAGACAGAGTAATACTGGCAAACTGGTTTACTGTTGTGTGTTTGAATTTCCTGCTTGGGAGGGATGCTCTTTGTGAGTGTGAATCTAATGCAGAAAAAAGCTTCTTTTACTGCCATAGCAACTGACCTTAAAAGGCGGTCTGTTTTCTGTGTGGTCATAAAATGTTGACTGTTGGCGATCTCTGGCAGATAAGGCAATAGCACACACTAATTTGCTCCGTTATCACCAGAATCTTGACCTTCTCTCCCTCGTCTTTACCCTGGGCTCCATCCCTTCCTTGTTCTCTATTTCTTACGCTCAGTTTTTTCTGAGGAACAAACGGAGAAGCTGTGCTAGTCAGGATGAGTCAGTGCAGCTGGGGTGCAGGTCATTTACCCACATCCCACTCAGACGGGACAGATGGCCCGGCCACTCGCATGCTGCTAAGCGCTAACTATGCATCCAGTGTCTGGGAGCTAAGCTAATGCTAACATCTGACAAACGGACTGGAGAATGCTCAGAAAACACGGATCTGCTGTGTGTACGTATAACAACACACCAGGACAAAACTTGTTTAGATCAGTTAAATTCTGATCCATCAGGGCATTCTGGGACATTGCTTTCTTTATAATTTTGCTATCCTGCTAATTTATATTAATTCACATCAAAAATGGATCTATTACAGAACATATTCTGTTGTTTTTTCACATATAACGCATCACAGCTGTCCTCTCTGTGTGGGCTACTGGTTTTGTGTCCTGCTGACTTGGGATTACATAACAGTGATACTTTCCACTCGCTGATCAGTATAGTGCTTATATTGAGTTTTTATAGCCTACATATATCCAAAAGGTCTTTGAAGACTGGCACTAATATATGTTACACTGATTCTCACTGTGCTCCTCTAATGCTTGTTGTTTCTGGACCTAATACTGATATTATGGTTTTGCTGATTATGAGTGCATGGATATTGTACAGAGATATATAAGGCTTTTCATTCCCCTTTTTTTATGACAATGATACCCAAAAAACTAAAAAAGTTTTAGTAAGTGACATTTACTTTTTAAATGTGCACAAAACTGACACGAGGCAGCAATCATGGTGGCGGCTTGTTTGAGTTTATTCATTGTTGCATTATTTCACAATAAAAGCAATAAAAAAGTATATGTTTTTTTCATTATCATATTGGCTGGTCAAACTTTTATAATTGATAATAATTGAGCCCCATGCTCATTGTTAATTTAGAAGACTTGTGAGTAGCTTTGTTGTTTCGCATGAGTGGTAATGGATATAGTTATATAGTATAATGCTTCGCAAGAATATTTTGACCAATCAGAGGCTAGTCCAAATACCTCTTCTTCTTTTTCAGTATTTGTTAACATTAATTATCGTGTTATCATGTGGAGGCAAATACTTCCAAACAAAATTTTGGCAATTTTTCCCAAGGCATTTACACAAAGGTGTACCAGCATGATTTGAACATGTTTCAGCTGTGCAAAAAACAAAGTGTTGTCAAGGTTGACTGACACACGAAACTCCACACGATACCAACACACCCAAATGTTGTGCCCGTGTTAACGCCCGCTGTTACAAGTGAACCATTTACTCTCCTGTGCAATGCAATCTAATGAAAAGTGCTTGGTAAGTGTAAAACACACATCATCCAACACATGTCATAAAAAGGGCACACTTGTCCATGTCCTGAAGTATAGATCCCCGTGTTTCAGCATCATTTACCATTAGAAACATGGGGCATGAGTTTTAGCATGCAGTTTAACTGCCAGCTATGACTGATACACTCACATAAGCACCTTGTGTACTTTTTAGCCCGCATTAAGCCATCTAAAACCATGAAGCACAGTTAGCCTTTTAAAGTGCAGTTAAGTGGAGCCCGTGGCTTGAGTGATGTTGGCTGGATGGTTCATCTGCAGCAAGTTTCACATATGTACACTAATAAATTAGATCAAACCGGTGTAATAGACCTGTTTGGCCACATAGTCTTATATTTAGCAGCTGCTGACCAAAATGGATTTTTATTCCTGTTTTTTGTCTGTTCAAATGGTGCTGCACTTGGAAGTCCCACTGTTTCCATAATCAATGCACAGTGATGCCATACTGTCTCATTCATTCGTCTGCTTCCTCTAGTTTGTGTTCTGGCAGCACCTTTTACAAAGTCTGATGGTGAGATGTCATGGCTCATTTCATACTCATTAGAACTGGCAAAAAAATAAAGCATATGTACCGCGCTGCACAATCAAAAGCTAGTGAGGTGTAATAGATGAGATTTGTCTCATATCATACAGATGAAATGCAGGAAGTGCATATTGATGCCTTTCCAATAAGATTGCGGATGTCTGATGGAATATTTTGCTCTTATATTGTTTCACTATTTATTTTGCATCGCATACTCCTGACATTGTCTGGATCTTCTGGAAAATTATCACAAATAGTAGATTAAGTTGTCTATTGTGAAGTTTATGGCCCAAGAAGCAGCTGTTCAGTATAACTTAGTGCTCATTGGATCACTGGACCAAATCTCAAGTCCTCTAACCTTTTCTGACTTTGACTGAGAAACTGAGCAGCACTCCCACTTTGCACAGTGATTGACCATGTGTGATTCGAACTTGTCCTCAACTCACCTCTCAAGCTCTCATTTTTTTTTCTTCCACACAACTATTGACATCACATTTTTTTTGTGTGTGCAACCCAATGCAACAACTGACTTCTTTAGTCAGTGTACGCTTCATTACGTTGAGACTACAAACACACAAAAAACACAAAAGAGAGCTCTTGGAGCGAGATCAGAGAGGTGTGTGTGTGCATGCGTGTGTGTGTGTGTAGCAGCCAGGAGAGGCTCCGATCATTTGTGGAGTATGTACGAATTCCTTTCTTTTAGATGTGGTCAGACATCATGCCACTAGTTTGTTTCAGGCATACTCCTTACACTGGCAAGTGGTCACAAGGATAGTGTATGGCAGCCTATTTCTTTGAATATTGGATTCTACTACAGTATAATTTTACTTCCTGTAGATGCAGAGATTTGCTTTGGAGGATGCAGCTAGTCTCCATTATGTTGCCTCTGGAGCCACACCAAAGAGTCACATGTGTAGTCAAGTTTGCTTTACATAATTCACCTTCTTCTCTCCACCACCTTGCAAGTAGTCATGCTCCAGTGATGTTGAGTCGGGAGGCCTCTGACGGCAGCGTGACTCCACTCAGTCGGCATCTCCTCCCCCCTCCCTTCCCCTGTCGTCGTCGTCTTAGTCAGACCCTCAATGCCCTCTCTGTATGGCCCCCCTCAGGCTGTAGGAACTGGGTGGGCTGCTGACGGGTGTGTTCCTGTGTGCCTCGGCCTATCAGAAAAGCACCAGGACGCTGTGAGAAAAGTGGGAGGGGGGGGGGGGGGGCGCCGAGGGGTTGGCGGGGACAGCTGCTATGCCAGGGGAGCCATCCCCATCCCAGTCCCGCATCGTCCCATGCCGTCCCATTCCCAACCACAAACACTAGGCTCCTACAGGCTCAACTGCGCTCTGTTTGTTGAGCAGGCTGGAGAGTTCCGAATTGGATGGTGTTTCAAGAAAAACTGGATTGGATGTCTACCACTGTCTTCATGTTTTGGAGCCTGGCTTGGACCAAATAGGATGTAGCTCTTCATTTATCGACACTGGCTATAATGGAATATGATGCATAAAAAGCAGGATTAAAGGCCTCAGCGCGTTCTTCAGAGAGACTTGACAGGAGTTTTGCAAGGAGGACAACTGAGGACAGGTGTTTTTCAGATATCATCAGGTTGTACTGTTCCGATATGTGTGTGTGTGTGTGTCATTAGGTAAAGGTGCATTTATGTGGTCAGGATTGTGTCATACTGATACTCGATTTGTTTATATGCTCTTCAGTAACCCTGATTATGAATGGGTTTCTCCTGTAACCTGATTTCAGGTAAACAAAGGGCCAGGTTGTCTTGATTCAAGAGAAGTGTAGTTAACAGTGGTGGATTTGTCTCAGGGAGAAACAGATTAGATCTAGCAGAGTTTATACAAGTTCACATGTGCACAACAAATGCCTGAAAACAATAGTGTTGCTGTCACAGAAATTCAGAGAAATAAAAGGCAGGATGATTACCTACTTGTAGCATTGGATCCTTGTTTTCACTATTATGAAATCCAAACTGAAACTGACCACAATCAATATGAGTTTTTATAATTATATATCTCCTTTAATGAGTGACACATTTGCACATTATAAAAAAATGTTGCTTCACTGCAAGAGCCTTTACTCACACTGTGCCATCAGTCCTAATGTTCTCACACTTAAAACTCTTTTAAAACATGTGGAATAAGGAATGTGGAATTTCCAAAAAATGAAGTATAAGTTGGACTCTACATGGCTTTATTCCAAAGAAAAAGAAGTCAAACAAATGTGTATTTGATACTCTGTGGTACACACAAAGTCAAACATAAAGCAGCAGCAACCAGGACCAGATGTTAAAACTGAACCTCCAATAAATAGCTCCTAGTCAAAAATAAAACCAACAAATGCAAAAAAATATGGAGTTGATTCATTTACTTCTCCCCACCATATTATTCATATAATAACAGTAGTCTCTGGAACAATGGCCTTGAATGAATGAACTAGACCTTTCGCGTCTGAGATGGCTTCCATTACGACTCCCAGCATTCATGACTCAATGAGTCAACATTTATGAAAACACCACCTTTTAGAATACCTTTTCTACCTATCTTTTTATGCTTTTGCTCATCTTAAATATGACAGCCATGAACCAATCTCATCTCCATCTGTGTGTGTGGTATGTCTTTTTTTTTTTTTTTTTAAAGAGTCCTGGTGACAAAATGAATTCTTGAGCCTAAAATTTGGGATATGGTTGGGTCAGTCCCTCCAGGTCGTGTGGGTCAACAAATAATGGTGGCCATGGGCCGATCGCTGAGAATGTCTTCTACCTCACGCTGGCTGATGCATAGGCCTTCATGGTTTATGCACTTGCTAATGTAAGATTGACAAGAAAACTTTGTTTCTCACTATTTTGATGAGTCTCACAACACTGATGTGCTGGTTTAGACTCAAAGGCCTGAAAGGCTTCTTGCTTTTTTGGGCACCAACCATATTTGTGCCTTTGTCTGAGAGGATGTGAGACACTTGACCGCTTTGACTTGTGAACCCTGTAATGGCATGAATGCAAGCATCTGTATCTTAAGGAGTAGGCTTGTGATTTTTCTACACAGAGATTCCCAACAACACCTGGCCCCTAGGCCTCAGTTTTGTTTATGTTCTCTTCCGAGCTTGTAGAGGGTGGCAGAAAACACACTGACGAGGAATTGAGAAACAGCTTCTATGCAGGTCACTATAGTGCATATAAATGTGTTCTGACCTTCTGCTTTAACTTGATTTCCTCCCCGTACACGGTGTCTTGTGTGCCTATAAATGTCTGTGTAATGTGTATGCTGTCAATGAAATATCATCTGTCGTTAGGAGTGTCTTAATATATGTTGATTTAATATTGCCTGTATGATTCTTGCTCAACTCAGGACTTTTATTTGTATATCACTAAATGCATGTTTATTTTTGTCTGATGCTGGATGTCTGGTCTAGAGTGGCAGAAAACAGTGTAGTATCTGTGCATGAGGAACATTGTGTGAAAGCCTACAGATGGAGGAGCCATGCTCAAGCTACTACACAGCTTGTCGTCTCAGAAGTAGAAGAACTGTCTGTTACTATGTTAATATGGCACATTCTCTTTAGAGCTGCTCCTATCCCAAATTCTAACTGTTATTTTACAATTTCACCCTACCCCCCTATATTTTTAAACATACAAATTTTGAGACAGTCCAGAACCTTCTTTGGAAGCCAGGTGGTCCATGCATCACTTCTAGGGACACTTTTCCCTCCGTCTGGGTGTATCATACTCTGCTTTTGGAAAAGAGTTGTACCTGCAGTGTTTGTGAGTACAGGATGCATTGTCTCATCTGCTCTGTGAAAGTTTCTCACTACATACAATTCATTCAGTGCTATATGTGGCTCTTTGATCATATTTATGTCTTAATTGTGAGTTTTAGACTCACCCACTGTCCACTGTTTTTAGCTGTCATTGACCTGTTGATTCCTAAGGAAGTCGGTGACGTTGTTTTAAACAGATCTCACTGGCCTTGTCTTGGCCGTGTATAACTTCCACAGTTGTCAGCATGTCACACTGGGTGGGCCTGGCCTCGGTGTAACCTAAGCTCTCGGTCCTTCTGTTCCCCACAGGATAACCTGACCCTGGATTGCTTTGTCATGTACCAGAGAGAGAGAGAGGTTCCCCCTCCACACCCACCGCCTTTGTCCCGCCAACTAAACGCTGATACATCAGCGTTATATTTTTTTGTAAATCCACTTGAGTTTTTATATTTAAAACGGATGCATGTTTAATAGGTTTAAGCCTCACTTGGATCCCGTGGGCGTGTTTGTGATTATATAATACAGGCTTCTGAACTGCAGTGTGTGAAATATGTGTTACACGAGTGTGTGGAGTATGTCAGTGTAGGCTGGGAATAGTGTTTTTTAAGTCTTTATGTATGCAAGGTGTGTTTTATTGTTTTTGACCATGTGACATTGATGTGCTTTCAGTTTAAGATCCAGGAACTTTTCCGGGCTGCTTATTTCCTCATCCTGTAAAGATCTAATGGTCCTTATACTGTCACAGTCAGGGGCTTGGCCAACTTAACAAAATGACACCATGTAGGTGGAAAAACAGCCAAGGGATGAAAAAAACAAGCCCCCACAGCATTGTTAATACGGTCCAAATCTTCCCCCAAACAACAACAAAAACAAAAGCTTTAGTTTGCATTCCTCACCCTCTGATGAATGAAACGCTTCCTGATCCGTCTGATCTCAGTGCTGCGTGTTTATTTACTGGGTTTTGTCTATCACGGTGAACTCCGGTGAACAGCGCTGGGAAACTTTCTGGAGTTCAGTTTATCACATTTTTTATTCCCTGCTTTTTTCTTCCGGTTTGGTGAAACCTGTATGTGTTGTGCACACATAGCTTAAGCAATAAAAAGGAAATGAAACATTTTTGGATAAATCCCCTGTTTTAGGATGAAATCCAGTGACTGCTTAGAAGTTTCTTCTTAGTATTTTGTGGAGAGATTATTTTGAGCCCTAAAACAAAACATCCAGCCCAACTGGCATGACTCAGCAAAATCTGGAGTTCATGACCTCCTTTAGTTTGCATTTAAATGAATCACTGTGGGATATGTCGCAAAACAAATCTACAGGTACTGTGAGGCGGAAAGCACATTCTAGAAGGAGGAGAGTACTGTCAATGTGGTGCCAAAATTGATCTTGATATGGCAGCTATGTCTGATATTTAAACATGTCTCGAGGGTGGTTGTTTTTTCTGCTATTTTGCCAATTTGGAGTAAATTAGATCTTTGTTTATGAATACTGTTTTTAAAATCCTGGACACAACTGTTATCTCATTGCATCCATTACAATAATGTACTTTATGGTACTTAGAATAAGGATTTATTACTCAATTATCTCTTATTCATGTGCAATGAGTAAAAGTCATAAATCTCATCAGCCTTTTTTTCCTTCTTCCTGCTGTGCCTGAATTTAAACTCCTCTGTCTGCCATGTGGTGCTTTTTTTTCCTCGCAGACAAATCACATTTGGAAGAAAAGACCTAATTGCCTGTTTCTCTTTATAGATTTGGTTATTCACCCCAATCAGGGTGCAAGACCAAACTATGTGGCTTCTGTTCTGGTTATCCCAGACACATATTTCTGGTTGCGGGCCTCTTCCCTCTGGCTCTGAGTATTCTTCTGTGATGGAAGGGCAGCTGGTGGAGAGTTCGCACAGAGAAAGCCGCTATGCTAGGACCCATTGGCTAAACTAGAAAAATAATGTGCTTGGTCAGCCTGTGGTCAGTTGGGAATGGAGCAGTCATCCTGAGAACACACATCTAACCGTTGGCCCTTATGTCTGTGTCCATCCTACAGGCATGGAAGAAGCGGTGGTTTATTCTTCGCAGTGGCCGTCTGACAGGCGACCCAGACGTGTTGGAGTACTACAAGAATGACCATGCCAAGAAGCCCATCCGCGTGATTGATCTCAACTTGTGTGAGCAGGTATGGTTTCTAATCACTGCCAGCCTGTAATTTCAAGTGGCCAATTACATTTGTGCCTATATCTCCAGTAATCAAGTGCTTCAGTAGTAAATAAAATCACATTTGTACAATAAAATCTATCAGACAGCAACCTCAGGCTTATTTTCGCCTCTCCTGTGCCATCATATGGGTAATTAACAATAAAACATTAGTACAAACACATTAAACCGAATTTTATGTAGTCTTCTTTAAAATTAACATAGAAGCAAACATTGTTATTTCCTTTTTTTAGTCCATTCCATAAATTTACTCCCAAAACTGACACATATTTGTAATTGAGATTGCACATTAATACAGGCAATTGTATTAAAGATATTTTTAAAACAAGGTTGGCTTGTATTTATTTAGAAAAGCTGTGGCTAATGTCACTTGAATGTAATACTTAATGCAAATGAAGAGAAATCTGTAAATATTCTAATAAGATAAGTAGTCAGTATTAAGCTAAACTAAGCTCCGCTCCCTCAGGTGGATGCTGGGCTAACGTTCAACAAGAAGGACTTGGAGCACAGCTTCATATTCGACATCAAGACCATCGACCGTGTCTTCTACCTGGTGGCTGACACTGAAGAGGAGATGAATAAGTGGGTTCGCTGCATCTGTGACATCTGTGGTTTCAACCCCACGGATGATGGTAAGGATTGGCCTCCAATTGTCCGGCACTCACAGTCCTGCTTCAACCTATTAAGGGTCAGTTCAGACCACAGCTATTATGTTATTTTAACAATGACAGGTTTTATTCGATGCAAGTAAAAATGATGGATCATGAGTTTTCTCTCTTGAACTGTGTATATTACATTGTGTGTCACCCGATGTGTATAAAAATCAAATTTGAATAGCTCCGTGGCATAAATGAACATTTCTTTGCAAATCTGGATGAAGGCCTCTGGTAATGATAGAAGTGGTGGAAGATTTCTTTCAAGTGACCACAACTGATGAACAGCCTTGAACATTTTCTTTTTTCATCTTTGTTTTTTTGAAGCTGGTAACTGTGATTTTATTCCTATTATAATAGTGAAGAATTTCATACAGTGCCACCAACACGAGTATGTAGAAATGAACCTCGACAGAATTGTATTGAGTATATTTATGATCTCTACAAAAGTCTATGCAGCAATGATTGTGTGTTTTAGGCACTGCCAAAACTGTTATGTTTTGGAACCCTAAAAATGTAGTACTAGATATATAATTTTTTTGGTTACACCATTTGATATTTCGTGGCAAAAGAAATTCAGAAAAAAAATACCAGTGGACTTTTAAATGACAAGAAACCAATATATACACAAAATTTACATTTTTAGAACCCCTGATTAATGAGTCTTAAAACTGTACTTTTAAAAGTTGACAATAATTTGTCACTGACCCATTTATAATGTTGCAGAATTAATATCACCAGAGCAAGTAGGTCTGTATTGTATGTGCTATAGCACAATAAATATTTAAAAATGCTACAGAGACATTAGAGCCAGAGGTAAATTGCTCACAGAGCTGTTCATCTGTAAGAGTGAGTATGTAGGAGATAGTAGTGGTTTCATAGTCCATGAAGGCGAGACAGCAGCAGCAGGGCTGGAGGAGTGGAGCCTCCCTTGTGTCCGTGCTCTCGTCAGTTCATCAGATCCTCTGCCAGCCAGCCACTCCAGCAGTAACTTCTCTGACAGCATCAGCGGTTTTCCTGTGTGTTATTTGGATAAATCGATCGCATATTGTCACATGATAAAGTGACAAATATGGCATAAAGGTGGTATAACACAGGACATGCCAAGGCTAACTACTTAGTGCACTCTACTAAGTAGATAAGTCTGCAACACAATACATATTTGACAATTTAAATTGTCAAATGTTTCAATAATTGTTATTTATTCATATTTGAGTGAGGGCAAATACAAAAAAAGTTGAAAAATGCAATATTATCTCACAGGCTGAACCTGCTGAATGTGCCAGAAGGCTTTTATTTAGCATAGTTCTCAGCCAAGGTCTAATGACCCATGTGTTGATCCATTTGTTGTGTCAAGGCTCACGTTACCCTTGTTCCCAGTAATGGATAATCAAAGCATTGTGCGTCTAGCAAGGGCAAGTATGTGTTGGTCTCGCTGTCCCTCTTTCGTTCATTTCCTCTTATCTGGTTCTCATCCCCTCTCATTTGCATAATCTTGTTTCCCCCTCTCTGTCTTTCGCTGTCTTTGTGCCCGATTTCAAGCAACACCTTTTTAGATCTCAGTTTTTCTTTTCTACAATTACATCTGACAACTAGCCAACATGTATGGATTTTTGTGACATTAGAATTGTCCCAAAAGTTGCACCAGTTCACTGTCTCAACGTATCACGCCACTGAGGTCCACTTGTACTCTCTTAACCTGACAACTGAGTCGCCGATTTCCCAAGGTCGTCCTCTCCGCAGTGCTGTGACTATGCCTCCACTTCTGTTATATAGATAGAACCCTGACAACAACGTTCACGACACCACCGCTCCAGAATGATCGAAGCTGGCTGTTAAAACCCTTATGTGCAAACAATAACACCATTGAAGGAGAAACTGGGTCTTAAGACAAAAATCCTTGCAGATAGCCTTCCTCACAGGTCTTATTTCAAAAGAATGTCCTTGGTTCTCCTTTTTGCACTTGCTTGCCTTTCTCTGCATGTAAGACCCAACTCCTGTCGTGTGTGGCCACACTTGTGCTCCTCAGCGGGGTCGATATTATTAAGAGGGCTGGGGAAACGAAGGCTCTGAAACACAGTGTAGGAAGTATGGATGCGTATGAGCGAATGGGATTTCCCCTTTTCCAGTATGAATTGGTACTCAAAGCTTTTTTACAAATAACTGTGAAATAGTAAATGAGATAGTGGAACAAGTGATTCACCATGAAGAAGAACAAGAACTGACCTTACAAAAGTATAGAGAGAGGGGGCTTTGCCTGAGATAAAACAACCTCTGTTATGGAGGAGAGTGGGAGGTGATCTGCGGGGGAAAAAAGAACAAAATAAAAAGATGGTGAATGAAATGAAAACATGTATACATCAGCCATATTGGCTCTCACTGCAGTGTGACAATCAGCTTGAGCGTTTGAAGAGCACTCTGATATTTGAAAACCGAGTATGGGACAAAGCAGAGACCTTGAGGAAATGCTGTCTGAGAAAGAACGTGTGGGATTCTGAAGGCAGCACACAGTATTCAGGTCATCCTTTGCTCACACTGGACAATGTATTGTAATTGTTCGATTAATAGATGTTATTTCTCCCAGGAAAGCATGATGCAGGGTTGTAGGTTGGGTGTCTCTGTTTTATCAAGTTTAAATTGGTGCAATGAGCCATTTTAAGAAGATACCATATGTTACATCTGTCCTTGAGTCTGTCCTTTTGTTAGAGTGATTCTTTACTGAATCTCAAGTTCTGATGTATTTCAATGTTAAAGTTGATGGACCATTAGTCAAAATGCAGCTGGTGACATTTCATTGGAATTGTGTTGCTAGGAAACAGTTTGGGTCTAAGTGTATGCGCTGCCAGAGTTGACATTGGCAAACACAGTTTACTGTTTATTTTACACCTAATCATCAGTGACCAATATCACCTGCAGTGTCTCAACGAGCTTTACAGGCCAGCTAGAAGAGCAGTTCCTGATATTTTCTATCACTGGAGGTTCAGTAAGAGACATAGGTTAACAAAGAATGAAACAATAGAAGAAATAGTAGATTAGAGACGGATTAGTAGTAAAAAATCTGTGAAAAGTACTGGAAGGACTGTAATGTAGGAAAAATAGCTAATTCGTCCTTTTTGAGAACCTGGAACAATCAATATTTTGGCTCTTTCTCCTGATAAATTACACTACGATATACCTAAACAGTCATAGTTGTCAAATGATTGTTTAGGTCCAGTAAATACCTCAAAGTGGATACATAATACCAGTGGATTTAATGAAACATGCAAGTATATCCGGTGGAGATTAAGAACCGCATTCTTTGCATAGATTTGCATGTCTGAATGGAGATAAGCAAATTGTCAAACGAATGACCACAAAGCTATTATATAGTTTGTAAATTCTAGTTATTCAAATACATCTGCTAAGCTGAATGTGAGCAACTCTGATAGTCTCTGATCATTTATGATTAGTTTAGGCACTAAATTACAATCTGATCAAACCTTATTTAGCCATGAAATGGTCTTTGCTGTGTGAAAGGGCACATCTTGTTTTTTCTCCCTGGAGGTTTTTTATTTCATAAAAATCTATGAATTTCCATTATTATTGGTGTAATCATTAATTCAGTGGTAATGCACAACATTAAATGTGTTTGCAGAAGTTAACCCTTGTTTGTTGTCCTCCAGAAGCAGCAAAAGCTGCTCACCAGTCAGCCATCGGAGGCCTGGTGGTGGACACCCCCCCTCACCCAGCACTCGGTAATATTGTCGGTCCAGCAGCGATTCTGTCCAACGTGCCCCCTCCATACCAGCCGGTCAATGTGCGACACCTGGACTCTCAGTCCAGTTCAGAGGAGCCCCAGGATTACTTGTGGCTGGTCAACTGTGAGAGCAAAAAGCCAGAACCCAACAGGTGAGAGTGTGTATGAGTGTGAGTGTGTGCGTGTCCATGTATGCTTTTATTATCTGTACGAGTCTCCACATGTATTGTGCTGGATCGCTATACTCTGGCATAAGCTGCTTTTCTTTGTACATTTTCACCCTCCATCAGTTCTATTTGTACGTTTCATGTGTACTGCCACTCTCGCCCTGGCCTGTGCTGTGTAGTAGCTCCATGCAGCTTCACTCTTCATTGGAGGGAGACCAGGAGTATTTGCTCCTGGAGGAGTGTGAGAGCAAGACTCTTCCCCCACAGGCTAGTCTGTGAGTGGCCAGCCATTCAGCTGGATCTACCTGCTTGTGTGAAGTGTTACCCAGACCAACGAAAAACACACACATAAATACCACATACACACACACACACACACTGTAGGATTGTGTCTGTAAACAATGCTTAATGCATTTGAGGTGTTTGCATCTGCTTATGAGTACCTCCTCCTTGTGAGATAAACCAGACTGAACTCTACTTTTTCTGTCACTAAATTGTCCTCGTCATTGCCTGCATGTTCAGAAATGACCTAACAGCAATCAATCAATTAACACAATTGTCTACGTGAGCTAGAGAGAGCATTTTATCCTGATATGGCTGAATTGGCTTTGCCAAAAATGAGTACAAAAATGTGTCTGTATCTAACTTTAAAGGGCTAACTGCTACTTATAGTGTTGTGAGAGATTACCAAAGTTCTTTACAGGCTTGGACCTGATCTAAAACAGACCTATAGTAAAATCTACCCAAACCTGACGTGTTTCAAAAAGAGCAAGTAGATCAGATGGGGAGCAGAGATAAGCCAACCTGAGACCCCATAGACCCAAGGGTGATTAGACATATATAAAATGAGATAAAAGACTGAGGTTAGTTTGATGGATAGTGATCATTTTCTAACCAATTTAGTATTTGTATCTCTAATCTGGGATTGGTCCGTGGACATGTGAAGACCTCTACTTGCACGACTGCTCGGTTTGTCTAATTCAACATGTTTTAATGTTTCTATAATGTGTTAACTCTCTGTTCTGCGTGTGTGTCTCCTCTCAGAGCTCACGCTGAGTGTTCCAAGTCTACCTCTTCAGAGACTGACCTGAACGACAACCTCCCCTCTCACCGCACGCCCACGTCCTCCACCTCCTCCGCTAAGCACACCTCGCACAACGGCTTCTTCCCGCAGCACCCGGCGCCCGCCTCCGCCTCCTCCATCTACGACTCGCCGCCGTCGCGCGGCGCCTCGCTCTTAACTGACAATGGCCTTTACCACCTGCCTCGCAGCTACTCTCAGGACACTGTGCTGCTCCCCAAGTCGGCCTCCTCGCCGTCGGCTCACCCGGACGGCGGCGACGCCTCGGAGCTCTACGTCTTTAACACGCCGTCGCGGAAGCCCTCGATGGAGACACAGATGCGCAACCTGTCCATCAGTTATGACATCCCACCCACACCTGGCGCGAACTGTACCTACCAGGTGCCCCGCACTTTGTCGTCGTCAGAGGGCGGCGGAGACGTGGTGCCCCCGCCCAGACCGCCCAAACCTTCGCTCAGTTCCTCCTCAGGACTCCCGCCGCCCCCCGCTGAGCGCTCGCCTACGGACACTTATTTCGTGCCCCGCTCAGCTTCAGAGACTGACGGAAACTACTGTGTGCCTACCAGTGCTGGGAATAAAGCGTTACGCAGCAACACGATCGGCACTGTGGACTGTTCACGTATCCGCAAAGGTTTGTATCCTCTAGTGTTTCTATTCTATCACATGTTTTTGTGTTGCTTTACTATTTACTTTACTTTTTTGTCTCTGTATGTCCTGTGCTTGTCTTGACCAGTTTTATCTGATCAACTTCACATTTGTGTGTCTCTGTGTGTAGACTTTGAATAAATAAGTCTGTGCAACAGCAGGGCCGGGCTCTGCGACTGCATGTTGCTGTGCTCTAAAAAAAATGAGAAAGAAAACTTTAGTTCACAAGTGAAGTTGCATGGATAACGTTCTCAAGATAGACGGATAAAAAAATTGTTCATTAACAATGTAGCGTCTGTTTTCGTCACTGCATTTGGAGTCAATGAACATAAATACAGACAGCGCCTCTCCACTACTGTAACCCACGTTGTGATGGGAAGGAGGTGATTTCAAGCTGCCACAGAGAGTGACCTGAAAATGTCCTGAGTAAAGCTCTGCTATTCCATATTGAAGATATAGTTCAGGATGGTCTAGGGCATGTTTTTGGACAGGCGCTGCAGCTGATTGACTTAAGCTCAAAATCAAGATCATACATGTGTAGGGATCGTAGGTATTGACAAATACCATCTGAAAACGTGCAGCTTGAATGCACCATTGCAGTAGCAAATCTAAAATCCAAATACATTTTCACATTTACCTCCAAGTCTTTTTCTTCTCCATCAATTTTTTCTTCCAGCTGTAATCACCATTTCCACAGTTGTGCTTCGCTTCTTGAGCAAACCATTCAAACGGTCAATAGCTTATCAGGCCTCAGCATTACAACATTAAATCCCGTTAGTAGGTCTCCATTTGTGGCCATATCAATGCTCCTGCAACAACACTGAAACCACAGGTTTCTTTGGCTAGTTGTTATTGGACACAACCATTTTTTTATATTAACCTTGGGAGCATTGGTGCTGTCATCTACCTATATAGTGAAGTCTGACACATACGTGTGATATTCAATTTTATATAAGCTCTACTTGCCTTAGAAAGTACTTGTGTGATCTTTAAAGGTCTATATAATGTAACGGTAGTTGTAAGCCATCATCACTTTCTCTGTTTTCAATCAAGAGAAGATTCTAACTAAAGTCTTTAATTTATTTAAAAATTAAATGACTCTAATTATAATGTATCCTTACACTGTGATCTTAAATCACTGCACAATGTCAGAACAAGAATGGCTCAAAATAGATGGAAGAAAACAACTTTGTGACTTAATGAAAACTAATCCATGAGTGGGCACAACATCCAATATTATACCTTGTACACCTCCCTCTTGTGGTGAAAAATGTTCTTACATGTGTCAATAGCAAGATATTTGTTTACAAATATCAAGAGACTTTTAGATATTAGGTAAAACGGAGCAATCCATATTACCAGTGTTAAACACTTTAAAACTAGCAATCACTACACAAATACTAACTATTCCAGGTACATCTGATGTAGACACACCATAAAGTATCTTTAGATGGGAATGATTTGTTATTGATTGTACTGTGATAATGGGTTTCTTCTGAGCCCATATTTTATTCTTATTTAGTCAATTTTGACTTTATAGAAATGAATTTCCTTATTGTAAGTATTTTCTGTCATGGTCTTCCCCCACTTGGTCTTCCTCAGCTGACACCCTTCCCCGTACAAGCTTTTCCTAGAATTGCTGTGGTTGTTGTGGCACGAAGTGAAACACATTAACATCCTCATCAGCCCAGTGAGAATGCAAAACATCACTAAGGCACTCTTCAGAACTGCATTTAGATGTAACTGCAGAGTTCCATCTAACTAAATAAATTAAGGTTTGTGGAGTCAGGAAAACACTGTCTTTATTAGGATTCCTGTGGGATAGTGTTATGTTATGGGATAAAATGGCTTGAGATGGAGGCACAAACTGTAGTTCCTATATTGAAATGACAGGGTTATACTGTTTTATAAATTTAAACATTAAAGTGCTGCACATTGAATATTGAATTAAGCAAGTTATGGTGTATGTTGCATTTATTGTGTATGTTTGCTAATTCCATTTGTTTTTGCAGATTTTGGCTCCCAGGACTGCTATGACATTCCCAGATCATTCCCTTCTGACAAAACCTGCTCATTTGACTTCAATGAAAGCTTCAACAGCTACTTTGTAAGTGAATTTGGCTGTTTTGACACGGTGTTAACACTAGAGACCTTTTCAGGTGGCTTTCCTTTGATTCTAATTTGCTGTAAATTTCAGGTATTTAATTCGATTTTACAGAAAGGGTGAGGCAATTTTAGCCTGGTTAAAACAATCCTGATTAGGTGAACTCACATTGCTGTTTGCATCACATATCAGTCTAGACTTCCCTCCATTATAACCAATAGTGCAGTGCCCATAGAAAGTATGTAATCCTTTAGAGAAGTAGATAGATGGGATGTACGCTGTTTTTGCATGTCCCACACATTGCTCTGCTAACCACAGTATGTGTAGTAAATGGTAAAATGTCAAATCTTTTTGTGTTATCACATTGTTCGAATATTCACAACTTTTCTATCTATTCATCCATCCATCCATAAAAAGATAGTGCCATGAATGTGTCTTAGATTCAGTGTAGTTTAAAGAAAGAAGAACGCGACAGCACATGAAGTTTTCTTATGAAGTTTGTTAGCGTGGGGAATAAAGTGGCACCTAATCCAGACTATTTACTTTCACTACTTTTGGCTGCACAATTGGCGCAGGGAGACAACAGAGGTTTGAATGGTAATGAAAAGGGTGGGACGCCATCTGTGATCTGGAGCTGTAACACTGGAACAAAAGTGGTGTTGCAGGATAGTGGTGTAATACATAAGTGTATTTTTTTTTCTTTTTGTAAAGTATATTTTGCGGCAGAGACGCAAAGAAATGCTTCAGCTTGGACTCAAACACGGGTTTGCTGCTTTTGAGGCAGAAACACTACTCTCTACACCACCACAGCACACCTAAGAGACATCAGGTTTTAATGATTATAATCAGTCAGAGAGATAAATGAGGGACAGACTGACAGGTTAAAGGATCCATTAAATAAACTATAACCCAAATTGTTGGCAGTGTTTTCTAAGAAACGCTATCAACAAGGAATTCAAAGAAACAACAGACTCTGGGGGGGAAAACAAGTACCTTTTCTCTCACTAAAAAAATAGCACCTACAGAGACACACACTGCTTCCAGCATGTCAAAACAATGGCTACACTCTGTGTGCGACAGGAAAGGGTTGAGAGAAACAGAGAATCTATTAAGTGGCTGCTGGTAGCCGTCATCAAAGGCAGCAAAGTTAGCACGAGGGACGACGTTCATTTTGGTGTGGATAGTAATCACCTACTGAATATAGCATATAGGGTAATATATACATTCTTATATTTATACAAGGACGTTCAGTTAATTAAACACTGTTCCTACGGTCAAATAGCCATTTGTTTATTTATTTCTCTGTGTTTGTAGCATTCTGTTGAGCTGCTGTGCTATCAGTTTACCCATTTATCAGTTGTGTAATTTATAAGGTAATTAAAGTAAATTTATATAGGTCTTCCTTTGAATTCATGCTTGGATTGATTCACTGTTTCCCATTTTTTTAGATTTTACTTACTTTTGTCTGAAACGGACTCTACCCAATTATGTAAAAGAATATCAGAAATAAAGGGGCCAACCTGGTTGCATGCCAACAGAATGAAGTTGAGTGAGAGATGGCCATAGGCCCCCACAAGAACTTTCATATTAATACACTAAAATTTGGCTGAGATGTAACACCACTTCCTGTTGGGCAGCCTCACCATCAAATTTGACCGGCTCTGATGACTGAAACCTTTGACAATCAGCTATTGGTGGTGATCCATTGTAGCTCCAAAGACAAAAAAGTAATGCTTTTGTGAGGCCTGGTCTAAAGATGATGTGTGTCAAGTTTATGTTCACTGAACAAAATTTGTGACATGTGAAAGTGTTTTTGATGAAATCCAAAATAGCAGAAAAATCTATCATAGGGTTGAACTCTGCTTTCTTTAAGTAATCCAAGCATACCAAGCTTTTGAAAATCAGATGCACAGTATAAAAGTTACATGCAGCAATGTACCTCTGAATTTGAACAGTTGGTGTCGCCGTAGGAATATACGTGTTTACATGAAACTTGCTGAAAAGAATCATGGAACTGTATAGAACCATTGTGGCAAATTTCACACCTTTTTACAATACAGTTCAATGGGCTCCCATAGGAAAGAATTATGTGTAATAATAAGAAGAATAAAACATTCAAACGCTATGAGGCTTCAAAGCTTCCCTGCTTGGCCCCAAAAATACATTTGCCAATATTTTACTGAATGACACTTTTCCTATTTGCACAAGTGTCATGACTTACTGAATTTTTAGCCCATCGGAAGAAAATAATATTATTTACTGGAAACAAACTGAACATATATGCTTTGTTGCCCTCAGAAAAACAAAGGAATGATGCCAGTAGGTAGCCAGTCCACAGAGGAGGTAGACCAGAACTACGTTCCCATGAGCGCAAACTCCCCGTCACACCATCACTCGGGCAGCTTGTCAGAGCCCATCCACGAACCCAACTATGTGCCCATGACCCCGAGCACCATGGAGTTCTCATCCCTGGGAAAGCAAGTCCCCCCGCCTGCCCACATGGGCTTCCGCTCCAGTCCCAAGACCCCTCCCCGCAGGCCGATGATCAGCGACTGCCAGCCCCCGCCTGTGGACCGAAACCTCAAACCAGATCGCAAAGGTGAGAGAATAAAGCTGTGTGTGGGCACATTTTCCTCATGATTCGGCTCCTAGATATGTTATAAGTGCTGTGGGGTTGATGTGTGCTGAAGTGATCTTGTGTTAAACTTGCTTATGTGTGCTCAGCATTCACTAATATAGAAACTGACAATGCTTTATCTGACTCATCTGCTATTCTCACACTGCTGGCTCATGGTCATATAGCCATCTGTACAACATTTCATCAGTTCCAACCATTCTCGGAGCATGTGTCTTTTTTTCATTTTACTTTAGTAGATTTAATTCACGTAGAAAAACGCTGCTTTCATTTTGTTTGGTTTTGTCCTTTGTCCTAAATACCACCATCTTCCTGTCTCTGTTTTTGACCAGCTTATTCCTTCTCTTGATGAATTAGTTTAGTGCTTGCTACATCCTCTTACATCCAACACAGTCAGCTCCTTGTCAAAAGCACTTTTGTCCTGAGCTCAAGAGGCCTCGTAGACTGTTTTGGAGGGGGCCGGTCCCTGTGCCATGGAGTGACCGAAGCCCGGAGTGGTCACCTCCATCCCCTTTGTTCCCCTCATTTGAATGGGGCCCTTTGATGAAAGACCTAATAACAAGGGGAATTACAATCTGTGCAGATTGAAAGGCTGAGTAATGGGCATGGAGAGAGAGAGAGAGAGAGAAAGTTGAAGAAAGGCAGGGAGTCATCACGTACGTAGACCAGAAACCAGGGCTGTTATTGTCATTGAGAAAAATGGGGCATGTTACTGGGCTTTACATTTCCCAGTGGGGAGTCCTCTCATGCATGACTTGGTTCTTTTTTACTTTGATCTTTTAGTCATCTCCAAATTCGTTATGCATCATCTCTGGCCCACCCTGACTTGTAACACTTGTAAAAAAGATTTTAATTTCTGCAAATCGTTTGGCAGGAAACTACAGGCTAATTTGGGGTATTACTATGAGAAATGCATCTTATTTCAATATTTCAATCATGGACAGTTTTAGATTTTTACTGAAATGAATGAAGGCAGGAAAGGTAGCCACCAAAAGCCTGTACAATTTCCAGATCTTTTTTGGAATGCTCAATCCTCTTAAACCTTTAAAAAAATAATCTTTTTTTAATGGTACACAATAAAGAGGGAGAGATACATCAGTTCCTATTCATTATAAAATGCCATTTATGTAATATGGACTTACACTACAATAATGTAGTAGTAAAAGTCTTTGACGCCATTTTTTTTCAAAATGTTACAATATTGTCCATTTTTTCTACTTTTTAATAGTTTTTCACCTTGTGTGTTTTTTCTTGTGTCCTTTGCGACTTCTATCTCTGTGTTTACCTTGTTCTTTTATTTCTTTTAGATTTATTCGACTTTTCATCACAGCATCTTATTTGAGTGTCTTTGCTCTTTTTGTTTTGATTTTACTCAAAGAAAGATAAAATACGGACAAGCATGTGTCTAACAATGTTGCATACCCACCAGATTGGCCTTTCTCCTCTGATGACTCATTTAATTTATTTATTGTAACTAATCTTTTAAATGATGAACTTAATATTAAGGTGCTAAATATAGGTTATTATCATTATTGTGTAGATTGAATAAATCAGTTGTGAGAGAGATGAATGTTCACATTGCAACAGGCTGCTAAAACCAACTTGTCTAATAGAACAGATTATAGCACCATGACAATAGGCAATGGTAAATAAACCTTGTCTATGATATTTTGACTGTAAAAAAGAGATGTTATTTTTTCCTTGGATATTGTTCATTCTATTATTTACCATGAGCCATGCACAATTCATCTGTAGGTACGCTGTGTTTATTACTGTGCACTTCTCTTTATGCTTTGGTTGTTTCTGAGCCCAGCGAATGGCTCTTCATCAACACTTTGAGATATGAGATTCCACTGAAATTTATTACCTTAGTTTGTGATTGTAGCTCGTTTTAGTTTTTGCTCTTGTGGGCTCTGCTGCAAAATGTTGTGAACTTTGTGTTAGTGTAAGTGGAGCTATGTGCCCAGTCAGTAAGTGGTCTATGTGCGCTCTTCTCGACACAACTTTTACACACCGGCTCATCGTGCATGTGCAGCTGTGATGCCCGTCTTTGTCTGTGAAGCCAAGGTGCATGTTGGACAGTATGGGTTTGCTGTTGTCATGACAATCGTCTCTTGAAAACTGCTGCAAAAAAAAAAACAAAAAAAAAAAACAGGTGAATGGGTGTACATGAGGGTGTAATTCTGTTATCCGGCAGTCTCATCTTTGCTTTGCATGGCAGAGCAGTTGTTACAATAAGGATTAATTGTTGTGATCACCATTTTTTTTATAATAAGCAAAGTCTTTTTCCACCAATCAGGTCAGAGTCCTAAAATAATAAGAGCAAAAGGTGTCGGTTTAGAGCGAACTGACTCTCAGACCGTAGGTGAATTCCCGAGGGGACGACGCAAGGGTAGGTACACCCCTGAACTGCTGTTGTGTATTTGAAAACTTTCCATTCTGTGACCTGTTCAAACTCTATTTCATCTCAACCTTTTGCATGTCGTGAGTAGTATGAAGTTGAATTTCTTTGGTTTTTCAAGGCTTGTTGGTTCAATCAGAGATTAACTGCGTGCGAACCAGAATCAATTAAACCGTACCCAACTGTGTGTCACAACTGTCGCATTAATCCAGTCTTATTATATTAAATCCAAGCAGGAATTGTATGTGTGCTCCACGCTTAGTGGATTGCACTGTAACACATTTTGTACTACCATCTTCCTTAAAAATGTACTCATTCTGGCTACTCGTATGCAGTCATCCATATACTATAATCTACTAACATTCCCCCCTAAAATGTTTCTTTGGTGTTTTTTTTCCACATATTCTGATTCCAAAACCCACAAGTAGATGTAGCACAACAGAATTTTCACAAAACTACTCGCACTGGAAAGCAATAGATAGATCTTCAGGTGGAAATTAAACAATGCATCTACCTATGCATCTATGCTTGTACTGGTTGCCTTCTGTTTGTTGTACATAGGCTGCATTCTTTTAGTTTTTTTGCATTTTATATATATATATATATATATATATATATATATATATATATATATATATATTCCTTTTGTTCTTTTCTACAAAAGGAAATTTCTTTGTGATTTTAAGGTTTCGTGTAAAGCACTTTGAATTACCGTTAACTTTAACTTCATAACACATTCATAGCAGCTGTCATAAAGTGTTAAAGACAGTTTCATGAGACACTACTCAACATTCATACTAAACCTTTCATGTATATGGAAGACAGAACGAGGACAACTTGTCAAAATAAAAGGCCAACAACAGCAAAGCAGCACTGGAGTTTCATTGTTAATGTCAGTGGTTACGAATACTTGTATAACCTGTATAGCAAAGTGGCATGCAATGCAGACTTCATGTGATATTCATTGATATTCATGAAATATTTAAAAAGGCTAGAGTAATTACATTAAGGGTATCCATATTACACACACACAGGTCAGCTCTTTGGCACTGAAGTAGCCCTTTAACTCAGATGTGATGGCAAGAGATTTGGAACAAAAACAACAGTGCTGCTTTGCAGTTGTTAGACTTTTATTTTGAGAAGTTGTTGTGTTCTTTCTTCCTCATTCGTGAAAGGTTTGGTATGAATGTTGAGTCACGTCTCATGTAACAGTCGTGAATTAATGAATGTGCAAAAATATGATAACTGTAATGAATGTGTTATGAACTCACTTGTCAAGTCAAGCATGTTACCTTTTGCTGTTGAAATGTATTATACAAATAAACTTAGCTTGCCTGGAAGGCACTTTCCCTTACCAGTTATGATAAGTCATCTTAGAAAATACTTCTAGGAATATCATTTGAAACAACATGCAATTAAGCTACTGAATATCATTGATTTATATTTTTTTGTGAAAGCTTTAATTGAAAACCTTGTTTGTTTGGTGCTATTAGTATAGAACATGTTCAAATCACCTCAATTCAATTTACTTTATTATTACCCATAGGTAGATTTGGCCTGCTGTAGAGTCACCATCCATACAGACATGAATACACAGTTTATACCCATCATCATCAGCCTTATCATCAATGTCTTAAGCAGTGACTGACTGGTGTGTGTACCTTGCTTCAGGAAAACCTGCTCCTTTGGAGATTAAACCACTGCCAGAATGGGAGGAGCCGTGTACGCCTGTCCGCTCGCCTGTCACACGCTCATTTGCTCGGGAGTAAGTTTCCAAAATATTCTGCAGTATTCATAATTCTACATTTATCTAACATTTAAGGGTGTGTTCACACTACTCGGCTCTCTCTGTTCACGCCTGTTTATTTTTATAGTTTGAAGAGAGTTGTTGTCTCACTCGTTTTCTGTGAAGTGCTTTTTAATGTTGGGAAAAATATAACTTCTTAGAGGAGCACAAGACACAAATAGCAAAAAAGAAATTGCTGCATTCATCTCTGGGTGACTAAAGTGGTTGTTTTTTTATATATATAGAAAAAGGTGTGCATTGAACTGGGATTGATTTTAGCAAGGCTAAACCTTTTTCTGTTTCCTTCTTCCTTGTAGGAGATATGTTGGTGTGAACATGCCCTTTTGTAGCAGATAAAATTAACTAAAGAAGTAGGCACTAACACTTCATGCATTACCGTAGTCACTTTGTGATCATAGTAGCACTGCTCATACAAACCGGTGTGCGATCTGCCTCGGAGCTACATGATACTAAATGCAGTTTGTTGGCTTATCTGGGATGAGGTCTGCACGTAGCGCTGCAGGGACTCTTCTGGACGCTGTGGTTTATAGCTGTGGCTGTTATGTGTGTATTATAATTTCTGTTCACCAGAGACTTGCATTTGCCCAAAAGTCAGTGTGTAAACATTGTGAATGCTGCTCAGTCCCTCTAGGTTTCCAATGCCAACGAGACCCCCGTCAGTGCATAGCACGGCTTCCAGCACTGACTCCGAGGACTGTGATGAGAATTATGTACCCATGCTCTCTAATATGTCATCAGATGAACCAGTATGTAACACACAACTATCCTCTGACATAAGAAGTTGCATGATTACTTTTTTCTTTACTTCTCAAATCACAAATTACCAAAGTTGCACAAAACATGATAAATCTGTAAATTGATTTTTTTTATTATAATGTGATATTTTTGTATTTTCATGAAAGTACATCATTCATATGAAATCTATACAGAAAAAAGAATAAAAGAACACTTTCCACAAAAAGCTGCCCCATAAAACACAGTGGAGGATTCTGTATGAGACAAACGTTCCAACGTTAAACATAGTGCAACCTGCAGTGTAAGATTTAGCAGTGTCTAGAAGAAAGGAATGCAGAAATGTGATCTAATATTCAAAAGTAATATAAAATTCAATCAAAGTAAGAGTTCTTATAGTTTTTAGCTTAAAATGGGCTGTTTTTATCTACGTGGGGGGCAGGCCTCCCATCACAGAACCTGCTATGGACAAACCACTCTGAGCTACTGGCTGTAGACCCATTGTGTTTTTCACAATTTTTGTGGCCATCATAGTTGATTAGTTTCGCAATCTGCAACCTCACCACTAGATGCCACTAAAAACTACACATTGTACCATTTAAGGTGTAATTGTATATGGAAATGGTTAGAAATCCCATTTCCAGTCGTTGCTCCACTTCCTCAGCCGTATATATTAATGTGGGTTATTACCGGTTGCTGCAGACGGACTCCTCGCCTCCTCAATTCTCCTCTCTGCAGTTTGCTCTCGTCCTGCTGCCCTGCTTTCTTTTATCCTCTGTTCTTTTGTTTTTCATGTATTGTGTTCTGTTTTTGTTGTTCTAAAGTTACTATGACATGGGTTGAAATTGAATAAAGCTGAGATTCAGTCATTGATCCCGTAACGCCTGCTGAAACAGGCACAGTTTTTTATACAGCAGTACTCTGAAAAATAATCCTGGATATATTAGTCATACGATGATGGGATAACCTCTGTCAAAAAGGATTTTTTTTCCTCTTATAATTTGGGTATTAGATGTATTATTTTCCTTCTTTTCTTGCTGTAACAATTTCTTTACTTTTCCCAACATTTGCTTTGATGCTGTCCGCTGACTTCCTGTTGTTTCACTCACTCACGTTAATTTCTTTCTCCCTAGTCCCTCATTTCTCTGGTTTCACCAGGCTCTGGCTTCATCCATTTTCTTTTTCCTGCTTCTTTGTTCTTGACCATCTGCTTTTCTCCTTTTTTTCCCTTTGTCGCTACTTCCTTCTCACCTTTGTGTAGAGAGGAGTCCTTCTACTGCACTGTCCCCATCACCCCTGTAAAGAGGGAGGTGGAGGAACTTGACACCATAGAGGAGGTGAGCAGGGTTGCCAGGTTAGACATGCATGGCCTGCCCTGTCAGAGCAAAGCTCAGGTGTTGTCACTAGATCAGAAAGTATATAGAAGATGCATTTACTGTTCTATTAATAGTCCCCAATGCCACTGAGAAACTGTGGCTTGGATACACTGTGCAGTGATTTTTTTTTTTTTTTTTAGAAGCAATTACAGCACATCACTTTCCCTAAAATTAGTATGTCCTGTCACCATCCTAGTTCTATTAACTCCACCCAATGTAGTCAAAATTAACACTCGGTCCAAACACATCAGTGTTGTCACAATACCATGATTTTGACTTTTTTTCTTATTAAAGCACTCATCTTAAAAATTGAGGATAAATTTGAAAAAAGCAAAAAAGAAAACAGAAATCATTATTATTCTAAAACGAAAAAAAAACTCAACAAAAACATAAATTTTCAACTCGTTCTTCTGATCCAAATTTAAAAAAAAAGAAATCAAATGAAATGGAGACAAATCGAAGTTGCTTTGCAAAGTTGTCGTTTCATAAGACAGGCTTTTTTGAAACTGAACATTTGGCATGTGGTTTGATGCTCATTTCTTTCTTTAGCTATTTGGCAAGTGTTGTTTTTGCTAAAATTCTAGTGCCTGATAGAAATTGGGGGGGGGGGGGGGTCTAAACATTAAATCACCTTGACAGAAATGATTCCAGATTTCAAACATTTGTTGCTTGAGATTGTGTTTAATTTCTTGAAATCTGTGTCAATTTCAGTTTCACCTTTTTATATGTTCCAATCCACAATATTTTCATACTTCTAAAGCTGCTATTGAATACAATTAGACTTTACAGAACATTCTTTGCCATAGTACCAACTATGTGTTCAATGAAATAGCAGTAAAATCTCATGTCATGCTATCTCAGCAAAGACACCTTGGTTATTGTGACAACACAAGAGTGTGTTTGAATATGAACTCAAAATGTTTCATTGTGACTCTGCCTTGTCATTCCTCTTCCATCGATTAATTGGGTTTTTTTTCTGGCTGATGTAGAACATGAAGCTTGGTCCGCCCATGACTGCAGATGGTGGGAGCAGCCCGATGGTGAAGCCGAAGGGAGACAAACAGGTGGAGTACCTGGATTTGGATCTTGACTCTGGCAAGTCTACCCCACCTAGGAAGGTAGGAATCTGAACACACATACATCACTATTAAAGTAATGTTTAGGGTCACATAGAATTGTCTTCATTTTAGAAAGGAAAATCACTGTTTTAACTAACCAGAAATACACTTTATACACTGTTAATGTGGTAAATGACTATTCTAGCTGCAAATGTCTGGATTTTAATGCAATATCTACATAGGTGTATAGAGGCCCAAATTCAGCAACCATCACTCCAGTGTTCTAATGATGTTTGCTAATTGCATTAGAAGCTAATGGATGAAAAATAAACCAATGTACAATTATGTTAGCACAGCTGAAATCAGTTTAGCTGGTTAGATGGAGTGTTCTTTGATGAAAGCTAAATTTGAAGGAGAAAATTATTATTTCAAATAAAAATCATTATTTCATAGATAAATAAAAGTTTGACCTTGTCATGAATATACAAAATTGTCTGTGACCAGACACACACACACACACACACACACAAGCACACACAGTTTGAAAGAACGTCAATACTGACACACATGTGCTCACCCTCTCCAGATGAAAAGCAATGGAACTGGCATGGCAGCATCAGATGAGCGTGTTGACTACGTGGTCGTGGACCAGCAACGGACGCAGGCCCTCAAGAGCACCCGGGAGGCATGGAATGATGGGCGCCAATCCACAGAGACGGACACACCATCCAAAGGGCCCAAGTGAACCCGTCGTCCCAACCCACCCCCCCTCGTGACAACCACTGGGCCTTTTACACTGTCGTACTGCCGGCTCTGGCTTGTGCTTTGGGATGGTCCTGCTGTCGTGTTCCACTCGTAGTGTGTAGAGGCCTGTGGAGCTCCATAGCCACTCAACCGTCTTTAGTTTGCACTGCTGTCAGGCCTTGGACAGCACTGTGTATACAGTTGTAGGAAGGGGTGTGGGCCAGGAATAAGCTGTATGCAGTATGAAAGCAGGTGGAATGACTGGACCGGTCTTCAGGGTTTGACTTAAGCAGACTCATGAACTTTGAATATTCACTGCCCCCCCATATTGGATTTCTTTTTCCTGTTGTCTATCTTTCAGTGGCCTGTGGGTTAATCCAGAGTTAACATTTCCTTAAATTATAATGCTGTTTGATGTTGTTTTGGAGTGTAAGTGAAATCACTTTAACATGATCACAATACTTTGTCAATGCAACACTATTAGTTAGCATAGCTGCTTAACAGTGTTGGGTTTTCTGTGGGCATGGATCACTGGTCATGTTTTACACTTTCTTTAATAATGACAGAAGTTATGGTGGATGGCTGCAATTGATCCTGACTCTAAACCCACAGAAAACTTCTACCTGGATGCCTAAGATAACCCAGTACGACAGATTTTCATACTTTTTCCCCTTTTCTTTCAATGCAAAGGCAGTTGAACTTGTTTGTGTACATTTTACATGTAACCAAGTGCTCAATTTAAGCTTTGGATTCACTCAAGGTTTAATCCACTGAACATGATTTGATTTTCATTTACTTTGTAGGTGGAGATGCTTCAATCTGTTATAATGGAAGTGCAAAGACTGTACAAAAGTGTTATGTATATAAACAGGAAAAGTGTCCTTTATTTGTATGGAATATTCAGCGTGTTTGACTCGAAGGTATGTGGATTCTGCAGGGTAGAATCCTGTGCCTGTCTTAGTTGGTATCAGGACTTGTGATTAATGAATGCATTACTGTGAGTTTTTAAAAGAACGTGACAGGTTTTCTATAAGTTATGCAAAGGTTAGCAAACTTAGGCTAGAGAGAGAGAAAATCAGGTACTCTTTATAAATGCATACTAATACAACTATCCATTTCTAATTTATTTCTTGAGAAATTTCATTAGGTGGATTTCCTGTCCACTTTTAGTTCAGTATTCTTGATTCATACGGATGAACATTTGCTAAAGCCTGTTTAAAAGCTTAGTTTGACAAGCTCTGGTCAGTTAGTTTCACAAGTTAATTGATAGGCCTCGTCCTCATTTCCCTCTCCTCCTTGGTTTAATTTATTTCAAATTGAACTGGCATACAGTTTTGGGATCGACTGCCTCATGTAGCCGTCCTGATGCATCTTTTTTAGACCGTGAAAAAGTCTTCATGTCTGCATAGATCTTTGCTTTACTAACCTGTGAACTCTCACTCAGACGTCCCAAGCATGTGCTACCACAAGATAAAATCATTGCTGTACATAGTTTGCCATCAATTAGACTAACATGTATCATTTGAAAAATGTGGCTACTAAGTCATCTTTCTTCTACTTCACTCTTTCCTTATTGCAGTTTTCTTTGTGATATGGACTGCAAAGCTGATGATGCTTTATCTTTTTTTTAATGAATCTCGACAGAAAATGTAAATTTTAAAAGTGGACTAAATAAAATCCAGCCTCTTATGCATGTTGTTGCCTGTTGTGTTGCATTATAATTTTGATTATTTAAAAGAATTGAATGTGGGGGGTGGTTGGTGATTGACATGTTTAATATATGTTTATGCAAGCTGCTATACACTTAAAGGTAAGTGTTTTTTGTGTTGATCTTCATTTTAATCATGTCCAGATTAAAAAAAAAACAATATTGTAAAGTTTGTTATTTTTTATATTTCCATTTGCTTCCAAGAGAAGAAACTAAATGGATCTTTTTCACAATAGACATAATGACTGTAATAGTAGAGTCAACACATGTGACCAATGATCAGTGGTGGATAAAGTACTAGAAATACTAATTCTAAAAATAAAAATCCTGTTTTCCTTCACCACCATCTAGTGAGCAGGCCATGTTCAAGTAAAGAGCTGAAACCTATGTTTTTTCAATTGCAGTTTTATTTCTTATTTTGAGTGAAACGCACACATGTACAACGTCAGTCATTAAAAGTATTGATATGTAATTTATTGAAACATATTAAATATATAATATACAGTACATTAGATTGAAACCATTAATGTAACTGTCAAACTATAAAAACATGAGAATATTCACTTTCACATAGACCTCTTTCTACACCGAAATACATTCAGATCCGGGCGGCAGGCCTCTTTTGCAGAATGAGCTTTATGCTGCGTTCGAATGCACTCGGAACTCGGAAAGTGCTACAGTACGTCCCTTGAAATCGGAACTCCCTCTCGGGGACTCTGGCAGGGTACAAGCAGTCCGAGTCGGAGGTAAACACGTCGAAGCAATGCGGGCTTCTAGTGTTTAAGCAAGGGGTAAGAGCGGGGAATTATGGGAAAGGGAATACGATGCAGAGAGTTGACACCTGCACGGTTCGCAGGATTCCCCTCGCTGCGGCGTTTAGGAGCCAAAGTTATTATACTTACATGTGGTGTATGGCGTTCCTCTTTCTCCCTCTCCCCAGAGCTGCGAATGCATTTCCCCGTTACCGTTTTCATGCTCGAAAGACATCTAAACAAACATCACCTTAGTGTGGCCGGCCTCGTTTGCGGAGTTTGCACAATTACACGCATTTACTTCGGAAGTCGAAATTTCCGACTCTGTTCTTTCCGAGTTCCCGAGTAATGATTGTACGGAAGGTCAGTGTCAGCGCACTAAAACTACGGAGCAAAATTCAAAAAAGTATAGTTAAACAAATAAACAAATGTGTAAAAAAAACTGAAAGCGATTTTACAAAAATGTCCTTAGCATTTTCAGTTTTTTATAAGAGACAATGGTTTAGGAGTCACAGGAGGAGCTACCAACATGTAGCATCACTGCTAATGCTCATGCTAATGCTAATGCTACAGCAGCCCCACCGCCTGAAATCTGTTCCAGATATCTCGATCCGTATTTTGGCCTGACTTTGTCTATTAAGAATAAAATAAAATAGAATAATCCTTTATTACTTTAATTCTCTTCACTAAATAAATTTTAACTTCATTAATTGAGCTGCCCTGAACCAGGAGACAAAGACCAAAGGAAATGTAAGACTTGAGTTTAGGGTATGTAAAGTTACTATATTTATAATTGACTATAAATCATGTATTGTTGTCAATACAGAGTAAAACATTTTCTGATGTTGGGTTAATATAATTACCTGTGCTGCCTGATAATGTTAACAGGTGAATTTATTTCTTGTTCAACATAATGTGCTGCTGTTACCTTCTGTAAACCCTGCACTGACCACAGGTAAATTTGTGTTTTGTTTTTGTGTTATTAGTTTTGAGTGTTCAGCGTGAAGATTCTGCTGTAAATCCCGTAACATCAATGTTAGACTGTTGATTAATATGTGATTATGACTGCAGGTAATGATAATTCTGATAAACCATTGATCTATTGATTTATTAAATTGATTAGTTGTTTGGTAGATATAATGGTGTAAAATGTCTTATCACTTTATTTTCCAAGGCAGATAAAATGTCAGAGGAGCTAAGAAACCACAAAATAATCAGATTTGAGAAGATGGAACCAGTTATAAAAAGTAAGTAAAATAGTTGTCAATTATTGTAATAGTTGGCATGATTGTGCGTCTGGTGGTGACTGGTGGTATGAGAGACTTTTTATAATCTGCCTAGTTAGTAAAGTGTAGTAAATTAATTAGGTATTGAAAGTAAATGGTAATAAAAAAGCAAGTGAGAGATATGAGAAAGATGCTTTTTATTCTTAGTGTTCTTGCCTCATTGCAAGGCTTTAGGTTTCCACATCCCATTTGAGTAAACTGAATATCAAATTAGAATTGTCTCTGCAGTCTGCTTCCACACAATTTTAAACATAACTGGTTGTGTTTCATATATGTGAGAGGGAGTGTAAGCTGTTGTGTTTGTGACATACTTCCTTGAGTCAACTATTTTCGAGGGGCTTTTGTCAGGAAGATTAGAAGTAGAAAGTTGAGCTTGAAGGTTAACTTTTGGCCTTGTAACTTTGGGAAAAAAAATCCTAACACAAGATCCAATTTACTTGTTTAAGAAGCTTAGTTCACAACTAAAAAACCTTCATGACAACCGAGCCACAACCGTTCATGAGAGGAGAATGGTAAAGCGACATCTTGCCTCTGGTCCTAAAATAAAACAGAATAGCAATTTAGAGCAACAGTCACTGCTCATTACACATCAACCTTCCAATTATTGCCTGGTTTCAGTTTTTCCTGGATCAACCACTAGATGGAGCCGTTGCTTGAACAATGCAACACTTTGTGCATTGCTTCCCTTTAGCCTATATCCTCTCCCTCGGCCCTCAACCCTCCGGTGCTGTCACTTCTCCTGACATCCTCCTGTTAGCGGCTCTGCAGTGCTGTGGCAGCAGAATAATATATAGAGGCACTCCACCATGAACTTCACAGGCCAAGGTGTTGCCCCCTAGGGTCACTGTAATTAGGCTCTGAACTCCTAAAAGCCCTGAGATCCACGAGTTTGTGATTTAAATGCATTCAACAGCTCTTGTCTTCAACACTTTGTGTTCAGTGAGCAAATTCTCTTACTTATACGGTAGGTTATTAGACGCTTGACAGGGTTCCCTCAAGGGTCACTATCAGGTTGATTTATGGTTTAAAGTGGATTACCTCTGCATTTAGAATGTTTTTTTTATTATTATTATCGATAAGCAAAGCTAAACATTCCCCTAATTGTGCTTTTTAAAGTGCTGAACTTCAGCACACCTTAGTGCAAATCTGTGTGCCAGAATGTGCAGCATCAGCGGTTTCAGTCCCCCCGCCTTGGGTCTACATGGGGTGCGTTCAGGCTCACGATTGAGTGTAGGTCACCTGCATTTTGGCAGCGCTCATTGCCCACACACATTATCACGGAGTGAAACGCAAACCAATTGCTGACCCATGTAGAGTGGTGTATCGATTAAAACAGAGGCGGCAGATGCACAGCAGACGGACCGCGGAAAAATGTGGCTAAAACGCTTTCTGTGTAAACAAGCTGTTATGGCCAGTGTACACAGGGTCTGGCTGCGTCACACCTTGGCTCCGTGGTAGCTGCCAATGATGATCTGCTGCCATTGTAGCCAGAGTGTCGCACACATGGCTTAGAGAGAGAGAGAACGAGAGAGAGCTGTATTATGTGTTAAAGCTGGATTTCAAGTGGCTCTGTGAGTCCCGACCCAACGATGAGCCTGTTCAAACAGAACCATGACTGATGTACCTCTTAAGACATGAGATGACACGGTGACACCACGCAACGTCCCAACTGAGAAATTGTGTTTTAGGGACATAAAAGGTTATGTTTAACTAAACTAAATGTAATAATCCTACCTCTGGCAAGCTTACAGCCAAGCTGTGCAGGTGCTGATATCACCACCAGGCAGCCCCGAGTGAGTACCTGGGTGAATGTCAATTTACCACAATGTTACAACAGAAAATTCGAGGTCATCTAAAAATCACAATTTCTTCTGGATCCGTACTCAAAATGTAATCATGGGACCATTCCCAACATTCGCTAATAGTTTGATGAAAGTCTGGCCAAAACGTTTCGAGTTATCTTGCTAACGAACAGACAAATGCCGGTGAAGACATCCTCCTTGACTGCGGTAATTATATCTGACTGAATGTGTAATTTTTGTCAGCTAGGGGATGCTCTCTGCTCATTGAGCAGTAACAAAGTGTGAGTTGATTTCATCATGATCAGCAGTGCTCGCTGTCACTGCTCCACTTTGAACAAATGGGACATTGATATCACACTTATGCCACTTTTGGATCCATTAGATTCAAATTCCAAAACGTTGGTTCTCCTGGGACATAATTTTCTTAACAGACATTGTGACTCGCAACCTTTCCATTAGACACTTTAAGGTAAAACCACAAACCACTAAACAATCTGTGTTTCACAGCGATGCGGCTAACCGCGCTAGCTCAGTCTGTTGCTCTGATAACTTAAGATCAGGGCATCCGTGACTAAAAATATAACTCCTTAATGTCCACCTGAAATGGTATTTTGAGGGTATCTAATGTTCGTATTGTGAAGTCCTCCCAGTATCAGCAGGATAAAGAGGCGGTACAGATGTTGGGAGTCTTAATTAGACCATTAAAAAGAAGCCGTATCTTCACTTATGCAGGATGAACAGCAGCTAACGTTCATCTTACGTTATCTCATGAAGGCCCTCTCTCCCTGATTGACAGGTGGATGAAATGTACCTATTGGTGACACAAGATGATGAATGTCACATGAAATGTGATTCAATTTTGATCTGATTTTGATATTGAAAAAACTAATAGGCTTCTATTGCCCAGATACCGGTGACTTAGCCACTGACTCATCTTACCTCACTCCCATCTTTGGTTAAATAGGTGGACAGTATGACCAAGAAAGTGATCTAAAAGGATTAAAAAGTCAAATTTTCATTTGAGGGGGGCTATAATCCTGGTTTGTGATACAGACCACTTCCCTCTATAGTATTTAACACAGCTAATATGCTTTCTCTGATTTACACATGTTTCTCTTTCTGTTGTGAGATAACGGAACAAGTGTGAAATTTGATCATGGCTCACTCTAATGCTATGGTGACCCTCAGACACTCCAGAGCTACAGATAAGGTAATTACTTCACTAATTACGTTTCCACAACATTGTCATACAAGATAAACAGTAATACAGGTTAATGACAGCATCAGCAAGATGAGGTATTGACATTGATGGTATTGACATTTTAAATGAGATGACAAATAAGATTAGCATCGGGTTGCACCTCTAAATGAGCTGCAAATGTGTATTTTTGCTTGGAAAAACAACTCTGAAATTATAAATGGCATTTCCTAAAGAACCAATGAACTTCTATAAAGTTTCTGACATTTGAAAAATTGAGCTGTGTGAGCAGGATGCTTCATACATTTATCATTAAGGTTGGTTAGCTGGTAAAGATTAGTGTGATCCAGGATTTCTTGTGTGGATTCCAGATATTATTTTTTTGCAATATGAATAGGAAAGCAACTGAGACCTATAATTAAAGAAGCACACATTAAACAACAGTAATTTCATCCCACATTACAAACAAAGCACTCTGATAGGGAATCTGAAACCCTCTGCATCTCTTGTAAGATTTTTAGGAGGACAGTGTCAAGTAACCTGTATAAGTGTACCTGAGCATGCATGGATGCATGATCTATTTTCTCCTCTACTTGAAGATTTGAAACCTCACTGACATACAATTCCTTCAGGTAGCTAATTATCATAGATTTATGGATTCAGTGCAGGCGTCAAGTTGACTCAAATGTAATATATGGGCTGACTGGCTTCACAGTGACTCATATCTAATCCCATGAATCTATACTACTCAATATTATGAGACATACTCTGTCCTACATAAGTCTCTCTTTTATTGCATTGGCTGTATGTAACCTTTAATCGTGCGTAAATGACCTAATTTAAGCAAATGTCATTGTTATATTGGGATAGGATTATAATTGCTACTGTGACATGCAGCAGATTGCAAAATGTTGGCATGGGGTGGCTCCATGCTTTGTTCAAATGGAATTTTTAAATATGTTCTGTCACATTGTCAGATGTGGCTGATAGGATGACAGGGTAACATATGGCGCCTGACAGGTTTTGACTCATTTTCTCTTTAATTTGCTGCTGTTTCAGTGTTCATATGTGTGGCTTCTTTGTCAGCTTGATGTGTGTGAACTAGATTACTGAAGATGTCGCCATCTTTGACTGGATTTATTCCTACAACATAATTATTCATAATTACAGAATAATCCCAGTAGATTCAGCGGTCATTCTTTGACAAACTATTTCACATTCTTATAGACAACTAATTAGAGCACCCCTGTCAATAGTTCTGCCGCTTCATCAAGTCTTTGTTATTAAAAACAAACTACCGACTATTTTCTGAACAGTTAATAGGGGGCTGCATTAGGAGATGAGTTAAATTATATTTTTGTACTCTTTTATTTAATAGTTGTTGTTATTGCTATTTGAGTTGCATTTCCAATTATTTCGAAAAGCCAGTGCCTGACAAGCGCAAAGAGGGAGAAGCTGAGGAAGAGGAACGACCATTCAGCAGCAATGCTAATGTTACACCGGCACCGCCACCAATTGAAAACTGTTCCCAAATGTTCATACTCGCTGCAGTTGTTTTTCTGGCTTTGCTGGTTAGTAGCTGCTGAGTGGAGCCTCATCCTCTAAGTGTCAGGATTCAAAACAATTGATGACTAAAATGACATGGACTTGAAGAGGGGTTTGCACAAACATTAAGATCCACATGAGATCAATATTTTAGGCTAATAAATAAGTTATATGTGTTTGCTAATCATTATATTTGTGTTACATCTATATATTGCTGTCAGTTGTTTTATTATGACTTGTATTGGTGTCTTTTTTTTCTTATTTGAGTTCGGAATAGGTCGATTTACTGTATTTATAATTGTCTATAAATCCTTTATTGGGGAAACATTTTATGTTGTTGCTTTGATATAATGACCTGTGTTGCCTGCGAATCGTGTTGTTACCAGGTGAATTTATTTCTTGCTCTGCATAATGTGCTGTTGATACCCGCTGTAAATCCTGCGTTGAACACAGGTAAATTTGTTTCTTCTTATTGTGTAATTAGTATTTAGTGTTCAGAGTGAAGACTGTGCTGTAACTCCTGTTGAAATGCAGGTGAACATCGAAGTTAGACTGGTAATTAGTCTGTGATAGTGCTGTGGTCTGTGGTGGTGACTGATGGTGTGGAGGCCGTCATAATCCGTCTGTCAGTGATGCATTGGCATGGATTGCTAAGGATGACTTACACATCTTTGTTGTTGACTTAATAGAAGGCAAGATCCTCCTGACCCTTTAATGACTGTCCGCCAGTCAGTGCAGAATTGATGCATCTGTAGCTTGTTTTAACAACTTATCAACATTTATAACTGCAGACTTTATAAACCCAGGAGAATTTATTCATAACTTGACTCTTACTGACTCACCAGCCAGAGAGATTTTCTATTTTTTTTTTTTTTTTTTTTTTTTACAATTTAGCAACTCAAAAGTTACTCTAATTAATTGCTAAACGAATAGGAGCAAATGGTTCATTAAAATGATTCTGGAGTTCAGGAACAGGAAGTAAAGTCCAGAACTTGGTTCTTATCTTGACTCGTACAATTGTACAATTTCTTATTGAGAAAGACCTAAACAAACCAAGGAAACATTTAAACGGATATTATCTTTTCACACAATAAAAACAAAGTATTACCATAATTATAGCGCACAAACAACACAGACAAAACACATAATATGGAATAATAACATAGAAACAGCAGAATAAAACATAATAAAGGCACTGGTTTCTGAATGTTCTAAATGCTTTACAGTATTATTACCAGAGCCAACACTTCCACACTGAGCAAGCAGTTTACAGCAGTGTCAACGGAAAGAATCCTCTAACAGAACCTGGCTCCGTCTGGTTGGGTTTCTCTGTGAGAGCGATGGTGAGGATAAAAGCTGATTTATGGTTTTGCATTACATCTCCTCCGATGAAGAAGTAGAACTGAAGCTTTAAGGTACGGGGTTGAGGTGGGGGAGTGGTTCGGGGAAAGAGGGTTCTGTCACTGCTGCTATTTATTGGGACCCTGGCTCCAGGATCTTGCCTTCTACCGCTCCTTTTTTTCATCAGGAGCACTTGAAAAGAGAAAGACAGCATATTTTGAGTTCACTTCCAAAAGCTGTGAAGTAATCTGAAGTTGAGCTGAGGCAGCAAACCTGAAGCTGGAGATTTCCCTCTTTAAGGTGTTGGATCTGCTCTTTCCCCTCGGCCTCCTGATGATTTCAAACCTTGTCTTGTTGCAGCATCTCCTCCAGTTCTCTCATTTATTTTTTTTTCCTCCTGTGATTTATCTCACAACTCTCACTCACTCAATCTCAGAGCTCTTTTCTGGACTTTCTGACTGTTTCAGAACTTCTCTCTCTGGGAGCTCTATGCTGAGTCTGTATTCTTTCCTTGAGAGTTCCTCTCTGAGCCTCTCTTCTTTATGTAAAAGCTGCGTACTGAGCTTCTCTTCTCTCTCTGAGAGCTTTTCTTTCTTTGAACGAAAGCTCTATTCCCTCTCAGAGAACTGGAGCTATGTTTTCAGTTTTGAGATCTTTCTAAAAGCTTTGTGTTTTCTTTGAATGCTATTTCTCAAAGCTCTCTTCTCTGACCGCTCTTTGGTGAAGCTATGCTCTCAGCCTCTGAGCTCTTTCCTAAGGCTCTATGTTTGCTCCTTACTGAAACACATTTTTTCCCTCTGAATTGTTTCTTTAAGATATATTTCTGAAACTTCTATTCTCAGTCATTTTGTCTACACTATTTGAACATTCACTCTTGAGACTCTTCTTCCTCTGTGAGCTCTTTAATGAAGCTTTGTTCACTTTTAGAATTCGTAAGGAGCTCTGCTCTTCCTTTGAAAGCTCTTTGTGAAAACTCTCTTCTCTGAGAACTCCTTGGTGAAGCTTTGTTCTCTCCCAGTTATTTCTGGAACCTCTGCTCTTTCATTGAGATTTCTTTCTGAAGACTGTTTTTTCTTCGAGAGTTCATTCCTCAGAGTGAAGTATCACAGGCCAGTTTACTCGTTTCTTGTTTTAGGTCTGACTCAAGTCTGCGTGTGCATCTTCTTTTTGTGTTGGTCCTGCTTACTTCCTTGTCTGTGTCACGTCAAGCTCGATGATTTGCTCACCTCTCTTTGTTGTTTCCTCTGCTGCCTCCAGAGGTCGTTCCATAACTTCCTGTTCCCTTTGAATGGCCTAGAATAAAAAAAAAAAATTAAAAAATATTGGGTTTGTATTATAAGCAAACATTCCATAATTGTATGTATTATATTAATGCAGCACGCACGTTCAAGGCGCAGCCTTCAATAGCTCCACCAAACTTACCAAAGCTGCTCATCATTTAAAGAAAAAGTCCATCCTCGTTTCTTTTTTGAAAGAATTCAATAATTCTGTTGTACAGTTGCCTCCACTAGTAACATTACATCAAGTTACTGAAGGCCAGCAGATAAATGTCAGCCCCAACAAAAAAAAAAAGTCTTACAAGTGTGATTCACAACGCACATAACAAGAAATAAATATTTCATATTTGGCTTTGATCACTGCTTCTGTAATTCCTGTGACATAGGCAGGTTGACTTCCAAATTTCAACATAAATTGCAGCCTTTTTCAAACTGCATTTGCATATCTTTCCTTATCGTAATGTACTATGTCCATGTTTTAGCCAATGTACAATATGTCTATTATGACTATCTAGTAGTACAACACACCCTTATTTTGCCATTTATAAAATATCTACTTTCATAGAAAACTTTGTATCCTGAATACAGCAGCGGTGGCTTATAGGTTAGAGAAGCAAGCCAGGTCACCAGTTTAATCCCTGGACCTTCAGGATAAATCTGGGTGGGGATAGTGGGGGAAAAAGCAGCTCTTGTCCCTTCCTCATTACAACCGCTGAGATGCCCTTGAACAAGGCCCTAAACCCCAACGGCTCCAGTGGAAGCGCTCAGTGTCTGTAAGATCGTACCGTGGCTCAGTGTGCTGGGCCCTTTCCAAGTGTGAATGTGATCAGGGCTTTAAAAGAGAGGCTTCATCTCAGTGAACACCCCCCCTGAATAAATAAAGGTTAAAACAAATCAAAAAAGAAGACTAAAACCATTATTCAATCATAAAAATAGTATCTACACAGTCGTAGCTGTGTGATGGTGCAGCCTGGGGAGCCTCTATGCAGTATCTTTGGCAGTGTGTGAGTAATGGAGCAGGGAGAGAGTCTCTGGCTTCTTAACAGGGCCAACAGAATAATTATGAGCAGAGCTGAGAGGCTGTTCCTGGGGACTAGGGAGTCTGTGAGCTTTATTGGGTCTAGCCTCTCCTCTTGTGCCTGGACTGATGGGAGCAGTCTGTAAGGTGGCCTGCCTCGCGGGGCCACTTACAGAGGTATTCATGTCTGGGGACGGCCGTGGTGTGTTTTGTGCAGAATGTGTGTGGGAAGAATGACAGAGAAAACCATGTATGAATGTTCCAGGCTAATTTGAGGAACCCTGCCGTTGTTGCTTGGTGTTGGTGATTGAATGAGAAATTGCAGTAGCGCTCATGTCAACAAAATCCTACTAACGACGGGCCTGGTTAATTAACACCATTAGTATAAGTGAAAAGTCAGCACTGTAGGCTGCAGTAAATAATGCAGATGTGTGTCATATTAATGGGGAACACACACATTCCTCACGAGACAAGCTTGCCCTAGTAGGCATAATTGGGCTGGCAGTGCATTTAATTGATGGGGTAGTGGCAGCTACATGTGTCCTCTGCTGAATACAGCTGGAACTACAGCAAGTTCGATACAAGTATTGATTATCTGAGAGTTAAAAATTGCACAATACCAATTAGTCTTTCAGGAGAAAATTGATATCTATTTTGATGTTCAGGCAATTAAATTGCTCAACATTTGCTCGTGTTTTGCTGCTTTTCCTCATTTTACATCATAATAAATCATTTTGAACAGTCAGACAAAACAAGACATTCCCTTAGGTTCTGGAAAAATGGGAGTTTTTCCTCATAATCATAAAAAAATCTGCAGATTCATTAATAATGAAAATATAATTGCCAGTGCTAATTTATTACATGTAGCTAGAATAAAAAACATTCATTTTGGGGAATTTCCTCTATAGACTGAGGATGTAAAACAGGGGTAGGCACAGTGGGTGCAGGTTTTTGTTCCAACCAAGCAGCTACACTAGATCTAAAATGTGTCGAAAAGAATCAACTAACCCCTTAAACTCTTCATCCTGCGGGCATTAATAAAGAATATAAATTAATCCATCCATCCATCCATTGTCTATCCCGCTTATTCCCTTTCGGGGTCGCAGGGGTCTGCTGGAGCCTATCCCAGCGCGTTAAGGCGAGAGGCAGGGATACACCCCAGATGGTCGCCAGCCAATCGTGGGGCACACACACCATTCACACACCATTCACTCTCACACTCACACCTATGGGCAATTTAGAGTTTACCAATTAACCTGAGCATGTTTTTTGTATTGTGGGAGGAAACCGGAGTACCCGGTGAAAACCCACGCAGACACGGGGAGAACATGCAAACTCCACACAGAAAGGCCCCAGACCCAGGCCCAAGGCGGGTCTTGAACCTGCGACCTTCTTGCTGTGAGGCAACAGTGCTACCCACCGCACCACCGTGTCGCCCTTATAAATTAATCCATCTTCTATAAACATGAGTCTAGTGACACCGCACCTTCCAGAGTGATGTCTGTTACTATCATTCAAAACGGTTTTGCATTATACTGAAATATTAATTTTGGCTTTAATAACAGATGTCAACCTTTTGTTACAAAAAACAGAGAAAACCTATGCTAATCATAACTAATTGTTCATTTATAAAAATTGCATTTTCAGTATATCTAAGTGGATGATGGATGTAACTCACATTAATTTTTGTTGCAGTGCAGTCTTATCTGTAATTTGATGTAACTACATTATATGTGATGTGTAATTGTGTGATTGCAACACTACAATGATAATGACCAGGCAAACTACCTGTCCCCATTAAAGTAAGAACATATTGTGTACATACTGATAAAGACTGGACGGCCAAACATTTTTTTGTTAGATTAACTATTAAAGTACCATATTTATACATTTCTGAAAGCGACCATCTGCAAAAAAGTTATTTTACTTATTAAAAATGGCATTGTAGGGCCATGTTATACAGTATGAATACATTATTAAAAGTTATTGTTAATGGTAGTTGCTGTTATTTTGTTGTGTAATGCTGTTTTTCAGGAGTTAATCTTTTACTTTTATTGGCATTTACTTTTTTTCATTTCTCTTGTGGATGTTACACAGTTGGCCAGAATACATTTAGTTTACTTCACTTTTTTCATCCTGCCAATATTTCTGTCTGACTGTGGGTTGAACTCCCACTCCAACTTACCTGTCTCTCTGAAGGCACATCTTGAATCTTGGATGTACTTCTGACCAAATGCATCTCATTACTGTACTTCCTGGCAGCCGTGTATTGAGTAATCTATAGCTATATTAACTGCATCTGTTGCACGCCCTCATCTCCCATCCTGGCAGCCGGTCTGTCATCCTGCGAACCCTCAAAGCCACCCAGTCAACCTGTCATTTTGCCTGCCTGCTGTCTGTCTGTCCACTCGTCTTTCCGCTCCTGCCTCTCCAGCTTTTCCTCTTTCCTCTCCATTTCAAAACCTCTAATCACATTAAGGCCAAGCCGACGCTGGACTGAATTTAAAATAACTCAGAAAATACCATCAGTGCTCCCAGATACGTTTTTTTTTGTTCGGTCCAGACAAAATCAATTTCCTCTCCTTGTCCAACTTTTAAGTCAGGCATACAACAAGAGAGTAGCGATTTCTTTTATACATGATTCTTTGTGAAACCTATGAAAGATGTTGGGGATTTTTTTGTGCATCTACTTTATTATTCAATACTCTTTGCATGTTAGTGTAGATAAGAATCTTATTGTGCACAAAGAGATAAACATTTTATCTGGCAATTTTTCCTGCATATATCTACATCAACGCAAACCTCCTTCCTTGTCAAGTCCCTATCAATCCGCAACAACGTGGCCTCACATGCCTGCCGTCTTTGGTGTGATACTGTAGATACCACCGTCTGGCAGCGGGCCAGAGGAAGGAAAAAAAAGCGAGTGATTTCTTACCGTTCTTGCTCTCTTCCCTGTCCCCAAAGCTGGCTCTAATCAGAATTTAGCGAGTGATTTGAGGACTGAGTTTATGTGAGCGACTGCAATGTCATTAGCGGAGAGCTGGTGCAGTAAAACCATTACTGTATTGGAAAAATGTGATTATTGTATTTAGAAAATCGCGATGCAATGGGGAATCGTAATTCAGCTTATGATTTGCGTCATTTTCTGCTCCACAGTTTCACTGCATTTATTGTACATTTCGCCACGGGTCCATTAACCGAGCTGATGATTATTATATTACCAAAGACATAACTGCACAGCTCTATTGCTCCAGATACTAACTTTGCACTGCATAAAGAGATACTATTATTTTTAATAGATTTAGGAATTAACTTGAACACTACACTAAATGTATCCTTCCTGGTGAAGTCGTATTTTCTTCTTTCTGCTAATGTCAATCACACTGTGCACATTAGCCTAAATATTGTCCAACTGTTCAGTGATTTATGGAAAAGGATTTTGCTAATAGTCAGCATTGTAGATGATCTGCTTCTTAAAGACGATTGAGTGATCCCCCTAGACGAGAAGTTAATGACAGTGCAATATTATTGCTGGGGAGAAGGGGAGCTTAGTTATGCATACTAAGATATCAATCTTTGATTACACAGCTGCCTGAATGACGGCAAGGTATTTTCTGCCTCGTTGCAGGAATCCTTTGACTCAAACATAGATTGGCTCCTTAAGCCGGTCTTGGTTTTACCTGGACATGTTTCTCCCTCTGTCGTCACTTTTCGTTTTTGTGGCGTGTCAGCGGTTCATCTGTGGAGCTGCTTGTCTTACACAGCATCTTGGAGCCTGCACGTCTGACAGAACGTCAGCAGGCCTTGTCACGTTATTGTCAGGAAAAATCGCAGTCTCAGTTATTGAAAAGCCATGTCTGTAATGCTTTTTGACTATAAACCCCCAAGATGCTTTTAGTAAGGAAAAATACTCCCGTTTAATGCTTCGCTCCACTAGAGACTGGAGATGATCTTCAGGATTTTCACTTCTGAACTTTTGTTGCTAAAGCTGGGTAACATTTAGAGAGTTAAAAAAAATGCATTGCAGGACCAATTTCTTCAATCTTTTTTGGGGTGAAGCATAGTCATTGGTTAAAATCGTCTTTTATTAGCATATTACTCATCATTTTTATTCAACAATTAGAAATCCCCAGACCAATAGTGATGGGTCTCAGGGAGATCCCTGTCTACCATGAGACTATTATTAATTTACATCTTAAAGCCAGGGGATAGGGGAATTTAGTAGTACATTAGATTGACTCACAACCAAATCTTGACATTTTAGTTCAACATTTTCGAATTCTAAATATTTTGTTATGAATATGGATAGCTACTGCCATCTACAGGTTGTAACTCAGCTATTGCAATTAAGTTTTGTTGGTGTAGGGGCAAGCAGAGCACCCTGTCTTTACCTTATGACCTAATTGTGTGTGTGTGTGTGTGTGTGTGTGTGTGTGTGTGTGTGTGTGTGTGTGTGTGTGTGTGTGTGTGTGTGTGGCCTCGCTACCTAGAGCTACTTTTTTATTTTGAGGGAGGAGGCACTTCAGCCAAAACCATGGGGGTTAAGTTAATCTTTAATTTGACCTTATGTTCACTTTAATAACTGGTAATACTGAAATTTTTTCATCATTGTACCCTCTTCATTATTCAAAATTTAGATCTTATTTTTGCACATTACTGAAAATAGCAATCAGTCAATGTGATTAAGCTGTGAGGATGCTAAGCCCAGCTCCTTGAAACTCTGCTTCCTCTTATAAGATGCTCTCTTTAATAAGTTTGAAACTATATTACGCCACAACAGCCCACCACTTAGTGCTGTGATTAGGTAACGGCACTTTGCGACATGGCGATTCCTGTCGAAAATGCAGACACCTCATCAAATATGAGTAGCTTGAAGTGATTTTAAGGGGTTTTGCTGGTGAGGGACACTTGACAGGAAGCACAGCTCAGTTCAGCTGGCATGTGTTTTTCCAGCAAAAATCGCTATCCATCTGTGTAATGGGCCTTTACTGAGAATCAGCAATTCACTTTAAACTAGGCTGCATTTGCCATGAAAGGGGACTCTTGAAAAGCTGTAGGTGCCCATGGAGGCGGTGAACAGGCTCTGATTCATAGTGATGTCTTACATGTTGCTGTTCCTTCACATTTTTAATGTCATGACTCAGCCTGTCTCTGTATGGTGTCTGCACATATTTCACTTTAATTCTAATATTTATAAATGAGATTAATGCATTAGTAAACTATGATATTATCTTGATAACATTCCTCCTGAAGAGTCTAATGCCTTAACAGTGTATTTGTCAGAAGTTTAAGATTAAATGCACCTTTTTAGATATTGATCAGGGTTGCCAGGACATTCTTCAGAATTTTAGGTTTGTTTAGTATTCCCAGATACATCTAAAAGAACGCTTTGTTAATTAATGAGTAAAGTAATATGATAACATGATAAGTGTGGAGGTATTCTCCCTGTTGAATGGCCATTGGGCTTCCTGTTTTTGCCCTTCATGATTTCCTGAGTTACCATGGAGCCAGCATGGGATACCGGGACAGAATACTGGGAGCACCAAGCTGCCATTGCCACTAATCTACCCCTTTTACTGACTATGACCTCTGTCTATGGTTCAGTCTTTCAGACACTTTTGGAGCTGTTGATGGTTGTTTTGGGGTGCTGTGGTGTGCTGCACCTCTAATGACCCCTGATGTGGTAACTGCTGGTGCTATGGTGGTCTTTACTACTGTGGAGGCCTCCAATAATACCATTAGTAAATGATAGCTTCCTCAGTAGTCTGCGTGTGAGGGAAGGAGCACTTTTATATTTGGGTATTAAGAAACGCCTGTTCTGAACAGGTAAATGAACAGACACTTCACTGGTGAACTGAATGTTACCTCTCTACTGTCTACAAATGGGAGCCAGACACTTCTGTTGCAATATTTCTGTGTCTCACTAACCCTTTGATTGACTTAGATCCACAAGCCTGATTGAGATCCTTGCTTCCAACATAAATTGTAGCCTGGCTTATTAAAACATACTTTCTACAGGCACTGCATCATTATTGTCATTAAATTTAAATCCCATAGGTGTGCTGTGTGGGGTAGGGGTAGAGCAATTGGAGTCCTTCTTGGAGCATTCCTTTGCTGCATATCTCCCCCACTTCTTCTCTGTCCCATAACTTCATATCTGGCTACTATATAATAAAAGTGTCTATGCCACAAACAATGTTGTACCAACAAATGAAAAGTTTAAGTTGTAACAGTATTTGAAACATAAAGAGATTCATCATAAGTCTGGTTTTACTTGGCCTAGCAACACAATTACATTACAGACCAACACACCCTCATTTGGCCAAACATGAATAATCTACTTAAGCTTTTACTTTTCTATAGGAATACATACTTCCTATGGGCACTGCACAATAATATTTTTTTTACCAGTAAGTCACAGTGACATTAAAACCTTAACCTAAAACAAAAACAAAACTACTATTTCCCTTCTTCCCTATATTAGATGTGGTGACTCGCTTTCAAAAAAACACTTTGCTGATCCTGAATTTATTTGAGAAGGATTACAGAGAGCCCCTTCTTCTTAATAATGATTGTGTATGCACCGTGAGTCACCTTCAGTCTACCTTCCAACCTTCCTCTCCCAATGATGTATTTGAAGCACTGTAAGCCATTCATGCCAGGAGTTCAACTGCAGAGGATAAATTTTATCCTTTTTTGTCTAAGTCTGTCCCCTCTGTTTATCACAGAGCAATTAACACCTGAATTAAATCTTTCTATCACAACAGGCATACTTCCTAGTGTTTGGAAGTCAGCCCATGTAACTCAAGTGCATAAAGGAGGTGATAAAAATGATCCAGACTATTACGGACCAATCTCAAAATTATCTTCTCTAGCAAAAAATCCTGGAATCTTTGGTATATATTCAACTCTTTTTTTCAAGTCACTCTGTATTAAGTCTGCACTAATCTGGATTTAGAGCTAACCCTAGCACCATTTCAGCTATTTAATTAATTAAAAATAATATAGTATCCACTTAGACAATAAGAAACATTGTGTTTGCCCTGTTTTTAAGATCATTCAAAAACATTTGATACACTTGATCTTCCTTTGCTCTTACAAAGGTTATGCAGTATTGACTTTGGAGTAAATGCTTTAGAATTATTTTTTAAGAGGCTTCAGTGTGTGAAGCCAGGGAGTGTCCAGTCTGAGTTAACAACAGAACAGAAGGTGTTCCGCAATTCACAATAGACAGAGTTTTGTAATATATATATTTTTTATAATGAATTATGTGTTTTTGTGGCATATGTTTGACACTCAAAACAGCTGATTTACAGCCACTTACTTAGTGTTTGTGTCATTACTTTTTCACCACCATCAGAGGGACGGATAGAAGTCCTGCACCACAATTTCAATAGAACCAAGTGTAATTGTCCATCACTAATCAATATAGGGCAAAGCCATGATGACTGGATTGTGGACTCCTATTTTATATTCTTGGTTTCAGCATTATTACCGTTGCCATCTTATTTTTTTGTAGCCAGAACACATTGTATTTGGACAAGAGTGTGGAGCTGAGGAGGAGTTGCTCATAGCAGACAGCTAGAGTCAGCCAATGTTTCTCTTAATTATCTCACACTTTTCAAAACCTGAAAATCAAGAATCTTTTAGTTTGTTGATACTGCAATCTGGTTGAGTGGATCTCATAATGTAAACTGATATCTCAAGGTGAGAGCCATGTGATTTAATTCAAATCTTTTAATGAATAAATTGAGTTTTAGTCTCCTGTGCATCAGCTAAAACTCAAAAGCAACACTGTCAATGATTTGGAAAAAATGAGAAAATACCTTCACAAAATCAGTCATTTTGTTTAAAAAAAATCACAAAAAAAATTGTAAAATTCTGATGGAACTGCACTTTACATTTGTTGTTACAAACATTTATTTTAATTTCTAAACCCTTATCTTAACCACTGATACTGGTCTACAGTCCTAGGAAATCCCCAAGTGTTTCCCCATGTTGACTTTCTTCCTATTGAAGCCAGTTATGTATTTAGGTTTGGGCTGCTTGTTTGTACTCGAACCAGAACCAGAACCTCCAAGAGCTCCAGAGTTTCTGTGCTCGCTCTGACATGTTTTTCATTTAAATGGTATCGTAGGGTTGGTGCTTCTGTGAAATGCAAACACTAAACAGTTTGCAATAAAAAATGCTATTGCCAACACTTCCATCAGGTTGTTTTTTAAACAGAAATTTACTATTCATTAATATTATATTACTATGCATTATTATTTTTAATGCACTATTTTCTTTGCAATTGTTAATTCTAATCCTAACGCATTAATGTCCTACCTCTAAAAAATAGATATTATAGATGGAATTATGACCCGTTCAATAAATAATAGAAAAAGATAGATAGTGGTATTGATGAAGGCTCGTTAAGGAGTCTTGATAATAGTATCAATGTAAATTAGTGGTCCCCATTCCTGCTATTTATACAGACTATGGTCAATAGAGAATTTGTACATTCTGAAGTTATAGGCTCCAACAACAAAAGCAGTTCAACCGATATGGCCATTATGAATAGCAGTGAAACATTTTATGTGTCCCAAGCTTGGCATGGTGAGATGCCTTTTTAAAACTGGAGTCTGTCCAGTTGTCAGTGACAATGATGCTGATTTATTAGAGGAGAGGGAAGAGATGCAAGACAGAGGCTGTGTTTCCCTCTAAAGCTCCCCTCCATTTGGTAAATGATGCTTCGATGTTCACTTTTCTTTGTTGACATGGGCCTGAAGCACAGCTGCATCTGCGCTAATGCAGAGTGGATCACAAGACATTTTTGCCCACATGCCCTACATATACTGTAACACAGCCTGTGGATTTTAATGAATCTTCATGTATTGTTGACATACAGCTGATATTATATTGTTTACCATAGTAGAATGGTACAGAGAGAAGGGACATATGAGAGAGAGAGAAGGGACATATGAGAGAAGAGCGTTATGCTTGGGAGTGAGAGCGATGAGTGATACGCCATGTGTGGGCATATCAATCATCTCAAGCCAAATGCAGATTTTCCAGCTCCTTCTACAGTTGCTTCAGTTTGCAGAGATACTTCCGCGTGAACCTTCGTCAATTTTTTATTCCTTTGTTAAAATAATAGGGAGTAATTAGCATTTTCAAATAATTTCCCAGCAAAAGTGTCCACAGCTTCTTTTTAATAATGTGGAATGCATTATTTTATTTGACTTTCTCTGCTATAATATATATCGCTGAGGTCCTCCGCTAAAGAAGAATTCTAGCTCTTTTTTTTTTTTTCATACACATTGCTTTTGATTAGCAAAAACAAGTCTTAATTGATTTTCTTTATGTTTTTTGCCACTCATTGTTGTAATTACTTTATTTGTCTTGGAACCCCCTAGGCTATGAAGATAGGCCTAGGGGGGGAGAATTTTTGTAATTTTTTGTAAATATTTGGAACTTTTTTTAAATTTTATTTTTTAATTATTATGAGTCAATAATACATTATTATCAGTTTCTCGGTCATTATTATTGTTATAAACTTAGACTAATATTACCTGTGAAACAATGGGTAAATGGACCAATCACAGTTTTTCTTCCAATGGTACCTGGTAGACTAAATCAGCGACCCCCCTGAAGGACCTCCAGTCGTCTGTACTGAAAGGTCCATGTAATTCAAGGCAATGTGGACATGAATTGAGATTGACAGGTGTCATAGTCAATCATATTTCATTGAGTTGTGGGAGGGACCATATTATGACATCTTCAGGGTATTCGCATATATCTTGGAAGAACATATATAATCCACTTGCCAGAACAGTGAGTGAGTGGAGGGAGGAAAGGCAGAAGACAAAGACAGGGGAGGATTTAGAGAGTAGTGGCATGGCGGGAGCTAGTGGAGAAAAAGGAAGAAGAATGGGTGGCATATATTTTGGATACTCCTTTGTCACAACTGCCTTTTCAGGCAAAGATAGGTATTATCCAGAAAGGTCAGCCATCATAGTCGCCCTTGGTGCAAGCTAGAACGGGCTACCATCAGCATTTTCAAGCTGGCAGAGTCAGGGCCTCGCTTTGAGTTTTCTGTTTCTTTGTTAACATCGCGGCAAATGGGCCTTCAATAAAGTGCTCATTCGGGGCTGCGTGGTGGTGATATCTTGCCCATGCATAGCTTGGCCGTATGCTGGAGGGCTCCAAATGGTTTTCTAATTCTGTCCCTCTGTGTACCTTAGTGTTGTATAGGACTCTGTTTCTGATATTTTAGATCATGTTCTTACATGCTAGTTAGGATCCTTCTACTGTTTAGGGTTAGGGTTTGAACATTTGTGTGTTCCTTTTGAAATTGAATTCACCTTTGCTTCCTGAGTCCTGAATTTGATTCCTTTGATTGGTTCAGTGTAATAATATATTTTAAGTATATTGTGTAATTTTTCTGGCATGGGTTGGAATCCTAATTGGCCAAAAATGTTTTGTTTGGTACACATTTTCTTATTTATTTATTATACTTTAGGACTAAAAGATTGTTTTGACAAAAAAAATAATATTTGTGAATGAGCCTGCAGCATGATTGCAATACATGCTGGCAACAAAGAAAACATTAGATTGGAACCATTTATCGTGCAGATCATGCAGCTTCGCAAAAGTGAAGACACAGAAACTTCCACAGTCATGAAACAAACATATAAAGATAAATATAATGCAGATGGCAGGGTCCTCAGGGACACAATCATGTCCTCTTTTATGAATAATATTACACATTTTATTTCTGAAACAGAGGATGCCCAGCTGGTCTGACCAAGCATCTCTTTAAGTTGTATTTTCCAATACTGTTCTCATTTACTTATTGATTCAGATCAGTTTAATTTACTGTTCTTCATCCTGGTGGAATCTAAAATGTTAAGCGTCTCTGGGTTTTGCTGGTATTCAACTAGCTGCACAGGTTGATGCACTATTACACACATTGTGATGCTGTTTGTTAAGTATGCTTCATTTAGAGGTTATGATTCCTGAAGTTCATACTAACATAGAATGATTGTGAGTGCAGATGTAGTCCATGTTCTATCTATTGATAGAACAGATAAACATAATTATTTATATGATATTTATTCATTTATTTGTATTTTATTGTTGTTTTATTGATGTCAGAAAATTTGGGCACAGAGAGAAACAATAATGAAACAACCAAAGCTAGAATCAACTCAAATTGGGGGCGGTGCAGTTGCATTGTGGTGTATGTGCCTTGACAGAGTCTGCTCCTGGGGTGATCTAATTTTGCATTTCTAATCAAAAACCCTAAAATATTCATTTTTAGGGAGTAGCAGTTACACTTTTACCCATTATTGTCAGGGGTGCACATAACTGTTTTAGTGAGCTACTGACTAAGGTGCCAGGACATAGAGTTTAGTACTCACACAGTGTGACCATCCCCTCTTGTAAGAGAAGTGCGAACATCTTGCCGCTTACATGTGAGTTTCATAATTACTTTTAATATTTTACTGCTTGTTTTTAAGGCCTTAAAAGGTCAGGCTCCTGCCTACATCTGTGACATGCTAAAATCTTATGAGCCTGAGACGTTCCAGCAGCCCTGAGAGGAACCTAAAACTCACTAGACCCATCAGTTGTAAAATCCTCTGAGATCGCAGGCAGGCAAACTTAAGTAGTTTTCCTCTTTCAAATCACTAAAAACTCACTTGTAATAATCTGTTTTTTAACTAATCCTGTTTTGTAAGTTTTTAGTCTATTTTATTGTATTGCATTATTGTTATATGTAGTTCACCTATTTAACAACCTAATAACCTTGAGGTGATCTATGAAGTTATTATTATAGGTATCTGTAGTATCCACTATTGCTGACTAAGTGGACAATTGTCTTTTTTTTTAAACACATGAGCTGCAACACAGCTGTGCGCTGTGTTCTGCATCACAATGGTGCTTTAGATTTCAGTTGGATCTCCAACTCTTTATTCAGTTATGTGCACCCTTTCTTATTGTATTTAAATAATTAATTTGTATGCAAAGCTGTTTTTCCTACATGATAAATCATAGTAAAGACGTGGTAGTTTAACCCTTACCTAATAGTTCAATAAAAGATGCTCTGTCATCAAATACAAACAAATACAGGTCAGTCCATCATGTAGCAAAAACACAGCATGAACAGTGCCAGTTAGTGAAGCAGTAAAGCAGTAAAGTGCCATAATCATAAAGCAACACAATTATGTCGGCAACACTCAATTGAACCTTGTTTTATAGTGTGTCTCTGCTGTGCTGCCAAACACGTGTAATTCACTGCAGTCTTGTTTTAGCAGCTCAAAACCCAGAGTTTGAAAGAAAATAAAAAGCTATGTGAATTAAGTAAAGTATTTTTTTTACTATGAATTGAATGCAAATTCCTTATCAAACTGCATACTCACCTAAAATTTGTTTATGAGAAAAGAACATATTTTTTGCATGAAATAAATGTATAGACTGGCTATGGAAAGTTTACAGATCATGAAAAGCCAGAGTCCTGCCTGCTTATTTCATATGTAATATTATATGCTGCAGCACTGCTAGTTTCTCTATCTTCTATTTGGACCCCAGGCACTGTCTTCTGGGACCTTGCCAGACATTTCACCCTGGCCACTTCTACTTTCAGCAAACCATTTAAAACATTGCCTCTGCCACTGCATCTTGCTGTCTAACCTTGTTCCATGCCTTCACCTTTCATACACTAACCTTTACCGAAAGTGTTTTTTTACCTCAACATGTCAAACAGAGAGGGTGGTTCAGGTGGCAGTGCTACAGCCATTCCCAGCATCTAAACACGTAGGAGAGACTGCACAGAAGCTTTTTCCAGTGCTGTTATGTGCTGCCTCCTAACATCCAAAAGTCAGAGGATGGACAGGATGCTGAGAGAAGTGATTACGGCGTTCGCAAAGGTGAATCAAAATGTATGTAAACATGTATGCAAATTAATTAAAACAGAAGGGGCACAAGAAGTGTTTCATACTTCATTTAAGGAATTGACTGTCATGGATGGGTAAGTCAGAAATTTAATAGCTACACAGAGTTAATAAACAAATTACTTGTGCATCCAGGCGGTGAAGAGGTTTTCTGTTCTGTCTTTAACTGCAACTCAGTTATATATATAAAAAAATCAAGGCACATATTATATGGGGGGCTCTTTTAATTTAAGTATTAGAACTGGAAGTTGAAAGCATTGTGTTATACAAAATGGGAATGTTGAGTGTCTGCCTTGGTTATTTGTGGTGTAAAAGAAAGCACTGAGAAATATGAGTGAGATTCATCCAGCTTGGTGAGCATCTCTGTACATTTGCTGCTCTTCTGTGAATCTATTTGTATGTGCATACTGTAAATTGCCAGTATGTTTGTAAAAACTACGCATGTCCATCTGTGCATATGTATAGTGAGCTTGTAATCCAGCGTGTATTTAATAGATAAAAGGTAAGTTTAGGAATAAATTCTTGGCTAATCACAAGTCTTGGTACACAAGCCAATGCTGCATCATTTCAAGCATATTTGATGCCATCTGCTCTAGTTTCAAAGCCTCTCTATAAACAGATGAGGGTAATTTGTTTTGTCATTTCAGCCAATATGTTCTAGCTGCCAACCCGCTTCCCACTGAACATTCAAAAGCAAGAAGAAAAGAGACAAAGCTATTATTTTAATTATTGTTATAAAATACCTCTTTTTAACACACATGATTTCATATGCCACAAGGTTTGCGGTCAATGGGGTCATGTGACCATAGCTGAAGCTGGTTCAGTATGCGGCTCAGGTTCAGGTCCCAGCTGACACGCGTGCCCTAAGGAGGCAGTCTGAGGTGAGCAAACCTAAACATTTGTACAGTTGAACAATTGCTATCCAATTTAGAGCCTCTGCTTTTTAAGTCTAGTGCATCCAAATGGCTGTCTAGGTGAGATGAACTGCTCCTCCTAGATGAGATAAAGCACACCCAATGTTCCCCAGTAAGATAGATGGGCACATTTGCATGCCGGGCTGTCACTTTCAACGCTGCCAGGCCTACTTCTTCCTAGATTTCTTTTTAGTCGCTCTCTCTTTCTGCATTTTCCCATGTCTGTCTCTGAGAAAGAAGTACTACATAAATTACTAGTAGTTAGGGGGATGCCACGATGTCTGGTGTCAGTGATGATGTCAGTGGTCCTTATTTTTTCCTGCTTTAAATGTGACCGTGGAAGCAGGCAAATAGCCCTTGCAAATAAAACAATGGATTGCGGCTAATTAATTGGCCATGACAGCAGGTTTTCCGGGTAGTTAACCTGGGGCTTAATTTAGAGAGAAATGACATATGCGATATTTCTCACACTGCATCGTCATCTTGTTCAGCGCTACAGTAATTACAAGAAATTAGATTTTCGATTATCACTTTATATTAGTAATGTATGTACAGTGCTATACAGTTTAAATAAAGTAATGCAAAGCAGCAAAGAGGACAGATGAGCAGAAGTGTCAGGTCCAGGTGATCTCTGAGGTCTTGCAATTGCAGATAGTGCAGATAGATGCAAATTCCAACTGTTCCAGTACTATTCCTACAGTAAGCAATGCAAGTCAAAAATACATTATATTCTAACATGGGTAAAATACAATATATGTAGCTGTTGTATTTTAGCTCTGAGAGTTTCACAGACATCCGTAATATCCTTTTCTCACTGTTGTCTTATAAATTCTATACTTCAACCTTATTCTTCCTTCAGCAGTGTCACATATAGTATATCACAACATGTTTAAAAGACTTTTCTGTTTTACCTGAGCTAAGCAGAACTTTTTCTTGTGAAACTTTGCTACAAAATGTAGATGAGATGAAAAAAAATAATGCATGAAAAAATGTTTAGTGCAAGAATTGCAGACAATTGAAGCTCATAATGTTTGGTCTTAGGTTTAATTCTACTCTATGGCCATTGTTGTGAAAAAAAGAGAAGTGCTTACTACACATTATATTTCTACAAAGTTGTGAACTCAAAGTGAGAGAAGGAACAAATCTTAGATCTTTTATTTCAACTCGTGAAAATTTTGAGCCAAAACAAAAGTGTTGCATTTTGTTTATATTTTTGTTAATCATAATGAACCCAGTGCAGTAGTGTGGTCTTTTTAATTATTAGTTATATAGCACATGAAGTAAGCTATGCTTTGGCTCCACAGACAGTACACATTATTAGTATCAATTGTTGGTTTTGGTCTTTTTAATGGGATTTGTTGACAATAAGATAAATATAGGATATCAAAAAATGATCTATATGGGTTTAGGTCCATTATAGCCACCGTCAAAAGGGTCCGTTTGTGACCATGGTTCTTTTTTTTGCCTCTGCACTTTTCTGGGTTTTGACATCCTGACTGTTGTGGTGACTAATGCACCTGCAGAACAGGCAGTGAATACCTGGCTTCTTTTTACCTCTCGAAGGCTCTTTTCAGCAGAAGGTATGTTTACACAGCAGTAGACAAAACCATTGAGGGTCAAACTGAACTTGCGCAATCGTACAAATACCTTGGGATGATTATTGACTGTTGACTTTAGTTTTAGGCAAATTGTGAAGCTGTGTGTAGGAAGGGGCACCAGCGTCTGTTCTGCTTAAGGAAGCAGTCCTACTTCCACATCAGCAGAACCGTAATGGCATTTTTTTTTTTTTTACTTTCATTCGTTCTCTTCTATCCTTTTATTCTTTGGTTAATCTTCTTTTAAAGAATGGTAACAGTCTAAATCATATTGTTACATCATCCAATCAGCTGATTGGTGAGTAGCTTCATCCATCCAGTTGGAGGTTTCAAACACTTGATGTAGAAGAGAGGTTTTTCATCTGCAATTGCTCACTTAAATAAGCCAAAGCAATGTTTTGCACCCATCCATCCATCCATTGTCTATCCCGCTTATTCCCTTTCGGGGTCGCAGGGGTCTGCTGGAGCCTATCCCAGCGCGTTAAGGCGAGAGGCAGGGATACACCCCAGATGGTCGCCAGCCAATCGTGGGGCACACACACCATTCACACACCATTCACTCTCACACTCACACCTATGGGCAATTTAGAGTTTACCAATTAACCTGAGCATGTTTTTTGTATTGTGGGAGGAAACCGGAGTACCCGGTGAAAACCCACGCAGACACGGGGAGAACATGCAAACTCCACACAGAAAGGCCCCAGACCCAGGCCCAAGGCGGTCTTGAACCTGCGACCTTCTTGCTGTGAGGCAACAGTGCTACCCACCGCACCACCGTGTCGCCCTGTTTTGCACCCATTTATACAATTTTATTTATTTATCTTGTCTTGTCTTTAACCTGATATCCCAGTGTATTTAGAATATTCTTTTGCCATTCTTTCCATTTTTAGTAAGCCTTTGAGCACTTGTTTGTGTCTCTATTGCATTTGTCTTCTGTCAGTGCTCCAGTTGTAGGTTTTGTTAGTATAGATGTACCTTTGACACGCTGGGCATTGAACACTTAATTTAATAACAGCTGTGTTTTCTGAAGTACATCTTTTACTCAGGTCTGCCAAGATGTCCTCCAGTAGTGGCAAACAGCAGCGTTTTTGAATCAGTTGTGTGTCCATCAGGGCATTACTGCATTACTTCATCCCCTGCCATTGTACCTTGGAATATAATGTTAGCACAATATGCAAGACACAAGTCAAATGTTTGGCAAAGAAACCTGACAAAAGCCTGGTGAAAATAATAATGTAGAAGCATATGGTGCTTATCTACATATGGTGTTGTATCTATAATGCACGCAGTCTGTCTCTCTGTATTTGCCTTTCATATCTCCACAACTGTTCATGCCGTGTTCACACTTGGCGGCTGTATTGCTGGCGACCCAAGGAAGTGCACTGTACAGTGTTGATTGCGAGCTCATTATAACCAATGAATTATTGAGAATCATTAAATATTGACAGAGTGATTCCATTTCAACTGTGGCTCACCATTTAGCGGCCCAGGAAACGTACAGACCAATTGCTTGCATTGTAAACCATCTCACGTGATGCCGCTCAGCCAATCAATTCCGCTAAGCCGGAACCAGCGATGCTGCGGGGCAGGAGGGATCTGGATATTCAGCTCTGCAACCCCCGCATCATCAGGGCTCAGAGATGTTAATAGTTGATAAAAAGTTGGTGTAACCCCTGGCAGGTGCGACTGGAACTGCCAAGAACATCTGTTGCTGCCATCTCCTCACCTCCTGCTGAGGAGCTGGCAGCTGTCATGGCCACTTTGCTGCTGTTAGTAGTGGCCCATGGCCAAGAAAAGTTTATGCAGTCAGGTCAGTCGGAGTCATGGGTATACACTTTATGACAAGGGTAAGGGAACTCCTAACGTTAGTGTTGTTGGAGTTGAAGTTGTACGGTTCTATACTTAAAGGTGTGACAACCAGATGGCCCATGGAAGTGGACAGAGGCGTGGACTAAACGTGTGCACATTCTGCTCTGTAATGGTCTAAAATAGGGCAGCTGTGGCTCAGGAGGAAGAACGAGTCTGCCACTAATCACAGGATTAGCGATTTGATTCCCTACCTCCTCCTGGCCTGGTGTTGAAGTGTCTTTTTTTTTTTTTTTTTTTTTTTTAAATCCAAATCTCGGTCAGGAGATAAAGTTGTTTATATATTAGATAAATAGCAAAAGCTGGCATATAATTAGAACAAACTATATCATATCCAAAACCAAAGCTTAATCTCAATACAAAAAATGTGTTAATTAAGCAGGTGGATGAAGTCCGCCTCTTGGTGTTTATTATAGACAATAAATGATTATGGGACAAACAGTTTCAGACAATAGGCAAGGCAAGGCAAGGCAAGGCAAGGCAAGGCAAGTTTATTTGTAGAGCACAATTCATACACAGGGCAATTCAAAGTGCTTTACAGTTACACAAAATCACAAAAGGAGAGCAAAACATACATAAAATCACAAAAGGAAAATCATAAAACATAGAATTCATCAATAATTTAAAAAAGAGTGAAGAGTGTAGATAAGATACTTTCAGTTTTCATATGCACGGTTAAACAGAACTGTTTTCAGCCTGGTCTTAAACATTGTCAGAGTTGAGGCCTGTCTCACATTCTCTGGAAGACTGTTCCAGATTTTAGCTGCAGAAAACTGGAATGTAGCTTCACCATGTTTAGTCCTGACTCTGGGCACCTGTAGGAGACCAGTCCCTGATGTTCTCAGGGTCCTAGATGGCTCGTATGGCTCTAACATGTCATAGATGTATTTTGGTGCTAGACCATGAAGAGACTTGTACACAAGTAAAGCTGTTAGTAAAGCTAACGCACAATAGTGTTGGAACTTGGTTGTGTAGCTTGTGTGTTTATTTTTTGTGGTCACTATAGAAATAAATGTTTCACTTCTCGCTTCTTGGCACAGTAGTTAATTATGAATGTCATCTGTACTCAGCTATATGTTTTCCATACCCTACATTCATACAACATCCATTTACTGATTCAATATGTGCCTAATTTTATATTTAAGAGGTTTCAGGAGGACCATTAACAATTACTGTTATATCTAATGTGACTCTAAGTTATCTCAAAACTACCACAGTCATATACACATTTGCAATTGTATTTTCAGACGTATGCTGTATTTTGTTTTTCTCTAAAAAATCATTTATTCAAATTCAGCAGTGAGTTGAGCGCTCTGTCACTGATGAAGTTGGCAACCAGAAGGAAATATTTATGATGGAATTAGATTATTCTTTTTTTTCCTACCTCAAACATAAGAACTCAAAATTTCTGCATGAATGTGTCAGATGAAATGATGACTGACTTTCAATGTCTTTGTCAGCTGTGGCATTCTGTCTGTTCTCCATATGCTTTGGCTCTTATGAGATGAGTTGTTGGGAGTCTGAATCCAAGTATTGTCTTGTATCGGAACCTAACAATGTCCCCTGAGCTGGAAGCTCACATTTACAATGACTGACAGAAAGTTCCTGTTGATCACAGATTTAAGTCTCTTTGGAGAGTGCCTCTTCTAGCTTATGAATACTCATTAGCTTAAATGCAAAGAACCACGAGAACTTTCTCTGGTTCAAAAGCCTCCAGGTACATCCTGGAGGAATGGTTAAAAATAGCTTAGATAGGGGGAGGAAATGTGTTTAAGTCTATTATAGTATCCGGTGTCAATTAAAGTCTATTATCATCCAAAATGTAGTTTTGGGACAGTGTCGTGTGTTGGTTGTCAGACAGCTGTTGGTTGTTCAGCTAAATGAGAAAAAACACGTGAATCATGAATCATGTACATTTTCATCACACAGTACATTAAGATGTATTTTAATCATGTACGTTATGATTGATGTAATTTTGGTTTGAGGTTGTAGTACAGTGACCTCTCCAGTGAGAGATGGGGCAATGGGGAAATGTTGAGAGATTAGCCTTTACATTCAAGCAGCCACCAAACCGCTCATTATTCATTCTTCACCCTGTCAATGTGAAGCATTACTGTCTCTTCCAGTCTTGACATGCTCTTACCAAATGCAAGGGGCCTTTCATTTGACTGCTGTCCCCTTCGCGGTGCTGTTAAATGGCTCATTAGTGGTTCAGGTGTCATGTACTGAAGGACAAATGTATTGGCTTTGCAGCTTTACCTGTGTTTCCGCATACATTAGAATGGAGAGCAGGGTTATTGTTGCCATTGAAACTGCAAACGAAAGCTGGCTTTTAAACCAGAGAAGCGATGCATCGGGGAAATCTGGCTAATTATCTTTGACAGTGATTTGTAAAATATCATGCTTGTAGCTGGCACTGCTTTGATCCCTGTATCAACATTCAGAGGCAAATTCAGAAAGAATGTATTGCGAGCGCTGATAGCACAATAATTTACGCATCATTTGCAACCCACTATTTGCTCCATATTAAATTCCTATTCATAAAAGATATTGTGCTAATGTTATGATGGTGGGAACACACTCATAAAGCTTAGCAGATGAGACCAGACAGCGAAGCTGCAAAGCACCAAAGCCTTTAAATGTTTTCCTATTGTTCTGCAGTTGAAATCTACAGCAGCCGATAGATCCGTCAGATAAAAAGATGTGAAATCTGGTTCACTGATTGGGACAGTCTTCCAATAATGTCTCTAATATCTCAAACTCACTAGCATCACTAGCTGGCCAAAGCCAGAGGTATGTTTCTGATGGAAATTTTGAACTGTGCATCCAAGTTTCCAAAAAATTGGTATCCCTTTTATTCGTTCAACCTGAGTTCACGCAATGACGTCATTTTCTGCCGAGGTAAATTTTCTGCTGTTTTGGATTTTATCAAAAACACAAAGTTCTCACAGATCACAAATTTTGCCCGTTCAACATGAGTCTTGATCTTCAGACCAAGACTCATGAACAGATTACTTTTTTTCAGAGCTAAAACGGTCATGTAACGGCCAATCAAAATTGTTACATTGGTGGTCCTCGCCCATTTTTTTAGGATCAAGTATTCAGCCACCATATTGGATTACATCAAAGTTAGCAAACATATTCCACTGACCACATATTTTGGCTGATTGCCACCAAACTTGACACAGATGACATTTAGAGCATGCCTGACACGTATGATGATGTGATTTTATTGTCTGTCAAACCTTTCAGCCGTCAGAGCCAATTGAAATTCGATGGCGACACCGACAGATTATTTTTAGTTTATATTTACATTACACTGTATCAACATGAAACTTCCTTTGAGTGCTTATGGCCATCTCTCAGGGCTAACTTCATTCTGTTGGCATGGCAACTTAGGCCTTATTTACTGCTTGGCCTCTCATTTTTGCTGGCAGCTTTATTTGTCCTTGTTTTGTGTCGGAGTGAGCGGAGCAATTTGCAGCGTTTCATTCTTTTTATTCACAGATCCGTGGCCTGATATTGCATGTCTTTAATTAGCAGAGGTGAGCACACACAGAGCTCTTCTAGAACCAACTAATTATCTACTGAAATGTCAACAGCTATTAGTGGGACTCAGCCAGGTCTGAAAAGTGTCAGAACAATGTCTGAATCCTACAACGATGTTGTTCAGGTGTCACTGAATGTATCCAGGATTTTCCAGAAACACCAAAGTGATGTTCCGTCTGCTGGCTGCATCCTCATAAACCAAAATGACAAGCCGTGTCTCCAAAATTGAGAAACAGGTTGTTCGCATTTATGCACACAGGACAGCGGCGGGAGCGTCATTTACAGTGGATCTGTCAAAATCTGAAGGTAATTAATGTTCTTTATTCTGCTACACAAGTTGAGTTACTACCAACCCACTGGAGACACTAATAATTCCACTCTAACTGCGTGTGGTTATTAGCCCTGGTCTGTGTATATTAGACAGTTTTTCCAATGAGGCTTATTTCCATTTAAAAAGTGGCAATTTCATATGCATATTACCTCATTTACATGCCTGCAAGTAGCAAAGGTGCACAGGGACACTATTTGCTTGCCCAAGCAGTTTGTGCCACATTTCACCCCTTGTGAATAAGATTCTTTTTGTCCCGTTTGCACAGGTGTAGCAGCCATGTGAAATCTGTTTCGATGATTTGATTTTATTAATCAAATAATGTGATGAGATATGAGGGAGCTGAAACTACATTTTCCTCATTCATGACTGTGTTTTTATTATTAGAGGAGGAGACATATCGCTTTACGACGGACGTAACGGAGCATATTTCACTAGTAGTGTTGAACTTGTAGGTGGCATGCGTCTCTTGTTTGTCATTGTGATGGCACTACACTGCAGGGTACCCAAGCTAACTCTTCTAAGGTAGTCCAGGACCATGCTGCATGGTAAGAAACAATCATGGTGGGAGGTTCCTTTCTCCCGGAATAAGTCGATTGTTTCACTGTTTTGACAGTAAGCAGGAAAGTCACATATTGAACTGAACATCCCGTACTTTAATGATCAGGGACATATACACAAACCGTTACACCCCCACTGGTGAAATGGAACAAAAAAAAGGCAAGTAGACTTAAATTGACAAGAGGCGGTATGTTGTATGTCGTGGAAAGATATTTTTGCGCAGCAGTGATTTGATGAATGAATGATTTTTTCTCCACATAAGTATAGAAACAATTTATCGTGCCCTTTGTATACCCTGTTTGGAAAAGCCATTTTTCTACATAACATAACAGGCTGATCAGAGATTGGTAACATCATTGCTGACAACTTAATATTATATATATTTATTTTCTTCGTCATGATGGAGTAAGAGGAAGTCAGATGATCCGCCAAGGTAATACGATGTGCAAACCATGAATGTTACTATCAACGCGCGACCGCAATTCCAACATAAATAAACTTGTGTCCAGGCAGCGGCAGTTTTTTTTTTTTAAACAGAAACATGTGTGAATATATTTCTGATTGAAATTCTGCAAGGTACAGCATTATCGCTGAATGGATCTGCAAGGCAAAAAGCTTTCATTGGCGTGTTTGTCCTCGAAAAATAGGAAATTGCAGCAAAACCTTCTCCATCGTTCTTTTCCCACACCTTTCACATTTCCCATTTCACCACTTCTCTCCTCCTCTCTGTCTCTCTGTGAACATCCCACCTTTTCCTTTGCTATCAGTTTAGAGGAACACATAGATTGTACTGTATCCTCGCTCCCCTAATCAATTTGTGTCAGCACACCGGGTTTCTTTCGAGTAGCGCCATAATGGGAGGAACACTTGGTATTCACAAAATGACATAATGGACCACCATAAATTCTGTAGAGAGGTGCTGTCTGTTCCACTTACGTTTAGGGAGATTTCCACTAGATAACTCTTGATAGGATATTTTATACTTGTGTGTGACTTTCCTCCTCTTACAACCAGTGGTGAAAATAGATTGAAGCTGCTGCACTACCACCTACATCAATATGTACCCTCATCGATTCATATTTTTCCTCCTTTCACCGAGTTATGCATCCTTGAACACACATTATACTTTTTTTTAATGCCTTATTGTATAGAAGTTAGAAAGAAACACTTGACGTCCTGTATAGATAAAGATTAATAGAAATGGCGTGCCACTAAATAATTTGTGAATGTTGACAAATCTTTCAAAATCAAACTTTTGAAAAAATTCTTACGGAGTTTGGACATATTGGGCACATACAGCTGCTATTTTGCTATTTCTCCCACTTAGAAATCATGGAGGGGTCTGAAATTGTCATCGTAGGTGCATGTCCACTGTGAGAGAGATAAATTAAAAAGAAAAATCCAGAAATCACAATGCATGATTTTTTAATGATTTTTTTGTGTGATATAGCGGCAAATAAGTATTTGAACACCTGAGAAAATTAATGTTAATATTTGGTACAGTAGCCTTTGTTTGCTATTACAGAGGTCAAACGTTTCCTGTAGATTTTCACCAGGTTTGCACATACTGCAGGAGGGATCCTGGCCCACTCCTCCACACAGATCTTCTCTAGATCAGTCAGGTTTCTGGGCTGTCGCTTAGAAACACGGAGTTTGAGCTCCCTCCCAAGATTTTCGATTGGGTTCAGGTCTGGAGACTGGCTGGGCCATGCTAGAACCTTGATATGCTTCTTACGGAGCCAGTCCTTGGTTTTCCTGGCTGTGTGCTTTGGGTCGTTGTCGTGTTGGAAGACCCAGCCACGACCCATCTTCAATGCTCTGACTGAGGGAAGGAGGTTGTTCCCCAAAATCTCACAATACACAGCCCCAGTCATCCTCTCTTTAATGCAGTGCACTCGTCCTGTCCCATGTGCAGAAAAACACCCCCAAAGCATGATGCTACCACCCCCATGCTTCACAGTAGGGATGGTGTTCTTCAGATTGTACTCTCCATTCTTCTTCCTCCAAACACGCTTAGTGGAATTATGACCAAAAAGTTCTATTTTGGTCTCATCTGACCACAAATCTTTCTCCCATGACTCCTCTGTATCATCCAAATGGTCATATGCAAACTTAAGACAGGCCTTGACATGTGCTGATTTAAGCAGGGGAACCTTTCGTGCCATGCATGATTTCAAATCATGACGTCTTAGTGTATTACCTACAGTAACCTTGGAAACTGGTCCCAGTTCTTTTCAGGTCATTGACCAACTCCTGTCGTGTAGTTCCGGGCTGATTCCACCTTTCTTAGAATCATTGAGACCCCACGAGGTGATATCTTGCATGGGGCTCCACTCCGATTGAGATTGACCGTCATGTTTAGCTTCTTCCATTTTTTAATGATTGCTCCAACAGTGGACCTTTTTTCACCAAGCTGCTTGGCAATTGCTCCGTAGCCCTTTCCAGCCTTGTGGAGGTGTACAATTTTCTCTCTTGTGTCGTTGGACAGCTCTTTGGTCTTCGCCATGTTACAAGTTAAAGTCTTGCTGATTGTATGGGGTGGACAGGTGTCTTTATGCAGCTAACCACTTCAAACAGGTGCATCTGATTAGGATGATACATGGAGTGCAGGTGGACTTCTAATGGGCGGACTAACAGGTCCTTCAGGGTCAGAATTCTAGATGACACACAGGTGTTCAAATACTTATTTGCCGCTATATCACTCAAATAAATCGTTAAAAAATCATGCATTGTGATTTCTGGATTTTTCTTTTTAGTTTATCTCTCTCACAGTGGACATGCACCTACGATGAAAATTTCAGACCCCTCCATGATTTCTAAGTGGGAGAAATAGCAAAATAGCAGGGTGTTCAAATACTTGTTTTCTTCACTGTAGATGAAAGGAAACAAGTAAAATATTTATCATTTGCCCTTGTTAGGTGCAAACAACACCAGTAAAGTGTGTGTTTTTGTGATTAAAATACGAGCAGCACTGATGCCAGAACAACCCATACCAGCTCGGTAGATTGTTTGACCTCCTGTCCGTGTTGTTGGAATGCAGCTTAACATCGTGATACATCACATTTTATTTTGGCTGTCATTTGACATGGGAGATTTTGACAATAAAAAAGGACGGCTGCCAAAAAACCCAGAGCATTCAATATCAGTGAGCTGCAGCAGAAGTTAACTTTAGCCAGTAACTGAACAGTTCTGGATCGGCAGCGCAGTCCCTCCAGCATGGATTAAGAGCTCACAGGTAACATTAGGCCACACGTTAATGTTAGCAGATGTGTTGGCAGGAAGCTGCTGTCCCCTCCTGCTGTACACAGCACCCTACCCTCCCGACCCAATTTACCCTTGTTTACACCTCAGTTTGGTCCCTTATGTCTTTTTATGTCTCAGGTTGTCTGGTAGCCGTAAACAACATTCAGCAGGTAATTCTCACACTGTTTACTTCATTTATATTTCCTTTTAGATCTCTGAATATAACAGTTCTATTTAAAGTGTTATTCTGTCATATTTTGCATCACAAGTAGTGAAGACTCTCTTTTTGACTCTTTTTGTTCTTAGACAGTCATCTGCCATCAAATCTGCTTCAATATGCTGGAATATTTCCTCTCATTTTGAACAAACTAGCACATGCTGCAAAATGTTGAGCCCTCTTAACAAAGCAGTTTTTAAAGGCAGGAAGCATCATCTAAGTAGACACATAGCCGCACATTCAGGTAGACATTGAAATTCATGAGGAGAGGGTGGAAAAAGGGCTAATTTTTCAAGAGCAGGTTCACATGCACCATGCCATTTGTAAAATCTGTTCAGATGAATACATAGGAAATAAATGTTAACTCTGCTGACAGGCTATTAATAAAAGGCCTCACTGTTTGATTTAGAGGCGAGGCGCGGGTATGCACCAGGGGAGGCAGGGATGCTATAAGTAGAGGCCTTATCTCAGGCTAACTGATGTCTTTCGGGCTCGTTGACTCCCCGAGGTTGATTTGGACTTCACTTTATCACAGGTGGTACACACCAGGCGGATTAGCCGGCCAATCCAGGATCAGTGAAACAACGCTTTACTGGTGACATTCAAATCGATTATACCCTCAAATGGCTTATTAAGATGTCCTAGATCTGACCAGATAGGAAACTAAATTAGATCAAGTGTGAGGGTTGAAAAGTGCTTGAAAGAGGTGAGGTGTTTGTTTTTGCCACCGTACCGCATAAATTTTTTGCAGAACATTTAAGTCAGTGGATAGTTTTGCTGATTAAGTAGCACCAATTAGAACGCTAATGGAAACAGAATTGGTTCATCTCTGGTGCTGTGTTCAAATCAGCTCCATCTTTTAACAGAGCAGATTTGTAAACGTGATGGTGATTTGTAATTCTGTTTATTCTAAGCAGACGACTTTATGCCTTCTACTAATTACTTTCACATACAGCTATTGATCATGTTAACTTTTGTTCACTGGCTGGTGCACTGTACTGATGCAGGATCATGTCAGCTTCGTCCGTTCATTTGTTCATATTGTGTTGGAGGTGTGGTTTATGAAAGCCAAGAACAGTTTTTTAGACACTACAGATGTCTATCAAATGCTTCTGTATGTATCTTATAGCCAGTTCTCTGATTGGCTCCTTAGATGAGGGGAAAACAGGGTCCTTGGTTTCCAGACTAAATTACAGAGTGAAGTGAATTCATGTGCAATGAAGGATGGGTACACCAAGGCTAGGGTTATAAGGTATATTAGGATATTAAAAATTCCAACAAAAACTACGCAAATGCTGAGTTGATAGGATAGGGACATAGAAACTCTTTCAGGTAATGTACCATCCAACACAACATTATCGTTATCACATTGATATTGCTTAAACAGAACTACAGCAGTTGTTTTTTTATGAGGATGCTGTAGTGTATGAGTCAACCTCCTGATAAAATCCTCAGAGGGGCACATTAACTATCGGACTCCATCGCTGACAGTCAACCTCAGAGCCACCTGTTTATTAGAAATCTGATTAAAAATATACCAATTTGTTCATATTCTGAGACTGAGTATTTTGTCTATATATAGATATTTGTATCTCTATCTCTATCTGTCTATATCTCTTTATGGTGGATTTACAGTGAAAACAAATTTCCTGTCTTAGCTGCTAAATGCTTCAGTGTGTTCACCAGCTCGTCATTATTTTGTTTTCTTCGCCATTTTTCAGTGGTGCACAGTGAGGTGTTTGAGCTCCTTTGCTGAAATACACTGCAGAGCATGCACCTGAAAATGACATGAGAGCAGCATAATAAGTATCTTTTATATATATATTTTTTAATATTAACATTTTTTAGCAAAATGATTAAAATATATAATCCAGGCTTTACTTTTCCTAAACACATATATTGCTAATACAACATAACTCTAGGCTATATGTGTGCAATTCTTACACTCATATTTAGTCACACTAATAATGAGTAATTTCCATTTTAGCGTGTATTATTAACTCTAGGCTTTTTTTTTTTTTTTATTATTATTTTTTATTTACAGTGCATGGTGCTCAAAAACTTGGCTGAAAGGGAAGAAGCAGAAATACCCAGTGAAAGAGCCTGTGGTGGTGCCTGCGATCAGCAGGTCGCAAACACGGGCTACCGAGGCAGTGTTGATGCTCGGAGCTGTTAGTTTACTAAGCAGGGGAAGAGAAAGATGATGTTTACCTCTCGCTGCCCCCGAACGCCGCTCCGCCTAACCCGCTGCGTCTGTTTCCCCACCGACCTGAAAAACCCCAGTGTGCACAATTGCCCTTCTGCTAGCCTGCTAGTGTGTAGCACGGCCCAGTATGTGAGATTAGCAGATCAAGAGAGCACATGTCTTTCCACACCGTGTGTGTGTGTGTGTGTGTGTGTGTGTGTGTGTGTGTGTGTGCTTGGTCACTGCAAAGATGTTTGATAATTTGCCATAAGATCTGCAAGAGCAAATATGCAACATAATGAGTGAAACACAACAGAGGTTTGCTGAATTAATTTGGAAGCCATACTGAGTGAGAATATATGCGTGTATACTTAGCTACAATATATATTATAAAGATCACACTTTTCAAGTGTTATTTCAGGGTAAACAGCATGTAAATAGCAGACCATGAAATTAATCTTTAACATTAGGGTACATACCCTGAAGCAATAAGCAGTAGGGGTGAAGTAAAGCGATGTACCACATTTCCATACAGAGAGAGGTGGGAGGCAACTAAGAATTGGGGGGAATATGAAGATAAGTTCAAAGCCACGTGGAATTGCAGAGCAATGCATTACACTGCCATGGCGGGGGAAGAGATTGCGGGCTCACTCTCACCGAGGGAATGCACCAATTATTAGATAATGTTCAGAACAAGCCGTCATGGATTAAAGCTTTGCAAGAGTCAGGATGCTCTTCAAATGAAGATAGTTTGATTAGCATACACTTAGCTTTTCTGACTACCACGCGAGGTTCGAGGCTGAACAGAGGATTTCAGCCCTCCGAAGCATTGTTTGCAAATCCTACTGTAGAACCGCTTTGTCAAGACATAAGGCAATTTCCTTGAATTTGAAACCATTCTGGTTATGCAGCAACTGCGTTTTTAGCCAAGCTATGAGAATAAATATTTTAGTTATTTTGATGAGAATGAGAACGGCTTCACAATCTGGCCAAATATGTCTTGTTAGGATGTGTAAATCAGTGGTTTGTAGTTGGACTTGAAGTTGTTGATAAATCATTCAGTGTAAATGGAAAATTAATTATCATCTACTCCGATGAATCATTGTACATTATTTATCAAGAGGCAAACATTAGCTGGCATGAGTCCCTGAAACTGTGAGAACTGGCTAATCCTCCCAGTTTTGTATAACTTTGGGTTCTGGACAGTCAGTAGTGATCACTTTCGACTATTTTCTGATACTATGTATTTGCGGCTTTAGTCAGAAGACAATAATCTGCTCAAGAATGAATCGAACATCATATTTTGCAGCTACACAAAATTGTGACTTACAGGAATGGGGCATCATAGTAGATGGACAGCTGATCTGTTATTAAATTTTATAATGACACTTTTTGATATATCAGTCCTATGTGCTGCAATTTCCGCTGTTGGTCTTCATAAACGAGGCATTGTGTCTCCATGCTCTCAAGGAAATTGAGGCTTTCAAAGCAGTCTGCTCATCTTCTGTCAGAATTGTATACGGTTTGAAACCCTCGGAGCTCAGTGTGTTGTGTTGCCCCTGTGCGGTGTGATTGTTGCAGATTTTTAATGAAAGGAGGCATAAACCTAAAAAAAAATCATAAATCACGAGTTGATTTAAATTCATATTTTATGGTCACAGTTCAGTTTGTTTTACACATCAATCAGCTACATTCACAGTCAGGTCTACTTATCTTTCCCTGGAAACGTAGCAACATATATATGGGTGATCAAGCATCAGTTTTCTCTTCAGCAACAAAACATTTCGTATCAGTTGAACCTTGCAGTGTGAACGTTAAAGCTGTAAGCTTCATAATTCCTACATAGCATGAGGAACTAGTCTGTACTAATAAAGTTTGACAAATGTGAAGACCTTCAGCTGAATGGGTCTAAAATGCTCTCCCGAGGAGCACTTTGAAATGAAGACTTTCTCTCTCCTGCGAGCTTACAGAAAGACCAATAAAGGTGTCCAGAGTGAACCAATCATCTGATACCTGCGTTATACCCCCGGACATCTTTTGTGAAATTTACAAACATCTCACCTTTTTTGGTGATGCATCTTTGAGGGGAGACTTCTGAAATAACCTTTTGTGCCTGCGTGCATGTGTGTGAGGGAGAGATTTTTTTTTTCTGTTGAAACAGCAGTTTAAAAAGGACCAGGCTACCGCATTGTTACCTCCTGGGTTCAGTTTTCTGAGATGGCACCGCCGGTCCACCCACAGTGATTTTTGATCCGGTTGCCGCAGGGTCTCTCCTCACCACAATATTGTCAGGCTCCCATAAAACTGTCACTCTGCTAAATGAGATGCATTAGCCTTTTGGGCTTACTCTTCATCAGCTGCTTTAAAACAGGAGTGATTAACACATCTTGTTGAGTAACGCTTACAGGAGGAGCGGCTTCATTTTAGCCTGGAGTCAATTAGCGTCTTGGGAGACGATTTATCATCATCTTTAAGCAGTAAACAGACAATGATATTTCACGATTGTTTTTTTTTTGAAAAGCATTTTTACTTTTGATGGTGTGATTGTCTTGAGGCATCAAATATCTTAAATGTATTGCATAATCTCTAACATGCTGTCATAACAAGAGATTATTGTGCGTTCATCATCCAGGCAGCCATTCAATTATCCTTTTGAGCATGTTAAATATTTTTATTCCATGGAAATCCATCTAAGCAATGTCAAAATAATCTGTTAAAAACTAAAATATCAACCAGGCCAACAAGTCAGAAATTAACTAAAGTCATTATGTTTATTTCTTTGGTGACTATTACGCTATGGTAATCAACCAATGGCTGTTCAGATGATTCCGATCACTGAATGACATCATCATTACTGGACTATGTCATTAATGTTACTGGAATTCTCATCTAAGTTGATATTCTATGCATCACACATTTAGGAGCAGCTGCTAGATTTTCTGAACATACGTCTTCATTTGAACCTTATATTTGTTTCAAATATATTTGTCACTGGATCATTCCTGACAACAAACGGTTGTGGAATCTGGCAGAAGGGATCGTTCTTCAGGATGTTCTCTGAATAAACGAAAGCCTGGAAAACATTCTGTAAGGATTGCGAAAATTCCTCCATTAAAACAATGAAAAAAACAATCTCTGCCTGTGTCCAAAATAAGCATCAAGCCGATACAATAGAAAATCCCCAAACAATTGCACACACCAAAAGGCAGGCACACTGGAAGTGTGCATGTTACCACTTCATGTGAAGAATTAAACATCTTCTCCAGATCTGAACATTGAGAAAGTGAACATTTTCACACATTTTTAGTAGAGCGAGGAGCTATACAGCCCCAGTAAATGTACATCGTCAGTGTGAAGCAATAAGAAAAAATCCCCCCTGATGAAGGGATCTGTTCATTTGAGCTATGAACTCATCAAATCTGTAGCCCCCATTCCCCCCTATTAAATACAAATGAACATAATGAAGCAGTGTGTAGATGTTAGGAAAATACACCGCTAAATGTGCTGTACATAAACAACAATAATGTTACGGTTGGACGCCCAGTTGATTAATGAGCTCGGATTTTCCAAGTGCTGCAGATACTGTGTACAGTAGGATCAGCTGGATTCTAATTAAACCACTTATTTACTGGGAAATATGCTTCACTAAACCTAGCCGACGTGCAAAATGAGGAATTGTGCCTTTAATCTAGGTGACACCCAGCAGCCTGTCAGCATCTTGTACCAGCCCTGAAGGACAACATCCTGCAGGACTGCACACACATTCATGTCTCCATATCCATAAACCGTGTTATCAAAAAACATTCACAAGCTGAAGCACAAACACTTAAAATAAAGTGCTACCTAATCTAGAGATGCTGCAAATATTAAAGCACACACAGATACAGATGCAGCAAGATAACACATTTCTTTTACAAAATAATATACCATAAATTACCAAATAATATCCGCTGCATTTATTTCTTTAAATCACTCAACAGATCAGGTGTTTATCTGACACGGACAGGAGTTTAATTTATTCCTGACAAAAATCTTGCTCAGCAAAAATATTTTAATTTACTCAAATTCTTTTGTTAAAACAGTTTGAGATATAACTATGTCAACTAACTACTTTTCAAAGGTCAGATTGCAGTGCTGTATTTAAATGTCCCTTGGCTGCTTCCTCCAAATTTTCCCTGCATGTTTTCAACAGAAAGTTTTAATTTCATGTCATACTTTTTATTTTTTCATTGCGCCGAAGTCATGGCGATCGAGTTTAATTAAGTAGTATTATTTATTTAGGTAATATTACCCGAGAGGGTGTTCATTGAACGTCATTTGAGCACAACAGTGATACAGCGCAAGTGTTTGGGATGCTTGTGAAAAAAAACATGAAGCACCAGTGGTCACATCTTTTTTCTCTCTTATTTGGTATTTCACAGGAAGCTAATCCACCATCGTTAAAGTACAAATATCAGCAATGAACGACAATCAGCTCGACACCGGATTCATATCCATGTCGCATTCTACAAATCAGGTGATGCAGCTGGAGTGGTATATCCCCCTTTTCAAAATGGATGATCCACATAACAACCTGACATTTATAGATTGATATCATAGTCATGGACAGGTTCTTTTCTAATATACATTTATCTTATAAAAAAGATACAAACTTTTCTTTAATGCTATTCTTGTATGATAATGAAATCAACACCTCATTATCATAATCATTATTTGTACATTATCAGCTCCCAGCTCTCAGCTTTGTTTTATAGAACAGTGAATGGAATGGCACCCATAATAAATGTAAGGAGCATTAATGGGAACATGGTTCTCTTTTGTAATGATGTGATGTTGCACAGAAACAGGGCTTCAAGATGGGAGTGATAGGCTGAAATAAGATGTCAACTTGTTATCTTGTTTAGCTCTCACTAACTCAAACATTTATGCTTCACACATTAGTATTACACAAATGTTTTTGTTTGTAGAGTCTCATACCTTATCCCCCCTCCAATAGGTTTTCATTTCTACAAAAGTAATTACAATACCTAACCTTTTTTATGTATTTAAGATCTCACGTCAAGATGACAGTTACCAAGACAACAGTGGTATAAACGTGGGGATAACGTTGTGATTAATGTGAAATCACTAATGTGTTGTTTTATGTTACTAAATATTAATTTGTGTGGCTGGAGCAAACTCAGTTTGAAAGCCAGAGTGAAGCTCCTGGTTTCATATGGAACCAGCCATGTGTAGCTTGGCTGGAAGGGGCCTAGTAGTAAAGTAGGGGTGTAACGGTTCACCTACTACATTGATTTATCGATTTACAACTACTAATACCAGCTATAAGGACCTATATTATACCAGCTATAAGGATCTAAGTTGGCCTTTCAAACAGCATATATTGATCTAACATTAATGTAAAAGGTAATAAATCGATTGTATCATTACTAGGACACAACATGTTGAAAGCATGGCAGACTTGATATGAATGTGTTCTTAATTAAATAATTTTGATGATAAAGATGTTAAGCTATACTCTATTCAGTCTGCCAAAACAAGCAGTAGCTTGACAAAACGCGGTTGAATTTCATATTGTAGAGCAGTTTTAATTGACATTATCCATAATTGAGTATGCTCAATTATGCACCAAATGTGTTATGTAATGGTTGAATTAAATGTCTAAATGTTACCTGAAGTAATTGTGAAGCAATATTGTTTGATTATAAGAGAGATTATTCTTATGCCAAATCAACAAGACAACTTGGAAATTGGTTTTCTTTTATGGCATTGGAGCAATGGAAGCAATGAGGGAAAAGAGAGAGAAAGACAACAAATGCTGGTAAATCAGGATGTGACAGATACCACAATCCTGGAAATAATATCTTATTGTACATATATAAAACGTGTTATTTTAGTGTGTGATGTAGAAAATAATTAACACTAAAGTGAAGAAGATTAGGAAATAGACAGATAAAGTCTGTTATTATGTTTTTCCCTCCTGCTTCACCAACTTGGCCTAAAGCGGGAGGGAGATGACACTGACTGGTTTAGTTCATGTTGCTGCCATGAATAACTGGGGAACCCAAGACAACCCCTCTGTGCTGTTGCATTTCTCGTGGGTCTGTGCGCCGGCTTCTAACTGGCATTACAACTTGGACACATCCTCAAGTGATTGAAAATCCTGTTTCTATATCATTTTGCCACACATCAGTTCACATGTTTCTTCAATGTTTTGGCAGGTGAAGGGTGATGAAGCTGACACATCCATCATGTGTTTGTTCATTTATTAAATATTGACTTAAATTGCAATCAGGTAACAGAAATCTACCATCAGCTTCTTCTAAAACTTCAACCAAATAGACCAATAAAGACTTGGCTGTTCCTCCCTTCGTGATTTAACTTCAGTTTAAATGATTTGTTTAAGTCCAGAGTAAAGGCGAGAGTTGCTTGAAGTTAGATAAAGTTGCACTTTGCTGTTGCATTATATTAGTGACTGTACAAAACCTGTATTTTGTGTTATCAAAAGTATTTTTTGGATCTTGTGTTAAAGTCATCAGGGATACAAGGTTACACAGTATAACTTTCCACAACTTCATTTCTCTTTTCCATGAGGCTGCCAGTAGTAAGTCTAATATTTGTTTCTAAGTCGAGTATTTGCTGTAACATAAAAATGATATAGAAGGCACATTTTATATTGGCTTTTACAATGTGCCTAAATTCTGAGGTGGTTTCTAGGACATTTTTGCATACATTATTATATTATATTAATAATAATAAAAAAAGCATTTTCACATATTTATTTTTCCTATAGGTTGTATTGCTACAAAAATAACAAATCAACCAAATATTTGTATTCCAAAGAAATACTTTAATAAAGATGTTTAATTTAGTTGTCTAAATCAAATGAAAATGTGTAAATATGGAATGTTTATTTTCTGGTTGAGGTTTTCGGAAGTTTCTTTGTCTAAATTCTCATTCCCGTTGGAAACACCCCACCATAAAACCTTTTTATATGTGATTTTTAGCCAGATTGCCTGGCTCTGCTGTTTTGCTGTATTGTGCTGGAACGGAGCCACGGACTTGATGCTCAGTGTGACGTGTGGGCCTCGAGTGGTTTTGTGCTCGTTGCCCTGCAGTATGCTGGTGTTTTCCAAATTCTCCTGAAATGTGAGACAATCAGGCCTCACGTTCTTACGTCTTCTTGTCATCTGCCTTTGTAGACTTTACACTAGCGGGAGGCATCATTTTGTGTGTGTGTGTGTGTGTGTGTGTGTGTGTGTGTGTGTGTGTGTGTGTGTGTGTGTGTGTGTGTGTGTGTGTGTGTGTGTGTGTGTGTGTGTTTTCACACGCACAGAGAGACTCCCCACTTAATACTTATGGTCTGTTGAGGAAACATAATTGTGTTCATGCAAAACTCATTTTCCGTGATGCCATTGCTCTGCTCCTTGGTTCCAAATCTTCCTATGATATCTCTCTAACGCCTGTGCCCTAAGCTAAATAAAAAAAAACAAACAATATAGTGCAGAGAATCGTGGAAACTATGAGAACGTATCAATCACAGCCCTGGCATGGATGAGTGACCCTTCTTATGTCTGTGCTGCGATGGAGTCATATGTCTAAAGTTACTGTGCTATCAAATTATTCCATTACGTATCTGCCACTTCACCTGTCACTTAAGATTTGTGAAGATTTTACAGAAATGCACGAGACACAAAGAGCATACTCGTCTCATTCTGAGTACATTTCACACCAGTTCATATTGTTTAATAGGCAGCTGAGAGTTCAGACCATAAATCTGCAGTTTCAGAGGTTTTTGTAGCTACAGCTTCTGTTCCATATAATGAAAGTACAAATCAGAAACTTTTATTGAGGTACTTAAAGTGTATTTAAAGCAGCAAGAAAGCTTTGCTTTTATAACTCGGAAATTATAAAGCAGATCCGATCATAGCAGTAGATCATATGAAAAAAAAATGTAAAATAGTTTTGCTTGCTTTATGCACGGTAGAGGTAACGGAGGGCAGGATGAAGTGGAAACTGTAATAGAAAAAGAGATGGAATCGAGAAACAAAATGTTTATTTAGAAAACTTAATTTGAAACTTTACCAGGAACCAGAAGCCTACTGCCTGCACTCAAAGCCACATACTTTTATTTTCTGTTTTTCCACGCTCTCCCAAAGGATGCTCGTCTTGATGTGGGTCCTTGATGTGTGAGAGACAACTACAGGCCATCAACCAGTACATTGCAGTTGCCACCCACACAACATCAGTTTAGGAATGACAATAGGCTTGCTGGAGAAAAATATCCCCGAGGGAGAGAATGGTAGCATCAGAGCCTAAAGCTGCATAATGTAAGATGTAGTCCAGTGTTGTGCTGCGTGTGCACCGAGTCCGTGAAAAGAAAAGTGACAATACTGCAAACTGTAAAAACTGTAAGCGCTAGTGCAACAGTGTGATTGTTTGTAGGCAGCGCTTAGACTCCATCTGGCAAAGTTTGTGTTTGTGCAATTAATAGAACCAAATGGGAATAGCTGTTAAAAACTGTGTCTTTATAGTAGGTGGATCTTTTTAAATGGTATTACTCACAGTAATCATCCTTCAGTATGGTTACTCTGCCCTATAGAATACCAAAGAGATGGCCGGGGATATGGGGATAATAGTGTGACTTCTTGCATGATGATGAGTCTTTATGTGTCTTTATGTGTTTTCTTTATTTGTGTATCGATTGTAATTTTCAGCTGGGGGAAAAAAAGCGTCACAACATTTATTTCCTCTCTTCTGAGCTGCAGCAGCTTGTTGGTTGGCGGCACATCATCTGCTGCCGCTGTTGGTTTTCTCTATTTAGCTCTGTTCCGGTTGGCTGCACTTTGGATTGGGTCTATTCGAACTGGGGCTGAATTTCCCCGGTTCCCTGTCTGATTGGGTCTTTTAAAGAAACCAAAAAAAAAACAACATGCACAGGGTTTTGAGAAGATTTTCGTTTTGGTAGGGTTCAAAATTTGTTGTATCTCAAGTCTGTGGGGACAGAAACATCCATCTAAACTATGTTTCATTATAATTTACTTGGGGACTGTGTACAGTATTTCTCCAGTGGTTAATGTATCATATTTCCACAGTTTTTTTTATTTCTTTTTAAGGGGAAATTTGCTGAGCTATAGAACAGCAACTTATTTTTGCTTCATCTTTCTTTTTTGTTTTTACTTGTTAGATTTCAGTAAATGTAATTTGGCAGTGCTCCAGACTAACTTTTTGCACTGGTCACACTGGTGCACATTACTTTAAGTTTTTTTAGGTGCACCAGCAAGAAAATGAGGTGCATTCAAAATGTTCGACTGTATTGCATTAAACAGTTCTACAGACTCACTTTTCAATTAACTGTCAAAATAGGCAATATTGACTTGTATAGTAAATGATTAACTAGGTCTTAATTTGAATAAGCACAGGACTGGAAACTATTTTTTTAAGTTAATAATGAAAAACAAACATTTACAACAACAAATTTAAATTGTATTTTAGGCAAGTATTTGTAAAGAAAACTATTTATCTAAACTCAAAAATGTTAAGTAATTTTATTATTGACAACAGCACATTAAATATATTCTGCTACACTCATGTCATATTTTACAGATGTTTAAAGGTGCTTTTTGTACAGTTCATTTAGCAAACAGTTTTTTATTATCTTACACTTTACGTAATGCTTACTATCCACTCCAGTAACTCAAAGAAATAATGAAAATAATAATAAGTCCAATTAAAAGGATCTGTGGTGTGACCTTTAAGAAAACACTTTCCCACTGACGAATATGTGGTTCAGCATCAAGGTCCCAGTCATGCACTTGTTTCTTTATTGATTTATTTATTTATCTGCCTATACTTTATTGTTTTAGTGAGTTTTCCTTATTGGAATAGAGGCTCTGAGGACAGGAGATGCTGTATTACTGTACAGACTGTGAAGCCTCCTGAGGCGATTCTGTGATTTGTGATTTTAAGCCGTACGAATAAAATGGACTTGACTTGACTATACTTTACCTCCTCCTTTCACTCTCTTATTGACCGGAGCTAATGTGGAGTTCAGACGGCAGAGTGAGTCAGCTGCTGTCACTTCCTCACTTCTTGCTCTCTCCCTTTCTTTCTGCTTGTTTTGCCTTCATGCCACCCTCTCTTCTTCTCCTCCTCTAATGTCTGGGGCACAGAACTCCTACACATATGTACCCACCTGTCATCACAGGCAGCAGCATTTTAAACATGTTTGTTTTTCCAAAGCAGCTTCTCTGTGGATTCACCCAGCACGGACTCATTAATTTTATCCCTTGATACTGTTCCAGGACTCCTACCAGGGGTGGGCTGGCCCCACTAGGACACAGTTTGCCAGATGGCCAGTAAGGTAGATGTTTTTTTTTTTCCAGCCACAAGCTGAGCTGGCTAGGCCTGCATTGGCTGATCAACCTATAATACAGGGAGATGATACTATTGGTTTATTTTGTACAGCTGTCACGCACTCACTGAGCTGAACCCTGACAAATATGCAAAATGTTAAGCAAATGATCTAGGTGACTAGATATAACAAAAACAAGAAAAATGCATCAATGGCAGGGCCGAAGCCACCACTGAGGACACCTGTCAGTATTTTTTTTTATCCTAAAGTATCGTTTCATTAAATATTTTTCCCCTTAGGCTACATTTCAGCTAGTAAAAATCTTAATACACTGCCAAAAAACCAAATGCATAAAACCCACCTAATTATCGTATCATCAATGTGGCCTCACATGTCAGAGATGCTCATATATTTGATTATATTTGAGCCATTAAAAGCAAAAGTAAAAACCGTTGAAACATTACTGCCGCTTGCAGGTATATTTTAAAAACATGTTTAAAGGAATCGGGGGGTTTCAACATAAGAGGCTGCATCAATCAAAGTAAGTATTTCTAACGGCTAGAAAGGAAGAGGATGACCAGGCAAATGAGAAAAGTAGTGAAGGAGCCTATGGATGCATGTCACAGATTATAGATAACAGAGATGCTACTGTAAATGTAGCCTAGGCTAAAATATGAAATGATATGCGATGAATATAGATATTTTAAGGTCATGTTTAGTCACACTATGAATTAATTATCATTAATAGGCTACAATTTGGATATTTGGATGGATATATGGTAAATAATGTAACTAAACATGGCACTAACATCTTATAACTCATTATGCCAGTATGTTGTAGATGAAGTAAACACCAAAGGTGCTTTGCTACAAGCAGAGACTGCATGAGCAACTATGGATGTAGATCAGGGGTGGGGCAATCCCCGGCCCCAGAGGGCCGGCGCGGGCGCAGGCCCCCGCCCCAACCAGGCAGCAACACACCCAACTCCACCAACGAAGGTGCAGAGTAGCAGTAATTAGTAGAATCAGGTGCGCCCACCGCCCGGCCGGAACAAGGACCCGCAGCCACACCGGCCCCCCGGGACCGGAACCGCCCACCCCCAATGTAGATGTTAAGGTTTTAGCTGGTGGAGTGTCACAGTGTTCCTAGGGACCCCTTCCGCATCCTCAGCAGGCATCTCAGGGTCCCAGGTGTTTCGCCCCTTAACCTGTACACCTCTCCTGAGTGGGGCAGCAAGGGCTGAGTTAGCCTTCACCTGCGGAAGGGGTCCAGCTGTGATTTCTTGACAGCCACAGCCACCTGGAACTGCTTTCGGCTACTGTGGCTATTTCCCTGGTAGCCTTCTGTACTTGTTTGGCATCAAGCCCGATCTTCTGCAGGAAACTGCGAATAGATGTGGCGGGGAAACCACGAGCCCCAACCTCAATTGGGTAGAGGGTGGCATGCCATCCAGCAAGGGTCGCCTCATCTACTATGTCCTGATACTTACCTTTCTTTGCCTGATGAGATATGGCTAGCCTGTCTTCCCAGGGAACAGTGAGTTCGGCTAGAATGATGGACTTCGAGCTCCTAGAAAGAAGGATCATATCCGGTCGGAGGGTAGTTGCCACCACCTCCTGAGGAAAGACCAGCTTCTTCTTGAGATCCACCCGCAGCTCCCAATCTGATGCGCAGTGTAGCATTGATGGTAGGCGGTCAGGTCTTTTTCCCTTTGGGACTTTACTGCCCTCTCGCTGGAAGCTTGTGGGCCTTGGTGGTACTGGTGGCTGTTTGTTGGTGTGGCTTCTCTGTAGTTCGACCCACTTAGCGACCTCGGTGAGGACTTTGTCGTGTCTCCACCTATAGCGCCCGTCTGCCAGAGCTTTTGGGCAGCTGGTCAGAATGTGGTTCAGTGTGCAGAGGCTGGCGCCGCACTGACTACAGGATGCCTCTTCCTCCTTGCCCCAGATCTTCAGATTACTTGGTGTGGGTAGGAGATCAGCCACAGCGCGCAGCAGGAAGTTCAGCTTGCCTTGGTCAGTGCCCCAGAGCTCCTTCCAAGACAATGGTCTCTCGAGCGCCCCCTCCCACTGCATCCAGCGCGCCTGGGAGCCCAGCCCTGCTGCTTTGATTCGACGGTCTTCTTCAGCTGCCTCCCGCACCCTTTGCACCACCAAGTCCCTTCTGTCTCGCATGTTGCTCTTCGACCAGCTCTTGACACCATAGTTGTATATTATATAGAATGCTAAACTCTGTATTCGAAAAATATTGGCTATGGCCCTGTTTGGTCCTGAAAAGCTGTGTGCATGTTTTATGCATTCGTTTGCATGTTTCTCTTGTGCACAGCACAGTGTGTGTGACACAAAGAGAAAAAAAAGGTGGACTGATGGTGGTGAGATGCAGGTTTGAGGTGAGCACATTACTCAGATAACGCTCACAAAACAATACTGCTTGGCAGCATGTCACACGTCGGATTGAAGTTCATTATTCCAGAGATCGACAGGCGCGAGACATAAAAGAAAAAGTTGACTAACTGCCAACCGATATATCTCAGTCTGAAGTCCCCGTCCTTCAACCCATTAACGTTCATCTGGCATCTCCTGTCAGTGTCTAGCGTGTTTACCTGTGTACATGCTGCCCTGTATATATTACTTGGTACATTAAAGGGCCAAACAGTTTATATTTATAATAGGCAGGGATGATAATGTTAGAGATACACATACAACAGTATAATACAGACAAGTGAGTTCCACACTGTTAGAATTGTTAAGGATTATTTCATGATCACAGAGCATTGACAAATCGGGAAATTATGTATTTGCAGTTTTAGGCTATTAAAGCCGATTCTGAACACTATATTGACTACATGCCAGTGATTCATTTATACTGATTCCTTTCACTCCATATTTGCCTAAATGTTACTCATCCTACTTACACAACTGGAACAGGTCATGAACAACAGTTTAAAAATAAATAAAACAATAACACTAATACTATACCATTATCAGTATTCACATTTGATTTTTTTAAGCAACAAGAAGAAACCCAACTGAACACAATTTTTTTTTTTGGTCTGCTTGTAATTATTGCATGCTATGTTATACAAGGCTGTTATAAAGATAATTGGATATACAATTATTGTGTCCTAGGTTGAATGCAATTTTTTTGGGGGAGAGAGCTTCTTCTAACTCACTATTCTGCATCTGCTACAATAATCAATTTATTGCAAGTAGTCTGGATGAAAAAAGTCCCAGGCCACCCCTGCATCCTGCTCCTGTCATGGCGGCACCAGACCCTTCACGGAGCTTTTTGTCCTCCTGATGTCGAGTCTGTGTTTCCTACAGGGCCCTGGGCAAATAAGAGACTCCTTTGGAGGGTTATGTGGGGCGGTTCGTTGCAGTTGTCCCACCACATACTCATCCACATTCCTCTTCTCAGCTCGACACACGGCTCCCAGTGGGCTTTTACCTTTCCTTTACAACTAACTAGGTGATCTGCAGCGCTGACGTGTCTAACTCGGTGGAAATGACTCTTCAAGGGATAAGAAAGCCCTTAGAGATGGTGCCATTTTCTTTCATGAGAAAGCCTCCTGTCAGTGTCACAGCCAGACGAGAACAGAGCGGAGCTGTGAGAGGTGTGAGAGACGCAGCGCTGTCACCCTCAAAGGGGGGGAAAGTTGGGGAGTTCCTGAGGGTCATCCAGAACTCTGCCGACCACCGGGACATGAAAAGAAGATCTGCAGTTTCAGCAGTAGAATGCAAATATGCTCCGGTACATCACAGTATTTTTCTGGTAGCATTAGTTTTCATCCGTCATTGATGTTTGATGATATTAGAAAATTGCAAGGACAAAGAAAGCTGATGTCCTCTTTTCTGTTATTTTTAGACAGATTTTTCTGTGCTCTCGCTCTCTTGGTCTCTCTGTCTCAGTCTTGACCTACATATGTGTAGCACTATGTACATGTACTGGCTTACTGTACTGGTACTGCTGTAATACAAAATTCTGCAGTCATATTATAATATTTTAAAACTAGTACCAATTTGGGTAATTCCATTTAGTGAGACATATTTCATGTTTCATTTCAGGGGGACAATTCTACATTTATCTTCTAACTATAGTTTATTGGGACAATGGGTTTATAATGGACAAGATAGTGTTTTTTCCACAGAACTAGCATTGTAGCATTGTCTGGTGCTGGGGGTTCGGGAGCCCCATCCTTGGGGAGGCTTTCATTTAATAATGCTTTTTTGGAGTCTTACAAATTATATACAACTTTCTTTATAATATACAGTATATAAATAAACCATGCAATACTTTCCTCAGCATTCATCTCTATCCAGTCATCACTCTCTCAACTGTTTCCTCGTTAGCATCAAACAGCAACCGCCACAGCTTGATGTGGAAGTAAAGTATGAATAAAGTGCAATGCCACGGCTACGAGATGCTCTAGGAAAAAAAAACAAAAATCCTTGACACCCGTTCAAATATCATCAACTTTTTTCTCGATCTTCAATGACATTTTTTATCATTATGATCTCAAGCGCTAAATTTGGGTTCTCCGATAAGTGTGCTGGTGGCAATAAGACATCTTGCATACCACTATCACACCCTTTACTGCTGTCAATCCCCCAACTGCGCTGCATACTGTCTATAATATGGATTATATTAGCAGGGAGTAAAAACATTTGTAAACAAATTCTTTAAAGAAAAAGATCACTCCACAAGAAAGAATAGACATTAATTGGATGCAGTGTATTCCTGCAGAACAACAAAGGCCCTCAGGGAAGGCTTGGGTAGAACCGGGTGCCTTCTGCTATAACCATATTGACCATCTGTCTAGGAGTTATGCATTCGACAGTCCCCATGCAAACTACAAAACTGTTAGATCATCTCCAACATACTTTTAACCTGTTTGTTAAACAGGCCATGGTTTTATTCTGCTCTCATACAAAGGAGCGAAATGCTAATGTTGTTGGATGCAGATATATTTCATGCACATTGATGCTGAGAGTAACCACCCTTGACATTGGGCTGTTTTTCTACTTTTGTTGAGAATAATTTATCAGTAAAGGCCAACTTAACTGATGTGGAATGAAACAAATAAATGCATAAATATGAGTGAAAGGGTTCTTAATACTGTTAAACCCACTGGAAATACAGACAACTTTTTGCAGCTTGTTACTTCTAGGCACGTTTCTGTTGTCCTGGTCTATATAAAGTCTACCAGAGCTCACAAACCTCCAACCCCACATAAACACACAAGCCAAATTTACACTGGCTTTACACCTGCCCAGCACTAGAGTCAATTAAACAAATTGGCTGCTATAATGAATAATGTTGAACAAGCTAAAGACACTGATATATAATTCTTTCAGACGCTTGGATTGTAAAGTTTCTCTGTGTATGCTGGATTCAAAAGAAGGAACATGTTTACTACAACATTAGCAATAAGCAATTGATAAGTCAATACTGTAGGGGCTTTGTTGTAAATGTTTCTTTCTGGCTTTTAGAGGCTTAAGAACCTCTAATGCAGCTTTAATTTGAAAGCTTTTTAATTGTGTTATTGTTGTTTTTGCCTGCCTTAAAAACCTTAAAGGTCCGTCTACCTTTCTGTATATTCTGTATTTCCTGACTTCCCTATCCAGCAGTTTCTGTATCCTGATAACATTCATTATTAAACATGAAGTCACCCAGTAGCAGGACATGTAAATCAGAGGGAACGCGAGCTGAAATAAACAGATGAACATACACAAGGATTTCAGTGATGAATAAAACTAAACATAGCATGCAGGCTTGCCTTTCCCTGTTCATGTTAACTTGCACTGCTGTCATCCATTTACAAACAAGAACCTAATAACCATTACTGGTCAGAATTGTCTCCAAGAAAAAAAAAATCGAGGCTCTCTGAATACTCAGTCATGCTAGTGTCACACCTTTTTAGGCTCCACTGAAAACCTTTCTTATCTGGATTATTTTTTTATTCAGAGGGCCTTAATTGGTGACTACAAAGAACATGTTGAACATCAAGCTATAAATGGCCGTATGATGGTCGATCATTTACTGTGTTTCCTAGAAGTGATCAGGTGCTGTTTAATGTTGAGAGCTCCTTGTGCTGGTAAAGCCTCCTGTGGAGGTTTAGTATTAAAGTGTGCTGTTGTTGTAGTAACCTTGCACCTCAGTACTGCGTGGAGTAGAAACATGTTTGGCGCGTATCCTAATAATAATGTGTTACTTGAATCGCTCTGAGTGGTAGCGCTGCGGTTTGCCAGCCACATCTAAGTGAAGCAGTCGGTCGCTTGCAAACAAACAATGAAACACTGCGGCCGGCAGAATGACATGGGAAGCTATCGAGCCACTTTATGTAGGGAAATATCAGTGTTCCTGGAAACTCTCATCACACACTCTGGTTGAAATGCCATTATTCATAGTGCACAGTACAATAAGTCCTTATTACTATGCAGAATTCATGGCTTCCTCAAGTGCTCCTACAATAATAGTTTTAGAAATGTTGCCAATATTGTTTTCCATCTGCCATCGATTTGAAGTGTAATTTGAGCAGATACACCAGACATCCCTTTTGCAATATGAATAAATATTGGTATTGTATTTAGCATTCTGTGTACATTTGTGCTCTAGTGAAGGAATGTGTGGACCATTTCTTGGTCCTATCTGCTTCCTTTGTAATTATCAATTAGACTTTATTTCCCGCGAGAACAATAACTCACTCCCACAGAGTGTGGAAGACCCTGAACAAACTGCTGTGTGTGTGTGTGCGCGCGTGTGTGGGTGGGGGGTGTTGGGGAGCATTATCTCAATACTGTTGCTGCAGAGTGACAGTGAGAAGCAGAAATGAGCAGCTCAAGTGCCAAAATACAAGTAAAGTTTTCCACACACAATATAGACAGAAATGTAACTATATTAAACTTTCATATAAAAAATTATTGTGACCAAAATGATCATGGTTATCAACAATATCGTGATATTACCAGTTGAGTGCCTGTAGGAAGCATGTATTCCTATAGAAAAGTGGAAGCCTAAGTAGATTTGTCATAATGTTTGGCAGACTCATGATAAACCTCTTACTTTGTACTTTTTTTCTGTATACTGTAATGACCTGGGCCTTTATATAAATCGATATAAATGGGTTTAGGGACAGATTCTGTTCTGTTGAAGCAAAATTGCTGTGAAGCAACATGGGGAGGAGCACTGTGTTATGGAGCTTTACACTGTAACTAAAGTGCAGCTTCAAGATAGCACTCTGATATGTAAAACTACAGGGTTTTACCTTTTATTGATAATAATGACATTTTGAACAACTATTAAAAGTTTTCCAAAAAATGATTGCATACCATCGTGCCATATGCAAGCTTTACCCGGAGGTTGATCTGACCAACATTCAGAGCCACAGACGCAGCTGGCTTTATAGATAAATGTACTGGAAAACTCAATGCTTTATTATCTATTTTATATTGTTTTGAAACAAACACATCTTACATTCAAACAACTGTATTTATACAAATTTCTCGTCGAAAACTTTCCGATATTAAGTGAATTTGTGAACATTTCATAATGATATTTTCCTGCCTTAACATTGATTTTACAGACGTTGAGTACATCATAATGTTATCTTATAGAAACGTATGTAAGCTATCATTCTGATGTTTTCAACATCGGATTGGTGGATATTTCTAACTGGCTTGTAGTCCGTTGACCTCTGCCTCTATGAGTGGAGGAGGACTGTCCATCAGCAGGAGACGGCAGAGTTTATTCAAATCAAAGACAGTAGAAGGTGACGTTACTGCATTCTGGCTGCAGCTGTGGCACTGAACTGACCGAATGAGCAATGAAGCAAACGAGGTGATTCATTTCTCCTTCATTTAGTTTAACGCCGGTTGGCCGACGGGTAGTGGCCGCTACTCTCATTAGCAACTTAGTGCCTTCTGCCAAGTCTCATATTCGGACGTTTTCAGAAGGGCGAGGGACGGGCTAAAACAAAACTAACCTGCACGCTACTTCAGGGTTGAAAATCAGAGCAGACAACACTAACTTTGCTTAATACAGGACATTCTAATACAATTTACCCAGATTTTAGTGGAGTAATCACACACGATTGTCATGATAATTAATGTTACATTATATTATATCATAATAATATTACTAACTATCTTGAGACTTTACGATGATTATCATGATAACCGGTAACCATTACATTCCTATACACACTATGTAGGTATTAACATTTTCGTAACCTTGATCAGCCTTTTTTTCCTCTAACAGAAAAAAGGTTGTATATAATTTTGTGTCAGATCTGGTTCAGACCCGTGATTGAAACACTTGTATTACTGCAATCAGACAGCCAAGGTTAATTAGATGACATATGATGTATGGCCTGCCCTGAACTCTCTATATTCCCTCATCCTTTGCCCCATTATTCATATTTTTTTCACAGACCTGAGCCCCATTAAGATGAAGAAGGCCCTCGTCTTCGCTTTGAAGGAGTCCCTGAGGTGCCCCGAATGAAGCCCAAGCTCATCTCTTTCTTTTGAGGAAAAAAAAGTCTAGATTCATGGGTTGATGGGTTTTTCTGTTGAGTGCAGTAGGCAGGCACTTTTGAAAAATGATGCGGCTAAAACAATAATAAAAATAAATAACTTTAGGTCCATCGGGGTACTGTCTGCTTGATATACTCGGAAGTTAGCCGTTATTTCATTTTTACTGCGACTGTCTTCTTTGAGAGAAGTTGCCCTGTATCTACTATTTAGATGCCTTCGGGAAATTGCAGGTGCTTACTTTATTTTGCAGCGATGCTGTGCTGTAGTTATACTATTTCCAATATCAGTTTTGATTCGTCTTTGAAATATAGAGGCATCTCCCAGGTTTCTGCTTGTGTTTGAAGTCACATGAACTGAGATGGACTTGTAATCCAGGTACACTTAAGGAAAAGAGATTGCAAATTAGGGCTAACGGTCATATCCAGGGGAAATTCCAATTAACCCATTGTGCTTGGTTTATTGACTGAGAGTCCTGTACCTATCCTGATACCTGTATTGGCAGGTTAAAGTCTGGTTCCAGTGGGAGTCAGCATCCATCACGGCATCATAGGAATATGGGGTTAACATCCCAGCACGTGGATCTTCTGGGGAATCCCTACCGTCTGGATGGTGGTCTTTCCTCTCTGCTACAGTCAGGAGGAGGTGTCAGATGCATCAGGCTGGTGCTGAAAAGCTCAGGAGGACACTGTGTTGAGCATGACATTGCAATTCTAGACACTGCCTTCTTTTTGAACTGTAAGGGGATGGCAAACCTATAAACATTTTGATATTATTTTAGTTTACTACCGACTGTGCTGCTGTGGTGTTTCTGACATTTTTAAACATGTTTACATTACATTATTATATCACTTACATACTGTGTGTTTGGGCTACAGAAGTACTTGCCTGGCTTTGTGTTTCTGAAGCCCATGGTTGTTTGATTCAATTCGTTTTTCAGTTTTACGCTGTAATCCCTCTGCACTGGTGTGCCGTGTTGTGAATCTAACAAAAACATAACACTTCTTTTGGTAATTTTCACTTTATGCTGTTACCAGCATTTACTCTCAGAGGGTCAACCTCCTATTGTTAAGACAGCGGTTCTCAATCTTTCATCTCAAAACTTCACCCCTAAACTCACACAAATACGATTTTGGCTCTTAGATGTTTTATACAGGAAGAGTAAGAAACTCACGATCAAAATAGATATGCTTCCTGTCATTGTGTTTCTTATGAATGGAATTATAGTGAAAATATATTATTCCCCTTTTTACTGGGGACCACCTGGAACCCCTGGGTGTCCCGGAATCCCACTTTTGAGAACTCCTGCACCAAGAAAGCAAATGCTGCTGCCCAGTGAAAGTTACAGCATGTCAGCTACTGTCTCAATTTTCTCACTGATCAACCCATTCTCCGGAGGTAAATGTTGACAGTGCAATTTGTGCAGATACATTGAATCTCTTTGTTTCATATGTGTCAGATGAACATTTTTTAAAATTTTGTATTTTGATATGTGCATATTTTCACAAATATTTTTTTATGGTGTGACACCGCTGTGGTTAAGGTGTCACCATGTCTGAAACGTTGACATTCAATGTGTGTGTGTGTGTGTGTGTGTGTGTGTGTGTGTGTGTGCTGTCAACGTTTCCCTCTGGACACGAGGCAGACGTATAGAAACCCTGGAAACCACTGATATGTTGTGAACTTGTGTTATTTCGATCCATGTCTATTAGGTGCAACTCATCAGCTGCACTGAGGTGAATACGTTGCAACAGGAATCAAAGATTATCAACAGAAGTCCACAAAGAGGTCATCAGTGATCAGTGCCCTGTACCTGTGGATTTCTGCAGAGCCAGAGTCACTTTGATGATCAAAGTCAGGGAACCTTCTGAACCCGTGTCCAACCTACTGTGTAATAGTGTGTTACACAATGTGTTCGGTGGGTGTCATTTGTAGAATGAAAGTAGGAAATAGAGCAGACTTTATGCTTCAGCATAATAATAATACTGTATCTATACGTGTAATTGCAAGCACTTTTGATGGGGACTAAAGTGGAAAACAGAGATATGAGAGGGGAACTGTGATTGGTTAGATTGGCTGCTTCTGTTTGCTCATACAGCTTTCTGTCGCTCGTATTCTTCTGTTGAGTAATCAGACAAGGTGAGATGACATTATTGGCCTTATTTGGGTGGTGCAAAAATGTTCACAGTGCCGAAACACAAAAGCAATTGCTTGTTTCCACCAGAAAAAGCATCAATTTCATGCCCGGCGCTAAACCCCACAGAAGACAGAAGTCATGTTGAACATGATAGAAGATATGATACATGGTGGAATGAAAAGAATAGTAAAAGTGCACATGCCTCTTCACAGAAATCAGCCTCATTACAGAAATTATGGGGAAAAAAATGATGCATCCAATTCTAAAAATCACAACATATTTTCACCAACTGAAAAACTCCTTTATATAATCTTCAAAGTGTGGGAGATGTGTGTTTGTCAGAGAGAAAGAGGAAAAAAAATAAAGCAGACAGTTTTGTTCATTTGATTGACAGGTCCTAGAAGCATTGTTTAAAAAGTAGAATTATTAAAAATTTGTTGAAAATTGGGTTTTTTATAGTAGTTTAAATGGCACTAGATATTATTGTATAGTCAGGGGAAACATCTCTTCAACTTGCTGAATTCCCTGTATAGGCATCAGTGTGCCAAGAGCAGACAGTCTTTTATTGGAGAAGGGCGGTGACTCTGATTAGTTAAGTTCATATTATGACCACACCTATAAATAACAGCCGTCAGCATCTGGATGGACACACCACTGAAAATGTGCTTGCGCTGTCCCCATGTTTTCTGCGTGCATTTCATCAAAATAAATCCCTATAGGATCCTTAAATTCCAGTTTAACAGTTGAAATTTATGGTGACTGGTAAATAAAAAAAATACTATAATATCTACTGCAGCACTTCGCCTGACAATTGTCTTGGGTGTGCTTGGGACAAAAGACAGTTGAAAGAGTTGAGCATTCAGTCATTATAAAATGGCAAGGAGAGAACACACTTTTTTTTAAATGTAATTCATACTTCATTATCGACAGCTGGGCAGAGGTATAAATATAATATGAGCCTGATGAGACTTCTGGCAGCTGGATAGAGCAGGAGTCCTACCACATGTAAACTCCTTACAGCTAATGTTTACAATTACGGCGGTAGCATATGAAACGATGCTGAGGAGCACCTCTTTGGTATCGGTGCACTGGCATGCGTTTACTCAGCAAACAACAATTTAATTGGGAAAATAATTTTTCAGCTGCTCTCGATTCGAGGGCATCTGTGTGTGTGTCTGTGTGTTTATCCGCGTGTATGTGTGCATTTACAGTGTTTTATAAGAGACTACTGCTAAATAATTAAAACCAGCCAAGGGTAAATTAAAGCACCTACCGTAGCTTATTACTTGGCTCCACTACGACGAGACCACCCAGCACACAGCCTCTTTAACAGACCGTATAGGATTCATTGCATGTGACAGTTGCCATTCTATGTCCTGACACCTAATTGATCTCCATGAACGCTGCCTGCAGAGAGGCCTTCTCACAGTCGCAGGAACTGAAGCGCTATTGACAAAATGTTGGGGAGATTCAGATGGAAGCACACATGAGCACTTGAGCAGGAGAGGCTTCCTTGGGGGCAATCTCCATTCTCAATCAATAAATGGTATGGAATTAATGGGATGGAGCCTGAGGTATCCCTGCTGCCTCTGTTCATGTAAACTTTTAGGTTTGATAGCTCGGCCCCATACATAGATGGGCATTGAGTAGGTAAAAGAACTGATAGGCGAATTCTAATAAAGAATTGCTATTCTGTTACTTACTTTAGGTCATGGTTATGTGTGTGTGTGTGTGTGGTAGATAGATACAGTATAGGGCCATTATTTTGATAGTGCAAAAACAGTTGAAAGCAACAGACCTGTAATTGCTAGTTTCCACCAGGTGCAAGAGTCAATTTCTCACCCAACGTCTGTATCCTGTAGGTAGCCATGACAGCTCTGGCTGAATTTGTGCTAGAGGGAGTATCCCAGGCAGTGGCGGGTGGTCAGCAGAGGGCTATCGCTTAACAAATACAGCCTTTCTCAAGGCTTTTGTTTTTACTAGAAGAACAAAAGAGAGTGAAGCAGTTTGGCCCGGGCTGAACCGATAGAGATTCAACAGCAGGCAAACGACCGCGGACAAGTGCACACCCGGGGCTTCTCGCGGTCCTGTTATGACAAACGGAGTCAGTAAGTGGGATGTGGTGTGAGTAATGGCCGTCACTGCTTCCGCTGCTTGCTGTATCAGCGTCAGCACTGAAACTTTGTGGACAACAATGGGGATAGGAGACCTAAAACACCTGTCGGGGAAAAATGGAAATGACCAGAAAATAGCTGCAGCCATCTGGATGATAGCATGGAACTTTTGTTTTTGTCAAACTAAGCACTGATGAACAGTTAGACAAAGCCTAAAGGATTGATGTTAGATAGCACAAAAAAGAGGGGAGGAAAAAGCAGCACATTAGGTCAACAAAATAACAGTGAAATAACACTGTGATGAGAATATAATGTATATATAATAATATACAGATATTCCGTTGGTTGATGGATATGGTTGTCTCTGTTGAGAACACCGCTATGTTTAAGGAGACTTCAAAAACTAGAGAATGACATACCAGACTGTATGCTCTGTGTTATGAGGGAGCACATCATCAAAGTAGAGTAGTGATTTTATTGGAATCCTAGTAGATGAGACCATGGATGGATTTGTACTCCTGCTACATTGATGATAGAAATAACCCGCAGGAGGGATTTTTTTGAGTTTATTTCAGCTGCAGCTGAGTCTATTGCTGTGGCACTAAAATAACGTCTTGGTGCCATCCTTCCTGAGGATCAGAAAAGTAAGCTCTTCAGCCAGGCATGAGATGGAGCCGGCCTGATGAGGGACACCACCATAGGTGTACAAAGGAAAAAGACAGCAACGTGTGACCTAATGCCCACCACATCCACCGCAACACACGTTATATCAACCTGATAATGCAAGAGGCCACCTGTTATAGATCCAAGGTGACGATTTTTTTTCTTCTCGACTGCCAAAAATCTAGCAGCAGCAGCAGGTGGAAATTTTACAGCTGTGCCATCAACGCCATGTTGGAGCGCCGAGAGGACCTCATTCACTGTTTTGCGACCATTCACTCAGTGACTTTGACCCTATTACTGTCAGAGAATCATTTGTGATGTTATAAGGTCTTTGTTGTTCACAAAACTTCACTCCATTGTGTGGTTGAGCAAAGCAGTGGCTCTCAGCCCGGCGAAGAAGGGTCAGACAATCAGGAAGAGTTTACTCCGTGTAGTATTATTAATTAATTAATTATTAATCTTTCCTTGTGGAAAGTTTTCCAAACTTTTACCAGCTTTGTGTAGTAGGAGAATTAATAACTAATTGCAAGTAGTTTAACTTGTTTGAAATAAGAGGTGAAAACCTTGAAAATCACAGATTACTGTGATTGGATGTTTTAGGTAAAGACTGTGAAAAAGGCTCTAAAGAAATAGAGTTAATGATACTGGTGGAGAAACAAAGGAGTTGACGGTCTTTGATTTGATTGTAAAATCTTAAATATTTCATAACCTTATATACGTTCTAAAGCAGCAAGAATATCAGGACATCAAATGCATCAAATCAAATCAAGCTTAAATAATACTGCTTCTCTTTGTGCATGTGCAATCTTCACTAGAACAGTATAACAATGCATTTCCTAATTATAGCCATTTATTTTCATGTTTGAAAATAAAAATCACAGTTGCATTAATTTAAGGAAAGATACAGAGATCTGTGGTCATTGGAGATACCACATCCTCAACTCAGAATAAAACAGTAGGTGCCCTGATAAAATATATAGGCCACATTTTCCTTCTTAATAACTCTAGTGTCTGTGTGACCATAAAAGCAGCTATCAGGTGTGCAGTGCCATGGTGAATTGTGCCCCCTCCCCCCCTAAAAAGGATGCTGCAATAAAACCACAGTGATATGTTAAGGGCAGGTTAACACCATATGTTAGGTCTGGCTAAGAGGTGGTCTAAGGTGCAGCACATTACGCTGTGCTGGTGGGAGTGCAGCAATCAGTATGATGTGCTTGACAGATGGTTGACAGGCAGGTGCACCCGTTTCATGGCCCAGAAACTAAAACGATGTGAAAAAGTATTTGTGTACGTAACAAGACGAAGTAGAACAGGGAGCACTCTGCACTTTAAGCCTTTGTATACAGTGCAGACTGTGCACCTGAGAAGCAGAGTTCCATCTGATGATTTCCGAAGCTTCAATTTGAATTTCCTTAGGAGAATTTCTTCTGTCCTGTTATAACAATAATTTTGTGCTGCTTAAATGTGAAAGGATATTTTCTTTATCCTTCATATGTGGGTGATCTGTTATGTTATTTGATGCATGAAGTGCCATAGTGTGGATGAGGGTAAAAAAGCTTTTTATTTCAGAGAAGTGTAAATCATCTGCGGTGATACTCGTGCTTCTGCTAGTGAACCAAAGCAATTCCACAGACACCTGTCAATTTTAAACTCAACTCAAATCTCAACTCAAAGTCTGCTTACCATCTCACCGTGATTGTAGCATACTGCTGATAAAATGGACGCTTGGATGTTACAGATGGCAGGATTATGGCAAAAAAAAAGAAATCTTACAGCACACATATATATTTTGCTTTTCATATATTTTTGTGATATATGAACATAAGTGGATGTCTGTCTTTATGATCTGTGAATTTTATTGATGTTGTATATAGTTGTTTTATACTATACACATCAAGAAGTCAGAGAACAGGGAAATAAGGTGGTAAAAAGTCAGATGTTGCACTAAGCTCCTATCACCTCCTGGATGCAAGTGGCAGTGGGTGACACATGTCTTGCCAAATACCAAGATGCAAGCTGGAAGCACAGCGTGATGTGGCTTTCAAAGGGAATGAGAGATGACACTCTGATCAGTTGAGTTCATGTTAGGCTTAGGTGCTTTGCACTCACAGTTAGCATGTTGCATCAAGCTGTACACCGGACTTACTATTAGCAACATGACATGGACACACCTACAAAGTAAGCCTTGTGCCATCTGCAATGCATTTGCATTGTCTAAATAGGGCCAATGGAGTTACTGACAACCAACTGTACATACGCTAAATCCTGTTCAATGTAACAAACTTGCAAAGTGCTTCTCCTCCACTTCCCCTCTCATGTTTTCTCCTCCAGAGTGTCCCCGTGGCAGAGGAGTCATTAAGAAACGGGCAGATGCACTCTGTCAAGGTGGCCTCAGAGTCCCTTGTCCTCCAGGCTGTGTCTGGTTGAGCTGGACATGCACATTGTTGCTCTGACATAAAGCATGGATACAACAAGAGATGAGACAAGGTGAAAAAGGAGGAAGGAGTGGAAGGAGAGAAATAGATATCAGTGGTGGGACACATTGGTAATGAGAAAAACATTGGAAAGGACATAGAAGGATAGATGTGTGCAGTCCAAACTATTACTCATTTGAGGTGTTCCTGGGATTTGCCTGTCTATAATTTGAGCAGAGCAGCTTGAGTGTGCACCCATTAAGGCAGTCACAGATAACCTTTGGCTTTATTCAAAAGTAATTATTCTATTCTTGTTATCTTAGATATTGTTATCCATTAGAGAGATGTGATTACAACAAATGTGCTTTAGTCTGCTGCCAAAGTCTAAAAGATTCATGAAAATTCGTCATAAATTATTTTAATTTCACTGTTTACATTAGGTTCTTGTTTATAAGTATATGACTAACATTCTGTCCAATGGTATAATGTTTCTTATGTTTCATTTTGGTTGTAACATATTCTTTATAAACAGGAACATCAGGCTTTCTTTGTCTGTAGTTTCTAAATCCTGTTGATAAATCCAGGTTGTAAGAAGTAGACACAATTGCTGCAGTGGTATCTCATTAGTAATCCTCTAATGTATGTATGCTATTGCAAAGAAATCTGTCCAAGAGATGCTGTAAACCTCTTAGAATACCAAAAAATATAGCCATGTTATTATTAGCACATTATTATAGTCAAATACCATTAAAGCATGTTTTAATCAAATACAGTTTAACCTTTCACCATTTCATATACGTCTTGCTAGCTTGGTATTTTATTTTTACAGTATGTTTCCTGGCCAAAATTGAATTTTCACAGTAATGTGTTCCTGATTATTAAATGATGATAATTATCTCTGATTACAAAGGGGGGGGCATGTAGTTTGTCATGAATCATTCCTGCTGGGTTTAATAAGCTGCTCTACTTTAACGGAAAACAGAAGCTGTGCATTAATGTTATTTTCATGTTAAGTTATCTACACTTGTCACAGCGGGTGATTTGCAGACGCGATTAACCCAAACATCTTTGCGTCCACCGTCAGTGTAAATGTGTTCAGTTCCACACCGCCACCGCGGCAATGACGGCGGTGCTCGCGAGCGTGACACATAAATCAGCTGCTGGATTTGTCTATAGACCGTGCACATTGGAATATGTCCCAATTCTGCCCTGCACAGCTACTTTTTTAGTATGAGTGCTTTGGAAGAAGCTATAAATGCATGATAGATACTGTATGAGGTAGTGCAGGAGCACAGTATCCAGCCCCAAAGGGGAAGTTTCCACAACACATACAGTAGAACGACTGGCCGCTTCTGTATCAGTGCCAGTTGTCAGAGCAATCAGGCAACCAGCTGGACTATCATTTGGTGCCACCGAGGTGGTTTTAAAAGTAATAGGATTTCTTGCCCTCCAGAAACAGACTAGTCTTTCTGTGTGTGTGTGTGTGTGTGTGTGTGTGTGTGTTTGACCAAGAGGAAGGAGGCATAAGGAAAGGAAGTCCGGGACAATGTGGCACTCGCTCCTGATTGAAAACAAACTCCTCGTTTCCCCGCAGGTGGAAACACATTTTTACTTCCAAAATCTTACACATTTTTATTATGGCTTTTTGTTTTTTTCCCCTTTCAACTTAATTCTTTTGAACACAAAGATGGAGTATGTAACTTGCTTGTATGGCTGTGTCTGACTTGTCCTTTTGCTATTTGTACTTAATTTCTGCATGTTCACATGAATGCAAGTCTTTAACTCAGGAAAATATGCACACATTCACACACATGCACTTGGCTTACATTGCACACACACTTTCGGTGTAATTTTAGTCTTTGGAGGGTGTGTCAAAATGTGTCATTTCCCATGGAGATAACGGAGTTATGTCCCTCCACTCAAAATCTTATTTTTGTGACTCTTGAGTTTTATTGCTTCAATTTGATTTTCTTACTGATCTCTCTCTTTTTTTCCTCTTGCTGTTCTGCCACAATATTCTAGATAGGAGAAAATCTGAGCTGATACAGTTTACTTTACTGTGCTCAAAGCAAAAAGCTCACGGGCAGCAGCAAGTCCTCTGTTAAAGCGACATGCTACTTTTTCTAACTGACACTGAACAAAAGAAAGAGTACTGCTAACTATGAATTGTTGGTTAAAAACACTTAATCTATATTGTTATTTACTGTGTTTTATTTTTTAAATAATTTTATGTAGTGATACAATTAAGATGTGTAGAAAACATTTTTGCATTATACTACCATGCTTATGAAAGGCACAGGGTTACACATAAGTTGTTATTATGAAATTTGTTAATAGTTTAATTGATTTTTATTCTGTAGTGTTTTTTCTCTGTTCAGAAAACTCTTTCATATCTAGTTTGCACTGATTTACAGTCCATAGGAATATTCTCCCCTTATTGTGACCGATGAAGCCATTTTCTTCTCATTTTCCTAACCTGAAAACTATGAAATCTTGTGATTAATTAGTAATGTTAATAATGATGTGAACATACAGTTTGATCAGACAGTCATTTACTGTTATAAAAAAGGATCAGCACGATTGTGCTTCATCAATTTTGTACCAATTAGGTTTCCATGTGACAGTGTTAACGGTTGCCTCACTAATTTAATACAAGGACTGTGAAGTGTGATATAGCACATCTGTTCTTTCTTCTTCTTCCTTCTGTTTTCCCCAAAAGCTTGATTCTATATTTCATACAGGTGTTTTGGGGGCACTTTAAAAGGAAGAAAGCATAAGTTGTTGGTCATTGCCTCTATGGGGTCATGGGTTGGTCATGGATGTCACTGAATGGTTGGACAGGAGTGATTGACTGCTGATGAAATGTAGCTGTGTGTTAGGATAAAATCAGAGTCCCTTGGGTGGTGGAACTCAACGACTTATTGATTGATTGATTCAAGGTGCTTCTTGTGTGGATTGACTGGAGCTGGTTGCGTTAGTGAGACACTCAGAAAGTCGCCCATTGGGAAGTGTACTGTGAGATATACCCATTACATGATGGAAAGCAGGTTATTTAGCTGGAGCTCATTTGGATTCTAGTCAAGTGAAATTTATTTAGAAAGCACATTTAGAAACAACTCACAATGTCCAAAGTGCTGTGCCGACAGTAACGTACAGTGAGGTTAATGGCTGGGTGGGCAGCATCAGCCAGAACCTAAATCCTATAGTACAATCTGCAAGTGCATTTTGCAGCTGCAATCTAAGTAGAGAAAAGAATCAAGATCATTTCAACAAGCTATTCAGCGCATCACTGTTAAAATTAGCTGCCATTTTTTCATGTCAACTAAGTCAAGGAAAGCAAGCTCATTATTATTTTTTCGAATCTGTCCTTCATTTGCACAGTGACGTGGTCAAGGACATTGTAGTAGATGCTTGGCGATTCATCGCAGTGCGTATTATCTATTTCACAGAATAGGCCAAAGACCAATGCCTAGTTGTGAAGAACATGACAAAAGCCTGTCACATTTAATATGCCACCATAAACCATCAGGAGAAAATGCGTAGGAACTTTTGGTATCTAGAGATGAGATCAGAATTTGTAGTGAAGGCCTCACCGTTGCTAACGTCAGCTTGCAACCGCCTGACCTGAGCTGAGCATGGTGTGAAGCAGTGATGAAGCTATTTATTTAGCAAAGCAAGGGGCCCTGATTCTTAACAGTGCTAACATGGTCATATCACATCAGTTCATGAGCTAACAGCAGATGCCATCCGAGGGTGCAGCGCTGGGAATGAGGCTCATGCCAGGGAGAGAAGGGGGTAAAAGGAGCCCTCCAATCTGGTGACCCTGAACCTGCATTGATTTGAGCCTGGTTGGCGAAGTGGTGTTGGTGAAATGAACAGACATTCTTACCAAGATCTTTATATATATATAGATGAAAATAAACACAACAACACAAATGGTGGAGCTGCTTGTTGATGTGGAGCACCAACGTCACAGGTGTTAAAGAAGGCACAGCACAGAGTCTAAGTCCTGAGTCTCCTCAAGTAGAACCATCTCTCTGAGAAGCTGCTTGTGGCTTTTCATCACCAGCATCTTTAAAGTGTGTGGTACACCAGCTGATAAGCAAACGAGAAGAGCGTCCTGCAAAGGGTCGTCATCACCACCCAGATAACCATCGGCTGCCCTTTACCTACCAACAAAGAAGCCCAGCATTTTTTCCCCACGGATTGGAAACCCAACCATTAAAAAGTTCTGAATCAAATGTCTAGATTGGCCGGTGAGCTTATTTGGGAGCCACTGCTCGATCCGTCTACACGTCTCAAGTCTCTGTTACTGTGAGAGGCTCATTCTGTTCTCAGAGGCTGTTCTTATTCGCTGAACTGAACTAAAATACAGAACGTGAGGATTCAAAAATGCTTCTGTATCGCCAGCATTTACAGTTCCCAGTGACTAGTGAGTGTCTGCCATGTACTTTGTCTTAGTGGACTAATTGCCATGGAAGAAAATGTGCTTTATTGTATTAATGTTGGTTTTAATTACCTGTAACCTTTTTTGTTTTGGAGCAATTAAAAATCAATTAAAATTAATATTTAATATTTATAAATTCTAAACTTCAATTGTATTAATTAATTAGTCATTTATGAAGAAAAAGATTGATAAATTGACTGGTTCAAGTTTCTTAAATGTGACTATTCTATTCATTTTGAATATGTAATGTAAGGAATGAATGTCGAATGTGATTTCCTTGTTTTATACTTTTGTTAAAGACATCAACTTGAGTTTTTTAATATTTTGTTTAAACCATAACAATTGGCAGCTGATCCTAAGAGATAATTAAAAGCAATTTTAATTGGTGCCCTATAGTAACGTCAGGAATATAATTGACTTTGACCTTGTCCAACTTTCAACTACATAAGTGACGAAAGAATGATATTAGACAGATGGTACAATTGTTGAAAAGTCCCACACCTAATTATAGACTTGTCATCCTCTGCTGCAGCGGGAAAGGCATTTTTTTGGGTGAAGCCAACATTGCTGGCCATTGCTCTCTTGAGAGAGTTCTTCTTAGTTCTTCTATTTTCTGCTTGGATGCGTGGCAGCTATAACAGGGAACGCTTCAAGAGTTGAAGGGGTGAAAGAGGACAAGAGACCGGCAAACCATCCTATGGTCTCATTTGTAAATTCATCCAGGTGTCAGTCCAGGTGACACTCTCATTTCTTAGATTGCTTTCAGTTGAGGATGGTGGAATAAAATGATTTATCGTCACTTGGCCAATCCACCAGTACCATGTGAAATGCTACAAAATCCTAAATGTGATTATTCTCTATAGAGGTCTCCATGGTGCTGCCATCACACCAGCTCCTAGCGACTCACTCATTATTGCAAGTGCCCTGAAACGATATATAATATTGGTAATGTGACAGAAAGCTGGGGTTTACTAACCATGACCATGATTATCCCCCTAACCACAACCAGTTATTATTGTAACCATGACAACAAAGCCTAATTTCTAAAGGGATTCGTCATTTTTAACCCTAACCGCCATCTTTTAACTTTAATAGAGTACTTCCTTTAAACAAAACCATGACCTTTTTCTACACCTGCCTGAATCATCAACATATTTATTTTTCAACAGGGATTTGTAAAACTCTTTATGTTATACTGTAATTATAGTAGTTTGCTAGCTTAGTAGAATGTATTTGGCACTGTTTACTGAATATACCATTGGACATGTTGAACGGCTATATTTTTTGTGAACAAATTTTATTGAAGCAAAATGAAGCACCAAAGAGAGTCAACCATTAAAAAATATATATGATATTACATATGGTATAGATATTACAAAAGCCCTAAAAGGACATAGAGAAAACATACATATAAATAAAGAGATAAATAAACGTAAAATAGATATTTCAGGTGAGCACAGGAATTTTTCTGATGAATCTGAATCTTCTGCACAAAATGATAGTACATGGATTTTAAAATGTATTCTAATGTATTTAGAAGGGGAGAGAAAGCACAAAGCACACAATAACAACAGAAAGAAAAAAAATAAATGCCTGCATCAGTGGATTTGACATCTGATATGGGGTCGGTTGGATTTTGGTTATTATGAAGGGGGGGTCTCAACCTGCTTCATATAACATGTTACAGGACTTTTCATGATTAGGAATAAACACTTCACTCTTTAACTGTGGCCTAAAAGGCTTGAAGTGAAGCGCTGAAGAACAGAGACAGAGTTAGAGCGGCTTGTCTGTGCTGTGTGATGTCTGCAGTGGTCATTAAGAAGAAATATGAAGTGGTGAGAATATTATTATAGTGCTTAGTGCACTTTAGAGGAAAAAGCCTACCTGTGTCCAAGAACACACCATACATATACATTGAAGCTCTAAATTACCCCTGTCAAATACAAGGGATTTCTTTATTTTTTCACTTACATATTAGTAGTTTCACTTCAGTTTTTACTAAAAGTGGACACAAAAGAAAGTCTGAGGCCATAATTGATTTGTGTTTCATAAGAATGTGTAAATAAATGGAGTGAAAACAAAAAATCACAGCCAACAAATGACGTTGATATAGAAAGCTCCTGGCAGGGCATGCTTTGTGAGGGAAATCTTTCTTTATATATGTACACTTTATAATTGAAAGACTTTCCTTTGTGTCCTATTTAAGTAAAAACTGAGGTGAAATACTAGTTCAAGATCAAGAAATCCCTTGCATTTGATAGGGGTATGAATATTTTTGGGCTTAAGTGTACATGTATTTGACACTGTCCCATAGCTCTTCTGTTGCAGATTTGGAAGCATTTCAAAGGTGCAGGTTTAACCCTGTGAATGAGGTGAAAGTGAATTAACTTGTGGGCCATGTTTCTGACATATATAAAGGTAATCCTCCAAGTTTTGCCTATTGAATGGGTTTATAATGGCTTAAAGTCTTGTTACTACTCCACTAGGTCAGCCAGATTTGGGTACAGTTCAAGGATTTCCAATATGATTTTGAAAGTCTAGAGGAAAAACATAGGATTAGGTCAATTACAGAGTTTACACCATTCTACATTACAGCTACACCGGAGCCGCTGGAAGGGGAGCTCCTGATGTTGTGATTAGGAAATAAACAGATGTGGAAACATCTCAGAAAAAACTCTCTACTGTCCTGTGAGTTCCACTGGGAAGTTTGGAAATGTTGTTGAGTAAATTGACACCAGATTCAACCAGAGAAAAACATTCGAGAAGATGAAACGCATGGAGATCCACCAGCCCCCCAGAGGCTCAAACTATGTTGCACAGGGACTTAGTTTCTTCAGTAGGTCTCTCTATTTTCAGGAATATGAAGGCTATTAAAATCCTTGTACTTTATATCTTTCTAGAGGACTTCTTGAGGGCGACAGGTGATGAAACCCAGACGGGGAATTACTTTATGCTCCGCAGCATTATATGTTGTAGTATCTGTACTGAGTGAAAGGAGGTGATAGGTTATAAATATAACTGCAGTTCCCTTAAAGGAGGCACAACAATAGCTGGCCCAGTTCATGACTCTTTAGAGGTGCTGATAAAATACAGAGCAGAAATGAGAAGAATACTGTGTACTTGACATAAATATGTCCACAGTGGAGGGCAAGGCCTCCCATAATATACAGCACTTACTGATCTGACAGGCATGACTGCAGAAACTGGGTCTGCAAAGTGCTTCTAGTCCCACAGGCACATGGTGTCCTGACCCCTCTTCATCAAGTTAGGCTGAGATTCACAACACATTGATCTCTGAAGTCCTAGAAATAATTGGTCGTGAATTTGTTCATGAAAAAGACAGAAGAACACAGGATATCTGTGTTGCTAACAATATACACACATGCACAGAGAGATAAATCAACACATGCCGGGGCTTTTTAAGTGCATTGAGTTTCCCTGAGGTGGTGTTCTCCCCATCTTCAGAATGAAAAGCAAGCATGCAGACTGATATGATGCCACAAGAAGGTTGACTTGAAAATATTTACACTTTGCAGACACTATATATCTTTTTTTTCCAATTAAAATGCAAGATGTCTACAAATACCTACCTAACTAATGTGTGTTAAATATTGTGTTAGAGTAGATTTTTAAATTATTTTATTAACTTTTACTACACATTACTCTTTTAAAATACTGTTTGAATTACATTCAGATTAACAATGAAAATATGAAGATCATCACTGTGTTGATATATTATTTCAGCAAAAATACATTCATAGCGAGTGCATCTGTAGCACAGTGTAAAATATTCATAATGTGCCACTAGTGATTTTGAAGGCTGTTCCTTTAAGCTGTTTACACAAATCTACTCATAATTGTTTTCAAAATGTCTGTCATTTTTTATCAAGTGCTTTAATGAAATATGCCTTATGATAAAAGTTGTGATTTCAGGCTGCATTCCCCCTTGCTCGTTCTTTACTAAAAATACTCAACTTCTGTTTGTCTTCTACACTTGAGCCTTCTCCTTAAAGCTATATTTGACTAATAAAATTCCTTGTTTCTGTGTCGTTTCTAAATAGATAAATTAATACATTTTAAAAAATGCATGCTTTTTTCAGTCTGGCAATGCATGCATGTGGTTGTGTTCTGAAAGGTGTCCAGCCAGCACAGGGCCATCATTATATGCCATGATGGGCAGTACATAAACTGTGGAGGCCACATCTTTTATAGATGTCAGGGACTGGCTGCAGAATTGTATCTGTGGTCTGCTATTCCGGTTGTTAGACTGCTCAGCTAACATCACTGAATCATTTCTTACATGGAACAATGGATCTCTCAGGATTGCAGGAACATTGTACACCTTTAAGGGAATGCAAGATCAGGACAGGTGGATAGAGAGCTACGTGGCTCTGGACTGGTAGTCTGCAGGCTTAAACCTAATCATGAAGGGTCTGGGGTGTTGACTGAAGCCTAGAGAACAGGCTGAAGTGCTGGCCGAGATGCAGAGTGTAGGCTATCATGCTGGTGGCTAACAGTGTCGGGGCCTGGATGGAGTACAGCCGTCAACCTCTCAGCCAGAGCAAGATTCTCTTCATGGATGGACAAAATAAACTCAATCAGCTGCTCACCATCAGAATCACCTGGGTGATTTAAAGGCCTAAATGAGAACCTTCAGTCTCTGCTTGGTCCACGGCCATTCAAAATGTAGTGTAGGTAGGTGGACCTGAATGCAGGAGACAGCAAGCGGTAGGAACCAAAGAATCAATATGTACTGTATTTGTTAAAGATAGGAACAGGACTCAGGAGTGCAGGCAAACAGATTTAACAAATTATCCAGCTAAACTGAACAATAGGACTAAAATACAAACTGAACTAATGGGTGAATAGGGACCAGATGACTAGACAGGAGAACAGGCAAGGAGCTGAGTGGCTGGGGAAAACGCTGGGAGCAGGGCAGCACTGATGAGGCTGAGGCAGGGAATATCTGAGGTCTCCAGGCATGTCACAGAAAGCAAAGATTTATTTTCTTGCCAAATACAATAGTCTGTGATTTCAGTAGTTCCCCTCTGATTAAAAGCTTTTGCCGTTTCCCTTTTTCTCTCTGCACAGGTTTAAATTTGATTTGCTGACACAAGCTGCATGTCTGCGTCTTTATTTGGACCCACTTTTACATATCAAGGAGCTTGTAGCAAAATGAAACCTTTAATGGGTCCTATATAGTTAAAAGGGAGATTTTTCATATATGGTATATGTTATATATAATATGAATACTTTTTATATGTGGTATATTAATAGATATTGTCACATTTTTCAGGATTTGGGAACTTGTGATGTCACTTCTATACAGTCACTGCCCACTATTCCATTCATAGCAATTTATATCAACTAGATTAGCGGATAAGCTTATCAATAAGTAAATATGGGATCTTTAAGGTATTTTCACACAGAATGCAAAACTAATTTCTTCTTGCATTATTTGCACAAGTTTGACTTCCGGGTTGTTTGTGGATGTGGTATGAGGAGACTGCTTTTATTTTTCTCCAGCTTCTCTTTCCTTTTTTCTGTCTGTTAAAACATGTTTATATATATATATATATACACACACACACAGTATACATTGGACAAAGGGCATACACACCCACACACGCAGGGTCCCTGTGGCCGTACTCTCCATCACTCAGAGTTATGGAAGCTACACTGTGTCTTCCGGAGCGGCCGCAGACTCGTCCCCATAGACCTGTCGTACATGGTTCAGTGCCTCATTTTCAATTGTTCTTTAGACCCTCATAAATCAGTTTTGAGAGTGCGTGTGTGTGTGCGTGTGCGTGCGTGCTTGCGCATGTGTTGCGATCTCTGCCAGCTGTTAACACATTAACAGCGTGGACTTGGACAACTTGACCTCCGAGCATGAACCTGCCATGTTACTCTTCATTTACACCTTTTGTGCATGTGTCAAAGGCTGAATTGCATGAATTTATACAGGGGTATTTTTTTCCTCTTTCACCTTTCTGCTTTCCACTTTTAAATTCGAACAAATCTAGGTATCTTTCTGTTTCTTTTTCTGTTTCTGTACCTTTTGGCTTTATTATTTTTTTTTTACAGCTGCACAAGCAGAGCCCACAAAAACAGGACCCTTATTTGAACAGACCAGCAATGGAATAACTTAAAACTTCCATACATTTTATTCTAGAGAGTTGATTCATGTCCACAATTGTGTATGATAATTTACTGGAGCATCTGACACCAGAAGGACTCCAGAGGTTCTGATAATGTTATGTAACTATGAAACAAGGAGTCTGACTGTCTGCATTTTGCATATCTAGAGGACCGTTCCTCCAGCATTGCTTGAAGAAATGTATATAAAAATAATTTTAAAACACCATTGCTTCTGCTTCTTCACAAGGCAGTGGCACTCTGCCATTGCAGCCCATGTTATGGTCGTATGGGGGATTAAGATGGAGAGCAGTTCGTCGTCGCCCACCTGTCAGCGCACGGTTTCCGTAGCCCCGAGACGCCGCCGCACATTCCATCTGCCGGACCACGTATGCAACACACTCGCGGCACACGGATGAACACATCTACATTTGTTATTTGGTTATTTTACAACATGGGCACCGGGCGTGAAATTGACAACAGCGGCGGTATTAACTAGCAATTACATACGCGTTAGGCCTTGCCTTGTTGAACGGGCACTTCACTAGTTGTGATAAAATTACAAAATACCTCAGCACACTGGGGGGATTTACTGTGTGTGTGTGTGTGTGTGTGTGTGTGTGTGTGTGTGTGTGTGTGTGTGTGTAATGGGGCAGGGTCAGGAGACAAGAATTGGACTTCACACTATGCATTTTTATATTATATATAATTTTGGACTATTATTATTACAATATTTATAAAAAGAAACAATACACGCTGTAGTTTTTCCACGGTAAGTACAAGTAAGCATTGTTTCCTGAAGTAATCCTAATGAATATCCTCACTGCAAACATATGCAAAAATGTCACTAAAACAAATAATATTTCTGACACAAAAGTATTGAGTGATGTGTAGAAAGAATGAAGAACTCGGACATCAGTGCTGCCCTCCGTTCCGCGGCTGTTGTTTCAGCCTTTAGCTCAGTTTTCAGGAGTTTGACTAGTTCTGATATTGGCAAGCTAAGTGAACAGCTAGTATATATGCATACAGCTTCAGTTTGTTGGACGCTGGGGACCAAGTCGTTTGAGATATTACTTGTTCACTCTTGTTGAACAGGTAATTTGATCATTGGCAATCAAAATACATTTTCTTTATGAGACCATTTTAGTCTATTTTTTCATTATAATTGTCACCAATGTGGGCAAATCTAGTCAATTGAGAATGACATTGTTTTTATTGCCTTTCAAACAGCAATTTGTTGATGATCCCTCAGTGAAATCCCCTGTAGTTAGAGTGAATGCAGGAAGGTAAGCGCCCTCCTACTACCAGTACGGGGTGAAATAATTTTTTTTTTCATTTTCGAGGATGCAATGCCCCCAGACAAAGCGCAGCCCGTAGCAAACATCTATGGCCTATGCCTCTAGTTCTGCCTACACGTTACATCAGAGAAAACACAAGATTTGTAAGGACAATTTGCAAATCCCAGTTGCTTCAGCAGTTTTCATAATGTCAAACTAGACAACACCTGACTGCTATCATTGTGGCTGCTGAGCGTTATGTTAAATGACAAAAGCACCACCACACAACCTGTATTTAGAAAAACTTGCAGCATCAGCAGTTCAGCCTCAAATAGTGGGCATGGATCCAGCTGTCAAAGCAATAATTCAGCAGAATGTTCACCACAATCAGACAGCTGTTTGTTTGCTTTTTGAGGCATGTCGCCACCGAAAATACAATGAATCCACTCTGGACTTGGCTTAGGATTAGGGTTGGGGTGCTAGTGCCGCTTCTCAATGAGAGGGAAAATGGCTGCAATCCTGAGAACTTTCTGGAAACGCCTTTGAGGAGTTGGTGGCATCCAGATCAGAGATTCACATGTTTGTTTTTCTTTTAATCTTCTTTAAAAGAAGATTAAAAGAGTGAGACCCAGGTACTTAACATCTGTGGGTGTGTTCTAGGGATGGGATGGTTAGTAAGTTTTAAGCTGAAGACATGATTTTCCTGAAGTCGTAACCCTAGTATGTTCATGAAAGTACCTGGAAAAGTACCTTTTGTTGGTATTTCATGTAAATGACAGTCATTAAGGTGATTCCTGGAGAAGAGCAGTTGTTAGGGTTAGATGTAACCCTGGTGAATGATGATCATTGAGAGTCCTCTGAGGTTAAGCTGTTGATTCTCCTTGGTGGGTCAGACCACAACAAAATGAGTGGGTGGACTATCAGCAGACACAACCAGAATGCACTGAACATTGTTTTTCTTTAATAATAGGGTCCCTTTAAAACTTCTCTTTACTGTTGCTTCACTACTGGTGATGCATCCGTCTGCTGCTGTTCTCATCTCTTACATGCTGGTGAGGTTAGGAGGAAGTCAGGGATGTTAGTTTGTGTGTTGTAACTGGGACTTTACAGAATGCTTTGAGAGCAAAATCCATTTTCACATATTCATATATGGACATTTTTTACCCGGGCGGAACTAAAGCTGCTGGCAGAGAGGCAGCTGTTACAGACCAGCAGCCAGTCAGAGGTACAGCTGCACACCTGAGGAGAGGACAGAGAGGAGACGCCGCTGTGTCAGTACATGACACCACGTCCCATTCTCACCAACCCCAGTCAGCTGCTGACACGTGGTTTCGCGTTCGTCCTGATTATTATGCACAAAGTGGGATGTCAGCGGCGGCGTCCATCACTTAGCAGCAGTGTCTCTGTTGGAAGTGAACAGGGGGAAACCCAGTTTCCACCTTTTAGTGTTATCTCACAAAATGAAGTATCTCCTCTGGCCTCTGTCGGCCCTTCCACCCCCATCGCAGGATAATGTATGTTCCCAAAGCGCTCCAACAGCCCTTTAGCCTTTAATACAAGCTGAAATATTTTCATTCCGTCCAATCTCCTCTGTGGGTCTAACTCTACCTCCTCCAGTGCACCTTGGGGAGTTACAGTAATGCAAGTATACCTCCTTAAAAATGTAACTATGTTAGGGTTTCACACGGCCAATCAAATCTGCTGTGGCAAAACCAATGGAATTGCCGCAACACGATGTGATTCTTCTTGCTTTGGCTAATCACCACATTTGTGGCAAACCACTTTGTAAGATGAACGCCATAAGGTAGAGTAGTGGCTTTGCAGCATTACAACTATTGTGCAATGTTTTGGCACCAAGCTTTAAACACATTAATCTGCATTATGTTATTATCTCATCACCACCTTAAACAAGACGCCTACACCAGCAGCTATTTTTGGTCTGAATCCCTGCTATGTGTCAGCTATGCTAATTCCTTTTTATTTTTTCCTATCCCCTTCTCGCCTCTTGCACATTCTTGGATGAAATAGGTTGTCAGACTGATGTAGATCTTTTCCACTGATACAACAGCAAGTGATTGAAGTCCAGATTTAAACCGCCATCAAAGATTCACTTATTTCACTTATTTTCTGGATGTGCATTTTAGAAGAGATTTATTTGGAAAAGGGACTTACACTTGCATCATTTTAAAAGGTGGTGATAATATTTTGGGCCATTGGGCATTTTTCTAATTGAATTAACATAGTTAATTTTAAACAAATCATCTTATAGGATGAATGTAAATATTTAAAGAGTTTCCTGGCAGACAGGTTTCTATCTACGTCTTTTAGGCTTACGTCGTTGTGTAGAGATGTTTGAAGGGATAAATGCTGAATAGCCTTTATTAAATGCAGGTAATCTTCTACTAAGGAACATTTTCTCACATTTTCATGCTGTTAATTGACCTATCAGACCCATCAGATTAGATGCAGTTTTTCTGCATGTGTGTTTCGATTCCTACTTTGTGTCACATGAAGCAAAATATTGTAAAATACAACATCATTGTCAAACAAATAACCCAATCTTGCCCAGTTTGTACCCAGTTTTTACTTCTATACTATGCATCAACCATTGATGCATAGTATAGAATTATTGTTATAAAATTACGATGTAGAGATTACATTTTTTATATCACCATCATGGATTGTGGTTCATTGTAATACGCATTTATATTTTTGATCATATCATTTGATAGCAAATCTGTCTAAACGACATGTGAAATCAAGAGCAAGTCTCATTTACTATTGATGAAGACACTACATTTCCACATGATTGGAAATGCACTGACTCCTTGTAACTCCTTTCTAAGTGCCTTTTTTTTAATTGCAGCATGTAAAACGCAAGAACCACAGTGTGGACATTTTCTTCCATAACAAAAGCCAAAACGCCTTCTCTGTGTGGGTAAGTATACCTTAACTGTGTCAAAACTATAGTTAAATTTCACTGTGTACTATGATTACTGTGATAAATGTTATAATTAAGCAATGTCTCATCCATCTTTAGAAACCCAACTCCTATTCTAAAACACAACAGCTACACTTTAACGTACAAATCCAAACTCCCAACATAATTTCAGGTCTCAGTGCGTTGGCGGGGCCTCGCTAAAAATGACTCATCTTGATTACAACATTCACAACTCCATTGTCATTTGAGCAAACACATTTAGGACTTTTTTGAGAAAAGTGTCATCTCCGAACTCGGCTTTAAAAGGAGGAGCAGAGACAGCGGCAGGCTGCAGTGCTACACAGACTATGCGAGGATAATCCCTCGCCTGTCTAAATATGGAGATGCTCTGCCTTTGTTACTGGACTGCACAGCTCCTGTCAGAGGGAGAGAGAAAAGCAGCGAAAATGATGCATGGTCAGGTGACTTGGTTGCAGCTGGTACTGTCTATCTTCAGGTTGGAGAGGGATAATAACAAGTGAGATTGCAGCCGGCAGGCACAGTTCCTCATAGGAATAGGCTCACTTTGTGGCCACGACCATACACGGAATGTATGTCTCCCCGCTGTGGCATGATGAAAAATAATGCAAATGCTTCTTGGCAACTGTATCTCAGGATGTTGTGTTTCAGTAAGCCGGACAAGTCAAGTCACTAAGGATCCTTCTACTCAGAGAGAGTATATAGGGCAAGGCAGGAGAGGAGCATGGTTCTGAAATGGCTGCATAGACCAAATCTGCAGGGAAGTTTAGAGAAACAGCAAGCCGAGGCTCCTCGAAGGCTTCCTTCTCACCATGTGTCGAGCAAGGAATCCTTGAGCATTATGCAGGTTGAGTCTGTGGAGTCGGTGATTGATTGTCAGCTTGAAATCACATTTTTTAACAGTCAAAGTTATCCATCAATCATTGTCTGTCCTGCAGGGAAGGCAGTGCCTATCTTTCTCTTACACACGCTCTCTCTTACAGTGGAAGCAGCACTTTTTCCATCCTGTGGTATTCAGTCAGTCTATGGTTTACCTCTTATCATATAAATATACTCATAATTTGTTTTTAACATATTTCTTGGTGTATGAAGAAGAGAGTACAAAATATTTTTAGCAGCTTCCACCTTTAGCAGCTTCACTCAAACTTAAAATAAATAACTTAAACAATGCTATTTTTCTAGTGCATAACATAATTTGAGAGTACTATATATGAGGAACTCAACATTCTTTTATTATAGCACTATACTTCCCTATTGATTAAATAACTTTTTTTTGAGCTACAGTGTAACATGCACTAAATCCCTGAGTGAAATTACTCAGAGCAATGTGTCTGCTCTGATGTAAAATCAATGTTCAAAGAGGGGAAAGAACGGCTGGAGTTAATGGTACGTTTTTTTTTGTTTTTTTTATTTCGAATGATGGATGCAGCAAACATGTTAGGGCAAATTCAGAAAAAAAGAATTGTAACCACCGATAGTACCGAAGTTTGAGCATTAATTTGCATTTCAATAAGTTTAATAAATATGTAGCCAAATATAAGGGGGAACGTAAGTTCCAGGATCTTCATTTCTTTAAACATGTTGATGCCCGTAAAGTGCCATCACCTCAACGTTCTATGTATGTCCACAGTCATCCACTGTCAAGGCCTTTTTGATCAAAATGATCAAAAAATGGAAAATTCTCTGCATTTGATAAAGTTTATTTGTGTGATTTCCCAAAACCTTGAATCAAATGACTTAGGCCTTTACTTTAACAAGGTGGCAATATGTAATTTAATCTACTGATACAATATATAGCAACTATTTCTGTTGTTCAGAAACACCAGACTGATGCTGTGTCACAACCATCTGCTGCGTCACACAGCAGCTGACATGCTGAGTGTGTACACCACAACAGCAGTGACCACATTAACACGGGGTCGGTCAGGATATGATGGTAGTTCTCTACAAGTAGATACCAGGTTTAAAAAAAAAACAAAACACCAGTGCAGTAATTTCACTCTGCGTGTGCCTATTAGCATGCGTCTTTGTGAATTAAATGTTTTTGCACTGAGGCTCATTTCTCATTTGCATTGAGAGGAGAAGATTTTACGCCCATTTTGCCTAATTTGAATATCCTCAAATAGCAGGGGCACACCGAGACGCAGTGATCACTGTGGTGCAGTTGGTGCAGTGTTTCACTGAGTGCTTTGTGAAGAGCAAGGTGTATTTGGGTTTTTTTTCACATTCACAAAGGTATAGCTGTTTTTTGTTCTTTAAACTAAACTTAACTAATTACAGTAACGTGTTGGGGCACAGAACGCTAGACATATTTCCAGTCCAAATTACTTTGCAACTGCCCTCTGTGTAAAAATGTCCGCCCTGCATTGGAACCAATCTTCTTCAAAGGTAAAGCAGGATAATACAGGAGCCCCCATGGCTGTCTGCCATAAGCCATGAGCAGAAGATACTACAGTGTGAGTGTGTGGACTTACACTTGTGTGCTTGTGCGAATGACTATTTACAATATTTAACAAGCTTTTTAATAATTGAAACCGGTTGATGGGAATCCAGTGACTCCAACATTTTACTGGATTCAATCGTGACATGACGGCAAACCCTGGCAATATTCACTCTCCTGTTATACTCTTTTATGGTTGTTTGTATTCATGGTGCGAGATGCAGAAAGTCTGAGCACATGACATTTATTTAGAGAATATGATTTGCACATCTGAAGGTGGCCTTCTGCATTTTTGATGAAAGCCAGCCATTTTTTCAACCCGTTTGCTCAACCCAGATGTTGACAAGCACCACAACCATCTCTCTTTTAAATCGTCAAATATCATAGTTCTTTTTAATGGCAGCTACATCCTCATTTCCCTTCATCCAATGGGCTTCTCGCCATGTGACCCTCTAGCTAGCTGGGGTTTTTTTTAGGGCCTCTGGCTGTCCATTTATGGCCACATATCAGCCTCACACACATGCAATTGCAATATTGACTCGCTCTGAGCCCTGATAACATCTCCATTTAATCCACAACCCTCTAGTCTGAGAATTGGGTTTAGTAAATGAGGGAGAGATGCTGACCATTGCACTCTTCATCGTTTTAGCTTAAACATTTCCGTCCTTAATCTGTATTCTCTAAGTCTGGCTGCTGTGGGTGAATCCACAATCAGTTGAGAGGTATCAAGAGCCCAGAAAAAAAATCTACGGTGCACAGAAAGATGTGAAAACCCTGACGTGAGAGAAGTTAAAGAGAGGTTGTGTTGGGGCTTCGAAGAGGTGCTGGAAAAGCATTTTGGAACGATTTCATCAATCACAGTTTGAAATATTCTGATATAGCTGATTGATGTGATATTTTAGTATACAAATAATTTCCCTTGTCTTGCTTGCATGATGTTGTCAGTACTTCTCTTCAATGCTGTTATGAGTAATTCCAAAAATTGAGATTCAGCATTTTGAATCATAATAATAAGGCCGTATGAAGCCATACACCTCATTGTCACACTGGAGGCCAAGACATGATCTTCCAATAAGTGGATGACTACTCTGTTTGTCACTAAATTTGAAGTACCTTGTACAGGGTTAGGCTGGCATGATTCTTTATTACTATTATTGTCAACTAATCCCAATGCATTGTTACTATTACAGCATCAGGATGGTGTGTGTGAGACAATGTGTTTGTTGCTAAAAGAAGTATTTGCTGTAACTTAATCGTAATTTATTCCACCACTGTGGGTGCCCGAACACTACTTAAAACCTGGTGTAGATACCATCCATGTATCCCAGGACTCAGGATGACAGTGGAGCTACTTGTTCTGCACATGGACCCGCGCTTCCTTTAAAATGATTTGATGCCTTCAGGCAGCTGCTCCCTCCTCCGTTCGCTTTCATCTACCCGTCCCTTCTGCTAGGTAGGCACGTGATGATAATACGACAGCTTCACACGCCACCGCTTACAGCGTGCATTGTATAGACTCAACAGTCATAGAGATATCATCTACACGCGTTTGATAACGCACACATTATCATTGCCTCCGGATAGGAATTGCGAAGCAACTGATTACAACAGAATTCACGTGATGCAGCATCAAGGAGGAAGCTGAGGGATTTAACATTAAAAGCTGCTTTGTATCTTTTTAACAGCAAAGAAATGTCAACAGCCCTCTTGTATAAATGTTATGTCATTGTTGGCCCAAGTTAACATTCATGTTCTTTTGTTGAGAGTGTTCATTGTTGCTCTTGGCTGTAAAGGATAATTTTCACTGTAGCGTATGGCCGTATGTGCCGCTGATTGCTTGTATATCCACGGCAAAATTAAAGGTGAAATTAACAATGCGAATATCTTGGCGAGCAGCAGCCATCCCCTCCTTAAAGTGCTTCATCAGTCATGAGAGTAGCTGGTGCAGTTCGCGACGCGGCATCCAGCGACGCCTCAAGCGCAAGGAGACGGATTTCCCACCGCCCCACGATCCACTGCTCCCATTATCTGAAGCTATGAAGTTCAACAACACCAGAACAAGTGCACAAACCATTAATATGCAGTAGATGCAGTATATGGTGACACTGACGGCGACTGCGGTGTTTGTTGTTAAACAATGTCATTAGAGAATCAATTAGGTTGCATGGTAAAAGCAGCCGGCGCGTCTGTTCAACGTGGTACCAATTCATGGTTGTCTAGTAGATGTGTCAGCGTGACATGGCTGTTTCATTAATTCAACAAAGTTACGAGCCTTTACATCAGCCTATTTTTTTAACTCCATGTAATTTCCACTGGGCAATGTTGTGCACAAAATATATTGGGCAGCTATTTTGATTTAATACACAAGGCAGCGTTTTTCCCCCCTTTATGAAAATGATACAGTACATTAAACTTTTGAGAAATGCTAAACTATATATTATGATATAAACTCAGATAATAAACTAACATTTGCACCTTCCAAATTTAATATTATAATCATATAACTTGATTGTATTATGCATATATCTACAACAGTGATAAAGTTAAACCTCCTGTGCCAGAAATCCAATGCAGACAGTTTATTGGAGGGTAAGAACGTATGAGGTAGTGCTTCTTCTTTTTTCCTTAAGTCGCAAAGTTGCCTCGGTGTGAAAAGTCCCTGCATCAACCCCCCACCCGCTGTGCGAGCACTGCAGTGCTGCTCCCGTTAGGTGGTGGAGTCTGTCGCCTGTGAGAACCACCTGATCAAAGCCTCAGCGAAATAAGGACACAGCAGGGCCAGATCCTCTCCACACAGCCGTATCGCGGCTGTGAGGAAATAACTCTACAGTCGCGGCGTTCCTCCGATAAGTAAACACGGTATTATGTAGCGCATACATTTCTGAGCACACATCCCTGCACACACTGTATGCTCAGCATCTGTGGCTGTATAACTTATTTATACTGGACATGGTTAAACCCTCAAAGTATAGCTACTGAGCGTACACTGCTTTGTGATCTAGCTACACTTCTTTGCACTTCCACAGTGAAAGATACCGGCATCAGTCACTTATACTGGCATGAGAGCATAGTAGCAAATATGAAATTATTCTACGTCTCCACTCGTCTGATTTTATTGTGAAATGCTGATAATAGACCCTTTGTTACGCCGTAATTATTTTTCGTGCACGTTGGCTCCGTTTGTTGATTCACAAAGCTTTGTATTGAATTCACTTTGAGGCAGATTAAATTCAACACAAATAAAGACAATAAGCAGGGGAAACTCATTAAACAGGCTCTAAATAGGCCTGATAAATGAGAGCTGCGTTGTATTTCACTGAAATGCATCTGTTGTGGTGGAGGCTGACAACTTCATGAATCAATGTGGCTAATTAAATCTACGTTATAGGAGTTATGTCATTAGATTGAAATGAGACAAGTCCTCTGAGAAACTGCCCTTAATTTAACTGTGTGCGAGTGGCGGAGCTACTGCCGCCTTGTTGTTAAGACGTCATGGAAAAGGGGAAAGGGGGAGAAACAAGTGTTTCTATCTTTGGAAAGATCATTTTCAAATTTCCACTTGGATGCCACGAAACAAATGATGCTCGATATTACTCTCACACGTTTTTTAAATATATTTTTCTCGTTTTTCATAATATAATCCACATCCCGGCTTTCTGAACTCAGTCATAAATGTGATTGGGCTGTCTCAGAAACATTTTAACCCCAGTGATTAGCCTCTGTCAGCTCCCTCAAGTCCTCCTGTGACACCTCATTGTGCTTTTTATCGCCATGTGTTGCTTTTCATTCTGGATGTTGGGAGGGAAAAAAAAAATCGTCATTAGCTCCTGTCTTATCTCCTCCTTATTTTACCCCCGTGATGAGCCTTGTCACTGGGATTTGGCTGATAATGATTGGTGCAGCAGTGTAAGCTTAATGGCTTCTCTTTATCTTCAAAGACTTTGATTCCTCATTGTTGTTGCTTAGCAGACAATTAAGGGGTAAAGGCCTTATTGGTGATGGATTTCTCTGAGTGTTTTATTTTTTTTCTCTTTTTAAGCACTGCTGAGCTGCAGCTCTCATTTAAAAAATACAGGCTATGAACAAAAACCTGTTTCATGTAGAGTATGTTGAGTTGTTTAACATAACATACAGATCTTTTATTAATTATTTAGCCTATAAAATATATGAAAACTGACAATCGCCCTGTCGCTAGTGGGGCATCTGCAGTGTTTTATTTTTAACAGTCCAAAACCCAAACAGGAAAATTAAACTCGAACGATGAATTAATCATCAGAATAGTTGCTGATTCATTTTCTGTAGCTTGATTTCATAATTTCAGTTCTGATCAAAACAAGGAACCCGGGCACTTTTCATAACTTTTGACAAGCTATGTAAAACTGTAGAATATAAATAAGCCAAGCCACTGATTGATTATCAGAGCCAAATCAACAATGAACTCATCCAACTTACAAGTATTGTGTCTCTGTGCCAAAAAAAACGCTGTTGTCTTCCAAAAACTTTATTAAAAAGAAAAAAAGATTTCAGGATATTAAAAAAAATAATAATAATAATAAAAAAGATCAGGAGTGAGGTTTCTACATCAGACCACAGCTGTAACAGACTGAACACTACGGCGAGTATACGATAAATTATTTATGTTTAGTAAATATATTTTTAAAGTGGGAATCATGCAAAGCTACTCTAGCGAAGTCCCAGAATGGAAAATTGAGCTGAAAATGAGCATAATTGGTCCCCTTTGACATTCAAAACCACTTTCAAATGGGAAAAAAACAACAACTTGGTGCTTGTTTTTCTCAAGTAAATCTTAAAAAAAACACCTAGCCCAGAGATGGCTCGTTGAATAATATCACCTGTTATTAATGAAAGCAAGGTAGCATGTTTGCTTTTTTTATTTGCTTGTTTGGTATTTCATTAGAAAGTAATAAAAGTAGGTTGTCCGGAACAAAGTTGCTTAACTAATTATGGCCGCAATTAGGAAATGGAATTTTTTTTAATTGATTTTGACATTCTTGATCTGTGGACACATGCAAACTCTTCATTATAGGATGCATGCTGTTACTGTACTAATCTGATTGCACCATCTTGTTATATGCTAGAAGAAGAAAAAATGATATGATGGTTCCAACATCGGGCGACACGGTGGAGCAGTGGGTAGCACTGTTGCCTCACAGCAAGAAGGTCGCAGGTTCAAGACCGCCTTGGGGCCTGGGTCTGGGACCTTTCTGTGTGGAGTTTGCATGTTCTCCCCGTGTCTGCGTGGGTTTTCACCGGGTACTCCGGCTTCCTCCCACAATACAAAACATGCTCAGGTTAATTGGCAAATCTAAATTGCCCATAGGTGTGAGTGTGTGTGTGAATGGTGTGTGAATGGTGTGTGTGCCCCACGATTGGCTGGCGACCATCTGGGGTGTATCCCCCTGCCTCTCGCCATAAAATGCGCTGGGATAGGCTCCAGCAGACCCCTGCGACCCCGAAAGGGAATAAGCGGGATAGACAATGGATGGATGGATGGTTCCAACATCATTAACTGTGACTATATATATATATATATATATATATATATATATATATATATATATATATATATATATATATATATATATATATATATATATATATATATATATATATATACATATATCAGTTTCTTTTTTTAAATTCCAATCCTGTTCACGTAATGGCATTCTATGCTATGAGCTATCTTGAAGCTACCCGGAGGGTAATTCTGTGTCAAAGTAATCCAGAAATGGTTGCCATGTCTTGACAAATTTCTGGGTGGAGTTCCGTATCCTCAAGGTGAGACATAACACTCTCAACACAATGTGTGTGAGATGGAGGTGTAGGCGCCTTACACCTGAGAGGGATGAGGCGTGGAGCTAGGGGGGAGGATAAGGCTGTAGCTTTAGAACATGTTACTCCTGGGGCTGTGCAGAAAATACACATAGTAGACTCTAGATTAATGTTTTTTCTACACATATGAGAGAATGTTCAGAATGATGGCAGGGCTGGGCTCGACCAAAAATGTGTAAAACTGTGGCAGGAGCCTGATACATGTTGGATAAACATTTGATCAACAGTAAAATATTTGAAACTGTTTTGGCCGTGACGGATGCAAATAGAGGATGAGTGAATCGCCAGGGCTTATCAGGCTTATCTCTACTCCAAATTATTCCTCCTGAGAACCCATGTGGTGGTTGAAGGCAGGTTTTCCTAATGTTCTATATAATGTCATGCAGTCTGGATTATCTGCCCTCTCTAATATGAGTCAATATCAAGACACTTCCTAACACCATCCAGAGGTGGTTCCAGAGTTCCAGCCAGTGACTTCTCAGATTTGTAGGCCACATGGCTGAGGGACATTATATGCTGACACTAAATACTCAAAGGAGGCACAATGTAATGAAGGATATCCCCATACACATTTCAAATATATCCATAAACCATAAATGAAATGCTGTCCATGAGTGAAGGTGTAAATAACACACATTTGACATAGGCATAGGTGCAATGGCATCTTTGTGTTAGAAGCAAAGTCTAAACTGTGTCCATTTCCTCGGTGAGCCTTTTACAATTGGGTTACCTGTGAGATAATGTTTGCTTAGAGGAAGAGGAGCTCACACCAGCGCCACAGGAGACATTGGCTGAGATGAGAGGTCTTCCAGTAGGGACCACACAGGGCCACCCGCTGTTCTAAACATAGACACTAAAGGTTGTTTTGCAGCCCAATAATAAAAAAAAGGAAAATTGGATAAAGCAAACACTCCATCTTTCCTGTGCAATTCTAGAAAGGCCTTAAATAGTCAGGAGGTTATTTTGTACCAGCTCTAGGAGGAGATATGTACATTTACAGTAAATCCTTAAAAAAGACAATTTTGACAGTTCATATGTTTAGTTGATCCGACCTGTTTAGAACAGAGCTAAATTTCATCATCAAGTCAGATCCTGCCTAGGTGTTTCTTGAGCTGCAGAAAGTTAGATTGAAACTAGTTTCTGTGTCAGCAAAAGTCCTTGGTCATCCAGGTCATCTTGTTCTTGTAGTTGTAGAAAAAAAAGGCGCTGGATTTCTTTTAAGCTTTTAAGAAGACATTACCCTTCCCCCCCGTTTTGGGGTTCCATTCATGTTGACTTTGTTTCACATAGGACCGTCTGATTTTGGTTTAAATTCTACAGTTTCTGGCTTTAGACTCAAAAATTAAAATGTCTCTTAGATGAGAGGTGAAACATCTGCAAAGAGGTTAAGAAGTTCAGATAATCTTTTTTTTCTACAACTCCACACTAGCAAGTTTTGAGTAACACAGACACTAAGATAAGCAAAAAAAAATGCAAACAACACTAAAAAAGGCATAGATCACAATTTAGGCCTAAAGATGGCTGATTAAATAGGAAGAGTAGGTTCTTTGTCAAATTGATCTTATGTTCTGTGGTTTGACCAAAGTTTGAGATTGCATCCAAAATGCTGGGGAAAGAAGAATGAGACTCTGCTTTGAGGACTTTAAAAAACCACTTTATGTATCCGTCCTTCTCTGCATAGTTCTATCATACTGTTGATGGCTTGTGGCTGATGGCTATAGTGGAGCTGTAGAGGAGGGGGCTCAAACAGATCGACAGATCTGCTGAGTCCCCCAGCGTAAAGGCGAAGTCTTGGAACACATTTCTGTTAATATAAACAGCTGCCGCGGTGCCGATTACAGCAATTTTATTATTTATGTAATATATAAAGGGACAAATCCAAAGGTTTCTAAAGCTGAAAAAAAATATTCATATTCGACACAGTCAAAAGCTTTGTGGGCGATATTATTGCTTGTGGTGTCTCATTTGTCTAAATGTATAACAGATATTAAATAACCGCTGCAAACTGCTGCAATTAATACAGAGCTTTATTCATTGTTGTAGACATAAAAGACTCCAGCTGTAAGTATTTTTAGCCTAGTGCTACTGCTAGTAATGTTAATCAAAATGAATCTAGTCAATCCAATAGATTCATTTTTTCGTGAGATTTTTTATGTCATACATATCAATTGAGATTGAGCTATGATGTGTGAAATGTAATATGTTTTTAATTTTTCACTTTCAGACAGGAATCCATTTGTTGAAAAACAGGTTAACACACAAATTGGCTATTGCAAGCGCTCGCCATGTCACCACACTTAATGACGTCAGCATTGGTGAATGCACACACACACGCGGTAGTTTGTACAATGATATTTATGACTAGCAGAAAAGACGTATAATATGTTTCTATAGGTAAACTACAATATAATAAGAGGGAAACTAACACCGATATTTAAAGTAACAATAAGACTAAATAGCAACTTAGCTGACAAAGTGAACGGTATCTGCTAAGCCACATGTTTTCTTCCTCCAGTTCACCTGGTGAAACCTTGCAGTCCTTCAGTAGAGGACCAGTCCACAGATTGGCAGGGGGGGGTTGCAGCACGGAAACATCCCCCTACTGTGGCCAACTGTCCCGCTACTGCCCAGGCATGAAAAAATACTTTAGATGAGAGACAAAATACAGTAATAGTTATTTTTCTTCTTTCTTAGGTTAAAACAAAACATTAAAAAATGCATTTTTTTAAGTTAAACAGTAATTTGTTGAAGTTTGAATTTAATAAGAAGCATGTTCTTCCACTAATGGGCTGCAATGGGTGGCGCCTGTGAGTAAATATCAAAACACGAATGTAACCAGACCAACAGGTGACGTCTATTATTTATAGGGTCTGTGCTACAGGCGCGTGTGACGTGTGCCTTTTGTTCCCCTTCCCTCTCTCCTCTCAAAGTCAGGCTGTAAATAAATCTAATAATGAAGTTCCTCCCCGCACCTGGACATCTCAGAGCACACGTGGTGACGGCCTCGGCCTCCAGAGGGCGGAACCCCGTCAATGCTGAAAAAAATTTTAAAAGGAGGAGGAGGAAACGTGAGCCTGGTTGTGAGAGGCTTTAAATTGATGTCATGTCATAAGCTAATTCAGCTCATTTATCTAGAGGCGAGTCGCCATTCTTTTGTCCCCGTTGGACAACAAAAACACATATTACAACTGCGATTGTCAATGTCATCACTCACAAACCGTCTTTGGTGGGAAACACCACACCACAAAACAGCTACTTCATCTTAGCCAATGTGAAATGCATGGTGTGCCATGTGTGATGTCAATTAAAGCTGAGTATCGCCCGCTATATGAATAAAATCATAAGATCTAAGAAATACTGTATGTATGCATCAGATGAAATTGCTGTGTGTAGTAATGTACAGGTTATAAACTGTTAGTAGAATATGTTGGTATTTGACACACCGAACTAGAGGTTGTTTTAGGTAACTAGTTCCAACTACTTCAGTGTCAAATCACTGAGTTCTATGTTATTTATATTTGCAGCATTGATTGATTTCATGTTCCACACCAACCGGCAGCAATTTGACTGTTCGCTTGCTCGATAATACAACTGTTATCTCCTCAAATAATGTGACATTCTTTTCCTCATAATTGCAGGATAAAATAGATAGCCCTCATGCAGCTTTAAAACTTTTATTGCATTTTAGACTCCCTAAAGACATCCTAAAACTGCCTCATAACGGGAACCATAATGTTGCTTTTAATTTTTTTTTTTTGGTTAAATCAACCCTGATCATAACAACTAAAATATTCAGAATTCCACTTTTTAGCAGTATGCGACTGTTGTTGTCATGAGGGAAAAAATCTGATCTTTAAAAAATACTCACACTTGGATCCAAATGTTAACTACCTGTGACAGCTATAAAATATATATCTTCTACTTGGTTTTGGGTAAATAGTTTAAATTGGTTCTCACTAAAATATATTTACAGACATTTTCTTGTTTTCAATATCATTTTTTGAATGTATAATTAAAACTCACAAGAAGTAAGTGGTAATATAAACCAATGACTCAATAGGTAATCAGGTAGTTTAACTTCAGTTTTGCATATTCCTATTATTCCTTTCTCTGCATATGTGTATTTCTTTGTAGGTTTAGTAGGATTTTATTGAAAGGTTATATGATGCACCACAATAATGATTGTGTGACTTTCTCATAACGGCACAATACTCAATGTTGCCTCAGTAAGACAAATAGACGTGGTCAGGTTTGCCCTCTACTTCTTGTGGCTAATTAAACAGAAGATGGAAAAACCCACATGTACCTGACTCTCATTATTTGATTTGACAGCTGGGGATTAAAACACATTTCAAAAGTCCCAACCCCCTGCGTCTACGCATGGCCACGGTATTTTAACCAGCTCGCTCGGCCTGCTTTATGTATAATAACGTACACGGGGCACATAACTGTCAGTGGTGAGAACATTCACCGGCTCTCTCTTCGCTGTAATTATCCACACACACACACACACACACACACACACACACACACACACACACACACACACACACACACACACACACACACACACACACACCACAGGCTGAAATGCTTTCCTGCATGTTATCAAGCACATTAGAAGAAAAACTGTTAACTGTGATGGCGAGTGTGAGCTCTGCAGGTAAACCACAGTGCCAAAGTGTGTGTGTGTGTGTGTGTGTGTGTGTGTGTGTGTGTAAGCGTTGTGGGCTCCATTAAAGTGATGATTGTGATGATGGTGAAGCTGACAATAACATAAATTATTTGGCACACACTCGCACATGCCCTTTCTCTGCGTTAGCTGGAGCATGGCTGTCCTTCTCTTTAACCCTTTCCTTGCTGGAATCGTGCAGTGAAGCCGTGGTGCTGCGGCCCAGGAGCATCCTGAGTGCTTGTGTCAGGGAGGCTCAAATACATCGCTCCGGTCCTCTGAGCCATGCAAAGAACTGTGTTCCTGACTGATGTCCCTATGCATTTTTCATACCGGAGCTTGACTTTGTGAGCAATGAGTAAAAAGTTTTTTTTATTATTTTACTCTTTTTTTCTCTCTCTCCGCCACCTTTGCACCGCCGTCATGTATCGCTCACCTCCCGGCACCCTCTCCCTTCACCTCATGCTCATCCCTCCAAATGCACATTTCCAGCCTCTATCATTGAAATCAATGGAATTGATTCTCTCCTGGGGTTAATGGATTTTGCTGCCAAGGTGAGGAGGATGCACTTTAATCATGGCAGATCTTAAATATTTTATCAGGGAGAGCAAAAGGGTCAGAGTCGGCGCTGGCGATGTGGAGGCGGGAGCGATACCGAGGGGAGAGAGGTCCAACGTGATGCATCCCAGCACTCTGACAATCGGCCCGATCTGCTCACTTCAGAAAACAGCAGCTAAATGCTATAATGGAGTGAGTAAAGTATTTGAGTTTAGCTACTACACTGCACAAAAATATCAGTTTTTTTTTTTTTTTGCCCTCTCTTGGTCACGAGTTGAAATAAAAGATCTACAACTTGTTTTATGCAAAACAAAAAAAGCATACTTTCTCTCAAAATTTGTTTAAATCCTTGTTAGTGAGCGATCTCAATGAGAGGGATACTGGGATGAGACCCTGGAGCCCATTGAGGTGCCATTCATCCTCCATAATAATAATAATATAATGCAGGGTCGCATATTCCTGGAAGCTGAAAATATACAGTTTGGAATGTCTTCTTATTCCTCAACTCAGTAAAAATGAAGCAAAACCACTTATATTTTTTGTTCAGTGGCAGTGCACCAAATGTTCCCTTTGGTGTTCCAGACAGCATTGTTCAGGTCAGAGATTTCCCACCTAGTTTGACATGTGAGCACAAAACTGTAAATCACACTCTAATTAAATTAATTTGTGCTCTTTTAATCAGCGGCGTTCTGCAGACGTCTCAATGGGCCTCCTTTCAGGAATCAAAGCCAGCAGAAGTGTCTTTACGGGAGATGAAACATTAGCAGCGTATTTTCTTCAAAATGCTTCAGTTGTCAAGAGACGACAGGAAGTGGTATTTTCTGCAGGCTGTGAACCATCACACATTTCCATGCTGCTTCAGACTGAGGTAAAATAAAAAAAAAAAAGGAAAGCAGACAATGGGATAATCACTCTCCAGTCTGATGACCCATCACTCATCTCACTGAGATGCAGGGCCCTGTTTGGACGGCGCAAAAAACAGCCGAAAGCGCCGCGACGCACCAGTAATTGTTAGTTTCCGCCAGGCACAAGTGTCAATTTCACGCCCAGTGCCTGTGTCCTGTCGTGTAGAGAGCAATGACAGCTGGGCCTCCAGTGGCACCGAGGGGGGGGGGGGTGTTCCAGTCCTGGTCTGGAGCAGTGGAAGCGCAGTGATATCTGGAGGGCAGGTTAGCAGCGTGCTTTCAGACTGGCTTCAGAGGGGTGGTCTACAGGGCAGCGCGTCAAGGTGGGCTATTTACAGCGGTTCAGGCGGCTTCTTCACATCCTAGTTAAGAATGTAATATGTTAAAGTTGACAAGCATTAGAGAACTTATGATGAAGTTTCTGAGCATCTATGTCTGCGGTGATGATATTCTGAAGAACTGACTCTAAACGGAGGGCAAACACCTTCACAGTGATCGACATCCAGGTTAAGAAGTCAGTCGGGACAAAGGGATCCACAGTCAGTGGAGTTCTCGCCTTTCTCAAGCTGAAGGGATATGAACACTGCATTAAGTGTCAGAGGTGGCCGAACGTTTTCAAATGAGTTATGAAACATATTAAGGGAGAGCGCTTGTTGACTTTTTATAGAAACCGGTTGAATAGACATCTGGACCCTGCATCGTCCCGCTCTGTAGATTACAGATTTAACAATTCCATGTTCAGAGAGTTTTGGGGCATTTCCACTGAACTTTGAAGACCCACAGAATATTGAGTTTCCAGACTACATAAACATGAACATATCCTACTTTTCATTTTCCTGATTTTGACAAAAAAAAACTGAGCTTTTTCTGCAAAGAAGCAAATTGTAGCAAAACAATGATTTCCATTTTTTCAGTTTTAGTGATAAACATCTGAACAGTCATTTACTTGAAACAATAAACAACATTTATTTACATATTTGGTAGGACTTGCACCACATTTGGACTTGACGGATCATGATCTTATCGCAGCATTCTTACCAGATTCTTGTAATTATTTTCCCTCCACTCCCTTTGACTTTCACTTTGCTCTTTTCCTCTCACAGCCCACAATGCAACAACCTCTGTCTTATTCATAGCGGCACACCTGGCTGTCGGAAGGAGGAACATAGAATTGTTTCCCTCTACCAGGACAGAAATACATTGCCCCAAAGTCTGAAATTCACACACAAGATGTATAAGACATCACTCTGCCCCCTCCACGAAAAAAAAGCAAAAACATGTCTAGACGTCTTTGGCAGCCCATGACTTAACCTTATTCATCATGGCTGATAAAGCATAGTTAGTTAATATATAAGGGACACCTATTGTGTTCATAAGTTGGGCTCTGTCTGTATGCAGGATGATTTTAAAGAGTTCTCAGAGTCTGTCCTTGTCAACAGCCCCTGCCAACGTGAGATAACACATCATAATGAAAGCATTTTTTTTGCTTTAATTGACAGTGGCAAAGTAGCTTAGTCAGTTACTACCTAGGGTTTGAAGAATGAGACATTTGCACCACACAAAAGCACTACAGACATCCACATCAGAGCAGAAACATTAAATTAAATATCATCTTATACACAAAGGGGATGTCACTAGGATATGTTCATAATAAAGTATTATGATCTCACTCAGATTTATTCATTACTGGTGGAAATCTTTTGGGGGCTTTAAAATGGATGTCTGTTATCACGATGTAAGGCAACCTATGGCTAGATATAAATCAAGTCATTCCCATGCATTTTACTGCCAATAACTCAGTTTGAGCACATTGGAGGTATAGAAAAGGCTCTATGATACACATCTTCATGCCTTGCAAATCAGAACATGAATTGTTTGCACTTCAATTAAAAAGTCACAGATGAATACTTCAGTCTCATCACCCTGATTTTTACCATGTTGGTATGTTTAATGAAATAATTACTTCATACAGCCTATCACCTAAAATACATCTACTCTAAATATATAGATAGTATATATAATCAGGGCAAGAATATCATGATCTCCACTTCATGATACACAGAAATCACCTCAAGGATTCACTGTCTCCCTTCAGGTCTCCCTCGCATTTTCACAAAAGTTTTTGCCACTTAGTTCCCTAAATTTACCAGCAAATGAATATATAATTGAAATAATAGACATAAAAGAGTTATTCAAATCTGTTTAGAATATGACTGACTTTGATAGCCACAGGAGATGCAGAATAAAGCATGGTTCAGTTTCTTTGCTTTTTTTGCAAACAGATGCCTGGTGAATATGTTGGAGAAAGAATCACAATTTTCTGATTATTCGTTCAATACGAAATATTATTTGGATGTAAGAAAATATTGTGCAAAGCTGTATTAATTAAGAGCCGCTTTCATATATTGCTAACAAGGTAAACATGAAAATTCATGGTGATATTGATTTATGTGATCCGCCCCCCCCCCTCCCCTTTTTTTATGGAAAGAAGCCTTTTTATAGACTATTTAGATCTGGATTCAGACAACATTATTCATCCCAGAAGGGCAATTCAGTTTCACAGCCGGCCGTTTCATAAATAAAAATAAAAACTCAATCTAGCGTTGGCGTTCAGACATCCACATCAACACGTCAGGGGGAGCGGGTCAGCGAGGCTGGCTCATTCTGGCACCTTCAGGCCGCTGCATATGGCCGCATGCGAGGAGCCCAAAAATGAAGAAGTAAGAGAAGTTTCAGAAGTTTCATCTCAATTAATGCTGGCAATGCTTTTTATGCAACCAGGTTGCTTCACCTGACACCTGAGCCTACCTGGCCTGCAAGGAATTCCTGAAAGGAGGGCTGGGACTTCCTATTGTTCAGTGCACTGCAAAAAAATGTAATCTTATCAGGGGAACATATCCTGAACAATATCGTAATATGGAATAACTGGGATATCATAGTGTCGAAATTGCACATTTTAATGCCTGTCTGTCCTGTTTTGTAAGTTGAAGGTTAATTAATAATCTACATATTTATAATGTATTTCTCTACATAAAAAAGAACAGAGAAAGTTGTAGGTGTTGTTATTTATATGTAAATTTTTACCGGCCCACTTAACATCAAATTGCGCCGTATGTGTCCCGTGAACTAAATTGAGTTCGACACCACTGTTCTAAGGTCTCATCTTCTCCTAATGTTGTTCTATCCTCCTATGAGATCATCATTGTGATAATTATTTAATAATAATCATAAGACTTTGGTCCATTAGTTCTAGATATCTTTTGAAAGTGTGTAATCTTCATAATACTCATATAGGCTTTATTATAGTCTCATTATTTAGGTTTTGTGCCCCAGGCAAACCAATAGTTTCTTTGGTCAAAGGTCGTTTAAGTTTTAAAAGATCACCGCTAGCTTTAGTGGATGAAAGTTTATCATAATTATAATACGTCCTTCATTTATTTCATGACATGGGTTTTTATAACATTTTATCTCCAACGTCTTGATTTTGGAAACATTCTTAATCTTTGTTTTTCATTTTAATCTTTAGAACGTGTGAAGGCTGATTGTCTGAGGTCCCATTTACTAGGACGTGTGTAAGATTCAGCCTGGTTTTCTCGATGTACTCTCACATAATGCAAATGTATTCCAAACAAAAATACTGATTAAAGAAACTATTTTAAAAAAAAAGAAAGAAAACTAAACAGAATACAGACACACACACACACACAACCAAAAAAATCAACCAAATCATCTAAGGCAATTTCCTAAGCACATCCTAAGTTTCGCTTATGCACATTCTGGAAGACGGGAGAAATTGGCACTTGGGAGAGATGATTTGTGGATTGCACACAGCTGCTGCAGCAGTAATTACCCGTAATCAAATAGAATCCAAGAGGGACATATCACACAAATCAGCCCTGCCTCCCACCTTAAATGTTATACCCACATCATCTTTTTTCTATTTAGTTTGGATTTTATTTTATTTTTCATATGCGTTCTATGTATTTTTTACCGTCCCATCATAAAAGGGTTTAATTACTTAACAGAAAAAACGCTAATAAAGTATTTTTTTAACAGAGAAAAAGGCACTAAGGTGACCTAAATAGGCTCAACAGTTCTCTGAAATATTGAATGAAACTTAAGAAACGCTCCAGTTGTGGTGGTTTATATATTTCAAGATCTCAGATTAGCTCCTAAAAGGAGAAATGAAAATCACATCAGTGACCTGTGGAAAAGAAGCTGATTTTGAACAAACGTTGAACGTGTTCTGGCACATTATTGAGTCAATGAAATGTAAACTGTAAATCGGAGCTTCCCTGGCAGCCTTAGAGCAGGCAACTATGGCTTTAACTTTTATTTCATATCAGTTGAGAAGCTGCATTGTTTTCTTATCTGATAAAAAGGATATGGTGTGATGATTATGCATTAGCTTTCTTTATTTCCAAACACTGCAGGTGACATTGTACTTAGTGATATGTTAGTTATTTGATATTATAGAATAAGATTTCAGTGGTGCTTTGTAGAATTGTTCTGACTCACTGATCCAAGGTTCTCCAACGACTCGAGGAGAGAGGTGAAGTGTTTCACAATAACGAACTTGGTAAAGTTTATGTATGTTTGTGTATGAAATGAGTTTAGGCCCACAGTCTGTTCTGTGGGTCTGTGAACATGTCTTGGAGTAAGACGATGCAGCATTCGTGAACTTTCCTGACCCGCGTTAGCATGTGAGGAATTAAATAACAGATAAACCGGTTGACAGCTTTTTTTTTTTGTCAGATGGACGTAGGTGAGATGGGGGCTATTTGATGTACAGGCGGCCGCCACGACTATAAAGAGCCAAGGGAAACCCTGACATTTAAATGTTTTCTACATTAAATTACATCTATATTACCATGTTCTCCAAGAGAATTAATGTCTTCCTATAACCTGAATGTATACAACCTATAATATTTATTTTCCCTATTATTTGTTTTACATCACTACCAATGTTATATATAGTTCCCTTGGGCACCATGACCCAATGTCAGGCCCATTTATTATTCATTTAAACCTTTATTTAAACCTCAAAGGTCACTGATGATGACATAACCAATTTCCTAATTGGTTCAGTCTATATCAATTTGTTCCTGAAAGCGTTTATATCTGGGTCCCGCAACCATTTTTGTGGCAATCTCCACTTTCCATTTTCATCCCTTTTTCTACCAGCTATTAGGGGCATAGTCTACAATTAAGATATTGTCACAGATATAATCCTTGAGTTTACAGATCAAACCCGCGGAGACTAGAAAGTAATCAGCTCAACCTGTGTGTGATATAAAATCATGCATACATTAGTACTGATAGTTTCTGTAGACTTACTTTTATTATTGGTCTTATCTAAATGCAGTGATCTATCTTTATTGAGGTCTAATGTACAATTGATATATATATATATATATATATATATATATATTTATATAACTGGATGAAGTATTTTGGTCACAGACATTTTAAGAGTAAAGTGAAGCTGTTCTATTCTATCACCAGGTCTGTTTGCTTTGGAGAGGAGGGGGACATCTCCAGATGATCCATCTCCCTGTAAAAGAACATCTGAATGTCTGAGTTATTAAAGACATTAGGTAGGTAAGCAAACAGACAATAGTAACATTTACTAGTGTCATCAACACATATGCTGTGTTATAGCCCAGATCGAGAGCCCCGTAACAGATGAAAATTTCATTTATACATTTAAAGAAAATTCATAATAATACAAAAGTCATGGGAAGTCATCCAATCTTATTTCCCGTTGAGTATTTTGAATCTTTTTTAAAGGACATTTTGACTTAAGATTCCAGTCTTTGTGACTCATTAAATGCAATGGAAGAGGCATTTTCTATTTGAAAGCACAGCCAGATGGAAGATGGCTTTGAGTTTTTTGGCCTTTACACCTAAGTGCAATGAGTAGGGTAATGCCTGAGTGTTGTCTGGAATATTTGAGCAGTAGCACGGGTCTCCAACAGAGACACTGCAGATCAGGAAGGAAGGCAATGCATGCTGGGAAGGAAGGATTTGTCATATACAAAGACAGGAGCTAAGAGTTAAGCAATGATCGAGCAACGAGTACATTTGCATGTGGGCAGCACTGTAGCCTCACAGCAAGAAGGTCACAGGTTCAAGTCCCTGAGCTGGGACCTTTCTGCAAGGTGATGGCATGTTCTCCTCGCTTCTCTCATACTGTAGAAAATTACTGACTGACATTTGCATGTGCTTCAGTGTTGTAGTTTAATAAATCATAATTGGGATCAGACATTTACATAGAATAAAAGTAAAAACATTTTTTATAGTTGTATGTATTATTAAGTATTTCTGATTAGCTCATATTGTAGCTGAATATGAGTTCAGTTTTGTTTCAAACTCTGCAGCATGGAGCTGATCCATTCCAACACCGACAATAGAAACCTGGGGAGGCAATACAAAAAAAAAAAGACTGAAACATGCTTTTGGAATGTGGTTGGCATTAGCCAGCCTTCCAGCATCTTTCATTTTACAGAAAAAGGGACTTCAAATCCGTTCATTAACAAGTTTATCTTTGTGTCGCATAACATGGACAAACCTACACGCTGCCAGATTGTAATTACTGATCAGTGGCAGAACTAATCTGAACTGCGCTGCGTACCGCGTCTGTGTGCTCGCTGCAGTGGGAGACGGCTCATATCCGAGGAACGGGCCCGACAAACAATAACAACAACAGCACATGGGTCTGTGACAGCAGGCGTGCACAGCTGACAGAATGTGGGATCAGGGGTCCATTCCTCTCAGCTGTTTGCCTGCCCTCGGCACCAGGTTGGCACCGGCAAAGTAAGAGCTGGCAGCTCCCTTGTGAACTGGTTCCATAAATTGAAATTGTTCTTAAAAAAGGAAATGCAATGAAAATAGACTGCGCTGACACTCAGCTTGGACATTTGGAAGGCGTCCTGCTGGCCCAGGTAGGGTGTGAGGCTCTCATGTCTACAGTATCTCTGCTCCTGCTCGTCCTCACCTGCCTCCCTGTCCTGCAGGAAGCCCGACCTTTCCAATAAAGCCAAGACCCCCGCTGATCCCTTTTCACGAAACTTTCTGTGCCGCTTCCTTTGGCACAGAGTGACTTAAAACCTCAGTATGTAGGAATTTGTCTTGTCAAAATGTTTGGTTAATGGATCAATCCTGTAACCTGCTTGTCTTTTGTTGTTTTAGTTCTATATTGAAGAATGCTGGAAGTGGCTGTTGTGAGTGAAGCCTGAAAAAAAAGGTTTTTTTATGGATATTTTTTGTGATTTACACTGGGGGCAGTGGTTGTCTTATACCTGACAGGGGCAACGGGAGGATGTGACGTCATTATGTGAAGGGGCTCCATAGTTTTCGTTTTTCTGTGCCCCTAACATGATATAATTGCAATTTAAAGTATACAAATTCAACTAAGTTGTTTTTCGGTGCTGTCTTGAGTGCTTCGCTTGAGCTCCAGGTTGTTTCATGAATATTCATGATCTTCTTCCCTTTTGTATGTAACTCTTTATGTAGAGGGAAAAAAAGGTTTTGAATGATGTGGGACCTTTAACAAATACACTAGCTTCTTCAATCCAACTGACACATGAAGCAGTGGTGTGTATAATAGGAGGCAGCAGGAGATGTCAAGAAGCAGGTGCGAGATTTATGTTTTGTGACGGACATCACTGTGCACGTTACCAGATGATACATCACACATGTTGTAGAACATGTGATTTATGCCCACTGGTCTGGTGGGGATTCAGTAATGACTTTACAGATATTTAATACCCTTGATTAATGCTGAATCATTTCCCTGGCCACCCGAACCTAAAAAGCTGATTTTCAGTCTTAATAGTAAAATCATTCAAAAGTCATATTATTGTTTATTGTTTTATGTTGTTTATTGTGTTTTTTTTTGTTTTTTTTACCTTTAGGACATTTCGCACAAAGACTTTTGGGCTTTAACTTTTAGGATATGAGAGGACAGGAGAGTAATGACACTGAAGGATAAATAAATTGCTAACAGATCAGTTTTTAAAGTTACATAAATAAAAGCATTCAGTGAAGCAATCAGTGAATTCTATTTAACCTTAACTGTACTTTTAAAAGAGTAGTGCTACTATGGTAAAATGCTGAATGAAAGACACAAGCTAGATGCAATGTATTCTTACACATTTTCAAATACCCAGTGAGTCATTGTCAGTAATAATGAATAGTAATATCCAGTTCTTTTTAAAACATACTATGTCAGAAAAATGTATTATTAAGTTGCACATGCTGTATAATGCAGTGCTTTGCTATAAAGGCTATTTAGTGGAGTATCTCTGTAATCAGCCCACTGGCTATTAGCAATTATCCTTATCTGCCCAGGCAGAGTGGGACACTGCAGCACTAACACCAGCAAGCACATCGTGAACATTTAATACACATGTATTTATACTCCATTTGTAATATTGTTGTAGAAATATATTTGTGAATGTATGGTACAGGGTATTCTCAGAGCTTTTACAACAGGTCTACTCTGCACAGGAAATACTGTCACGTAGTACACGTAAGAGATGGGTGATAACACCACAGGAGCAGCAGAACCTAAGAACCTCCCAAGGAGGACCCACACTGACCCCTTGACATAGTTTAAGTCTACAAGTAGCTGGGGGCTCATGTTGATAATAAACTGGACTAGGGGAAGAACACTGATGCCCTGTACCAAGGCCAGAGCTGCCTCTGTTTTCTGAGCTAAAGCTCCTCCAACATGTGCAGGACGATGCCAGTGACGTCGTGGGGGGTGAAGCTGCACCCTCCGACAGTGGTGTCAGAGAGAGGATAGCGCTTCACAGGGCCAAAGCCATCATGGACCATGTGTCCGGCCCGCTCCCAGACACGCTGGCCAGACACAGGAGTTCTTTGAGCGCCAGACCGATCGCACCCAGGTGCACCACAGAGCAACACATCATGTGGCCATCAAACTAGACGTCCTCACTCTGAGTGTGAGACACTGTGAGTCATTGGGCTGCCAACTAGACTCACTCCTGTGCATTTTCCTTCTGTGCTATGATACATATTTAATACCATATTTATGTGCAGTAAACTGCACTCATTGTCACATTTATTTAGCAAAGTGCAATAAATCCTGCCCATGTTGGCACTTTTATATATTTATATATATATTTCTTATTATACTTTCTTACTGTTTGTACTTTTACTCTTTTAACTTGTACACTTGAGTATGAGAATGAAAAGCAATTTCCCCTTGGGGATTAATAAAGTATTCCGATTCTTATTCTGATAAGATCAACAGACCTTGTTCCCTGAAAAAAACAATGCATTCCAACGTTCTGCTGAGGATAATACAAGGCTTCAGCAGTGTGAGGTGTCAAATCAAGTGGGTTTCTATCAAAACTCTCTTCTGTACTAAATCCTCTTTTTTTTGTTTCCTGTGCTGCAGCTCAGCAAGGACACGTTGTGTGAGTCAAAGCACAGAAGACATTCTACTCAAAAGAAAGATGCCCACTTGATATTTGCTAAAACCTCAGCTGAAGTTTCTAATGGGAGGAGGGTAGCATTTTGTCCTCTTTTACTTTTATTTGAGTGGGACAGGAGGACTGATTGCAGTGACTTACAGACTTAGTGTTGGAAATGTCAGCCTGTCCTCTATTACATGTGCATTAAATGTGAACATGCAGAAAGTACAATGTGTAATACCACCTGCTCCAAACTAATAGGGGGCGTCATTTCCCAGCAGCCTCTCCTCCTCGCTCTCTGTACACTTACATCAGGCACGGCGCTGGTCGTTCAGCACGCTCACTTCAGTAGGTCTCTGCAACACAATACATATAGGTCAGTGACATAACATGAGAACACTGTTATTTCTCCATATTTGTAGCCATATTTGGATTTGGTTAGGATGTTTTAACCCAATATTGCATAGTGTTGTCATATGGCAACAATGACTTTATCTTAATTTTTCTAAAAAAGCTGTGGTATAAAATCTATGTTGTAACAGTTACGAGTGAAAAGGCAGCTTTAACTTTTGAAGGACACACAATTTATTAGGTCACATGACCAGGATATTGTGTCCCTTTTGCTCATGGACATTTGACAGTGTGAGCATTATCGTCTGAAGTGAAGGTTGAATTTATTTTGATTTTGTTGTTATAAGTTTTTTTTTCTAAAATGCTAAAAAGGATTTGTAGTAGTAACAAAAGCATTCATAACCTTTTTCTTTACCATGTCTCTGTAATATTTCATGCAGCAGAGGGCAAAATTATAGCAAAATCATACACAGTGTACCTTTTGAGATACTAAAAGTATTTCATGCAGAATCCCAAGGTATCGCAATACTCTGTGAGTGAGTTGCTAAGAAAGCCGCTGGATTTTCTAGATTTTAAAACCGGTCCGCTTCGGCTCCTTCCAGTTGAAAGTCCCAATCGCCATGCAAGTGGGGGGCTCTCTTTTTTACAAGACAGTGCAAGTCAACAACAGGGATGTCAGTAGTGGTGCAGTAAAGGAGGATGTTGTAACCTGACATGACAACACATGATGCGAAATCAATAGTCCCATCTCTCCACATTCAGTGAAAAGGGAATGGTGTGTGTGTGTGTGTGTGTGTGTGTGTGTGTGCGTGTGTGTGTGTGTGTGTGTGTGCGTGCGTGTGTGTGTGTGTGTGGGGGGGGGGGGGGGGGGGGTGGAGGGTGTCAGCTCATTTAGAATGTGAAGAGGATTCATGTGGACCTTGACCGACATTGATTGTTGGTCCCATTAGACCAAATGACACAGTTGAATGCAGATAATTTATGGATAGAAATACTGCATTATATATCTACGCTGCGCTGCAGCTCCGTCCACGCCACTGAGGAGACGTGTCAGAGGCCTGTCTGACTTTGGCCAGTTTCTAGACAACCTACACGCGCATCTATGCATAATGATGCCACAGAGACACACAGCATTCGCTGGTTTTGTTAATCCCGCCTATTAACACTGAAAGTTTGGCTTGCCGTGCTCACCGAGGGTTATTCAGACTGCCAGTTTTGCATTTCATTAGCGGTAATCGTTACAGTGCGATACCCTTTGTGTCCGCTCTGGTTTAACCCATTGTGTTCGATGAGTGAAGCGGTTAGTTAAACTGTATTTTCAATAGGGAATTTAACTTGTATGCTATGTGTGTGTAATTTGCCCCTCCCAAGAGAAGGACTGTTTTATTATTTAACTACAAAATTTACCGCAGAACAAGGACCAGTTGTAGCCTTGTATTAGATTGTTAACACATCATTTTAGTAATGGATGCATGTGAACTGCCGCGCTCCACGTTAACACCTTAATCTTTATTAGACATTGTTGATCATTTTAGTGTCTATGCTGTTTGTTCACCAGATTCAGTGTTGCTGCTTGTGCTGTCACCCCATGCGTGCAGTGGCTCCGTTATATGACGTTTATTTATAGTACAAACCTGTTAAAATAAAAAAAAGGCAGGGGAGGCTGCCGAGAAGGTGAATACATTGATGCCTTTGTTGTTATTCTTTTTGTTATTCAGCGTGCTGATATTCTAAAGCACAAATAAAATATTAATGCATAAAAGATCATAAAAATACAACAGAACAAAGTGCACATTTTTGTAAATCAATAGCTGTGTAATTTTATGTGCAGGGATACAAGACACTGATTTAAATGGGGCCAGAGTGTGCATGCCCTCAGCAGCGTGACACAACAATACCAAGGTAGCCTATTGCTGGAATTCATTTTCAGTATTATCTGAGACAATATCTTCATTTTAACTCATCATAGTGCTTCCAGTAAAGTATAGTTACCATGTATGTGTGTTTTCTGCAAAAAAAAAAAAGTAGGCTGATTTAATGGAGAGTGATAGCAAGATATATTGGGGATAATTGATCTGATGACCTGGCAAACTTGTACTTTTACTTCACATTGCTGGCTAGCTGCAGTACTGACGGAAGCCTCTGTTAGATGAATAAATGTATTTAAATTTTAGTTAAAACCTAACAGAACTTGAAATAGGTCTATCGCTGGATATAACCAACATAAGTCACTTTATTTTAAGCCCAGTGTATTTTAAAACATCATTGTGCTCTACGTGCTTCTCCTCTCCATTCATATACAAACATGTGAGGCAATTTCATTCTAGGAGATGGGTGACAAACAAAGTGACACATACTTTAGCAGTCAGACAAGTTGGTAGCTTCCAGTGTTCTTTTTAGTGAAAATCTTTTTAGTAGAGCATTTTCTATTAGCGTCACTGTCCCTCGGCTGTGGCTCAGCGGGCAAACACTGTCCTTTGAACCTCAAAATATGTGCAAAAAATAAAAACAAAATACTAAGAGGCAACCTAGTTTAACACAGACTGCCGAAGGCTCATATCATCTGTAGCTGAACTTTGTAATGCGAGTTCAAAGACAGGTGACATTTTTGTCAGAATAAAAACAATCTAATGTAGCCTTGAAATTATTCATACATATGGTAAAAGTGCGGGATATCCAAATCAATAACAGCTTCCTTAAAAAGAACCTGCAGTATTCAATCCAAACCATCAGTTTTGACATCCTAAACTAAAATCTCTAAAAAAAAAATGTAAGTATACAGTGATCCCTCGCCACTTCGCGGTTCACTTATCGCGGATTCGCTATTTCGCGGATTTTAATAATGCATTTTTTTTTTTTGGTGCATTGTGTTCTGCATTCTGATTCGCTAAAAACTCACTCCCGCTTCTTGTATCAAAACATGCTACGAATTGTGCTATCATTTTGTCGTCTCGTTTGCAAAGAAGAAAAAAGAGCGACAACAGCTGCCTATCACTATGTTCTTCTCCCGAACAAACACACCTGCACCGCGGACTTCAGAAGAAGAGAACACTGCAGAGCGCAGTCAGGATGCAGCGGCCCAGTCTGAAGAGCAGTGAAACGGCCTACACGCGAGTCACTGTATTTGTATACATGTAATAGTTGCTAATTGTAAAAAAAAAATAAAGTTTTCTATTTCGCGGATTTCACTTATCGCGGGTCATTTTCGGAACGTAACCCCCGCGATAAACGAGGGATTACTGTATATGCAACAGGTGCACATGGGTGGTTGATGTTTCAGCAATCTTCTCTGCTCGTTTTGGCCACAGTGTGTATTTACACATGAGGATGGGATGTGTCCTGCTACTAGTTACTATGTAGCTCTGGCAGAGAGGCAACAGCACCCAACTGTGAATCAAGCTATTGGCTCTCCTCAGTTAATACTGTGAAGGAGTGTATCACAAATTCTAATGGGCCTCAAGTGCTATTGGAATTGGTAAATGTGAGGATCTATTCTCCAGGCTTTGGGGCCGAATAGCTAAAAAGGGCATGTTTATTTTCTTCTCCTCTCCTCTGTGTACTTGTACTATTCTACATCTCTAGTGCATTGTCTATTGATTTTCTCCAGGCCCCTCTATCAGTCAGGCTTTAATAAGACAACACATGTCGCCTTTAAAAGAAACGTTTTAGAATGCTAATGGATCCTTCACAGACCTCTTTGCCTCACTGTGGTGTTGTGTGTGTGTCTGTGTGTGTGTGTCTGTGTTTGCATGCACGTGTATCCTACCACATTTTCATTAAAACAGAAGAAGACAACATTCATCCTGATGGTTTTGGGGAGTGTAAAGGGGGGGTGGAAAACCAGGAGAATGTGGCAATGGGGGGATGAAGGGATAAGGATGGAGAGAGTTGTAGAAAGTGAAGAAGAAACCTCCTTGTGCAGAGTGGATTCATCTTCTGTCTTATTGCTCCTGCAGGGACCAATTTATCTTCATTTAGGTTTTTGGCACCAACCCCAACCTCGACCAGGCGCCCCGAGAAAGCGCATGAACATGGCTTTTTATCCCACGTGGCTTGTATTAAGGGTGTGAAAAATAGCTTCTGCTTCTTTTTTTTAAGCCTGATAATATTGTTTTTTTCTCCAAGGTTTTTGACAAAGTATATCTTTATGTTTTTCTTTGTTTGGTTGTTTGTTTTGAAGATTGCTTCCCAATTTGTAGTTATATGTATGTTGATGAAAAATGATACAAACTACGAAGGGCTCGACTGTTTTTTAAAAACGGTTGTGATGCCGAGATCCAACTGGTAAATGCTAGTTTTCACCAGTGCAATAGGCCATTAAAAATAGCTAATCCAGTTGTGTTGTGCCAGAGGTGCAGGCATGATAGGGCGCATTTTTAGCGCAAAGGTATCACAAGGTCAACGCCACAGGGTTAAGACTGATCAAACGCAGATCTCATGCTCTAACATATCATTCTATTATAATGATGCTTTGGTAGATGTGCTGACTCCTATCAGCATAACATGTGTTCACACAGGACAGAAGAAAAACATACTCAAGAAACCAAAAGCCACGTGTGAATGAGTAGCTAACTCGTACTTGTGATGCATGGATTGCAGCTATAAAAGTGCATCTCTCCATTAATAGTTCAGTGAAAGAGGTGCAACAGTGGGTCATGAGTGTTACAGATGGAAGAAAAAGAAGCTCAGATTATCTTATGATACAGAGGTCTGGGGAAAACAGGGTTCCCTTTACCATAAACATTTAAGGCAGCAGTGTTACATGCGCTTGAGCTACTGAGCCGTAACTATTCCATGAGCACCTTCTAATTATGAAAGATATAATCCAAATTAAATCTAAAATCTGAATCAGCTCGCCGCTTCATCATCAGTGGTGCTGGCTCTCAGCTGATGATGAAAAGCACAGCACTGCTGAAATGTTGATGCCAGGGTGTGACAGATGGCAGGATTGTGAAAACATTGTCTTATACCGTACATATTTACTTAACATAGAGATGTCTGGCTTTATGATTCACACAAATGTTTATTGAAGTTTTTCTTTTTCTTAATTAAATGTTGCTCAGCCTTTTTTAGCTGCCTGATTACATGAGGATCTCTCACACTTTCAATGTGATTTATAAGTAGCAACAAGTCATGTAGAAGCAGAATGTGGCTTTTAAAAGGGGATGGGAAATGAAACGGATTCATTCAGTTCATATTACACCCAAATCGCACCTACGAATAATTTGGGAACCCAGGACAATCTCTCTGTGCTGTGCACTTTTTATTTACACCGTGTGCCATGGCCTCTAACCCAAAAATGACATTGAGCGAAATAGGACCCAGAAGTTCCTACTAATGACTGTTTAAATGTAAATTTGTGGATTATTCTCTATGTCATTAATAAGAACAACTCCTCACCCTGTGAGTGGCAATCAGTGCCAAGCCCATTTTTATAGTAAAGATGTAAATCTTTAAAAATGGGCACAGATATATAATTTTGTTGAGTTATGTTGGATTGTTGACAAAATTAGAACCTGTAACTTTTATTTTGTAATATTTTACAAATAGCTATGTATTTTGTTTATGCAATAAGTACTACATATTTATAATACATAAACAAATGGTCGTGTCATTTAGGTTGCCAGGGAAGGACGCCATAGGTCACTCATTTTATGTTCTGGGTGAATACTCTTCTGATTGGTCGGCAGGTGTGAAGCAGAACAATTAACTCACACATACTTCTGTTTAATTACCCACTCTGAATTCATCCATTAGGCAGTCTGTCGAATTAAGTTGTTATCTTGTCTTACCTTGTTATGCTACTTTTAAAAAATGAGACAAAGGAAAATTGTTATTTATTTATATTTTTACAAAGAGAGGTATTCTAGATTCATTAATTACAGAGGGAATGTCCCAGAGGGCTCAATGAGGAGGTACTGTTGGGATGTTTCTTCTTAGTTTACATTGATTGAGCTGTGTTGGTGAGATATATTTGTGTCCCATTATGGATTATCAAGCCAGGCGCCTGTTTCTCCTCTACGAGGCATTGGCAGGGCTGTTTAGGCTGTCTAATGGCTTGGTGTGGTCGTGTTATGCCAATTATGGGCTTGCTCCAAACTAGGTTTAGTAACTTCCAAAAATGCATTTAGCCATTGCAGGGCAATTATTATTATATTTCAACCTTTTTTTTCCAGTCTCATATTATGTAAATTAGTTAAAATTGGCTCTTTGGAGACTTCATGGCCTTTCTGTATACATTTTATTTATTCATAGTAGGTCCAGTTAATTATTGCCTCTCTACATATTGTTATGGTGACCTTTCAATATTGACCATTGCTAATTGTTTAAATTCATGTTTCTTTTCTAATACTTTTCTTGGTACCTGCATTATAAAGATTGAGTATATGATGATGGACCACTCTAATATTGATGTTAAGATCTTGTAGATTTCTTAAACATGGTTTGATAATTAATTCAACAATTGACCTGCCTTGCAATATGTCAATTCCATTTATTGCAACATAACCTAAGAAAAGCTTGCGGCATTGAAGCAATAAAGAAAGGCACAGAATTTACATTATACTGTGCTGGTATCTTTCCTCCTCATGGTCGTGATGGTTTCAGGTTTTAAACAAGCTCTCAGGCACTACAAGAAAAAATCACTTATGGATTGTGACAAAACATATATTTTGTTTGCTAAAGCATGCGAAGATTGTATTTAGTTGTCATTTGCTAACCTCTTTTCTCTTCACAATTACCCATCTTAAACTTGGATGAATCGACTTTGGTGAGTAGTGAGTAGAGTGTCAGTAGACATAAGTAAGTTATAGTCAATGAGCTAATAAAGGCAAAGCCAGAAATTATTTTCTAGGTTATGAAAAAAATACAATTGTTCTTACCTTAATGAACATGTTTTTTCTTTATATGATAAACACAGTAGGATAATGGCTTTAAACCAAACCTGGTACAATACATTCATTGGCAACATTACTTGTTTTATTTTATACCTTATTAATTACAAATAGGGCAAATAAATGTCTGATATTTCAATTTTGCATTTACATGATACATTTTTGAAGGTATTTACCTCCTTTAGGACTTCAGGGCGGCTCCCTTCACTATGTATTTATTGAGATTCAGCTACGACCACAACTCCCTCGCCATTCAGCAGGGTATACATTTACAGTGATTATAGACATAGTCCTAAAGTCTGAAGCATCATGGCCTTGTTGGACAAATAACTAACAATAACCTCCACAGCACGAGCAGCGAGTGGGTGGAGAGGTGGCAAGGACAACAAATAAAGACAGAGGAGAGAGGATGAGAAGCAAGAATTGGATCATTCTGCTGGTGTATGTCTTCACTACACATAATTGCAGATAAGAAAAAGAAAAAAAAAATCTATATATATATATATATATATATATATAGATATCTTTTGTGACCTCGTGTTTGTAGATCAAGTCAACCTCACTACTGCTGATGTTTGCCTAAATGACGTAAGGGGCTAAAGGAGAGGAATCTTTATCATTGGATTAACCTGTTGATTGACCCTGTGGTAGAGCGGTCATGCCGGTTTATAGTCAGCCATTACATATGTATACCGGACTGACAAAGTGCAACTGTTCTGTGAAGTCCGTCCCCCGCACGCCCACGCCCACTCATCCCTGTCCACCATATGTGACTTCTGAAATCATAGGCTGCACGAGGCTGTCCTCGCCACATGCAGCTCAGCAGTCAGATGTTTCTTAATTGTTTTGCCGCTACAAAAAGGGAAAAGGGAAAGGGGGTGTTGAGGTATTGAGGTGGTGAAGGGAGGAGAGAGAGACAGAGAGACGGATGCCAGAAATCAGAGGGACGCCCGCTGCCTTGTCTAGATGCAGCAGTGGCTACGCAGTAAGAAGAGAAAATGAAAAGGAGAGGGGGCAGAGTTGTGTCTCCCCGGCTGCGTTGCTCTGTACAGTCTGGTCGAGGTGCCCTACTGACATCCCACGACTGATGGATAGAGCCGTATATCACACATAACATCAATTCTGTCCTGCTTTCTTTTTCATTCTGAGTCCCACTCCCTCATCACCCCCTCCTCCTCCTCCTCCTTCCTTCTGACTCTCTCGCTCTCTCTCTTCCCCCCCTCCCTCCCTCCCTCCCTCCCTCCTGCTGCTGCTCCCGGTCCCTCTCTTCCCTATTAGTTTCCAAAAGGCATCTTTAATGCTGCCGGGGAGTGCGCTGTGAGGCGGCAGCGAGGAAGCGGAGGCGAGCGGATTCCTCTATTTGTGACAGCTTTTCCGCTTGAAGGGCTGCGCGCGAGCCGGGGAACTGGACTGGACTGTGGTGTTCCGTGGAGGAGGCGGGAGAGGAGCCGGAGGAGGAGGGAGAACTGAGGGGCGAGCTGGACAGATGGAGGATGGCACCCAACACCTGGGACACTGCATGGTTGACATGAAGGAGCTTAGCGCCAACCCTGAAGGACTGACCGCTGCCGGTGAGCCCACCGCACCGTCTGTCTGTCTCTTAATCTGCCTCCTCTACCCCTCTCCTCTGTCCTTTCACATGCAGTTAAACTCTTTAACGCACGCACACACACACACACACACGTACGGATAGTGCGTGTGTGTCTCTGTATGTGTGTCTGTCTGTGTGTGTGAGCAAGGCATAAGGGTGGAGGTACCAGAGTGAGAGGAAAACACATTTTAATAAATGGATGAGTGAATCCACAAAAGAAGGTTTAAGGTTAATCTGGCTTCAGTTTAAACATCATCTCATCATCTCTTAACCTAAGCTAAGCAGTGCAAAGCAAATTTTATACATCCCATTAATATCCATTGTTCTCATGTGTGAAAATCTTCAAAAGCAGGCATGTTTCTAGACAAGTCACAAGTTGTTTGTCTCAGCATGTGGTGAACTATACCAGGAAAGTGTCCCTTACTTAGTTTCGGGTAACAGGGAATTTTATTCTCTGGTTCTGCAGAGAAAAGTTGTGAAAAACACATTGTTGTTCGATTGACATGTTTGTGTCAATCCCTGTCATGGCCGTATGGACGCGCGTACCTGTGCGTGCGTCTGTGTTGCCGCCTGCGTGCGTTCATGTGTGCATGTGTGTGCACTTTGCCGTTTCACTGCAGTCAAAATTCACATAGCCCGCGCGTGTTGTCACTAATGAGCTCTGGCAGAGGCAAACTGGCTGTCTCAGTGCCCACCACAACTGGAGAATTCTAAAGAGATTAGCCACCTCAACGGTGCCAAAAAAACATTGCTCTGCGAGTTTAATAGTAATAATAAAAATATACTTTTATTTATACTCAAGAGATGCATTGAGGGGTGTTTCATTTACAACAATGTGGGGTAATACCCATGCTTATCCAAAAGGACCAACGCTGCATGCCTCGCCGCTTAGCATTTGCATTCACATGCAAGCTCAACACATCATCTTCCACATAGAAATAAATAAATGGTGGGGCAGAAAAAAAAGATGCATTGTCCCCTTTTGCCTTGAACCATACAGACGCATCCAGAACCAGCTTACGTGCACAATTACACCAATGCAAACACACGCCCATCCACATGCAGTATAGACACAAATAAGGGGGAAAAATGTGTGTACACACAGGCACATCTGCACATACTAATACACTCAGAAGATGTGAGCCACACACACACACGTTCTCACACTCTGACCCGGTTGCAAACCCCAAACATACACTGCTGTAAAATCACAGTCAGAGTTTGCCGGTGACATCTGACAGGTGTGGGAGTGTAGTGGTAATGACAAACACCTCACTGTACCTCTGAGTTGTTGTCCTCAAGCATCCTGGTAGACAAAAGGAAAGAGCAAAGCACATAATTACCATGTTTGGCGCGAAAGACAAGTTGACAACCCCATATTATCAGTCGCAGGTGAGATAGTTTATCTCCTCCTTCTTGACAAGGGAGAAAAGTGGGACCAAACTGGGTACTTATTAAGATGGAACTGGATTGGCATTTTACAAACTCGCCACCTGCGGTAAAATTATGTTATTCTAACTATTAACTAAGTATTGATTCTGGAATTTGCATAACAGGAAAAGGAGGGGTTGAAAAAAAAAGCTTTCGACTGATTCATTGGGCAACGTTTGACATGTCGGAGCTGCAGCGAAGTCGAATGACCAACTTGGTGCCCTCGTTAACCCTCCACACTCCATCTCCCAGTGATGCGGCAGCCAGGACCTCCTCAATACACCCAACTGATTCACAACACTTCATTAAACGCTGGCAACAAAACCATCTGTCCCCTCTCAATCTCCCAGGGCAGTAATGTGACGATAACTCACTCTTCCATTCAGCACCACTTGTCCTAATGGGATGCCTGTTTGTGCAAACATCAATCGAGTTAGAGGTATGTTAGCCTGGCTGATGACTGAATCATCAGAAATGATGTGCCGGTGTTCTTCAGGCTATTTAAACTACAGCACAGAGAGAAAGCAGGGAGAATGGGATTAGACAAAAGAGGTGAGAGGGGGGAAAAAAGAGAAATTGCAATTAGTGTGCATGTGTCTGTCTCCATGTGGGTGTGTGTTGCGAGGATAAGGAATCGAGTCGGCGCTTGAGTTGGTTCATTGAAAGGTGGCCAGTTGCATTCCCGAAATATCAAACCCCCCTGTAAGCCTCAGACACATGCAAGTTAATTATTAATATCTCAAAATCCAAAGTAAATAATATTCAAAACATAAACAGGATTTGTTCTTAGGCGCGGGCTCTTACATGTAATATCTATTCATGAAGAGGATAAGCAGGAGTGATTAGGAGTTTGTATCATACCCACTGCGACGGGCTTTTATCAAAGCCCTTTTCGGAAATTGCTTGATTTTCTTAGTAGTGATGGTGGATGTGTGATGAGGAGCAGAGCAGCAGCAGCAGCAGCAGCAGCAGGCAGCATTCGGGAGCTTTTTCCACAATTATTTTTTGTGGAGTCAGGAATAAGCGGCAGTCCCATGTGAGACATATCCGTGCACTCCCCTACAGTCAGGATCTCTGCTGTAAGCCGCTGAGCGCCGAGCGCCGTGCGGTGGGGGTGAGGAAGCAGGGCGGCGGGGGAAGGGAAGGAGGTTAAATGATCATCTGAAAGATGGACAATTTATTCTCTGTACATTAATTAACTTTTTTTCATTCCAGAGACATCACCTCGTCGGCTTTACGTCCTAATAAATTACCCTCTCTTTTCTCCCTTCAGCGTGCCTTTTCTCTCACTGTTACCACCCGTGGACAGGCGCTGATAGATTGGAGGTACAGCGGGGCTGTGCTGTTATTCCTGGAGCCAGATGAAACTGCAGTATAGCGGGCGGGCACAGCTCATTTGCTTTGGGCCCCTCTGGGAGTCACATCTGCATGTGCCGCCTGCCACCGCGCTGAGCTCATTACCATATTCATAATGCCAGCGGATATCGATTATACCACACCTGTGCCACTTTTCCCTCCGCGCGGACGCACGCGTCGGTGCCGGATCGCCGGCGAGCTCCGTGCGTTGAAAGAGATGTGATTGAGCCGGACAGTACAGGTTGTTGACCTTTCCCCACGTAATGGGTAATTATTGTAATCAGACTTTCTGTATGTGTTTTCATCAGCCCGATTCCCCAGGGGGGTTAATGACATGCGGCGCATAGACAAGAATGGTGTCACAGGCTATATAACAGGTGTTCCGTCTGCAGGCTTGCTTATGCATAATTTTGCCAGTGAACATATAAACGACACTTTTCCTGAGCGGCAGTGCAACTGTTAAATGTCGTCCAGATGGCTTTATCATTGATTTCCTAAGATGCAAGATAACGTGTGTTGGCTGTCTTATAATAATCAATATGTCTGGCAGGAACCTTTTAGAAATACTTGACACTCTGTTTCCCGCAGAGAGGGGGGGGGGGGGGGGGGGGGGGCAGGGCAAGTGTTCCCCAATTGACGTGTATGTGCAGCTGTTGAGCTCTGTGCATGTGAGCAAGAATCGTGCTGAGGGGGAAAAACAGGCAGAATCAATCCATGGCGCTGGGGTTTCATTTTGTGGCGATGCGCTACAGATTGGTTTGTGTCTGGGAAACACTGCACATCTTTTGGTGAATTGCTTGCCGTCAGCTTGGATCAGGATTGTTTTTTTCTTTTGTTTGTTTTTTTTGGTCCTTGAATAATCAATTCTCAAAATGTGGTAATTTGATAAGCCCTAGTTCATTTACACAATGAACTTCTGGAGGGGGGGGGCTTCATAGAATGCAACTTGCATAGCCTACCTGTCTACTCACCGCTCATCTATTTCCTCTGACATATGACTACCTTGCCTGTGAGTTTTCGAGTGTTTTGTATGGAGTTAGGTAAGCTGCAAATTAATTGCTACTCTTGCGATCAATACATTTGTCTGAAATCTGAATTCCAGCTCTTCTTTAAGCTACAATAAAAGACTGAATTTGATGAGAAAATTATATAAATGACTGATTTCCCTAAAAGACTATTTGGGTGTGTGTGTGTGTGTGTGTGTGTGTGTGTGTGTGTGTGTGTGTGGCACAGTAGAGAGCTCCAGCAGAAATACAGGCACAGAAATGTTGAATGTTTGTAGCATGCAAACACAGCTGTAATTGCTAATTTCCACCAGTGAAATTAGGGGGCATTTTTTTAAATCATTTTCAATATTTGGGAACAGCAGATTCAGTTGCGAATAAAGCGGTTATTTAAGGGACAGGTGAAGACAGGTGAACATGCTGAAAGCAGGCCTCATGCATTAAATAGCCCCTTTTTAAAAATTCCTGCGAAAATATAAGGTACATGATTCCATTTCCAAAAATCCACTACATATTTCTATCAAACAAAATATTCAATACTGAAAAGTTAACCTCTATATGTAATTCTCAAAGTGTGGGCAATACGTGTTTGTTAGAGAGAATTTCTCTCCGAGTAAAAGAGGAGTTTGAGGAATGTGATTTGAATTGGAATTGACTGTAAGGCTTTTTCTGTTGAAGTTGAAAGTTTGATATGAGAAAGTGTTATAAAAAATTTGTGTAAGTTTGAATGGATGAGATTATGTTGCATAATTTTACATGTGATGTGAATATAATAATTTATAGTCCCTTAAGGGAGTAGAAACTGTCTGCAGGTTGCAGGACAGAGGTTGATGTTGTAATCCCTAACCCCAATCCATATTTCACAGCGTTGACCCTTTCAGACACCAGAAGGACAACTGTTAGAAAAAGTGTGTGTCTTTGGAAGTGGGCGTGTCTTTAATCTTAGAGTGGGCGTGTCTTTAATCTCGCAGAGGGTGTGGCTGTAGTGGACATGCATTCGTTCCTGCAGCGGGCATGTCTTTAGAAATGGGCGTGTCTTTAAAATTGCAATGGGCGTGTCTTTAATATTGCACTGGGTGTGTCTTTATTCCTGCTTGATGCAGACAGATACTATTTTTTAAACCAGTTATTTAATTAAACCAACCACTGGAGCAGTTGTCAACAAAGTGCTACAAACATTCCTTCATTTAGTTATGACATAACTCTCCTACTTCATTAACCCTCAGCAACAAAAGCTCAAGCTGGGCTTGTAAAGGACAAAAGGATGGAGAGTAAAGGATGGAAGATGACACACTGACTTGAGTTCATGTTATACCCAAAACGCAATGAATAATTCGGGAACCCAAGACAAGCCCTCTGTGCCATGCACTTTGGTCTTCTAACTACTGAAATGACTTGGACACATCCCAAGATGTGCATCTTCAAACAATATCCCAAAGTCACTTATTAAGGAAAAGGCAAGTGACATTTACGTGCAATAAATAAAAAAAAATCCTTAGAAAGCACTAGATAATCCCTTTATACTAAAACAATGCAGGCATTATTCCACGTGGTTAAATCCTCAGTTTTTCAGTTATCCCCTTATGATAACTCGCAACCAGAGACAGGACCCAACAGCTGGGACTGTCTCAGCCCACCTAGCCAAAGGGCTCTTGGTTGCCACCACACACATGTCATCCAGGCTTATTAAAGTTGCATCAGCACTCACAAGTAAGCCTAAGTGGCGACAACATGAGGAGACATGACCCTTGAGGAATGCGATGATGATGAGAGTGATGTGAAAAGCAGATAGCAGCACAGAAAGTGTATTTACATACGTAATTGGCCTATTTGTGCAACTGTGTGTGTCTGTTTACACGCCCGCGTGCTTCGGCTACGTGTGATTAATTAGACACATTACTGTACTTGTATGTATAACAGATATTGCACTAAGTTTGCATAAGCCTGTTTATTCAAATGTAGCCCAGGCTGACGCTACAGCAGCCGACGGACTCCGCTTCGCTGCAACTTGAGAATACACAGGCAAATTCAGAAAACATGAAACCAATTTGACATTATATTTACAAATTTCTCCACATCTATGCTGAATTTAGACTCTCAAAAGAACACTGGGTGATTCTAATAATTTCCATAATTCAGTGTGTTTGTTATTCATTAGCAACCATTGTTTCCTTGTGTGCTTTGCATGAATTTAAGAGAACATGACAAAGAATATATTGAGAAAAAAAATAAAGGAAAATGACAAGATTTAAATGGCTAATCCCCTTTTAACATAATTCATAACATCTCCATGATCGAGGACAGTTCCATATTTATCTCTGAAGGATAGAGACAACAGCACTAAAACACACAATGAGTCTACGGTTTACTGACAGTTGTAGGAGCCTCGGCTCCTGAACGTGGTGGCAATGTGCCACAGGAATTCATCAATGATACATCAATACAGTATTTTGTGTCTTAACTTTTTGCACAACAGTAGTAAAAAAAAAAAAAAAAACTTCTTTAAGAAGAAAAGCTACATTTTCTTTATCAATGTAAAATCACAGCTACTGTATGATTTGCCCTGCTCCAGGTTTTTCCCTATTTGCTCTCATAGCGTTTTCCTGGCAGATGTTTCTGTGCTGGGTAGCTTAGAATAGGAAAAGGTAGGCAGGCTTTATATGTATTCTCCAAAATTAAATTTTGTTGTGTATTTAACCTCAACATTGCATCATTTCTCCCCCCATATAACTGATGATTAGTCAGATCTAAATAGGTTTGTTCTCTGTGTCCTTGAAGACACGCTTCGTGATGAAGGACTTATAAATAAACCCAACCTGACTTGACATAAAGCTGGCGACAAAGTGTGGTGACTGAGGTAATTATAAAACATAAGTAAATCATTTTTATTCTCGATGAAAGAACTCATTATATAAAATGACTATTACCTAAAGTCGTGTGGTGCCCATACATCAGTAAGCATCGAGTATCCATGGCCCATTAGTGGAGTTGATGAGCCTTAGAAAGGCCAATTGTGTCCAAGCACCCCGAGAAGAGGAACAGCATTCAGTGGTTTCGGGCTCCGTCTACGTGTTGCATCCAGCGTGCAGGTGTTCCAACGGGAAAAGTGATGAATGCGGGGCGGCGGCGGTGACATATGATGCAAACAGCGCAGTCCTCCGCTCATCATTTCGGCGCAAGCCGTCAAGGACAATGGATACGCAGAAAGTCTTGTTCTGACACTCTCAGAGATTGTAGTATGTTTGCATAATCTAAAACGAGCGCTTACACCAATCATCGTGGCATTTTGGGAGCCCGTCCCGCTCCTGGCATGTTTAAATACAATCTCTAATGACATTTCTCTTCCTCGCTTATAATAGTTTCTGTCTCACAGTACCACGTCGGTGGAAATGGATTTCACATTTCAATCTAGTTTGTATTCTGTGTATATTCCACTGTATGTGATTATTCATTTTTATTAGTCATGCTAGCAGCCTGGCTGCAGGGACGGCGGCGTCAGTCGCTCGGTCCACCGCGTTGGTCCAGACTGAAATATCTGTCAGACGGATTGCTAGGGAATTTTGAACAGACATTCATGAAGTTCAGAAGATGAATCCTTCTGACTTTTTTATCTTATGCCCCCAGCAGATCAAGGTCACTTATTCAGTGAAATATCTCAACACCTCATGGATGACTTGGCAGATAATTTGGTACAGATATCCCTCTTTCCCCAGACGATGAATCCTCATAACTTTGGCGACCTCCCCAGAAAAATAATGAGCTTCAAAAACACTGCTAGCACAGCCGTCCATGCTTGGTCTTCTTTATTTAAATACCGTTTAATTTCTTAAATCTCTCTGTGTAAGAATTTCGTCATGTTTCATTGTCTCTTCCATGGTTTTGATGTTCAGCCCCCTCTCCTTCTAGCTTTCACTCAACACCTTTCTGTATTTCTGTCTTTCAGGTGCTGTTCTAACGCCTAAGCTGCCTCGGGTGGAGTTCAGCCTTGGTAAGTTCTGTGTTTGCTCTATGAATTAAGGGTCATTATATTTTATGGATAATATCCAACACCAGACTTCCTAACTTCACTTTTTTCACCCCCCCAAAAACCTTCCAAAGTATCTAAGCCATCCCGGATTTAAACTTTTCATTTTTCTCCATTATCATTACTTAGAATCATCCAAAGTGGCCTTTGACATAAACACAAATATCATATAAAAGCTTAGGTGATCAATCACCAACCCTTTTTATGTAAATTCACCTGAAATTAATCAAAAGATTCGATTAGAGACTCAAACAAAGGACAAATTGAATCAAAACTGCTTTCAAAGAGCAGGAAACTTAACAATAATACATAAAACATTTTAATGGAGCCTGCCAGGCTGCTGCTGAGGCAGCAAACTGCAGATATGTGTGTGTTTCAGGTTACTGTCTTGCATCTGTGCACTCATATCCATCTCATGCATTCTGGCGTTCTGCGTTCGTAGCTCAGCTCCTGCTATGTGCAGCGTGGTGCAGCACGGGGGGGGGCGTGGTCATATTATAACGTTAATCAGTTGTCCGTACTGATCAAACTTTGTGCACTGTTGTCAGCCTTTCGCTGCCTAACAACTGCTGGACTAGCTTGTTGTTTTTTTTGCTTCCCTGACACAATCAGAACATTATTATTCCCTCTGATTTTCCTCATTTCCTGTGTACCGAAAATTGGCTGGCTTTTATTTTTATTCTCTCACCCTTAAACTTTCTCAGAACCTCTATGATCCTATTTTTATTGTACCTGGAATGACAGGAGGTCCTTAAGCTCTGGTCCCGTCTAGCGTTTTGTTGGCATGTCGTTAAGCACATTATAAGATGCCTGCATGGTTGCACACGTTGAGGAAATTCCACTCTGCCTTCCTTTCCCTGGCCCTGATAAAAAAGAAAGGTTTGTGTTTTATTAGCCCTCTTGGCTAAAATGGATCTCTGAGCAACTGTTGTTAAACACACATCAACAACACTCACATGCTGACAGTTATGCTAACAGAGGCGTTCAGAATTAGCTGGGCATCTACTGTACATCCTTAATCTTTCCTCCATTTGGAAGCACACAAGTACCTCAAGTAAGGAGACAAGGGACAACAGCAACACAGAAAATGTTAGGCAGACTGACGAAGGCCCTTTTGAACTTTTCCCTGAGATGGCCTCATTCATTTTTCATGCAACGGAGATGTTGGAATTCTATTTCGAGACATTTCATTGTGGCTCAGGCCAGGTTTCCTGAAGCAAAGATCCAAACTGAAATGTTATTCTTACAATCTTTTGACAGTCAGGAGAAGATGCATCCTGCCTCCTTGTTTCTATCTTTAGAGGTGACTTCAACAAAGACTTCAGACTGTTCCACGTATTCGATTTCTCAGTGGACAGTCGTCCTCTACAGTGTCACCCATCTCTTGGGCTCTGTTTGCCTTCTGAACATGATGAAACAGTGCCGCATTTTTATTTGTTCCTGCGTAGACTATTTAGGGCAAAATTACAGCACCACAAAGATTACAGTTTATTTATATATTGTAAATATTAATATTTTTAGAACTCGTTAATATTTGATGAATATAGGATGCTTCCAATGTGCTTTTAGAGTGTAAATTGTGCTGCTTTTTAAATGATCCTTTTACCTTCTGTTAAATGGTATATATATAGTACGTTTCTATAGTGCTTTTATCCAATATACAATGTTTCTGCTGCTCACTTATCCATCCACACATACATTTTATATTGATCATGGTAATCTAACATACACGGTGCAGTCATCAGACTGGAACTTTTGGTTCGGTATCTGGCCCATGCATCCTACATGGACAGGGGGAGTGGAACCACACCGGCCTGCTGATTAATGGACGGCCTCACTTTGCAGTCAGATAATTCTGTAGGAGGAGAGTTTGCATTTGGGGAGAAAAACTATTTGAATGTAAATTCTCTGCCATGGTGGCGAGTACAGCCATGTCCCTCTTTTAATTGGCCCGGTTCATCTGTTGAACCTTTGTTCAGATCTGTCAAACCCACAATGACAAGCGTTTATACAGAACGAGTTAAACGACGTGGCATGTTTAAATGGATTCTTGTTTTCTTTTAATTAAATGTATTTGACTCATTAAAGGGCCCATATCCTACAAAGTGAGATGTTAATTGCTTTTTTGATTATAAGAAGGTCTGTGTGTTATATAAATATTGCCCCGTGTTTCCACAGAGAAAAGCACACAGACCCAAGTCAGACACTGTCCCTTTAAACAAGCTGTCAAAACTTCTGTGAAGTTGTGATATCACTGTTTTACAGTCACTGCCCACTCGTTCACTGCCATTCAAATCAGCTAATCAGAGGAGCAACTCTTTAATTCTAATGAGATGGACACAGAACAAACTGTTCCTTCTCCAGAGAGAAGAGGTATAGTAAAAACAGCCATTTATAAACACTTCTACATCCGACCGGAAACAATGAATCTATTCACATAATGCAGTGTTTTAGATTGTGTTGATAGGCCAAGTGAACCAGGACTAATGAAAACTCTCTTACTTAAATTGTTTTATATTAAGGATACCTTTGTTATGTTGGCTGCATGATTGGTGCATGAAAAGACGGGACCAAGGAGCTACATGATACAGAACTTTACACTGTAACAAAAGTGCCGCTGCAGGATATCTCTGTGATATGTGAGTGTTACGTATCTATCATAAAAAAATCCACAAAGATAGATGCACACCATCGTGCCATGCTCAAGCTATATACCAAAGCTGAAGTTACTAGATACTAATTATTAATAACAATAGATTAAGGTTATTATTATTTACAGTATGTGAGTGTGTTACCTATTTAATCTGAAATTTAATGAAATCTGTAAAAAAGTTCTCTTTGATTTAATAATAATAATGAATAATAATAATGATAATGCCCAAAAATATAGACAATACCAAGGATAGCCCCCGTTATCCCTAACTCACTGTGAGCAGTATCTATATATAGATATGTGTGTGTATATATCATATCTATATACTATACATACAACAATGAAGGTGAAGGATACGGATAGTAATGATGATCTATTACACGGACACAGTGAGTTTTTTCACTGATGACGGTTGTCCTTCATCCATTTGGCCTAACATTCACTAAAAGGGATTTCTACTTCTGTTGATATATAGATTAGAGCATATATTCAAAAATTGTCAGTCCATTAAAAAAAAAGAGAAAAGCCACTTGCTCTGTTTATAGTCTTGTACGTTTCTTTTTATAGAGGCTTTTTTTCAAGTACCAGTAAATATGACGAGTATATATTAACTGCCCGTTTTTTTTTTATGTTGGACCCGAGACAATTATCGCATTTAAGTCAAGTCTTCACAAAGGTTATTCTGCAATTTACTGTCTAGAGCAGCAACAAGTCATGTTTTCAACATAAACATAATGCATTGTGGAGGCCATTCAGTGCTTTATAGATAATCAAGAGAACATTAAATCAGTTATAGTGTGCACTGGAAGCTGCAGCAGTGATTTGAGGAGAGGCGTAATGTATGTCTTTTTTCCCCTTCCTCAATTAACCTAATTAACATTTAATCATGTTGTTGTAGAAGTACATGTTATTCAGGGCAAACCACTTCCTGTAGATGCAGCGATAAACAAGCACAAACACATGCACATAAAGAGATTTGCCAACAGAACTTTACAAGATAATTGCACCTAATATCATTCCAATACTAATTAAAAGGACATACGTAACGAACAATGCAATACAGTAAACGGTCACACTGTAATTCAAACATGACCGACCAGTGATTGAACAAAAACGCGACTCCAGCTCACTGTGACCACATTAGGCCTGTTTCCACCGCAGGAACTGCAGGGTCATTATACAGAGCACCACAGGAACCTTTACAGGAACCTTTACAGGAACCTTCAAAGTCCATGCTTCAGAGTAGTTACTCAGAACAGCCCCAAGAAGGAAATCCTGGCTTGTGATTGGATAATATGATTGGATTTGCTCGTTTCCTCTCTGGCCCTTTCAGCCCTGGCCAGGTCCTGTTCAAGTCGTTTTCACCATTCGACCGTTCCACCGCCATGAAAATGAACACACACACACACACACACACACACACAGACACACACACACACGCACGCCATAACCACTTCAGCTCTTTCCATCATGTCGATAATCTTCTTTCTTTTGCCTCTTCTTCTTGTTGCTTTTTTTTTTTTTTCTGCGTCGCCAAGGAAACAGTTACACAACGATTTCGTCACACCCGGAAAACGCTAACTTTACAGGACCATTCTACTCCTAGAGCAGAGAGAGAGGAAGGTTCCCGTATGAGTTCCTGACCCGGGAACTTTCTACACAGACTATGATCTGAACCCTAAACACGTTTGGTCTCACCGTTCTTTGTCCGTTGTCAAAGCTGCGAGCGATAGTTCACATGTCTTTCTTTTTTTTCATTTTCCTTGTTGTTACTTATCTCTAGCAAATTAAGGGCTTTATATTAAAGCCTTTTGCTGATCTTGTGCGTGTCGGTAGCTTATAAATTTACATGAGTGATGAGCGGCACCGTGCAGCAGGTGAAGGACATATTTATCACAACCAGACAGCCCCCTTATTTTCCCCTCTGTTTTCCCCAGATCCGCTGACAAACAGGTGTGCGGAACGGCGGCACGCATGCAAATGTTGTCGGACTAATTGAAGTGTTGAAATAATTATCGTGATGAATAAGCATCTTCTGGCGATGAGCATTTATTCGTCTCCCGTGGCATCTCCCAGGGCTCCCCCCTCGATTAAATGGAATTTAGATTCATTGCGGGGTCACAGAGGCCCACGGCATTAAAACTCGTTTCCAGCGAATTCGTCCTAAAAGAGCTCAGCATATTTCAAAATACAATTCGCACAAAATAAACACAGTATAGTAAATGACGCCTCCAAGGATGGGCAAACATTATTACTATAATTGCTGAATCGTTATGGTAGGAATCAGTCTGGGTGTATATCGTTAGCCGAGGCGAAAAACCTACGAATACGCCGCGCTTCAGGCTGTGTGAAATCCGGTCACTTTTCAATCCATTATTTCAATCTATCTCCCTTTAATAAGCCAGGCTCTTCTTCGCTCTGTCTTTGTCAATCCCTCATTATCTCCTCTCTCACTCTGGCTTCCTTCCTCAAACTCTAAATGCCCCTTAAGGGACTCCTCTGTCCTTTCCCTCTGTCACCCTCCAGCCCTCTATTTCCCTTTCCTGCCACCTCCACCCAGCATCATAATAGCTCTGACCTTAAAGGGTCGGCCCGAGTGTCATATCCCTGTAAGAGAGCCAGTCCGGGGGACGCACGGCGGGGTGCCCGGGCCCGTTCCACTCGCCAGACGTGGGTGTGGTTAACAGCGCAGCGGGGTAGGGGGGACGCCCCCTGGCCTCTCTAATACAGTATGTGTCCCCTGAGGGGGCTGATGGGAGCAGTGAGCGACTTACCAGCGCTTTCTATCTTGTGTGCATGTGAATGCTACAAAGCAAGTAATGTTATAATCTTGTCAGGAAAAGAGAGCCAATGTAATTTACAGCTCGAGACACAGAATTGAGAGGTGATAATATGATGTAACAGCCTGAAAGGTAAAAAAAAAAAAAGACAGAGTTCTGCAGTAACCTCTGTGGGCTCGAGCAATCAAACGGGGGCACACTTTTTTATGCTGTTATTGATAGTACATAGTGGAAAGAGACAGGAAAGCGCATATATACTGTTGATATTAATGTTAATAGCTAGAACTTTTGCACAACAGCCCCACAATCACAGACACACGCAGATCATGTTTGCATGACTTGTAAAGTTATTTTTTTGACCTGAACACAAACTCTCCTGCTCCTGCTTTCCTCCCGCATAAAAAACAAAAACAAATGTAAGACCCCTTTAATATTTGTCCCAGAGAACCTGGCACCAGCGTCTAGAGGAGAGAAAGGGAATGTGAAAATCTGAATTGCCCCTGAGAGATAATACACACATGAGCTTTGCTACGCTGCAAGATATTCCACAGCCCTGTCTCGGAGAATTATCCCAACTGCCACTGCAAAGAAAATCCCAGGCACTGGCTACTGATTTTTCACATTTTTATTTTATCCATTGTAAATGTTTGTCTTCAATTATCAGGCTTGCCAAACACTGTATGTACCAGGCCTGATTTAACCCTGCATTTTGTTCTTTGCCCCTGTCTTATTTTGTAATTGTGCATGATTTTCCAAATTGGCTGTCTTTTGTGGGAGTCATGATGCCCAATTAATTGCCGAAATGTGTCAGTAGTTTTGCTTTTGAAAAATAACAGAATACATTTTCCACATGTCCTCAGCCACGCTATATTCTAGTTTTTTTCTTCTTGCTTTCTGTTCAAAGTGAAATTGCACAATGAAACAGATTCTTAAAACATAGTAAGAATGTTATTTTTAACATCCAGTATGATTCCCCGCTTAGTGACCAGTCGATAGATCTTTACAGTGTGAACATAGAATTTGTACATTTTGGCCGTGCGGGGGGAGTGTAAAACCTGTCGTGCGAGCAAATGGATCGCGCAAGATTTATAAAAGCGTGTGTCTGCCCTGCTTTATGCACAGCTTGCAAAGGGCACTGATGACTCATTGCTCAATGAGGCGTCCGACCATGATCAAACACGTGAGCGACACACACAGGCCGCTGGGAATCCTCCCGTCGGAGAAATAAATCCACTGATCATCAGCGTGTTTATTGCGACCGATCTCCCTTAGCTGTTAAAAATGCAATAAAACAGAACACACACACACACAAACACATTACCAGCCTTTGTTACATCAGCCTTGCTGCTTTCATTTGCGCTGGTTCATTACCTCTTTTTGTATGAAAACATGGACGTATAGATGAACGTATTCAGGTTCCTTGGATGGCTAGCTGTCCTATGTCCTCACAGGTGCACTCAGGAGTTTTTATTTATGCTTTGAGAAGCTGTCTTATCCCATAAGGACCCACAGTGGCACCAGTATAACAAGAACTTTGGTTCCCCCAGACTCTTCCTTACAAGGTTTTATGTCTGAACTTAATATTGCCCATTAATCCATGCACTGACGTCCATTTAGATGAAGTTCCTAACCCTTAACAATTCACCCGGCTCGCCCCCGCTGTGCCAGTGTGGTGCCACTGCCTCTTCCTCTTTCACCAATGTCAGCACAACAATGTAGAGACCGAGTTGGTATTGGCTCCAATAAAGCACTTTTCAATTTAATATCCCGAAATGAAATGTTGTTCATTGAATACTTTCAAGTGAGTCTCATGACAAGACATTCCCCGGAGAATTGGAAGGAATTAGCTAATGAGATTTAGTCTAATGCAATCAAAGCAGTCTATTTCAGAACCGATGTCACATGCTCCGAATGTAATAGATGGGAGTTTTTATCAGTTTTCATCACACAGTCGTTTCAGGCCTTGTGTTTAGTTAGTGCCTATTTTGAAAAAAATCATTGTGCAGAGTGTATCCTAAGCCTACACAGTGTATAGTAATTCAGCCTCCAGTCTCTTCACTAACTTTCATATATTACATATTGAAGGTAACACACAACCTGTGTCCAACATTGTGAAATATATGTATAAGCAGATAAGCAGGATATTTACTTACAACCATTCACTTTACAACATGTCCTAGTTGTAATCACTTTCAGCTATTACACAATTAAAGGGCCAACTGGATAAAAGATTATTAGGTTGCACACTAAAGCTCAAAAGTGGCACAATGTGTAATTTTTAGCCACTAGGGGTCTCTCACCTAAACAATTAACAAAAGACAGTGTCTTAATTTCTCTGTAATCAGCTGGTGCATTTTGGGATTCGAGGCCTCAAAAAGAGAGTCCCAAGTGCACACTGGCTACATCCATTATTTATACCGTCTATGGTACAGACAAGCAGTTTTGAAAGGGAGAAAAATCCCTCAAAGGCACAAACGTCTTCATCAACGAGGACTTCTCTGAAAATGCTTCTGTGGAACAAAAGTAATTGCAGCCCAAATCAGAGAGCAAGAACATTGCTTTTTCTGAAATATGATCAGCTAGTCATGAATGATCAAACAACACTGAACGATTCACAGTCATTTTCTTTCTTTTTTGCTCTACTTCTTACTATATATATATATATATATATATATATATATATATATATATATATATATATATATATATATATATAGGACTATATATATCATTCAGTCCTCTATAGAATATATTATCACAAACATTGTGAAGCTGTCATGTGGGATGTAAATCAGTTCAACCAAAATCATTTTGAATGTGCTATAGGAATAAACCTTTACTTACTTACTTACTTACTTACATACTAAATGAGTCAAATTCTAGTCCCTTATAAGATTTGATCCACATGATTGAAATAACAGCAAGGAAATGATGTTCAGTGGCTGCTTTGATTCAGATACTGAGTTCTTCAACTATGCTCTCAACTAAATAAGAGCACAAGCAATATAATACAATAAAATTATTACAGAGGAGGTTCAATAAATTCTGCACTATTACTAGATCAAGGCCAAACTGTTTTTTCCCCTTATTTCTCTTTCTTTTTAAAATTTGTATATTTTCAGTGCTTGCTCTATCAAAAGCATTGCTCAATGATGATCTCTTTTCAGAGGCTCAGTATTATGTTGTTGGAGAAGCTCCAATTGTTGACTGCAGTTTTTAGTTTATTGAGTGGAAAGAGTTCAGCATTTAGGTTCAAATTGATGTTAAATCGTTTTCTTACAGAAATACCAGGTTGTTTTACTTTTGGTAAGAAAAGCTTTCATCGTTCACCTGACACTGATGTCGACGTTCTTGAATATTCTTTATGCATCTATTACATTTATTCTCTCATCTGCAAACCAACTAGGATAACAAATACACCTGCAACTTTTAGGACGTATTTTTGAATTATTTTGAGCAAATAATCAACTCTGAATTATTGATAAAGGTAGAGTGTACAGGATTTAAAACAACAAACAAAATAGGGACTTATAATCCCTCAGTTCAAGAAGTGTGTGGCTGTGTGTTTATCTGCAGAGACTCTGCCCTCTGCTTTATTTCATATATTTTGTTTTGTTTTTTATTGTTTTGCTGTAGTCAGGGCGTCAACCTTTGGACAGTGTGTGTGTGTGTGTGTGTATGTGTGTGTGTGTGTGTGTGTGTGTGTGTGTGTGTGTGTAGACAGCAGCTAATAACAGTGCAGCCAGGTCGTCTGATAGCACCTCACATGGCGGGGATGACAACAGACACTTACATGGTGTGTGTTTTATATGATTCAGTGTTTCCCTGCTTCTCCTTTTCCTGTCTCTCTCTCTTCTGCATTGTACCGCTGCACGTCCTCTGTGTGTCTGTCTGACAGGACACACACACACACACACACACACACACACAGGCAGAGCAGAGCAGAGGACTGCATTCAAACAGGCTTGTTCGTAGGTGTGGACATGTTTATTTGTGCTTTACAACACAAATGGGTCATAGAATCAGAATCAGGTTTTTGTTCCTTGGGTTCACTCGCTTTGTTCACGTCAATGCTGCTCGCTCCTCTCTACCTTTAACTGACATTCTCAATAATTTATTTATAAATATATATATATATATATATACCAAAACAAGGCCACTAGAAACACCTGATGTGAGGATGAAGTGTCGTAAGGGAACAAAGCCTCGATGAGCCATGATGCTACATGAGATAAGCTCAAGTTCAAATGAATGTATTTATTTTTCAGTAGACTCAGTTATTGCATCATTTCAGAACACCTCAGTGTACTTTATTTTGCTTATGGTATTGGCAAGAGAGTATTAAAAGTAAAATCTGTCGTTTGTATGTTTAATTAATAAGTTAAATATATTATCTTGGTAATGAAGTGTAAATTGTTATTCATGCTACTCCGGTGTTGACATTGTGATTCAATCAGGCCTAATGACGACTGACACTATTTTTTAACATTGTCTGAACCAAATGTCGTATGGTGGGCTGCATATCTGTGAATCCACATTTCAAGCTACCTACCATATGTCATAATATTTTAATTGCCTGGTTCCTATAAAAAAAACAGATCCTGGATGAATGTTGTGTTATTGTTTTAACAGCTTCAAAGAATCAAACCTCCTGTCACAAACTCTGCTCATAATGAGTATTTATTTACAGCTTCTAAAATAAAACTAAAGCATTAAGCCAAAGTAGAGAGATACAGGGAGAGCTTAAAGCGTGTTTTTATCAGACTGGTTGGGAAATGTTTGATTGATATAATTCCCTAGAAACCACCACTGTTACAGGCGACTATATTAATAACACCCAGAAAATGGCATTTAAATCTCAGAGTTGGAAAATGACTATTTGGAGGAAACCTTTAGAGCAAACAACCCCAAAATGCTGAGGTACACTATGGAGAAAGTGGCAGGAATCTCATCTTTTTTGATGGATTTGTGTTTGCAGATGATCTGAATGGCTTCTTTTCTCACGTCGAGCATGTGCAGACCCACTTAAACCCATCACCGCCACCGCTGCTGATAGGATTGTCAGCACTGCGGATGAAGTCAGGTGCATCTCCTGGTGTGAGAGTGAAGGGAAGCCCTTGGCCCCGACCCAAGCACCGCTCTTGTTTTAAAATCCTCTGACAGGGAGTTGGCCCCCGTCTGGCAACCTATCTTTCAACTGTCCACTGACGCTCGCGCCATGCCGCTAACTTGGAAGACATCGCGTATTAAACCGCTCCGAAAATAACAATGTGCTAAAGAGCACAACGATTTCCATCCAACAGCACTTAGCATCCGTTATTATGTAATCAATAGAAGCGATTATGGTCCGACACCTCATCAGAGAAACAGGTAACGTGCAGGATCCTTTCAATTTTCCCACGGAGCACGGAGGATGCCGCTTGTGTATCATCATCTTCTCCAAACACCCTGACAGACCTGAATTATATGCCGGAGCTCTTTTTTTCTGATCATTTCATCTGTGTTTAATACAAATTGGCCTGATGTGCTCCTGTTCAAAATGATTCACGTTACCCAACAATTTTCTGCCTAAGACTTGATAATGGAATCTCTTCTGACTTATTGCATATTTAACTCTGGGAATTCCAACGTCTGCCCTGTGATGTGCGATATAACCCCCCTTTCTCAGTCTTATTTGTGAAAATGGTGTGATCAATTTGTAGGTAGCACAGTTCTCACAGGTCACATGTCCTTTTAAATCCCTGGCTATTGGCTATCAGATTTGAATGATCTTATCATGGGACATTTGCATTGGGTTGCCCTGCTGTCCTTTAACTCAAACTTCTCCCGTCCCCATGCTTCGATTGGCTTGTGCATGGTGTCAATCGATGTGAAAGAACTTCTAGAATTTTTTTTCACATAGAAACCAAGGACTGAAGTGTAGTTTCACATAGTATCGTAGTATTAAAGGCTCTACATGCAACAGCCTGCAGGATTGTCTAGGCTGGGAGGACATTGGGATGGGTCTGGGTGACCGAGCAGCTGCAAAAATCTGCTCAGCTGTTTCTCTAATAGCTTTAGATCTAGATGTTCAGGAGGTTTTTATTGGGAGCTGGATTAGGTGCAGTCTCCTCCTCCTCCTCCTCCTCCTCCACCAAAACAAATGGACCTGCTGATTAAAACTAAAAAACACTGAATAAAGCAGTTTTACAAATCACCACATACCACTGCACATAATGTGTTCAAAAAAAAAAAAGCTAAGCTCAACAGTGCACATGTGATTTAACCGAGGAGATAACAAAGACATATTATCACAGTAGTAACATTTATCACGGACAGTTTAGCCGAGTGTTATCATGTTAGGGGTGGGGAGTTTCTGTTGGTAACCAGGAAGCGTTGGTTTCCTATAAAGGAATTGTGGGATGCGATGTCTTCCTGTCCCCGGAGCCCAGCAGGGGCTGAGTGACACGCTGCTTTTTGTTGTGGGAAATGAAAGGCCTAATAAAAACTGATATCTCACTGCCAGAGGGAAATACTTCTTGCCTGTCTGCAATTTTAATCAACTTCTGTGGCTCTCTATCTCGATGTATATACATCTTATTTATTCCTCCAAACCCTTTATTATGTTTTGATGCCTTTAATCTTTACAGAGCGAGGCGAGGGGCCATTGATTGAAGGAGCCAAATAAAGTTTTAACACCTTTGTTCCTTTGCGTCGACACGTCTCTGTGGTTCTCTGACATGTGACTTCTAATCTGACAGAAGCTATTTTTTTTTTTAAATCACCTTCCTCTTTTACTTTCTTTTCTCCGTCATAGATTTATTTATCACATTTCCCTCTCATTCACTGTCACGTTCTTCATGTGTGCGCCAGTTGTGCCGCCATGGATCCGTCATTAGGGATTAACCTAACTTTTCATCCTCCTCTTCTCCCCCTCTCTCTCTCTCTCTGTCTTTCCCTCTCTGCAGCATGTAGTGATCTGGTGGCCTCGGGCAGAGACAGGAAGCCCAATGCTCTGGTCCAGGTGGCTGTCATAGATCCCCAGGAGCAGCACCTGGTCTCACACACCTGCACAGAGATAGTGGAGGTAAGGCAACGCGTGCAACGCGTGCAACGCGCCGCCCGCTGTGCTGCTCCATGACCTTTGCTGCTCGTCGTTTCTCTGTGTCTCTGGGTCGCTGGGTCTTGGTTGGAGTTCTCTCCAGCTCCGTCTGGCCTCCTTTTTTCCCCTTTTTTTTTTTTACTCACCATCTGACTCATTGAACCAGAAACGGACAATGAGCCTGCGACTGTTGGATCCTAGCACTTACAGTACGTGAGCTGGTGTTTGGCTCTCAGATCAGCGTGTGTCGGTGGGATCAATCGGGTGGGAGTTCCATATACTGGGAGCGTTTTTATGCTCTTTGACCTCTTAAAATGCTGCTCGTTTTTACCACTACTCTGACAGTGGTGTTGCTAGGGCAACAGCCACCCAAGTGTTTTTGGACAGCAACAGCTGCCCCCTGTCCCACTATGGAACACCCCCTCTACACAAATGTGTACACACGTGTTCACACACACACACACACACTTCTTTTCCTTCCTCATATGAGGGCAAACTTTCCCGACGCATTAAAAGGAGACACATTTATTTTCCTCCTAATCCAGTAAAGCTAAATTAGCATAACCGTCTGTTCAAAGACTGCATTTTAACTTTTTTCCCCTCAGTCCTGTCAGGGGAACAGCAGCGTGAGTGTGTGTGAGCGCGTGTGTGTGTGTGTGTGTGTGTGCGCGTGTGGAAACACAGGATGTGGTAGGATACTGTATGCAGGCTCAGCCAGCTCTGCAGACACTCCGTGCCGCTGGAGTTTTGATTTCATGGCTGTAGTGTTCAGGATTTGGAGCAGGATCTGAGACTATGGACTGCTTTCGACTCCACAAAAACAGGGTATGTGAACACTGTGATTTTTCCTCTTTTACATGTTATAACAGGGAGGGTTGCAATCTTTAAAGATTATGTTTATGGTAGAGAAGTTCTCTGAGTCAGATATTCTTTTTATTAGACAGGAGAGTGCGTTACATATACCAATACAAATATCACATTAGTGATGTCGGTGCATTTTGACTTAAAAGCTTCAACGCTGAAAATTGCAGTCACTTACAAATAGACTTTAAATGTGTTGTTAAGAGGAACAGAGCTTGTGTTTCTGGACACCTGTAACCAGTAGGTTTTTCTGCTTTTATATCACATCCAATATGCACAGCACCAGAGTTTTTTAGCACTTCGTCACAAATTTATTATTTTTCCACCGTCCATATGCTTCCATGTATCGCTTCTCCAGATAATTTTTGGTGGTTAGATGTACGCAGGCCCTTAAGTGCTTTTCCGTTACTGCCACCTTGTAAGTGCTGAATGTTTCACATTGTGGTACAGGCAAATACAGTATATAGACTATGAATGGGCCGCCTGCAGCATCATAGCAATAACATGGAGCCAGCAGGTGATCCAGGTTGCAAGAGCGGCCACAAGCAGTGGGAGGAGAAAGTTAAGGAAGACACAGTGGAGTATGATGAATGAGTTTTTTGAATCAATGATTCTGCGATTGCAAGATTTCTTCAAAGATTTGAAATGCACAATGCAATGTGTAGTGATGAATGTTTCATAGCGGTATAGAACTTTGTGTGTGTGTGTGTGTGTGTGCATGGTCGGTTGAAGACAGCCCGACTGCCGCTTGTGTTTCTCCTGTTTGTCACATTCCCAGGATGCCTGCACTCAACAGCTGCAGCCGGCTTCACTATAACTGATTGGAGTCCTGGCTGCATGAAAGCTGCTGCCTTAGTCCCACTCATATGATAGGTGTATTATCAGGAATCCCCGGTATATGATATAAAGGTTTAATTTAGAAGATAAATGATGGAACATGCCAGCTGCTAGATACAGAAACACATCTTACTCATGAATCACTGGACAGGGGTCGATTAAAATAACATGCAGTATTAAATCATGTTAGATCTGGACCTGAAAGCTCATACGTTGAAGCCAGTTTTCTCTTAAGATGTTATTCATTTAAAACTAAAAAAACAGGATATACCAAATAAAGTTAACAACGGTGTTAAGCTTACATCTGTCTTTCATGTCCTGGCTGTTACTTGGTCTACCTTAAAAATAGCTTACGGCTACTGTACCAAACAGGTAAAACCGTCTCTGACCCTGTGCCACAGATGTTCTACAGGATATTCTAACTCTAAGCCATCAATATGCACTCAGCAGAAATGAATTAGCTACTTACTGCTGGGAAGAAAAAGGTTGAGGGTAGATGAAGAGGATGCTGCGACAGCCTCAAGTGAGTACACAAAACAAAACATACAAAATATCAGATCCTTGTCAAAACAGAAAAATAAAAAGGTCCTTTGTTTGACATTGAGGTTTTCATGTCTTCCAAAATAGAAAAGTTGGCAGGTTGATATACAGATTTCGATTACACCACAAAGTGTATGCGTAATAGAGCTGTTCGGCATAGTGTGAAGTTGATATTGTGCCATATTCTCACAAAAAGCAAACCCTTTTTCTTTTTTATATTTCTACAGAGAAAAGGCATGTCCGTGTTGGTACTGTATTTTATTTGCTGTTGGTAAAACAAAGAACACTGACAATTTAGGGGCCTTCTACACTAATACGGGTATTTTTGAAAGGGTGTGTTTCTCTGCACGGTTTCATCTTTTCATCCACACGTAACCGTTGTTGTTGGCTCCTGAAACCCGAGGATGTTTTTTTAAATTAATTCTAAAATTCCGTTTTCAGCAGTCATGAGTGGATGGGAAAATCACATTTTCTTCTTTTCTTCTTCTTCTTCTTCTTCTTCTTTGGGGTTTTAAAGCAGCCAGCACCTATAAAGTTGTATTGCTGCCATCTGCAGGACTAGTACTTTATTGTACTATATGCTACTATATAATCCCCTCCCAATTGACCCTATTTCCAAAATGCTTCTCAGACATACTTCCTCCAAGTCAATCTCTTGCAGCTGTCTGATCCTCTCTTGTCTTGGTAGACATAATTTCCAAAGTAAAACATGTACCTTATTTTTTGTCAACATTGTTTGACGTCACACTATGCGGCGTCAGCAGTGAGTTGACATACATGGAGACTTGTGATTGGCTAGAACGGACTTCCTGTTAGGAATTCTATTGCCACCTACTGCTCTGGTATGTGCACAGCATTTTTCGAAGCGGATTTACCAGCTTCATATGTGGTCAGGAATATTTTTTTGTCACACCGGTGGTGTGGGTGGGATTTAATTTTTTTTTTCTATGGGGGCCATAAAAGTTTGGTTTCAAAAATCCCTGCATTTGTGTGGACAAGGCTTAAGTAGAAAATCTAAAGAACCCCAAATCTCCTTACAGTGCAATAGGAAACATCGTTGACAAATTTTGCTTGAAGCTGCAGACAAAAAGCTATATCTTGTATCTCTCACCGAGTGCTCTGTGAAAGAAACTGTAGTTTTTTTTTGTGAAAATAGGAACTGCTTTGTTTTCCATGTGTACCCTTCCTCAGTGTGTTTAACATGACACAGGAGGCGAAAAATTGGGATGGAAAGAGACGCATTTTTCTGCCAAACCCTAATATGTCTGTAGGAAAATCCCATTCCTAAAACATGGGCAATGAGTCCAGGAGTGACAATACTCGCAGGGATTTGACGTAATGCAAAGCCCGGGGATAAAAACGGCCTTTGATGTCATGCTAGTCAAGCAAAGAACCCCCTGCCTGGAATGAGTCCAGAAAGTCTAGTCTCTATGTGTGTGTGTGTGTGTGTGTGTGTGTGTGTGTGTGTGTGTCTGTGTGTGTGTGTGTGTGTGTGTGTGTGTGTGTGTGTGTAATTATGAATGGTCAAGAGAAGGAGGAGGAAAAAAAAGCTCCACTGTAGAGAGACTGAAGCCAGAATACTCCTACTTCCCCACCAACCCAATTACACACAAACACACACCCTCTAATGGCCTAAATTGGCGATTCCACCGAGATTTGCAACCCAAACAGACAAAAAGACAAGAGAGGGGCAGCTGCCTCCCGTAGCATATGTTGACCACTTGTATGACAGACTGGCTTTACTTGTCTGTGTAAATGGAGACGGGCTTACCACTTCAGCTCATCTCGGCTCATCAGTAACACTAAGAAGATTCAGACGCAGCTGAGGCTGGCAAGCATGCTGGTAAGTCTGAATGAGGCCTATTCAGTGTGCCAGGGAGGGAGGTGTAAGGAGTGAGTGTGTGTGTGTGTGTGTGTGTGTGTGTGTGTGTGTGTGTGTGTGTGTGTGTGTGTGTGTGTGTACACTGTACCTGCACTTTCTAGAGCATAATAATCTGTCTGTTTTTTGTCATTGTGGAGCACTGTATATCAATATATATATATACACATACACACACACAGACACACACACATACATACACAGGTTTGTGCTGAGCTCAAAGCGGTGCATTGGTTCCACTGTGTCTGTGTTCCCTGTGCTGAATTGGCCTGTGTGTTTAGGATGTTAGTGCACACAAACCACAGAGCTTCTTGGCCCTGGTTATCAAGGCTGATGTTACCACGTCTAGAGAGGCTGAAACAAGCAGCAATAGACTTGTTCTCTTCCCCCTCCGTCAGCACATGGAAGATTTCTGAAGGATCGTTGGGGTTAGTGGTGCGGTGAGGAGGTGGGTTTGTGTGCTCCCCTCCGTGTGTGTGTGTGTGTGTGTCTGAAGTACACTGACTCTTAATAGGGAGCTTTATGCTTTGACTCTGCACACCTCTTACTATGATTTAGTCTCTACTCGTCTTTTCTTTGTCAGTGTGTTGATCTTAGCTGAGCTGCAATCAATGATTATTCATCTGACATGTGCTGGTTGTTTATTAATGAATATATACCTTTTGCGAATGTACAGTGGTGTGAAAAAGTGTATTATTGTTTAGCATATTTGTCATTCTTAAATGGTTTAGATCAAACAAGTGAACAGAAACACAGTTTTTTAAATAAAGGTTTTTATATTAAAAACAATCCAAATCCACATGGCCCTGTGTGAAATAGAGGGATATCGCATCACTTAACTGTAGTTTATTATTATTTAGCCACACCCAGGCCTGATCTCAATCAAGGACTTGTTGGACCAAGTGAATTAGACAAAAGATCCTCAAAAGCTCGACATCATGCAGAGATCTAAAGAAATTCAGGTATACTATACTATACTATACTATACTATACTATAAACGAGAAAATAATTAAGATCCACCAGTCTGGAAAAGGATATAAAGCCATTTCTAAAGCTCTGGGACTCCAGCGAACCACAGTGAGAGCCTGTAGCAAATATACAAAAAGAGGAGCAAGGACAGACACGTAGCACTGGCAGATAAACAGATTTATTGGGGTAGTGCAAAGGTGGGCCAAGGGGAGAAAAGCAGAGGGAGTGAGCCTGAGTCCAGGGACGGTGAGGAGTGGAGGGAGAGGAATCGTGGGGGAAGGAAAGACAAGAAGGGGGGGGGGGGACAGGTCAGAGGAAGCAACAGACTTTATAATCTGAACAAAAGTTGAACCTATTAGAAGGTGTGTGTCCCTTCACACCTATACCTGAGAAAAAGTAATGGCATGTTTCAGAGAAAGAACATCATAGCACCAGGAAAATATGGTGGTGGTAGTGTGAAGGTCTGGGGCTGTTTTGCTGCTTTAGGACCTGGAAGACTTGCCGTGAGAAATGAAACCATGAACTCTGCTGTCTACGTAAACTCCTGAAGGAGAATATCCAGCCGTCTGTTTGTAACCTCAAGCTAAAACGAATGCAACTCCACCTCTGAATGGCTGAAGTAAACCAATGCAGGCTTTGGAGTGGCCTAGTCAAAGTCCTAACTTGAATCTTATTGAGATGCTGTGGTGTGACTTTAAAAAGGAGATTCATGCTTTAAAACCCAACAATATTGCTGAATTACAATATTTCTGCAAAGGTGAGTGGGCCAAAAATGCTCCACAGTGCTGTAAGAGACTCATTGCAAGTTATCATAAACACTTGATTGCAGTTATTGCTGTTCAGGGCCAACCAGTTATTAGGTTTAAGGGGAATTACTTTTTCATACATGGCCATCTCGTTTTTTTTCCTCCCTTAATAATAAAAATCTTCATTTAAAAAACTTAATTTTGTGTTCACTTGTGTAGTCTTTGACCACTATTTAAATGAGTTAGTCTGAAACATTGTGACAGTGTGACAAACGTGCAAAAAAAAGAATAAGAAATCAGAAAGGGAGCTAACGCCTTTTCATACCACTGTATCTAGATAAGCAGAGTCTAGTCATTGTTATGTTTGAGCAGTTCGAGCCAATAGTCACTCAATTAATACTGTTTGAACATCAACTGTAAAACTATTGCAGTTTAATTAAATGCTTAGGAATTAACATTCTAAATCCGAAATGCTGCTGAGATATTATACAAATTTGGCATGAGATTTTCAAGGAATAATTGATGTCACGTCATGTAATTTTATTGCTTTAAAGTTATCGCGAAGCCCAATGCCCAACAGTGGAACATGTTGCATCACTTTGAACATCACTTGTAATGCCATACATGTACATGCATGTTTTATTCCATTAAATATATCAGTTTCAACACATTGCTCGGGGGCGATGTGACTGCACATTCACATACGTCTGCCAGTCTGTCTGTGTCAGCCTCATTATCTGTCCCTAAGGGTTGCATTCTGCAGACGCCCATCAGAGGGGCATAGAGGAAGAGGAAGCTTAAGTGTAAATACAAAGTGCTTTGAAATGGTTTCAAATAGCCATCACATTTCCCAGAAAAAAGCCTCTCCGCTTCTGGTGCGCTGGATTTAAGTCAAATAATATTGATGACTGTATGAGAGTATATGCATACACAGATAAAAAAAAAAAAAACATTTAGCATTTCTTTACATTTATATTGAGAGGCATTTTACCCACATCAGAGACATCAAAGACAATAATGATTGAGAGAGTTATTAGCTAAAACTTATCCTGGGGTGGAAATGACCCAGTTTCATAACTTGTATATATAATACGTGTGAGCCTTAAACTTCCAGGAGGTCACAACAACATATCTGTTCAGCTACACGTGAAGTTTTAGTGCGTGACCTGCGGGCAGAGTGGTTAAGGTATGTACCACATGGGCCAGTGAGTCCACAGTAGAGTAGTTTGAATCTTTGAAGTATCAATAAAGGCATAAAATGGCCCAAAGAAATAATCTTAAAAAAAATGGAAGCAGCATTATCAAATCTTAAAATTATGTTGTAAAGTCAAATGAAATAAGGAGCCAATTCTACTTGATTACCTCCAAATAAACTTACAAATCACATTTCCCTAAAGTATGTTTCTTGTTGCAAGAATCTTCGTTTCAAGGGAGTTATTGGGGGAGGGGAAAGGCCTATTACCGTTGTACTGTCAGAAAATGTCCCCTTTTTCAGATTGTTTCTCAGAACAAGTGACATGATGTAGATATTGGCAGAGAAAGCTGCCTCATTTCATGATGACACCTGTCTCTTGTTGAAGGAAAATCCCTCCCCGCGGGTGAAACAAGCGACATAGAGAGCCTCCCTCCGCTCCACTTGTCTTATTGATTAATATAAATCTAGTAGGCAAATACCAGTGACACTCTTGTTACAGTGGGACAGTTTTACCGCGTAAAGAACAGAAGCAGGCCCTGCAGTTCAAAGGTTTGGGAGCTGATTGTGATGGCTGAGTATTGTGACGTAGTGAGTGAAAAACCTCCCTCCGGTGTGTTTGAGGACCCAGCTCTGGAAGTTGCGGCTGCTTTAATCCTATTGCCACCTGCCACCGCGCCAATTTACCTGTCAACATTCGTTGCTCCTGGCCCGCCGTCTCAGACGGGACACCGTAGTTATGCCAGAGCTCCAGGACCCACCGGGGAGAGCTTTACTTCACTTTTCTTTTTTTGGTGCCCGGAAGAGGTGGCAGGGAAGGTGAGGGGAGTGGGGGGCAATGCTGAAAAGAGGAGGAGGAGGGAGTGAGCCCAGCTGTTGACTCATTTACCCTACAGCGTCATCATCTTTTTTTTTCTCACTGTGGCTTCTTGCTTTTTCATGAACATGCATGTTGCCAACACAAATATGCATTCCAGTGTGTACTTCCCACATGTGCACACATAAACACGCATGCAGTGTCTCATCCTTTTTCTGCGTTGTCCCTCTCTCTAACAGGCAAACAAAGACCCGCTGTTTCTGACTGGGGTGACCTTCCCTTCAGAGTATCCTGCTAGCCCAGAGACGCTAGTCAAGCTAACTGTGTATGATGCAAAAGACAAGAGCCAGGAATCTGTGAGTAAACTCTGTTTTTTTTTTCCCCCTCTGTCCCACGATGCGTGTGTGCACACTTTATGTTTGCATGTTGAAAATCGAGAGTGCGAGATAATGATGAGAATGTGTTCAAAGTCATCTTTCAAGTGCCGGTCGTGCTGCACCGAGCCTTTAAACTTTACAGGGGGACGGATATGAAAAGCTGCGAGAAATGTGCGGCGGAATCTCATTATGTTTAAATTTATCCTACAGATACAGAGGGGCACATTGGCGTGCGGTGAATTACAGCAGGCATTGAATTACAATCTTTGTAATCATTCACACGCAGCAGTCTCAGACCTTTGCCTTGAGTATGGGTGTGCGAGGTTGTGCAGCCTTCATTGTGCATCTGAGCATGTAAGACAATCCTTTGGCGTCGCTCCCCATGGGAAAACCAATAGAAAGGGAGCCAGACATGGAATCCTGAATGGGCCAGGCCCTCCGATTCACACGTTTTAAACAGACTTCATAACAGACTCTTCAGTGTGGGCGTGTGCTTGATCTTAATCAAGCACCCCACTCAACTCCGGGTGCCAAGATCTTAATTTGGCATAACTTACGATGAAACATTCATGAGCTTTATGATGAGTAAAGACTCCATTACAGCGGTGGTTAGTATTGCAAATTTATCACATTTACTGCATGCCGCATATTCTTGCACCGGGGCAACGCCGACATCGTGGATACATGAACATGTTTGGTCTGAAACTATGTTGTGTTTTCACCTTGCAAGGCCATGATTAGGCAACAAATGCTATGGCAGAGACAACAGAGATTTGTCCCAAAACTATACACACACACACACACACACACACACACACATCCAGTCAACCAATCACATCACACACACTGTACGCAAAACACAGAGCTCACAAATTATACCACAAAGGTTGCCACAGTATTTTAATAAATTAACTAATGTCAGAAGCTACTGTTGAATTTGGCACATTTTTGGTAGCTAAATGTGGACATTTTTCAGTGAAAATGTAACTTCTTAAGTGACTAATTAACAAAACGATCTATCACCAGTTGCTCACTTCTAGTGCTTTCAGCATCGGCAGTGGACAAGCCCCCAGTATTTCAGAGCAGAAAATACTTATAAATTCCGTAGGATTTGAAAACCTATATTATGTATACAGTGATTTTTTGTTAATCTTTTGAATTTGGATGGGTGGTTAATACATTTTTTCTGCAGTCTGATGAAATAAGAACACATATTTACTGCGGCTTTGCACAGACTTTAAAGCGACTGGAAACACCATTTCCTCTAGATAATAGAAATAATATTTTGTGTATACTGCAATTATTACGGGGAGCTTTCGGTTGATGCAGTCAGGCTTTTGCTTTCCCTGCTGCATTTGCAGCTGGTGCATTATATATGCATCTAACCATATGTGACTCACTAAATATGGGCTTTTAACTACTAAGTGGGCAACATATAAGCAATAGACCATAATAAATGGACAGTACATTCATATAAAATCACTTTGTTATGTGTGCACAGGAATTTCTGTCTCCAGAGATGTAAATTCAAGTGAAACAGGGGCACCAGCTGCTGCAGGATACATATTTGGTGCCATGTTTTAATATCTGGGACAATATTTTTTTTTCCAGGTGACTCTCCTTAGAGAAGCGGGCCTGGAATCCTTTATCCTGGTTTTAAGGGGGAAGAAAAGGAGCTGATTTTAGGCTTAGAAGCTCAAAAGTATTTGTCAGATTAGTAATGAGTATAACTTTTACAGATTGTGCTGCACTTGACTGGATACCCTTTGTTTGCTTTAATTGCAAAAAGAAAAAAAAAGATTCTTAGCATGGACCCAGAGTTTGCTCTTGTATTGTGCGCCCATTTTCAACAAATTAAAGGTCTCATGATAATTTGTGAATGAATGAAGTTTTTGTAAATATTGTTCCACACATGAATTTCTATTGCTATGTAGCACACCAATTGTTTGTATTGTGTAATGGCATTAAGAGTGTGTGCGTGTGTATTAAGAGTGTGTGCGTGTGTATGCGTGTATGCGTGTGTGTGCGTGTGCGTGTGTATGTGCGTGTGTGTCCGTGTGCGTGTGTATGCGTGTATGCGTGTGTGTGTGTGTGTGTATGTGTGTGTGTGCGTGTGTATGCGTGTGCATGCACGTGCGTGTGTGTCTGTGCAGTGATTTGCCTCCTTTGAATTCAGCCTTGAAACAAAATCCCAGATGAAATTAGCCTGAAATGGGAACACAATGGTTTATTCTGAGGTGTGCTTGAATATTCATGTTGAACAACACCCATGTGAGCTCAACCCCTATAAAAACTCTCCGCTCAGTCGCCACCTCCTCCCTTAGAGTATTTTATGTTTGTGTGGTGTGCAGTGCTTTGCCACCAGTGGCCAACCAAGCTAATGCCTGTATATAAAGATATTTTAATGACGCCCGGTAAAAAGTTTATCACCTGAATTCAAGTTTATAAGAAGGGGTTCAGAAACGAACACTCCCAATCATAGATTTAATCATTTATTGCAACTGTTGGAAATGCAGTCATGCTGTAAAGATGCTCCTTGATTTAGCGAAGGGGTAAAAACATACCCCACTCCCTGTTCTATATGTTTGAGACATTAATGAGACATTAATTTCATTTTATTTTTGAGCCATATTAGGACTCTGAACTGAAGAGCTGGGACGGTGGAGGCAGGTTTGCAGGTACTCGTCTGTGTGGCAGCATGGATGAAGCTTCGTATTTAAATGACCCGTCTCGTTGGTGAGAATGTCCTGTGATTAGTGTGACAGATTAGCACAATTTGCTGGTTATATCTGGGGCGGTTCTGTAGAATTAATCTGCCCAGATATGTGCTCTCTAATAATAATGTGATGTAAAATATTTAATTTTTTTTTTATGTGTTATTCTTAATAACAGAAGAGAATTTGCTCTATAGATTTCTCGGGTCTTTCATGCTGTCACTCACTCGCTGTGAGTGAGTGAAATTCCGCAGCAGCTGCTGTCAGTCTGTCAAGAATATCAGTGATACACAACACAGCATTTCACTCAAGCTTGGGTTTTAGAGCTTAGGGCTGAGCCAACGGCCTTACAGGACAGGTTCCTGTTGAGCCTTTCAAACGCTTCACTCATCTCCACATCCCACACCGCCTTCAAAGGGGGGAAAACTTTTGGGAAAAGTAGCTGAAAATTTTCCTTTTTTCTCTCAGTAGACGGCATGTAGCCTTGCAATACTTACTGGTCGTTCCTTTTTTCTTTCTCTCTTTTCGTGCCTGGCTTTTAAATGTTCGGCTCGCTGCACAGTTTGCTTGTTTGCGTCTCATTAGAGAGTCACAGAGACAAAGAGACGAGCGTGACCCTTAGCATGAGCCTGCACAAAACATCAGCTCCAGGCTGGGAATCACGTCAGGGCTCAATCAGTTAATGCTGCTGTTTTGAGAGGGAGAGCATGAAGCAGCTTTTCTCTTTGTGTTTTTACAAATCAGTAGTTTTACACGTCACCTTCAGCCACATGTAGTAGATGGTTTGCCGCAAGCTGATTTACTGCAATTGAGAGCAGATTACACACGTAAAAAAATGTTTAAATTTGCTTGTTTTGTCTTGATATGCCAAAACCATCTACCACCAAGAGAGTTTTTGGTGTGGAAACAAGATGGAAAGAAAATGACACAGTGAGCGGGGAGGAAACAGCTGGAGCAGGGTTTATAGATGGGCTGCTTTAACATTCGCAGAGGACCAAAGAATTTCATAGTAGGATAATTTCCCTCTGCCTTGGGCTTCCCATTTAGATATTCCGAGATGACACTGGCTGCATGGTCATGAATATTTGAGAACACGCACAGAGCTGAGAGGACGATAAGTGAAGGGAGTGGAAGTGCGAGAAGGAGTAGGACCAGGTTAGATATCTCTCAGGTGTAAGTGATCCCCCCTTAAGCCCCAGATGTCAAAGAATGACAGGCTCGCCTTACTTTGTCACTGATGTCTTACCTGCAACTCCACTTTGAAGAGCTCACAGGGGCAATAAATTCCCTTTCAGCTTGCATTCTGATCACTGAATCAAATCAAAAAAATGCCTAAAAGAGGGTTCCTCCACTGAGATCGCTTCATTGAAAGCAGCTTCATAACAGGCTTAACCAATTATTAGTGCATAATGAATTTCAACGCTATACAAATGGCTTCTGAAAACCTTCTCCTACAGTGTAACACTATGTACGTTGCGCATCGTCGCTAGCACACGCAACGGTGAATAGCGGCTTGATTTCCGTGCATCCAAACACATCAGATGTTCACGCTCGGTTGTCCTTCTATGGAAGTCACTTTGAGCATGCAGGCTCTCACACACAACAGTCGTTTAATGGAATTTCTGCAGAATTCGGGAAAAAGACAAAAATGTCTCTTCCTCAAAAAAGCTCCCGCAAATGCATTATTGAATCTAATTCTGCAATAACAGAACTTTTGTTACTCTACTAATGTCAATATGTGTGCTTCATGCAAATATAACGCACCCAGTCCCAGTTGGCTGGTTACGTCCTCATGCCTGCACGTCATTCATTCGAGATCCCTTGACACGCGAGCCGTGCAAGAAGTGTGACGTGACATGTTTGGCTTAATTTGCCTACCCGGCGTTGCATGTGACGCACGTTGCGATGACAATGATGAATCTATACATGGTGGATCCCTGGTAGCCAGTCGTGATCTTGAAATTCATCAGGAAGCAGAGCATGTCTCACCTGAGTGAGAGATGAGATGAATAGAGAGCCTTGAAATAAAAGCGTATGAAAGTGGCAAATAAGAATATCTGAGTGTGTAGGGTGCATCAGGCTTACGCCGACTTAACTCGCTTGAAGACGCTTGAAGACACCCCGCTAATGACAGACCTGTGGTTTGTTGTCAGTACAAACCTATTACTGAGTGTTCTCGCGGTATAAAGAGCTAGGAGAGCTGCCTCTGGAAGAGCTCTTCCCTCTAATCACAGCCTCATTTATCCTGCCTCTGCTCTCCGCAATCAGAAATGAACGTGTAATGCAGTTTCAGTTTGCACTCCTATTACTGGCCGTGGAGAGGCATTTTGATTGGTTTCTGTGATGTGCACTGTGGTGTGACAAACAAAAGACCTCATTTGAGTAAAACAGGAAAATGGAGCATGTCCAGTCATTTCCATAAAGCTGCCGTAAAATGTATTCAATCAAATAAAACACAAGCAGAGGGCTTTTTACTGTGTTACTGTAATGGGCATTTCTTCTTGTGACCGCCTGATGAACACACACACACACACACACACACACACACACACACACAAGCCAGCTGCACTAAATGGACAAAGCAAGATATCTTTGATTCCTAGGGCAATGGAAAAAGAACTGATCAAAGTTCCATCTCGAACCGCACAATCATTTCACACAGGCACACACACACACACACACACACACACACACACACACACACACACACACACACACAGAAAAACACACACTGGCTGAGAAAATTGGATAGAGATTGTATGAGAGAGAATCCCAAAGCAGTGGTAGGATGGGGTATTGTTGCCTGTTTTTGGGGGGCTCCCTTGCATGAACTTTTCATACATGCTCAAATATGATTTACACAAATGTCCATGGTGAGGGGGAAAAAATCTATTTTTTATTTTCACCATGTAGCTCAAATCAAGTCAAATACAGTTAACTTCCTGTGTGTCTGTGTTTCTGTGAGTTTTCACTGTAAGAATCTGACGCTGGTATAAAACACTTCAACTCAAACGCATTTTCCGCATTGTAATGCCTTACAAATATGCATTTTATCATATCATCGTGCAATTTATTTTTATATCATGCACCTGCAGGAAAACGTGAAAGTACAATTATCAGCATAGTCCACATGCTTTCAACCTATTTATTCTCTGTCTCCATGGGTGGTTGGGTATTTAAAGTGCCACAGTGACTTAGGGGCAGGAAGCGGATGGCCTCACTCAAGTTGTTTGTACTCGGGAAGCATTATGCTATCAGTGAACAAATGCACAGGGAGACCAGATGGTGTGTGGCAAGATACTGAAGGGGAAGTTATGGCCGTGCTATACCAATCTGAAAATCCATCATATAGACCCAATGTACTTTAAGGAAGAATAATATGACACAGCCTCACAGAGCAGCTCTAACAGCCCATTAGCCTATGAACCATCAGCCCGTGCAAATTCTCCGTCTTTATTTATGCTATAACTTATTTTCTACTGTTCTGTCACTCTGCAGTTTGAATTGTTTTTGTACACGATCATGCTATAAGTAAACGTAGGCTGAACTTCAGCCTAAAGATGCTTCTCCGAGCCCACTGCTCTGTGGCTTTCTCCTTCACATCCGTGTGCATTTATCACGTTTTTTGTGTTTGCTTGTACTGAAGTGGCAATTATGGATTTCACTTTATGACGGATGATTGGATTTGTGGTGATTTTCAACACTTTTTTTACCCAAGGACACGGCTGTGGCCTTGTTGCTGGCCACGTAGCCTGTGAAACGCATTACAGCAGAGAATCCTTGCTGTTGTTAACGCAATCACAGAAAACAAGGGCATAAGGCCATCATTTGTTGTAGACTGAAGAGGCTGGAAAACAAACCTCTGCTGCCTACTGGCCTGCTCATCACTGAGAGGGAAGACAGACCAGCTGGCAGCCAACAGCCACCACCTACATGAGTATCTGAGCACCGGCCTCTTAGCAGTCACTGAAACTCAAATAATATTCAATGCGTTTACGTGCACAGCCTAATCTAGCTATGCTCAAAATTTGGTTTTGGCATCTAAGTGGACTTCTGTCCTTCTCCCAGTTCACATGCAAGCAAAAAAAAACCAAATTACTGAGGAGAAGATATGTAGGGGGGAGATATGTGTTGATAAGGCCCCGCTTCCAATTGCAAACAAGCAACTGGGGCACAGAGATCAATTCCGGCAGACTCAGACTCACCATTTTTCCAAAAAAAGGTGTTTTTCTCAGCTTCCTTAATGTTGATAGCTTGGTAACACCAGACCCTGTCCTACTATAGAATGAAATCAGGTCTGGGAACCATTTGCTTCTTTGTTTATATTGGAGGCGTGGTTCATAAAAGCCCAGAGACTTTTATTGACATTTATTGACTATGAATGTCTATCATATGCGTCAGTACGTAGCTTATAGCCAATCAAATCAAACGTACCCAATGACCTACCTGATATCCATCGGCGATGAAATAGCTTAGCAGTAAAGGCTTCTCATTTTTCCAAATAAACTTGCAGCTTAAATCAGTTAAAACACTTTCTAGAGCTGCATTAACAGGTAAATGACAGGTTTGCTGACATGTTGGACCACCCCGTTCTTTGATTGGCTCCCTTGCTGGGGTCCCTGGTGTCCAGACTAAATCGCAGAGTGAAGTGTAAGATGTATACCCATGCTACCATATTGGTGCTTTTGGGTCTTCTACTGTGATTGTATTCTTCTTTTGCAACTGTTTCTTTTAGGTGTTTTGCCATCATGGGGCGCTTTGTCTAGTCATACCATATACGTCCAATCCTATGATCTGTGAGCAGGAGAACTCCGATATCAATCGGTGTAACATGTTTACATGCAATTGTCCAGTTATACTCAGATTAAGACAATCGGATAGAGGAGTTTCAAAGCTTTACAAAACTGAGGTGAGACTCGGGGCTAGAGACAGTGTCACTGGAGGAGGCATAGCTGGAGGCAGCAGAGATGGAGATGCTGACGGTCTCTTTGGGAGTGACCAGGATGGATAGGATCAGGAATGAGTAGATCAGAGGGACAGCACATGTTAGAGGTTTCAGAGATAAAGTCAGGGAGGCCAGACTGAGATGGTATGGACATGACTAGAGGAGAGATAGTGAATACATTGGTAGAAGGATGCTGAGTTTTGAACTGCCAGGCAGAAGGCCTAGAGAAATGGCAAATGAGGCCATATTTAACTTTTCCCTAAAAAGTTAAAAATGATTAGGTTTCATTTGATTCAAATATACAGCCCTCCACATAAATGTTCCAGCTTTTTCCTGGAAGGGTTCATGTTTGAATGATGATAGAGTCGTTTATCTGGGAAATCTGCTCCGGCAATTTCCCAGCATGAGACCTAATAACATTACAGGGAATTTGCAGGGAAGGTTGATGTTGCCCAGTAATTTACTGGGAACAACGTGTGAGAGGGACTCAAGTTTATTCCTGGGGATTTTTAACCGTTCCATTAAGAAGCATCTGTACACATAATATCATATGTGGAACGACAACATCATAATGCCTCTGCAGGGATGTTTCAATTGCACATTATAGGTGGTCTTTAAGCATTTATAATCTTCTCTGGCGAAGCAGACAAGCTGTATTCTGGCAAAAGCCAACCTACCATTTTTGCATAATCATTGTGGTCTGGCAATTTGCTTGAGAAAGACTTTGAGTAGACTGCATAAATACAGATGATTAACTGTTGTATCATAACTGTCAGATTTGAATGAGATTGTTTCGACAAGGCAAATCTAAAGTATTCAGACAACTCACTTTTATGGTGTGACAGCGTTGTGATGTGTACATTTTGTTACAGGTTTGAATTCTGAAAATGTAATGATTTATCTACTTAACAATACAAAATAAAATAATTTAAAAAAAACATGCCATTCAACCATGATTCAGTGTTTGCCCTAAGTAGACATATTCTTCATTGAGTCTTTTGTATTGTAAAGTTAATTGCCAGACTCTTCAGGGACCTAAAGCCTTGGGAGAGATACAGATTTGATTAAAACATGCTAATTGTTTGGCACTTTCTGTAGATGATAGACATTTACCAGAACACTTACATTCATTACGGCACACGCACGGACAGACTCACACACACACACACACACACATGCAGACACGTACTTTACTAACAAAAACAAGCAGGTAATTTGTGCCCTATATAATGCAGCATTGTTGTGATCCTTGTATATTCTCTCATTCCGCTGTCTACCTGATTTGAGACCTATTTACCAGGCAGATATTAGCTACATCTCGGAGGCAGTTTGAACAGCCACTGTTCAATGGTGAATTGTCGCTGCAATTATGAACTGCTGAAGTATGGTTAATCCCAGCCTCAATTAATCCTGGCCTGCCAATAATCATGATGTGTAAAAGGCGGTGACTTGACATATTTTTGGCATAGCCACTTGCTTTTAGTTGGATGAGTGTCAATGTGGTGGGAATTTTCTGTAAGTGCAGGAGTTTACTGCCAGAATGAGAGGGGAGGGGGCTGAGCTGTGAGAGAGAGCTAGAGGGCACGCACACACACACATACACACACACACACACACACACACACACACAGAAATAAACACACAAACACACTTTTACAAGAACCAATCTCAGAGATATCCAAGAAAGGTCTTGGGAGTGATTGGGCGGACAGCTGAGTGGTGATAGCCCACGAGAGTAACAGTCCTCAGATAAAGACGCTCCCTTGTCTGATGGCCACTTTTCTTCCTTCTCCATCACTGTGCCAATGTCATTCAATGTCACAGGTGCTGAACGTCCTGCCGCTCACCTCGGCAATACTAAAATTAGTCAAACTTGACTTCCCTCGCGTCCCGCTTTCTTGTGCGCCGGAGGTCTTGCCAAACACAAAATTGAAGATATTTAATGGCACTGTTACTTTGACTATGAGGGGATAAAACAATTTCCCTCTATTTTAGTGTTAGACCTATTGATGCATGGATGCATGCCATGCCAATGGACGCATACACCCTCGTCCAATAAGTGGCATGTCAACACAGTGTAATAAAATGTCATAAATATACAAACGTTTGCCCTGCCAAATTACATTAACTATGTTCATGTTTCTTGAAAATACAGGATACATTCCTGTGTCCTTGTGCTTTCAGAACCATAATTGCTTCAAAGTATTGCTTCATAAAACATATCATAAAGTATATACTGTATAGTATTTTCATAACTATTATTTATTCAGCAATGAAACCAGTACCTTCCTTAAAAAAATCGCCTCCTCACAGTTACACACCTTTACTTTGCTAAGTACAACCATACTGGAGTCTAATATGTTGGCCACTGAGATGAGCCATTAGTGCAGTTAAGGGTTGAGGATTTGGCCTGAGGACAGTGGTGAAAAGGAGGGAAGAGTGTTGCTCTTCTGATTTCTACACAGGTGTATAAACCTTTAAATATGGGGACAAAAAATGTATGATAATATAGGGAAACAATAAACAACTTATGTCAAAGACACAATCTTGAAAAGCTGCAGAGGATAGCAACTGGTTTGGTTGAAGCTGTTTCAACTCTCATCCAAGAGTCTTCTTCATTCCTGGGATTAATGCTGGGGAAGGTCAGGAATTTAAAGATGAAGAGCGTGAAACTAAATTAGCATGAGCATGCTCCTGGAACTGGGGAGTGGTCGCCTGCTTTCAGGTATGAACAAGTTTGAATTTTCCTAGAGAGAACTTCCAATAGAGCGCTGTACATTGCGAATAAGTTATGTCTTAGGCCACTTAGGACATATATGACCTCTTCCACCCCTCTCTCAAAGCATCTGTCTTTCCTGCCCAAAACCAGGACATTGGAGTCCTCACCGTGACCATTATGCTTTAGATACAAATGTACAGCTGGGGCTTGTCGCTCTTCTGCTTCTGAGCATAGACAACTTTACTGAGTTGAGTTGTGCTTCATTGTTCTGTCTTTGGCGTGCACCAGCCTCTGTGTGAGGGTCTGACCTGGTTTGGAATTGACCTGGATATTGTGCCTGTGGATGATTCTCCTGAATTTCTCAGATAAAACAATGTTCTTTCTTTGTTCTTCTTTTCCTGCCTCAGGTGTTTCTTTGCGGCGTCTTTTTAATGATTTGACAAAAAATCCACTTGAGGTAACCACAGCTTTGCAGCGCTGAGGTGGTGGTCTAAGACATAACTTAGCTTTAGATTCCTAGAGTCACTCGGCACAATCCCAGAACTGAAATGGCTTTTAGATGAGAGGTGACACGCCTTCAACCAAACTAAGAAGTCCAGTTGCTTTTTTCTACAACTCTATGAGATAAAGATGACCTGAATGACTGAGAACCTTCACAGACATGTCAAAGACACTGTAGCTCCAGGCTTTAGTTTCAAGACGATAATTAAAACGCGTCCATCATGGTAAATTCTACCCAGGCTTTCAGACCCGATCCTCGAGCAAAGCACACTTGAGAAATCACTTGTGAAAAGTTTGCAGACGCATGCAAATCAAAATGGACGCGTGAGCAGCGTGGCGGGTGACAGGTTTGACATGTCTCAAGCGTGACAGTGGCAAGTGAGCTGAGCCACGTGAATAGGAAGAGATCATAACAGTGTGAAACTCTATGGATGGCTATAGGCATTGTGTGTGTGTGTGTGTGTGTGTCAGAGAGAGAGAGACATGGTTTTGCTGCACACCAGCATACAGCCTGACTTGTTCAGTGAAGGTACTCAGTGTCCCAGTGATTATGATGTGATATACGGTACACAGAAGTCCCACTTTGGCCGCTCTTACATTTTACCCACTCCAACTGGTCATAAATTATGCCCATTTATGTGCATTTAATTTCACATTCTACCCAGGCAGGCAACAAAGAGTGCATTTTATGGATTGCACAATTACATTTCTGTGAGTATCCAGTTGACTCTCCAAACCCAGGAAACATCTGTCTTTTTTTTTTCCTGCCCTGTACCCATCAGGCATCAGCGTGTCTTGGGAAATCCCCTTTCATAAATTCTCCTTAATTTCAACACGTTCTGTAAATTAGGGTTTCTGTGCACTGGCAGCCTTGCTCATTATTCACTTGATTACTGAACCTATGATTTTGTTTTTAACACTGCCCTCATTGCTATTGCCAGTGGCTTCAGTGTTTCATGCCTCATTACAAGCAACAGTAAGAAGCTAAAACAGGGAAGAAAGGAGAGTGGAAGTGGTTTTGCCTGATGTGGTAATCAGTGAAGCTTTCACTTGAAAAAAAAAAGATCTTTACATTAAAGCAACTGGAAAGTCCTGCATATGGATAAGAAGAGGCCACTCACATGGAAAACGGACAAATAGGTCTTTCTTGACACAGTCCGTAAATCAAAATCATTGTTCAAGAAACAGTGTTTTTCTTATACATTATGGATTCGGAATATATACCATATGGCAAGCCTCCAAACATGAATGGGATTTGGATTTAATAAGACAGATCAATTTGACATAGTAATGAATTAAAGTGCTTCTTCAACAGTACAGAAAGGCTGGATTGCCCTCAAAGCTTCGGAAGTACGGCTCCGTCTGTCTTTCCTTATTAAAAACGAAAATCCTTTTACCTTTAGCATGGCAGTAAACGTGTCGGAGCCAGACACATGACAATGGAGGGGAAATAAATCGGCGTTGTCCCTAAAGCATAGAAACATATAATTTATAGATAATGAACACTAAATCATTTTATTGACAGCTGTGGCGTGTACGCGCGTCACATCTGCAAAGCCCCACAGACACACTGTTGGCGGTGCAACGTGTCACACGAGAGCGATGCGTTAGGAAACGTTTGAGCCTCTCACCAGAGGCCTGAAGTGCTTGCTCACAGTAATGATATCATTTTCATTGGCTAACAATACTTCAAACTCCTGTTTACAGTATTTAGGCAGGCACCGGATAATTACTTTGTTTTCCCACATTGCTCCCCCCCCCCGCTGTGTTGACATGCACTGCAATGAAGTGACTCATTGCGCCAATGAATATTTACAATTGCTGAGAAATAAGCACGCTGTAGGTTTTTGTCGTGAGGGTGCACGCAGCCATTCGTGGAAATAGTTGTTGGAATGGCGCGCGCTCATTAAAAGCAACTGGCTAAATACAAACAGAGGAGCTAATTACTTATAAAAACGGCTGGTGTCTAGTTGTGCTGCAACGAGGAGACGCCTGTTTTTTTCCAGGGTGAAGCCGCAAGTTAACACACGCGAGGTGAACCAGTAAACTGTCTATTTAAAAGTATTACAAGGAAGCCTTTATGGAGACGGAGTTCTGTGTCAGTGTGCTTGTATTAGTATTCAGGGTTGTACGACTTTACACAAGAAATCATATGTGCAGGTAATAACATTTTGAATGGATGATGTGCATACAAATAATACAGCAATAAAACGGTGAAATAAACAAGGCTACAAACAGTAAATTCTTTGTACAAACGATATTCATATAATTTATAAAATGAGACGCAGTATGTTTAAAATTAAAGTCTCTTACTCTTGTTTTTTTCTCGAGGCCACTGGGTGGAAAATGTTACGGACCTACGCGATGTATATCAAGGCTATAGCTCACATAATCTACTTCTGTGAATCCAAAGTATGTTCCATCTGCACGTAGCTGACACGCATGATAATGGTTTTCCTGCCAAATTGCCTTATCGAGCACCAGACAAGCACCCGATGCTGAAGTGTACCGTTCCAGGAAACCTCCTCTTTGTTGTAACCTCTCCCAAACTGTTCCCCCGTATAATCCCACTCCAATCTCCTCAAGGTGGGATTTGTCTGGATCAATTTCATAATGCATTATTCATTTGAGAATTTAATCAAATATCTCCTCCACCAATCAGCCCAGCCCATACCTTCCCTAACCTTCCCTCACTTCTCTACCCATCATATCAGTGATTGTTAGTGTCACCTGCAATAGCAGATTATAGTCCAAATGAATTACTGGGTCACAGGTGAATTAGACGCTTGGCTGACCGTAATCTTTTTTTTTTCCTCTGGTAAAAGTAGCTTAGTGTAAGTTTTCTCCTTTTTTTTAGAGGGGGAGAAAATAGTGCTTGAGAAAATCCCCTTTCTGCCTGGCTACCCGTGGGTTTCTGCAGTGTAATGGTTTCCTTTGAGAGAGAGAGAGACACTGGTGGAAAGTGCTGATGCTTGTTGGCTGTGTGTGTGTGTGTGTGTGTGGTTTGATGTGTGTGTGTGTGTGTGTGTGTGTGTGTGTGTGTGTGTTTTTGTAAAGGCTGATATTTTCCATGGCTAACTGAGCCACTGATGAGCTCGCCAGCCAGGCCAGGGTCTTGTTCGCTGTGTGTGTCTTCGTGTGTCTGCACATGCACGTGTCAGCCTCTGGGCGAGCAGCATTTGTAATGGTGTATGTGGGTGTCACTGCACTGTATAATCATGCTGCGTGGGAGTAATTAAAACGCTGCAGTTGGTCAGTTGAAATATATGTAATCCGGCATTTTATGTCGGTAATTCCTAACATTTTCTCTGTCTGTGCAGCTCTGTGTGCAAACCATAGTGTGTATACATAATGGATGTAGAGCTGGTGCGATTTCACCCGTTGCCTTTTTTTTGAGCAAGAAGAGTCTCTTCTGTGACCATATTTGGATTACACTGTGGAGCTGGGGAGGAGTTGCGGTAACAGACAGCTAGCAGCAACCAGCAAGCACCTAGCTAGCTGTCAATCAAAGCAGCCAATCCCAAATTATGCCTCATGTAAATTCTTTCAGCAGCTTGGACTCCTAGCATTGGCCGGTCTCACAGTCGGCAGGGGGGATAAATAAAGGCCGATATCTAATAGTCTACTAGTAGACGGTCTAAAACAGTCTGTCTAACTGAACGCAAAAATATACAGATGAGACTGCAAGGAGATTACAGGGAGTGATGAAGAGGAGGAGGAGAATTAAACAGAATTGGAGTTTTTTGTAAGGATTTCTTAACTTTGAGTGGACTAAACCACTAGAAATATATACGTCTCTAATTGTGGCCTTGTTCCAATAAAAGCCTGGACCACAACGTGCTTGGATAAATAAATACCTGCACAGATATTAGATAATTTACTGTAACTTTAAGCCTTAATACATATTTAAATGGCTGAATTATATAGAGATTTACCCCCCATAGTTGTTATGAAGACAACAATTATCTGAAACCACCAAATCACAGTTTTTTTTGTACCATGCCGTAAAAACATGTTTAATGAAGTTGTGCATCTTAACGTGAGGGTCTATAGAGATTCATTCTGTTTTTGAAGCATTCGATGAACTGCATTTTTTGGCACTTTTGCAAACATCTTATTTTTTCAGTCCCAGGTTGCCACTAGGTGCAAACATTTTTACAGCATATCGCCACTTGTGCCGCTACTTAAGTTTGTGGAGGCAATGCCATGTTTCTTTTCTCCTCCTTTTGTCACCCAGGAGGACTTCCAAGTAAATGAGTGTGGGGCAGTGGGGTTCTTGTCGCCGCCTTGTTCTTCCGTTCTGTTAGTGCAGATGGAATCATGTGATAATCAAAAACCAGCCAACCTTGTTTTCCCATTGCATGCCCAAAGAGGGTGGGAAGCCATTAAACATCTGAAAGAGGAATTTTTTTTTTCCCACCCAGGAAATACAAATATTTGTTTTGATCTTATCTGCTATTCATGAGTGTATACAACAAAACGCAGTTTTCTATTTATCTGTTATCTCACGGCCACCAAGGACAAAATATACTTTTACGTAAGCAGCGTATTTGTTTCAAGTCTCTTTTGTATGTGCTGTTACACGTCGACTTGCAAATGACATTCAACAAAGCGCTTTGTACGAAATACATAATTAAAAGCAGTATTAAAACTCAACATTAAGAATGGCAAAGACAACAAGCAGCACAGAGCTGACTGAGACAGACTGAGTTAAAATCATCGCAATGACAAACAACATTTTCAAAAACACAAGCCGATAATATGGCAGCAGAGAAAAAAGTAGCTAACAGCTGTTGCACTTTTCCCAATCATTTATTAAATCAAGGCTCAGCTTTACGTTATCCCAGGGAAAAGTGAGGGGCAGGAGAACTTGTAACTCCTACATGATGGGTGAGTGTGTGCTGTCAGAGCTTTAAAGCGACAGTTTGCATCTCACCTCATGTACCCTTGTGACACACACACACACACACACACACACACACACACACACACACTGAGCACGGAGCAGTGCAGCTCTCTAGTCTGCTGGCGCTGTCTTTATCACAGTGAATCCGTACGAATGATGTCAAAGATTACTCAAAGGAACATGCTGACACATATTCTACACAAGTCATGCATAAGCACATACATCCCACAAGGCTGCTCTAATAAAAGTTGCAATACACTACTCGTCTATCCAGAAGAGAGAGAAATGTGAACCGAAGCAGTCTATTGGAGAATGTCTGCAGAAGAACTGTGCCCCCACACAAACGCATTGACCTGAAAGCCAAACAATAGTTTTGAATCCCTCGATCTGAGGGAGAAATGCGTCCAGGTCACAGCATACGTAACTCATTACGCCCCGACGTTTCTGTTTAGCACGGGATGCGGCGCGACTTGGATTTTGACTGTACGTCGGGAGTCGGCGAGGAGCGCACACTCCCTGGTTCTTACGGGGCATCAATCCATGTCTGTCTGCCTGTCTAGGCTGTTAACCACCTCTGGGCTGCACCATTGATCTCCGTAATTGTCTCTCACTCTTCAAAGGGAGCCGAGAGTTGGTTTGATCCGAGCTGTTTACTTTCACAGCCCCTATAGCCCTGCTCTCTAAAGGAGAGAGCTATCAACCACTTCAGGCATGAGCTAGCATATTATAGTACTATTACCGCGTGTGCACGGGTGCGCACACGCGCGTGTCGGAGAGAAAGCGAGCGGGGGAAAGCGAGAGACCCAACGTAGCCTGTGGCCTTGCCGGCCTGAGGGTGAGCTAGCAGCTTCTTGCTGTTACATAAGCGCGGGGAATCGCAGCCCCGCACGTTCCCTGGTATCTATAGGTATGTGTGACTGCACCATGCGCTGTCACTAAAAGCTCCGCACTCATGCTTACGACCCAAGATCACAGCGATGGTGCGATAAACAGGAAGTGAAACTTAGCCGCTTGTTCCGCGGGTGCGGGAAACGATAACGCGCCTCCCCCCCCCCCCCCCCCCCCCTCTCTCTCATTCGTCTGCAGCATCATTCTGCCGCTGCCTCGGCTTCCAACCACGCAGATTGAGAAAAGAGGAAGCTGCTCACCGCAGCCTCCATCGGGGCCCGGCTGATAGCGGCTCTCGCGCTTCAGAGGCTGACAGTAATCACTCGTCATAAGTGCATGATCATACGGCTTTGCCGCGTCTGCCGGCGAAGACGCGTCTGTTAAAACATAACTCCGTCAATACAGCTGCGCCGCAATTTAAATATAGTGCTTGAGTCAATCTGTAGGGGGGGGTTTGAACAGGGCTGCACAGACTTTGGACCTGCTACCAAGTCATGTTTACAGACTGTGAGTGAAGGGAGCCTTGATTTTTATCACCTAGTCTGCAGTGGGGTTAGCCATTAAAGTTTATGGACCAAAGCCGAGAGTGTGAGGGGGGGTAAGGCAACGGCGGTGTGCTTCAAGTGTACCGAGGGCAGGCCGCGTTTGCCACACTGGAAGTTTATTTTTCTCCCACTTTGTGTGGGAATAGACGGACAAAACCTGAATTTGATCTTCTATCGAATGTAACAGAAGCATATCGGCACTTGTCTCTCTGGGTGGCCCGACACCAAGAGGAGGTAGCTGAAGCCTCAAGTAAGCGAGAGCAGCGATGGAGGGAGCGTGACGTGAGACGCTGGGAGGGAGGGCAAGCATTGACAAGCAGAAGAATGCGCGTGTCAGCTCAGTTTCCCCCTCACCTCTTGTCTTTATGCAGTGACAGAGAACCACGGGTTCCTCAGGAGCCTTAAACTGCTTTGTGGAGAAAAAAAAACAAAAAGGAATATTAACTTTTCTGCCTGTGTAGATGTCTCCGTACTTGCAGTAACTGCAGGAGAAGGAAAGCTTAAAGGAGTTTCCCCAGGAGGAAACCGTTGTGTCTCAGCAGTCAGCTTTCTGTGAGTATTTACCTTTCAGGCTAACAAAAAAAGTCTGTCGTCCTTTAAGTGCTCATAAAGTCGCAGGTGTAAAAAAAATGTCTTATTGGATTCTATAGTTTTTGATCAGAAAGTGTGTCATTGTGAATGTCGTTGAGAAGCAAGCGATATTGCATTGCGGAACATGATTTTTCAGGGTACATCATATATTACATATCCAACTGGCAGCAACAGCCGCTGACAGGGAGGATCCACACTTTCTCCTCCTCTTGCTTTCTTCCGTGCTCAGCGCTCGGATGGTTTGCGATTTTTTTTTTTTGTTGAATTGTCTGTGAAAGCAGATATGAATTGGATCATTATCTGATTGAAAAGCAAATTTCACAGTCACAGGAAATCACCGGCTCTGGCACGCCGCCGTTATACAATGGTAAAAAATAGCACCCTGGAGAGACTGGTGAATTAATTCAATGGGAATTCTCCATCACTCCCCCCAAAATATGGAGACTTGATATCCAGCGCGACGCTATCAAAGATGGCATAATATGTTGGGGTAATGATAGCGTTTGTTTGTCGCTGCAACCCCCATTTCAGCACAGGGAGCTGAATTACTCAAACAGCTGGCTAATTAAACTACCAGAAGCATTTTATACTGACTCAACTGCACCATTGTAGCTTATGTAGCTGCAGTTTTTAATAGCACTCAGATATTAAAATATTGATTCCTTTATCCCCCTTCTTGTTTTAGTTTTTAATGACCGTGCACATTATTGCATCTCTCGTTTTTCTCCTCTCGTCTTGTCTTTCGACTTTTTGTTTAGATCTGGATTTTTCTTAAATCCCCCCCCCATGTGTGTACATGTCTGACTCCAAAAGATAAGAACTATCCCTGGATTATGTGAACATAGAAGTCATGGAAGGCTACGCAAATTAAAAGCCCACGTACGTGATTTTACACTCAACAATCGTAAGAAAAGTTAAAAAGATTAAAATTTAGTTTCTTTTATCAAAATCAGACCCAGAGGGCATTAATCCCGCCCCCCCTTCGTTTCACTTTCTTTTTTGCACAATGAGCCATGCTTTTTTGTTTTACAGTAGGTGCATTTGGTGCCTTTGATAAAATTTCAAGTTATTCATAAAGCAGACAAAAATAGTACAACGATTAATAAGGCATGTAATGGCAAAAAAAAACAATAGAAGAAAACATCAAAGTATTTTGTATCTAAGTACAAATCATTTTTTTTTCACAGTCAGATAAGTCTGCACATTGCTCAGAGCACACACACACACACACACATGCACACACACACATGCACACACACACACACATGCACACACACATACACACACACACATGCACACACACGCACAAACACACACACACACACACACACACACATGCTCACGCTGCCCTAGGAGTTGCATGAGCAGCAATAATCAGAAGTAACAGCATCTGGAGCCTGATATTCTTTCCCTACAGAGGTCAGACTGCAACAATTAAAATTCCCTAAACAACTGATTATATGCAATGGACTAGTACATCAAAACTAATATTTTTTTGTGAGAGGCGATAGTGTGCTGCAGGAATGAGTCCCATAACATTGCAATTATGCACTTCTGGTTCCCTTGCCAATGTTCTTATTTATTTATTCATATATTTTATGAGTTTTATTATTTCTTAATACCTGAAATATGGTTTGTGATTAAAACAAGCTCAAGCTATTTTCGTGTTTTGTTCCTTGGCGTTATAGACATCAGTAAATCCCTCAATCATGAATTTTTAAGCATTTCGGCGTTGTAAAAAGGTGCTTGTTAACAAGTAGGGAAATGAGGCTATGGGGCTTTTAAACATCATCACGCCCAAAGGGCAAAATCAAATTACAAGTTGGAAAATGTTTGCAGCGGTGACGCTGAATTCATGCAACCATGCTGTCATTCTTCTACAGCCAGATTAGCTGTTTGCTTCTGTCAATTGCATTTACACTTCAAAAATAAAAATATGCAAAAAAAAAACAAATCCAGCAGCCAATGGAAACATCCCACTGGCTGTTTTGAGAGCGATGTTCACTTCCAGGCTGACCCACAGAAATACATCATCTCTGCAGCACTCTGCGTCCGTCCTGTTTAGTTATCGCTGACGTGAAGGACGGCGCTAACGTAATGCAACGATTGTCGGGGAGGGGCAACACTCAGGGGTGAGGCTCAGGCCTGACTGCATCCATGTCTGCCCGCAGACTTTCCCTTTTCTTTTCTTTTCTTTTCTTTTTTAACAGATCAAAAGCTGGGGAATGGAGTCAAGGTAGAGAACCATGAAAATAATAGGTCAGGGAAGAATGCTTGGATGTCGAGGGCAGTCGGCTACGAATGTGAACATCAACTCAGAGGAAAAAAAACAACAGATTTTGTCTCTGCTTGTCTGGGTTTGGTGGTGGGCTGCTTGTATAAGATCCCTCAGTGCCATCTGTAGGAAATCCTCTATGATCTTCACACGGACTAACACGTCTGATGTTCACAGCTTCCATATAGATACATGCAAGGTCCATGAAGTGTGTGTGTGTGTGCGTGCGTGTGTGTTTCCAGGAAACGTGCAGTGCTGATCAGTGGGTAGCTTGAGCAGCTCCCTGTCAGTCTCCGTGTGCTTTTCAGGAACTCACACTTTGAATATTCTAAAATATGTCAAACATTTTGAACTTCAAAGCCAGGCATTAAAAATGCCAGTTCCCAGTCTGCTCAATTCATATTTTGAACAAGCTTTGATCTTGTGTTTTCCATGCACGTATTTAACGTACATTACTGTTCCTGTAAGACCAAACAAATTCCTACTGTATGGGGGGGGGGATGTAACGCACGCGTTATTACCGACAAAACACGGTGAACTGAAATTGCACAAATATATTTGGAGATGCCCTGAAATGCTGTTGCATAGTCAGAGCAAGCAGTTCGTTCGTGGAGTGCAGTGCATTTTGGGTAGTCTGTTGGCAGGTCTCCGTCCCTGGCTTCCACTCGGCACCGAGCTCATCAGCCCTTCATTGTGATGAAGGCAGCAGCGGCAGAGGAATCCAGGGTTTCCACCCACACTCCGATTCCACACCTCGCCTCCCGTATAAGGAGAGGCCGACTCCTCACACCACGACCCCCTGCGCTCCGTGTGTTTTCACATCAATAGTTTGTGTTGTTTATGAACTCACAAATGCTACTGTCTTCTGTGTTTGTGTGTGTTGCTTTGCATGTGCGCTTAGATGCTTGTGCGAACGTTGCATTGTGTTTGCCTGTACCTGTTCGGGGTGATAAGGGCCAGTGTGGAGCTTGTCCTTTGTTCTGCCAGAATTAATCATTCTCCCGTGTCAGCGCGGGTAAATTAAACCCCGCCTAATCCCAGGTTTGAGCCCAGCTAGTTAAAACCTAAGCTCGGCGTCCCCGGTGCTGTGGCCCTGTGGGTTTTATTGTCTGTTCGTGGCTCCTGGCGGCGGCCGCCATGCATGTGTGTGTGTGTGTGTGTGTGTGTGTGTGTGTGTGTGTGTGTGTGTGTGTGTGTGTGTGTGTGTCTGTGAAACGTCTTAGGACTGTGTGTCCTGGCATTCATGTTAATTCGAGTAGCCACAACAAGAGTTTCTTTCCTGTTTTGCCGTCTGAGTCACAAGCTGCAAACCGAGGCGTGACACACACAACTCTGTCTCTCTCTCTCTTCCTCTATATTCCCCTATATCTCTCCCCCTGCTGTGTTGCTATCTTGGGTTTCTACCCTTTAATTGTCTGTCTTCCTTCGTTTCTGTCTCTTCCTCTTCTGCGTCCCCCCTCCTCCCCCTCCTCCTCCTCCCCCTCCTCCTCCTCCCCACACTCTGCCTCCCTCGACTGCTCCTGTTTGTCGACTCCCTCCCCTCCCGTGGCTCCCTCCTCCTCCTTTTTTTTTTTTTTTTACTCTCTAGCTGGTCTCTCTCTGTCAAGCCGGCAGCAGCAGCGCCAGTGGTTCACTCCAGCCAGCTTTCAGTCACACAGCGGAGTCTGTGCGTGTGTGTGTGTGTGTGTGTTTGCCTGTTTACAATGCGCGTATCAGCCTGTGTGTGCCCGCTGCTCTGTGAAGAGCCAGTGTAACGTGTACATGGAGCCGCGCTCGCCAAGGACCGGGGGAAGACATGTAGGAAGATCGTCCTGTCGAGCTCGTTCAGAGACAGAAGCAAGACATCACACCTCCGTCTTTCTCTTTTTTCTATTTTAGTTTCTCTGTACTTTCTTTCTGCCAACTTCTCCTCATTGTCTCACGGGCTTACCCTGCTTTCTGCTGCTCGGACTGTGTGCACCATAACTGTAAGTGGACTTCCTTGTGTGTGGTGTGTGTGTGTGTGTGTGTGTGTGTGTGTGTGTGTGTGTGTGTGTGTGTGTGTGTGTGTGTGTGTGTGTGTGTTATATGCTGCTTCTGTGGTTATAATCCGTGCTAGACTGCACACATTTGCATGTCGCCATAAATGGCACGTCATGACATCTCTAATGAATCGCTTTTGTGAAGCCCTGAAGGAGCAGTGTATTTGAGCGGCGTATTCGTGTCGACACCGCTGACCTCCCCGGTTGGAAATCTGTTGATATTTATAAATGGTTGCCAGATGCGCTTTATTCGACCGGGCGCCACAAAACTGTCACCACTGCCATCTGTATGGAATGTCATTTGTTGACGTTTCCCTGTGAATGAATGTTTTTTTTCTCCAGGTATTCTCTGCAGTGTGAGAGCGCCTGTATGTGTGTGACAGACGGATGGGGTGAGAAGGAATGATCGACTGTGTGTATGTGTGTGTGTGTGTGTGTGTGTGCGCGCGTCAGTCTGCTGCACAGACCGGCTGAGAAAATCAATAGATCCAGAGCCCGGGTTGGACCCGTTCACTTCTGCCAAAGCGGTGTGCAGACGCTGTGGCCTTCAAACGCTCCTCCGAACAAGTGCTCGGAATCTCCTGCAGATGTGGGCTTGCAGCACATCAGCCCCGCACGCTGCCACAGAAGCGTCTTTCAATTTGTGTCGACAATTGATGTTTTGGCGCACAAGTGTGGGCCGCGCGCTCGTCGTAAAACCTCTCGCTGCCTATTTCTAAATCAAAAGTTTCTCTCGCGGCCCCCTTAACCGGCATGGCCAATGCGACCGGCCGAAGGAGCGAGCGAGAGCCGGTTGGAAAGATGGATAGAAGAAAGAGAGAGCCCGAGCATGTGAGAAAGAACAGAGCGAGACCATCATAATCAATCCTCCGTGATCCTGGAAGAGCATCATTTGTCTTCTTTTCTCACTCCACTCCTCCTCCTGCCCCCCATCTTTCTCCCATTTTCTGTGGTACAGCCACTTTGATCTTGCGTAAGAAGACGGTCTCAGGAGCTTCATTACTTTTAAAGCCTTCATCGTGAGGGGCCATAAAAAGATGCTAAGGAATGGATTTCTAAGACCATTTAACCAGACGTTCGGCGCCCGCTCGCAAGTAATGGCTACATGGGGATATAATGCTCCTGTACGTGTAATGGCCTTCTGTGCCTTACACTGTGGGTTATCGGGGCAAACTGGGATGAGCCATGATACGTCAGTGTGGACGGAAAATGACGTTGTGCATACTAATTGGTCTCTACTGGGGATCCTGGCTCTGTTTAATTCAGTAGGCCATGGCATTGTGTTACATAGGCCTGTAACTGAATATTTGGTGTTGTGTGTCCTTCTTTGGGCATTTTATCAACCCCGAGCTGCTTAAAAACCTTTTCTCTTTTTGTTCCTGTGTGTGCACGCATGCGTCTGTGGGTGTCCAGGCACACAGAGCGTGTTTGGGGCAGCGTTTCGCCGTAAGCAAATGGGGATTCGGAGGGGCTGGAAAATGCTTGGGGAGGAAATGATTGAGAGAAAAGGTCAGTAGACAGGATGCCCTTTTTTTTTATCTGATGCACGAGGCTGCTACGAGAGAGAGGAGAGAGAAAGCAGTGCAGCAGTGGTGGGAAGAGGGAGGGAGGGGGTTAGAGGTAAAAGTGGAGACAAAGTAGCCAACCAACATGGCGGAAAGGTGAGGAAACTAGCATGTTACTACAACTAATACATATGAGCAATGCCAAATATGTTCAATCAAATTTAATGAAGCCAAAAAGGCACTTCCTGGTGTCAGGAATGACTTTATAATAAGGAAAACAACCGTCATGTTACCTGTGCGCTTTAGTGTATTTGGGGGCAATTATAGCTGTCGTTAGTCATGCTCACTTAAACACACTTACCACATCAGGCCAGCTCTGTGACACCGCTACATGACCTTTCTCGTGCTTTTTGGCCACGCTAATGGCATGAATCTAGGGGACTGCAATGTCAGTCCTTTCATCTGTGACTCTATCCATCCATGCATCATTTCGCTTTGGTCCAGCGTGAAATCTCACTATCGGATGGATTGCGATCAAATTTTATACAGATGGAGGATAATTCCTGCTGATTCCTTGACTTTTCCCCTGGCGCCACAAACAGGTTGACATTTTGACATATCAAGTGAAATAGCTCCACATCAATCACTAAGATCGCCATGAAATTTGGGACAGGAATGATCGCTTTCCCAGAGGATGAATCTTAATGACTTAGTCCAAACGGCTCAAACTGTTCACTTATCCTATGAAATATCTCAGCATCTACTGGATGGTTTGCCAGATACTCATGTGCATTCATAGTTCACATACAGTGTATCCTCATAACTTTGGTGAGTCCAACCTCCTGTAGCGCCTCCATTGATTTGACATTTGTCGCTTAGATGGGTTGCAATGAAATCAGGCATAAACATTCATGTCTCCCTCAGGTTGAAAACGTAATCACTTCGGTGATCGCCTGGGTTTTCATTATTCAGTATTATAAATGGTCAAACAGTTTTGCTTTATAGCCAAACCCTTGTAAAGCTAATGAGATTTATATCACCCAGAGCTACTGTACATCTTGCTTTGGACATGGACAACATTATACGTAAGCATGTTAGCATGCTGGTGGTAACATTTTTCTCAAAACACTACTGTAAGTAGAGCCTCATAGAGCTGCTAGAATGGCGTTAGATTCTTCATCCTTTTACAGTATGTCACAGACTGACTATATTTGCAATCAACAGGATATTGGCTTGCTCCTCTCTTTATAAATACTTTATTATTTTAATTATTTTTTCAAAAAGCAAAAATGCCAAACATTTGATGGCTCTGGGTGCTCAATTTAACTCTATTAAATATTGTTATGTGCTGCTCACATGAAACAAAACATTTCATGATATAACTTTTGGCTCTAGGTAATCATGATGGAGATTTTTGATTCCTGTCATTCCATAGATTTTAATAATGAGATGTATATATGTACACTATATTGCCAAAAGTATTCACTCATCTGCTTGGCTCGCATATATCCCAAGACAAGTATCGTTCTCCTGGCAACCTCAAATCCAGACCAGAGAAACACCATGGTCCAATGGTGGCGTTCTTTCCACCTCTGTATCCAAAGCTTAGCCTTGTACATGGAGATGTACGGCTTGGATGCAGCTGTTCAACCACAGAAACCCATTCCACGAAGCTCTCTGCACACTGTTGAAGGCCACATGAAGTTTGGAGGACATGTGATTGCAGTGGCACCTGATTCTGATTATTTGGATAGGTGAGCAAATACTTGTGCGAATATACACTGTGTACTTAGTTGCAGAATTGAAGGAGCATGTGGAAGCTTTTGGTTGTTTTGCTTACACCCAAAAACAAATGTGCATTCATTACAGGAACAGACACAATCCAGTTTTCATCTTTATAGGCAAGGCAAAGCCTTTGGCAGCTACTGCATCTGAAGGAGCAAAATGAGGCATGACACAAAGTGTTGTGTTGTCACTTCAAGAAGCAACCAATGTGAAGGCCCAGGAACAAGAAAAACAGTCATGTTTGGTCAAAGAAAGGACTCGAAATTCCACTATAGCATCTCTGTATCCCCAAAGAGGATACAGAACAGGATGCAGATCTTTTAATTAAGCTCCTCCCCAGTATGGAATATGCAGATCACCTTTGTACCTATTGTTAATCACCTGCTGTGTGTTTGCAGCTTTGTTCTGAGCAGCCCGTGTCCTTGGCACGGCCTTAGCCCAACAGAGCTGGTATGTTACATGCAGGTGCAAGAGGGTTTTTTTTTTCATGCGTGTATGTGCACATCTGGGCATGCCACTGAGGGAGTGTCTGTGGTTTTTTTAATGAATGTGGTTCACCTCACTTCGTTATTGATGGGCTCGCTCCCTATACCTCTCTCTCTCTCTCTCTCTCCGTGACCCAGTTCTGGTACGCTGACACAACCCGTCCCCCCTCAACCCGTTCACATCATGCCTGCAGCAAACACATGTTGTCAGAGAAGTGGAAATGGGCAGAAAGAAGGTGAAAGAGAAACAGACATGGAGAGTGGGTTGTATCTCCCTGTGCATTGTGTCTGTGAGTCTGGTCGCACTCGCAAGCAAAAGGCCGTTTTTTCTTTTTTCTTTGTTAGATCACAGCGCTCAAAGTTATTTCTGAAACATCATGTCTGGTCGCTGTTTCTGACACCTCTACGGTGTGATCAATATAAGAAAAGAGGTGTTCAGTAGAATGCTTTTATATTTATTTTTAGACCACTTGCTTGCTGCTGGTATATGGTACTTTCCCCTATGTTAACGGGCTTTTTGTTTTTTTCCGTCTGCCTTCTACAGAGCAGCTTCCTGGGCAGCACCACATTTTCAGTAGGAGCCCTGCTTAAGGCTAAAGATGAAGGACTGACCTTGATTCTCAGGTAAGTCAATATTTCTGTTCTATTCTGTTCATTGTTCTCTGTGATCCTATGTCCAGTGTTGAGGTCCAGTAATATTTACATTTTTCAATAATATCTTAGTTAGAATACACCTGGCACCAAACCTAAACGTATCAACATTGAGTAATACATTAAAAAATGGTTTGCTTTGCATGCAAAGCCATGTAAGGATTGATGTCTTTGTTAAAATGTTTTCCCCAAATGATAAAGAAAATACAGCAATGAAAAGTTTAAAAGGAAAATTCAAACGTAAATCACTGACATGTTTAATGATAGGACTGTAATCAGTAGTTTAGCATTTAGGAGGACACATTGACACATCACAAACAGATAAATGGTTCGTGTTATGTCGTTCCTATGATCAGCTTGACATGATTGCTAAGAATTAAGCCCAGCTCTATAAATACATGGCTGCAGAGGTTCCAGAGGCATGAAATGGTGTGTTGCTGCTAGTTTCTGTATTTTTCCACCCAGCAATAGAGGTGAGCCGGAGTCAGTCCTCTCACTAAATGCTGTTCCTCCCTTTTTGATAATGCATGTCGCCTAGGGCTGAACAATTGATCAAAATTTTATCGAAATTGCAATATAGCCTGCTGCAATTTTGAAATCGCAGGAGACGCAATTTTTGTTAACGGTGGGATGTGGGTCGAAATAACATTTTAAATTAAATATTAATGTTGCTACAGAGATGCCCTGGCTGGCCTACACATTTCTCCACATCAGATTAAAAAAAAAAAAAACATCTTTGTCTATTACACATCCCTGCACAAATCACCATAATAGTTTAAATATATTTTCCAATGAAAATGATAATAATAATAATAATAAGAAGAAGAATGTATGTAACTTTCAGAGACTCTTTGTGGTGGCCGTACTCACACATGTTTGCTCAGTTGCACGGGATGTCTTTTTTTCCTTCTTAAACACCGTATTACAACACAAGTACTCTCTAAGTGTGCTTTACTAAAACTTGTCCCCTCTCCCCTGCTGTACTGCTCATGCTCACACACAAACAGACAGAGGCTCCTGCTGTCCTTCATCAGTCAACTTTCACCTGTCAACACTGCTCATTACCACCTTTGGGCCACCTGGAGCCATCGGAAGAAACGATAAGGGCTTAGCTGTGTTCTGGTGTGTGTTACATGCTTTCCTGCTCCTTTGCTGATCGGCGGTTCAATTCCTGGCTCCTCCGGGCGGCGTCTTTTGGCAAGGTACTTAACCCCACATTGCTCCTGATGACCTTTGTTTTTGCACCTTGTTTGGTAGCCACCACCACCACCAGCGTGGGAACGTGTTACCATTTATCACCGCGGTGGTGTTTAGCTGTGAATCGTGTGGTGGTTGACAGAGGCAAGCCATCTTATGAACAATCTGCGGCGCGTTTCCGGACAGATGCAGCATGGCTTTTGTTGTGGTGGGTGCTGGACGATTGTTTGTTAACAGTAAGCGAGAGGCAGTGTATTATTTCTTTTTTCCCCAGGAAAAAAAAAAATTCTTCACTTATAAAACCCAGTCCAGAAGCTATTAGAGTAGAGAAGATCTAATTGTTTAATTAACATTACAACCGTTTCACGCATGGGCACTAAAAATGATTAATTCATCTAAATTGCTTTATAAATCTTTCAGAATGTTGCATGTAGCCTCTTTAGGTTATCCACTGAAAAACAACAACGAGTGGTCTTCCTACCCTATTTTAGCCCATATGTAATTGGCTTAAAGCTTTTACTGCCACTAAATGCTTGCAGTCGCTAATTACTATTGCCACTGCTATTCACTGGCCAGCAGAGACCATAAAGTATGAGTCGCTAAAGCGTCACTCAACACCAGCACATACTTCATCATCTCGTATGTTGTCATATGTAGTTGATCAGACGTAATAAATTGTAATATCGTGGCTCCGCTATGTCTGTACTCACTTGTTTATTTATTTGCTTTTTTGTTCCACTGAGTAATTATTTGGCCTTTAGATTAGACAGAAATCCTGCTCTACACAGGAGCATTATTGGCTTTGGTTGTATTAAAGTGTACAGCATAGTTTCCCAATTAGTTTTCCCCAAGGGCTAAATTATGTCAAGCATGTCGAATGCCAAAAACCAAAATGTCCTTTTTTTCCACCATTGTGCCAGTAAAAAAGGTTTTATGTGCAGATTTATTCCAATACCTTTGTTATTAGCAGTAGTAGTAGTAGTAGTAGTAGTGGACGTACATAGAGAGCGAGACTTTCAGTTTTTCACTTAAAGTATACCACATATACTAAAATACCACAATAAGACACAGTTTGACACTTCATCGTGTAATGATGATGTCATATACTAGTATTTCCTTTTGTATTATTCAATTAAAAAAGTATCTAAATATAAATTATTTCTGTTGTTTAAGTAGAAACTGACTTTTTCATTCTCTCCATTCCCTCATTTCATCTATTTGATCTTTTTTAAATACTCCTCCTTAATCACTTAAAGAATAAAAAGTGCTATAGGAATGATGTTATTTGTATTGTTGCTGTTGTAGTTTCATTATATCACAATAAGATTTTAAAATGGACAAAATGACCAATCTGTGAGAGAAGTGGGGGTGTTAGATGGATTAAAACTGGCAGCATACGCAGCGTTGAAGTGGTGCTTCAGCGTTTGCTCTGCGGACTGCTACGGGTAGGCATGCACATCCAGATCGCTGGTTTCGCTGCAGCGTGGCCTTGTAGAACACAGCGAGACTGATCAGTCATCTTCCAACTGATGCTTTCAGCGGCTGTTGTTTTTCCCATGATGTTCTCGGTTTAGGACAGACGGTGAGTGGCGCTCTCTAGTCAAGCACCAGGCGTGCACAGCACAGTAGGTTATGCACACATTCTACAGCAAATGAGATGTGTGTGATAAGGTCAAAATAATGCAATGCATTTTACTTCATGTTACTGTTTGCCTGCAGGCTGCCTATTTGTGTTCAGTGGTGTACAGCATGTAGAGATTGTGTATATATATATATACACTTTAATGATAGTTTCTTCAAGCACAACCATCGCACTTGGCTGTGAGTTAAAGGTTACTGTTACTGTGGCAGCCCGTTAATTTCTTCTTCTGTGTTAATTAGGTATATGCTAACAAGTGTTGCATGTGTGCTTTTCTTGCTCGTGACTCGTGATAATACTGATAGTACCTCCGTGCATACAGCACTTGGTCTTGCTTTGGCCTACACTTCCAAACCTGTTCATATCTGTGGCTTCTCAGGCACAGCCTATCTTTTGAAGGTCGGCAGTCACAATGATATTAAATAAGCACAACGCCTCATGGTCTTTCATGCAAGTATTGCATGTATTTGAGTGGACGGGGTGTTTTTCCTCCACCTGCAAACTGTTACGATGAAACTGTCTGCATCTCCCGATTGTATTGTCAAACTCAATTTGATTTTCCCACACATCCATAGATGTGTCTGAAAATATTCCCCTTCGGCAATCCTCTCTCTATTTTCCTTCTCTTTAAACTCTCTTTTGTTATGCTTTTCATTTCCTGTAGATGATCCCAGGTAACCGGGCATAGTTTCATCTTGCACGATTGACTGTATGAGCTGCAATGAGAATAGAGATTATTATGTGTGTCTTGTGTGTGCACGCATGCTTTTGTGTAGGTGTTGTTCTTCCCGTTCCAAAGCACAGAATTGTCATTTCACTCCCCTGAGCCGTATTGCGCTGTTGTGTTTCTGGCTCATTTTGTTGTGTGGTAGCACGTGTTTTATTCCTGAGGATAACGCGAAGCTCTCCCAAGACACTTACAGTACAGTGCTGCCACAACACTTTTTTAACTTATTCATTTTGAGGTGTCGCAACTCAAAAATATCCGGGATTTTTGCTTTGGTGGTTATTAAAAAAACAACACAGAAAGATAGGAGGAAAGAGTTAGGTTAAGAAAAGATCTGTCAAAAATGTTGATGCAAAAAGAATGAAAATATAAATGAATGGTCTTATTGCTGATTTGTTGGGGAATGAGGTGGTTCTTCAACTCTGCGTTGTTTAACACACATACACACACCTACCCTTACAGGTATAACGTAAGTTTTGTATTGTACAAGGCATAGTTATCAAATATAACAAATGTACACTTGGCATGCACTTTCCTTTCTCCACCTTAACCTTGCTGCGGTGTATGTTTATTCAGTGCTTCGGAAAGTGTTTGGGCCCCTTGAACGTTTCAACCTTTTGCCACATTTCAGGCTTCAAACACAAAGATATAAAATCGTTATTTTTTGTGAAGAATCGAGTGGGACACAATGATGAAGTGGAGGTGCAAAGAAATTTATCCAATATTTTAATCAAACGTTATTCTTAAACTGAATAGAGTGGTCATATGTTTGTACTGATGCTACAACTAGAACCTAGTTCTATAGCTACGCAGACATCTGGCTGTAGCACCTGTGACAAATCGTGTTGGTGTCGTGGTCTTTTAAAGTGGTTTAATGATTCGATAGAAGGAACCTGAACTGTGGTAAATAGTGACAGGTACCATATATAAAATCTTTAAGCGCAAGTTACTATAGCCTGAAGAGCTGTTGCCGGTGTGGTTCTGGTAGCAAATTGTGTGTGTGTGTGTGTGTGTGTGTGTGTGCAGCCTGACAGACAGTATGTGTAACACACACGGACACAGAGGAAACTGCCCTGATTCAATATGCCGTTTGCTTATTGGTTCATCCAGTCAGAAAACATTTCAAAGATGAGCAGCTTTTCTTGAGCATGTATGATTCATCGGGTGCTGTTTTGACCGGTGGACGAGCCCATGATTCACAGTTCAAATTAGTTCTGCCGGCCAAGCAGCTCGGATGCTGCAGCACCGACACGGACAGAGGCGCAATTCACTCTGCCCGTTAACGAACAGATGCTTCATTTTGATACGGCGTTCTAATCCCCACGCAGTCAGTTGTTGCAGGAAGTCAGTTAATTTGAGTCGACTTCGCAGAAGGAAAGTCGGACTGCTTGATTCCCTTCAGTGAATCTCAAAACCAATATGACTTTGACCAAGTTCTTCTCATAAGCTCTAGGTTTACATTGGTGCTGAGAATATGTAGAGAGGAAATTGGTATTTGACCAGTGTCAGTGTGTGTATGTAACTTTTGCTGTGGCCCTTAAGTAAAGTTCAATCCGGTACAGCGCTGTCCACCTCCGAGCTCATTCCTTATTCCCATGAATTTTCTCCGCATTCCAGCTCCTCTCCCCGGTCTCACGCTCACTTTCATGTGTGGCTGGTTAGGATGTTTGTCACGGATTGTTTTTGTTTCCTGTAAGGCATGACGGGTTTGATTTGGGTTCTTTTTTTGAAGCTTCCTGACAGTGTCGTGTTGAATGAATGGGAGTTGCATGGACTCAGCCCTTGTGAAGCTCTTTCTCCTTTGTGGGCATCAGAAGCCATTGAAGTGATGATAACATAACCTTCCCTCATACCCACCAGCATACCAACAAAAAGCAGTGCAGGCACTTATAACTATGCATATATGCCTATACAACGCATATAAACTTACAACAGCAGAAAAGGCTAGTTTAAGTTTTTTCTGTCTGGACCTTTATTAATCAAAGAGCAGACATATGATTTTAAGAGAGAATTATTAATGACCAGGGGTCTGATGCTAAATTTGTAATTTACCCATAAAATATGTCTTTAAAAATCAAAAAAACTACATAACGAATGCCTAATTCAAAGGCTGCAGCCTCTTTAATGTGTTAATAAAGATTTTAATATGCAAAGTGTAATCAACAAAGTGTAAAACTGGAAGCTGAAGGGATGGGCTTAATCACTATTTGTACACTGACTTCTGAATTCAGAACACAGGGCTTTGTTCCTAAAGGTATTTAAAGGTGTGTCAGTGTTCGGTATGTTACATGATATTGCGGGACATGTTTGTTCATGTATGTACATGCCTGTCTGGCCGCATGTGTGTGCATTTGACTTTTTGAGAAAATGCTTGCGTCAGAGCAGTATGTCCCCGGTGTTCTCCTGCTTGGGGGTTATGCTTTTGCCTTGGCACCTGCACAGAGCTCGTAGTAAATCTCTTCTTGTGTGTTATATGGACTTGGATGCCTTGCCTGATTCCCTTGTGGCCATTACTCACACAGGACGAATGAGCTACTGTACCTTAGAAATGCTCCCATATCTTGGCCTAGTAATGCATCACATGCAGCGACACACACTAAGTCACAAGTGTATGTTCACAATGCAATGGCTCGTCACTATCATAATTGGGGTCTAATTGTCTGCTGGTTGCAGGCACAGATGCATATTGTGCATAATCTGTAGTATTTTCTGTAGTGTTGTGGTGACTAAGAGAGTTGGCATTTAAATATAAGTAGTATAGCAGTTGATAGCATCGTAGTATAGCTACATGGTTTAGTTTAATCTTGAAATATAATTAGTTCTAGAATTTGCATTTTTACATTAGAAACCTATTTGCACAGACTTGAAAATATCTTTCTGCTTCTTTGCAAGCTCTGCAGATATTTCTTTTGCTAGATAACTTCAGGGTGGTCCCCCCCCCACCCCCCACAGTATAGGGAGGTTGTAGGCATGCATGATTTTAATGGGAACCTGGGATGACCAACACATCCACTGTTGCTACATCAGCTGCAAAGATGTTGGCGCCGCAGAGGTCGCTCAATAATGCATATTCTGTATACACATGGGAGGAAAGAGTATTATCTACAAAAAAAAGGAGGTGAACTTCCTTCACCCCACCGCAGCAGTGAACAGTGCTGTCTTAATGGGACGAGGGTAATGTGGAAATGTGCATCCAGTGTATAGAGAAATGTACAGCATATGAAGAATATATAGAAAAAACATGATTTAACACAAATACATAGTGGGCTGTCTCCATTCTAACATTTTCCAGTATGGTATTTCACCCCAGATTTAACTTTGTCCGTTGTGCTCATTCTCTTGCCCTCTCAGTATCACTCACTGTACTTCCCTTTTGCTCTTCTTGTTATCTCTAAAACTTGATGTGCTCGCTAGGAGAGGCGTTCTATGACCCACTTCTACAGCACAGTTTGAGATTTGATTTGGATATGAATTTGTATGCTTGTGTTTGCGCGTGCGAGCCTCTCCGCGCGCACGTGTGCATCAGAGATTCACCATGGCAAAGCTACATTATCACAGACCAGTGCCTTTGCTGCCTGGCTTCATGGCTTATTCATCCATTCCCATTGGATAGACCCTCTCTTTACCGTCCCACCAGCTACAGTTTAGCCCGCTATCATGATGATGCCATTTTTACCACCCCAGAGCCCTCACTATCGCTATGTCCCAATTCTCACACTTATCCTCAGACAGCCAGTTCTCCCTTACAACGTATCCCCTGTGACTGATTTTATCGGAGCCTGACCTAAAAGCCTAATGCCTCGGTCGCGCTGCGTGACTCTCGAAGTCGTCAGATCGCTGTACTGTACACACCGCATAACATTCCGTCTTGTGGTCGTGAATCCTGAAGTCGTTATGGTTTGCATACTACATGACTGATCAGCAACAGGGTGTCAGGCATGACAAATTCATTCATGAGGAATCCCTGACGGCTCTGTCTGGTCTCCAAGATGTTGTCACGAAGACGCACGCGTGAGGTGACACAGGAAATGGCTCGATACGATGTGACAGGTTTTTTTTTTTTGCTCGGTGGAAATATTGAAAAGGCATCGGTCTTCGCTCAATCACCCCCTTGTCTGCTCCCATCGGCTGTAACTTGTTGCATGTCTCTCCAACACAGATATTTAGCTTGCCTGATACTGCTCACGGTGAGTTCTTGGATCACATATTTGAAACAGGTCTCACATAGTGATTAGGTGCAGAAGCAAAGAGCCAAGAAAAGACAGGCTTGATTCTATCTAGGGGCTTCTTTTGTGGGTTATCTTCAAAACCTGCTGGCAAGTGTAAAATTAGGTCTACCTGTAGTGAAAAAAAAGATGTGTGTCTATTAATCTTACTGTGTGGACATAAATCTATTCCTACAGGCATTGTGGGACACACTCCTGTTTGTAAAGAAAAAGCTTGTCTCCGCAAGGTAAATGTTTAATGAACAAATTTTAACTATGGTTTTTGTTAGTCGGTGGTAAAGGTGCGAGTACGAGTTAGTCATGTAGAGCTTTATGATTGAAGGGGACATATTACGAAAATGTACAGGTCTACATTTTAATCTACGACTCTCATAGAATATGATTTACAGTTCAAAAAGCTGATTACACTAAGACGATACATCCCTTAAATTAGACCTCCTGTCTGAAACGGCCTTTTTCAGACAGGAGGGGATAGCCGAATGCAGGCAAAAAAAAAAAAGGGGGGGAGGGGGGGAAGTAATCAGGGCTGTTTTTAACCATAGACTATATAAATAATGGCCTTAGCCTCTCTGACATGACCCTTGGTTTGTAGACCCTTTGGTTTTGGCCACTACGATCTTGAGTTTTTAGCTAGCTTCTGTTAACATATTTAGATAAGAGTGTGGAGCGGGGCAGGAGCTCTGCCTAGCAGATAACAAACTGGAGAGCCACCTGTCACTCAAAGCTATAACTCAGCTATAATTATTGTTAAGAAATTATCCATAGGAGACCAAAACTTTTTTTGTAACCAACTGTAAACATCTTTATTTCTGCTGTAAAGATGGGGGGTCTAAGAGGATCGGATCACTTCTGTAGCCATCTTCATTTTGCCATTTAAGAAACTGCAATTTTAGCACCTCTGCAAATCTGCTGCTCAGCACCAGACTTTTAATTTGAAATTTAAACAGGAGCATAAATGATAGAAAACCACACAAAGGTAAAATATGTCTCCTTTAAGGTTATGTCAACAACCCAGTGCACTCCTAAGTCACAAAAACAAAATAGTGTGTGTATTTGGTTGGGGAATCACAGGGCAATTCTAAATTAATTATCTAAATGCCAGACAGTGTTTAAACAGCAACTTTTATTTCTCTGGTGAGTTGATTCTTCTTTGCTTCCTTGGAATAGTCACATAGATTAAAACATTTGTGGCTGTTTTTCAGTGTGTAGTCATCAGCACTCATTTTGACCTGAGGAATATTTAGTCAGTAAAACATAACGATTACATTAATCAATTAATAATGATTTAATTAAACATATCATGCCTTTATTTATGTTTTTGCTTTATCAGTGGAGCAGTGAATAGAGAAACGTGTACTGAAGCACTTAGGGGAGACCAAAGGACACACAAGGCAACAGCATTTTTGTGTATGGCTGGTGGGAACATTTTTATCTGTATTTTGCACATGGAGCCCTCTCCATAAGTGAGTGTGTGTGTGTGTAATCATCAAATAAAATGCATTTAATGTAGGTGAAATGGGTTTACACTCACATCACCAGGCATGCATATGAACACATACATACACACACACACACACAAACACACACACACAAGGATAATCATGCACACATGTCTTCAAATTAAATATGTGCATGCACACTTAGAGATGCTGCAAATACTGTATATATGGTAATACTAACACACTCAACCACACACATATGTAAACGAGAGAGAAACGTTACTCGGTTGGGCTGAAATAAATGCACATATGGCCTCCTTATTTTCAACGCTAAAAATGTTTCTTTTCCACACAGTTCTTCTGCATAATCTGTGAGATCCCCCAGGCATAAGGGCTCATAGGCAGAATATGAAAATAACTAACTCGGCCAATGCTGCACCATGGCATCAGATGCAACTCTGAAAGAAAAATGGAAAAGAAATATTGCATTGACAAGCTGCATTAATTACCTGCCATGAGTAATTACCTTTCCAAAAAATCTGAGCAGGAACATCAGGGATAACTGTGCTGTTAACCCATCATCCATATTAAACGGTAATAGAGCTATGGTGAGATCTATTAGTCCGGGTCAATCATTCATCAGGTTCTTCCTATAGCTCATCTCTTTGCAACATAACACATGCAGGTCGAGGCGATGGAAAAATGAGAAGCCAAAGACTGAAGAGAGAGATTTAATAAATGTGGCCCGACGTGGTGCTAAGGCATGCTAGGGGCTGAGTCCTTGCCTAAGTGATGAGAGGATGAAAATGAGGACAAAATGGGAGAGGAATAGGATTAGGGTTTGTATAAAATCATGTCCACAGGTTTTCCGTTTGTATTTTTTTTATGCAATCCTCTATTTTTGCTCTGAGATTAAATTGTTGTATTCCATCATTCAAGCTCCCTGCTGGGTCGATGTATCAGCGAGCAATACAATCTTTCCTGTTGCTCTCACTCCAATATGTGCACCAGAGAGAGTGAGCATATGCATAATATCCTGTCTCCCTGGCTGTTTAATGCCTGACCAGCATTAAGAGGAGAGCACTTTAGATTACAGTAACAGTAATAGGCGCCATTGATTGTATCATGCTTGTCCCCCATGCTGCACTCTGACCACATCATAGTCCACCTCATTGCTGCATACAGGCAGAGATTAGTACTCTCTAAACCTGTTGTGGGGACCTCTAAGCAAAGGTTCAGAGCTCATTACAACATTATGGGGGGGGTCTGTGGTGCCTGGAAATCATAGTTAGAGAGGCAGACGTGGAAAGCATCGTTTCAGCTCAGTAGCTGCAGACCTGTTGCCCTGACCTCTGTGGTAATGAAGTCCTTTGAGCACCTTGCTCTGTCCTACCTTATAAACGTCACGGACCTACTTCTGGTTCCCCAGCCAACACCTCGGTGGACGATGCTTCAGAAACATGGTTTAAAACTTTGCAATTTCCCAGACAAGAGAAATGCTGGTCAGAAATTATCAGTATTCATTGATATTATTCCAGTAACATTACACCTTTCACTATAATACTTGTTTCGATTCAGAATAGTATGAACATATAGCCTTTCTGTTGCCTCTGTGGGTCAGTCTGCACGGTGAATGAGTCTGTGATACACAAATCTTTTTTTCTCAACACCTCCTAATTTCTGTGATGTTTGGTCAAACCGGGACTCCTGTCTGATATTTCACCTGCCTCCACACTGACAGATTCTCTTCGCTCGGCGCGTTGACAGCCGGAGTACAACTGGCGGATAATCAAATACAAAACGTGTCCCTTTTTAAGGAGTGTTTGTGACTGGCACGAACATAGGCTAACTCGAACTAGATCCCACCATGCCTATCAGGAAGAAAGCCCCGCTCAGCAGCAGCAGCAGCAGCAGCAGCAGCCCCGCAGCAGCAGCAGTGTGTCACAGCGAGCAGCAGATTTTCCCGGTAACGGCAGTTAAAGGATAACGGAAAACCCTATCCCTGCCATTGATGAGATTTTCCGTCAATCAATGTTTTCACTGCTATACTGTAGGGGGCACTGTTACAGGTCATCTGACAGCAATTGGTCACGCAAGGAGGAGAAAGGAGCGTTCTTTTATCCGCGGCTAATGCTAAGCGATGGCATGGCATAACGCCTGGGAGAATGCGTCAGCCAGAAAAACGCCCAGCAAAAAGCCGAACAATCGATGGTCCTACAACGCAGCCGGGACACGAGGCGACCGACCGCAGAGACGAGGCCAGACTGCAGCGTATCATCCGCTGTGCCAAAAAAGGCTGCAAACTCTGCATGCCTCCAGGACACTGAATCAAGCAGGAAAGATGATGCCCGACATGCCCTGGGCACAACTTTTGAAACAATCCCTTCTGGCAAGAGGCTGAAAATGGCCAAAACCTGCACCACAAGAATATTTGTCTTCCTATCTGTAGCCCCCTCATCAACAGGGCTCTGGACTCCCGATGACACTGACTTTAACCATAAACATTACCTATTAAACTGCTAAAATAAATAAATATATAATCTTATATTTGCATCTTTGGTCTAACAAGGCGTGCTGTTGTGTATATTTTTGTCAACTATGCACCAGGCAAATTCTTTTTTAATTGCAATCCTTCTTGGCAATAAACTGGATTCTGATTCCTAATATGATGCTCAACAATGCGATTGCCTTGCTACTGTTTTAAATATTCAAATTTTCAATTCAAATTTCTCGGTGCATGTTCCACAGTCTAAAAAACGAAAAGAAGCTCCAACCAGAAATACAAGCTCGTGGTCACGCTCTGTCAGGGTCCTGCGAACACATCACTCTTCACGTGGTGTTGCATTATTTTCTCGTTCGGTAGACTTTGATTAATCAGCTCTGTGAAGTCTGGTTCTGCAAATCCTGTCATTTTTCATGTACCTGCTCTCTATGAGGTTGAGTCTGATATTACTGCCTGCCCACGAGCAGTTCAGCGGAGCATGTAAAGAGTAAATATGAACATAAGACCATAGCCTATGTAATGGAGCACATTTTTTATATTGGAGTCAGAGGAAGCCTCTCGTTTGCAGGGACACACATTCACACCATTGTACTCATAAAGATGATCATTGTGCCATTTATCCCGCCTCAGCCGCCGCCACAAAGCTGGAACAGGAGACTCAAGGAGGTGTTTGTAAATCTGAGCCTGTTGGTGCTTTCCATGGGTCTAACACGGCTCCCCACACCCCTCACTCATTACTCTCCCTCTCATCTTCCTCTTGTCCCACGGGGGATGTCAGGGAGGGATGCGAGGAAGGAGGAATTTTATTCGCCAAATGAGACATCCTCACTCACTCCAGCATCATTTTGAGGAGACTCATCCTGCACAGCTCCTCAGCCGCTGCTACTCAAACACAGATTATAGTGAAGATCTATCACAGCTCCAGGCCATCATAGAATATGAAGAATGAATAAATACAAATGTAAACCATTCATCCTTGATTCAAATTTTGTACGTCATATTTTCTTTATTTTATGAATACATATCACTTTAAGCCTGTAAAGTATTGAGATCATGTAATATTATTAGTATTACAGTACTGATATTTCATAGGTGGGTCATGATTTCGGGCTCTAAATTGATCAAAACCACAAGCAGGTACGCTCACAACACATCTTGACTGAAGGGGTACTAGATAAAAACATGTCCACATAGGGTTTAGCTATGGTTCCTCACTCTAAGCTCCTAGAGCCTTGCTCCTCATCTCCTCGTCTCCTCCGAGACACATTCAAGGGTTTGAAACCTCCTTGATGATGGCAAACCTCAATCGATTTCCCGGGGGCATAATTAGCAAAATGGAAAGCGGCGCGTACAGTCCTCAGAGGTGGTCTCATCAACCAAAATAATTGAAATCACCTTTAAGGTCTTGTCAGTTTATCGTAGATACCTGAAAATGTAATCGTTGCCGTCTTACAAGTAGTAGATTTTGTTTAAAGTCTGTGTCTATTTGTTAATGATTTTGAACATGCCCCGTAGCCCCTAAGAAAAGGTCATTTCTCATTTTGTGGCTGTGCTTGTTATGTCGTCGTGATTCCAATAACCTTGGAAAATCTCTGGTCACTTTGCTTATTGCTGTTCAGAGTGTCTCAACAAACAAGAATAACTCATCTACTGGACCTGTGTTTGTCCAATCATGCATACTGCATATCCACTCTGACATGTATCCCCCATTAGCATAACAAGAAGGTCCTGTTGACGCATTGTGTTGACACTGTTCGGAGTAAAGTGTGTGTTGGGCTGCACTGCAGGGAAACGCTGCTCGGGTGCATTTCTGCTCACCCTCATTTAAATAAACAGTCACTCAGGTCTGGCCACTGAGTCTGTTGATTTGTTCTCACAGACATTAGCATTTGTGGACACGCACTAAGAAATATTATCCAGCCAAAATAACCGGATATACGATATTATTGTGAGGTGGGTAGGGGGGAAAACGCACAAAAATTAAATAAAAAAGTTTTAAATGTTGAATTAGATTTTCAGGTATTTTCTCTGCAGCCTTGATTTAATTAGCAATGTGTAAGATTTTGCTGTTATTTCATTTTAAAACTTCCAAAAATGAACTCTACGTATATTAAGATGCAGCCACTTCTAAAGTAGAGAGCTGAGGTAGAACCAGAAGCTGCTGGTGCTGCTTTCTGAAGTAATTAACACACACTGGAGCAGCAGAACCGTCACACGGGATAATACAAGCCTCTTACCAACGGGACGTCATTTCTGCAACTATAAGGGAAACATTGATTCTCTTCACCTTCACGTTATGTGAGCGAGGTGAAATGCTGCCCCCCCCCAATGGTTATGGGCTGGGTTGTGCGCATTACACGTGGCTCCTTTAAAAGAGCAGAATCACAGCAGACCTGCAGTTTTCTGGGAGTTTGTTCCAGATATGTGGAGCACAAAAACACTTTTATGACCACACATCAGGATATTCTGTAGAGTAAGCAAAGCAGTGAAATGAGGCTCAAAATCACAGCAAGGCAAAAAAACATGTTTTTAATAATATTTTGATCTGTTGAAAATTGCCCCAATCCTAACACACACAGCACGTATCACAGCACCTTAGACATGCGTGTCTAAATCTTCTATACAACAATCTCCATGTTTTTGTATTGAATGCTGACTGTGTCTGCAGACCAAACTCACACCAACACCCTGCACCATGAAATGTGTCTTATTTATATAAAAGCACAGACATGTATATTCTACTTGAGAAGCAATATAAGTAAGAGAAAACAACTCAAAACCGCAACGTAAAGCTATTTCCTTCCTTTGGATCTGGCTTGTTTGCGCTTCTCTTTTCAGGCCCAGGAAAAGAAGAACCACAGTGGTTCTGTTATTACAGTATACACTCCTCTGTGTGCATAATGTTCACTTTTCCTGTGTTGCTCCACATTAGCCTGAAGTTATATTTTTCAGTGAGAGACAACACTTTGTAGAACTGATCCCTCTCTCTTTTTTACACTTTTGACTACCTACCATGTCTATACCAATGACTTGTATCAACACATCTCCTAAATCTCTTTGATTCGCTGAAGAAAGGAGACGGAGCTCTGTGCTGCCTGCCATAACCTGACTTTAAAGGCTAGTTTTGATTGCAGAGTTACAGCTGACCTTTCTTTTTTGTGTTTTTTAAAGTGACTTTAGGTCCCCTGGGGAGAGTTAACCTGGGACTCACTGGGTTCTTATGACATGGTTGGTTCAAAGTTTGCACACAGCACATATTTCTTTCAATTGTTCCCCCCTGACATGTCTTGTGCGTGAAAACTTTTTAAAAGCACTTTTACACATGACGCTGAACATGTCCACTAGGGCCTCAGATATAAAAGCTGGAGGTCATTGTCCCTTGATAGACTCGGGTAGGCCAACTATTCTGATGTTATGTCTTTGACTTTATCCCTCCAGGTTGGCACTTAAAGCGTTGAGCTTAGCGTGGGCCTCTCTCTCTGAGACTTTGTCCACTTCCTTCTTTTGTCAGTTTGGCTTTGGAGACTGTGGTATAAGTGGGGAGTGGGTGAAAGAAACAAAAAAAGGGCAAAATAAGCTAAAATTGGGGCAGCAAGAGGAAGTGAGCAGCTGCCTCATGTAGAGAAACTACAGCCATCACCATGACCCCGGCTCCAACCCCACACTCTCGCTACTATTGGCTATAAATGCATGAAAATGCCCAAAAAATATGTACTTAAAAAGTAAAATAAAGTTATTAGAAACAACATGAAAAAGGAGCAATATTTATCATATTGTTAAAAAAGCAAAACAATAAAATCACAGTTCTCAGCTCAAAAAAAGGGAGGGAATGTGAATTGATTTTGGTAAGCCAATCCAAAAGCCCTGGAACAAAGACAGCAAATGCTCAGCTATAGACTGAAGAGGCGTAATCCAGGACAAGGCGTCTTCTCTCTCCTGCTCATCAGCATTCCTGAGAAACAGCCCCAACTCTTCTCCTATCTGTATTCTCTCTTTGTTTCTTTACCTTCATCCCTACAAAAGACCAAGTGTAAAGTGTGCGCGTGCCTGTGTGTGTATATGTGTGTGTATGGACCTGAAGGTGTTTTCCATGCTTTATTACCACCTAAAACACTCTATAAGACCATGGCCTTCCATCCTCATTCAATTCCCGCACCAGTTAGAGTCAATGGAGCACAGAACACCTATCATTTACTGCCTTACCTATGTCAACAAGCTGCTGCAATCACCAGCAGCAACAGTAGCTTTCACACTCCATCTGCCTGGCTGCAGCTCCTTATGGCCCGCTTCCACCACGTCTCTGAGGACCTTAACATAGATCACCCTGACACAATCCCATTGCAGTTTTCCAGTTAACAATTTTGTAATGACGTAGAACAATCCCATGCCACAAAGAGCACAGGATTGCTCTGCTGCTCGTTCTCTCTCGCCGTTTTCTGTGCTTTGCTGTTTCAATCTCAGCTTGTGTGTGTGTGTGTGTGTGTAGGGTTTTTAGCTGCAGTGTTATCTAACGTAGATGTCTTCTCACACATCGGCTCTAAAGCCATGACAAACAGGCAGGTTCAAAGTACCAAAAATGTTGTGATTTATTAAAGGCAGTGTTTGCAGAATTTCAGTAATGTGTATGTATATATAAACTCAAACAGCAATAATCCCTCTCATGATTATGTACGTGGTGTGTTTATATGTGCAGAGACCCTGCTGCCCTCTGCCTGTACGTTCTACTGTTCTACTACTGTCCACCAAAACAATACCTTTCATGATAAAACGACTAAACCAACAGAAGGTTTAATGTGTTGTGAGGGTGGGACACTGCACCAAACCAAACAAAAAGCAACAGAAGCCAACCGCAGCAAACAAAGTAAAGATGTGCTCTGGGTTTTTACAGGGTCAGCACGGCGCTACAGGTGCTTTTAACCGTGTTACCAGGACAGCAAGTGGTTGACATACTGATCGAATGACCTTTCACAAACTATTCATCACTTCACAGAATGCTGTTTTGGTACTTAGAGGAAATTGACTGTCATCTAATCAGTGTGGGGAAGAATGGAAGATAATGTCAGGTGAGAAATGAAGTATGGGATGTCAGGATACAGGGTAGGAAAACTCAATCTACAACAATGATACAGTCATTGAAGCATTCTACACTATAATTGTTGCTGTAACTCACTGCTGCAGCTGCAGCTGATTCAGTGGTTTCATCTTTTCACTAATGGGGTTCACTACCAGCCTGGTTAAAAGCACCATAGTTCATAAGGTCTGGTCTTCTGTCAATCGTAATGCTCGCAATGGGCGGGGCTACTAGTCAGGATGGACAAACTCTCCAGCCTATCAGTGGAGCAAGTTGGAGAACAGCAGATAGACTCCAATGGTGCATACTCTTGTTCTCAATTATTTATTTTTTGACATCAGCTCTATATCTGCAACAACTCCACTTACAGCCTACGTATTTACCCTACTAACCTTTACGTTAGTGCTTGTTGGTGCAGGAAGAACCATGTCCCCTTTCACAATAACAGCAGCATGAAGAATCACTGATAAACATGTTGTGAGGAGCTGCAGCACTTAGAGAGTGAATATATACTCTATATGTATAACATCCATTACTTACTGCACTGTCTGGTTTTACTGCTGGTAGTTTTCTCCTAGTTTTTCTCCATGTACATTCAGCCTGGGTCAAAGAGCAATTCAGGAATTAATTTATTGCTCAAGTCCCAGACACATCTGACCAAACAATGAAATGAATGTTCACGTGTTCTCTTGAGATTTGATTGAAAATTTAAACCTAGCTCCTCGTCCACCAAAGCGGACCACAGTCTAGGTTCTCTTTTTCAGGACAAAATCCGCGTGCTTGATGGAGTTGAAAGGAGGCTATCTTTTGTCAGCTCTTTTACAGTTTGTTGAAAAACTATTATGACTCCTTAGCGGCTCTCTGTGCGACCGTCTACTCCGTCTTTCTGAGTCATTACGTTTGAAACCGTGTCTCTTTTATTTTCTCTGATTCTAATGTGTGTGTGTGTGTTGTTTTGCTGTGCAACTCCCCCCACACACACATTTCACTTGAGTGTTGTTAATGTAGTATCCATCGAGCGAGTGGCGATGAAGGTCATTATCTGGGCATACAGGCTGCTGCATCGCCTGCCCTCTCCCACTCAACCAGTGTCTCTATCCATGCTCATTCAATTCAGTCATTGATCTGCACTTAGCTTTTCATGATCATCTTCATCATCAGAAATGTATGGTCACGAATAAATGTACACAGCTGAGTACGACAACACATGTACCTTCTGACGACTCTACACTATTGAGAAATGTCTTTAGTAATGTTGGTGGCGGCAAAGAATAATGAGTGTATATTCATGTGTATGGGTCCATGTGGTTTGCGAGAAGAGGAGTGTGACCCCAACGGTCTGTGGGATATTTCTACACTCAGTACTGGCTTTGTCACAGTTTATACAGAATTATTTGGCACATAACTGCTGATAATCTGAAGGCATCTGGTTTCATTTCAACGTGAACCGTATGACAGACCGGGTCAGGACATTTGCACAGTCAGGATCCTCTTAAGTTACTTTAGGATGAACAGGGCTCATAAAACACTTGGTTGACGTTAGAAAAAGGTCATGGATTGGATTAAAATGATTGCTTCAAAATGCTTGAAATGATATGATATAATGTCCAGTTTACAGTTAAGCAGTATTCAACTTCAGTCCATGAAATAAGGTTTGCAAACCATTTATCCAACTATCCACCTGTTTAAGTTTAAGAGGCGTGTCGTCTGAACTACATCAATGAGAAGGCAGGCAGAGGGACAGCCCACACAGCTCAAGCTTTTAATGGAACAACCCAATTTTTTTACATACTGCCATTGGTCCCTGGCCCAGATGATCGTTTTACATTTTTTGTTTAGAAACCTCAGCATGAAATGTCAAAGTTCATCTGCGTTTTTACCACAGGCTTCTTTAGGCCTGTGGTAAAAACAGCTGGCAGTGGAAGTGAGATCCCTTTCCTGACGTGTTCTCACCTAAACCACATCTTGACACACTTAGTGTGTAGTAGTGTGGTGTTACAGATGCAGCTTTTATTTCTTTTTGTTTAGGTTTTGGCACATAAATGTTTCAAACAACTTTGTCCATGACACATAGTTGGGAGCCATCCAGACAACCCTCCTCGTCCTGCTAACAAAAATGAAACTTTGAGAGGAACATTGTTTGAACTACGTCACCACGTCTAAATACAGATCACCCTACATAAACCCAAAATGACTCATGGCCATGATGAGTCTGGAGCAAGAATGGGTTGATTAATATTGCACTGCTATAGCTTTTTTTTTTCCACAATCTGTTTATTAAGCTAAAATGCGAGTTATGAACACGATGGCCGATGCTGAGATTCCACCTATCGCTAGTTTTTCAGCCCAATCCAGATGGTTGTGATTGTTTGCTGGAATATCATCCTTTCAGGATATGTTTTCTACTTCTGTGAAAACAGCTTATCCCAGTCTGTTTCTGACACTGGTTGAACACTAACATAAAAGTAAATGTAGTGTGAAGACAGTTCTCGTCATGCAAGAATACAGTTGTGTGTGTGTGTGTGTGTGTGAACTAGAACAAATAGGATGTGTTGAAACCCGCAAATCCTGAGCAAGTATGAATCTTTCCCTGACATGGCTTCTATTCTGCATATTACCGATGTATTACAGTGGACAAACATTGCATAAATTTACATGTTGTAGAGGTTGTTGTATTCGGAATTAATCAGATTTTTGATCGGAAATTTGCTGTTTGTGCCTTCCAAAAAGTCTGGAGCACTCCACTGCCACTAACATTCACACCATTTCATTACTGGAGTGATTTTTTTTTAAACAAACTACTGCATTCTGTTTTGCATTCATTTTAGATTCAGACTAAATATACATTTTTGTTGTGTAACTCTCTTTCATTTAGACTATTGAGTAACCAGGGCAGATGCTTATTTGGGAATATACTTCAAGTGGTTCAGACAGGCGGGAGTGTGTGTGCTCAGTATGCGGTCCCTTGGTGATTCTGGCCAGCTCTGAGAACAATGCCTGCAGTGTAGTCTTATTGATTGAGTCAGTCTACCAGCTGCAAAATGTGCAATTACTGCTGAGTCACATGGTAATGTCATTCATCACCAATGAAAATCAAGCCTGGCAGTGTCGCGTCTGAAGCTGGCATTCACCATTAATAGTCCTGTGTCCTAACATCTGTCCTTGGCGAGAACAAGCCAGCTCTATATATAGCCCACACGTCCAGCTTTATATAGGTCAAGAATCCCATCTACGCTTTCGCTGCTAGACGTCCAGGCGGTACTGATCTTATTGTCTGTGTTGGATGCTGCTGGCTTTTTTTTTCCTGACCACTCCGCCTTTCCGCGGACAACATGCAGCCCTAAAGTGTCCTGAAGGACTCTTACATCAACTCTTCTTTGGGCGAAATCCAAAGCCAAAAGCGAAATAGTGTTCCCGGTCCAAGCTGTTTATTTTTAGTTTCCTACAGTTGAGCTAAAATCCTTGTGAGGAGAATAAACTGTGGTGCATCATTTCATTTCTGTGTCTGTCAGGTGTTTTTTCTCAGCGAGGCTTCCCACACAGAAAACACCTGATGACCACAGAAGTACTGTTGCTTTTGTCCTGTCCTCAGTGTCAGTGTCAGGGTCTGTAAGGCCTTCCTTCGTTTCTAAAGCCAACACAAAGAGAGTACACCTACTAGTTTATTTTGACTTTTCAAGAAATCTGGTATCGATTAATTTTTGTATAGAAATTAAAGGCCTCATATGTTACACTTTTTCTTGTTTTTAGATGAAGTTGTGACATAATTGTGGTATAAAGTGGTAGAAAGAAAGAACAGTTAATACCTTTGGATTGAGCATGATGACACATGACAGCATTTATACCTTGTAGAGTTGTAGAGAAAAGCAACTGGACTTCTTATTTTGGTTGCCTCTCATCCATAACTGAATAGGTGTCAAATGCTTCCAGGAGTGGTTACATATCTCCTGCTTCCAGGTGTGACCGAGATTTAATTTTCCCAGGGAAAGCTTCCAATACAGCATTGTAGGATGTGGATAGGTCTAAAGCCACCTCCTCTGTTTAGTGAGGATCTCTCTAAGTGGTTATATATGGCCTCTTTCACTCCTCTCTCAGACCATCGGTCTTCCCTGTCCAAAACAAGCACATTGGCGTCCTCAAAAGCACGCCTGTTATCCTTTAGATGCATATGTGCCGCTGAGTCTTGTCCCAATGATGTAGCTCTTCTGTGTTGAGCCATGCGTCAGTGTAAGGGTTGCCTGGTTTCATCGACTCAGAGGTCTGAGCATTCCCCGCTGCTTTGGACTGAACATACAACATTACTGAGTTTTCTCCAGTGTTCTGTCTTTGGGGTGCACCTGTCTCTGTCTTGGAGTCTGACCTGGTTTGAAATTGACCTGGATATTGTGCTTGTGGAAGATTCTCCTGAATTTTTCAGATAAGCCTGCCACACGTGGTATGGCAAAGTTCTTCTTCTTTTCTACTTTAAGTTTAACTCATTCACACCGGAAGGCAGAAGAGACCTAACCACCACTGGGTGCATTTGACACCTATTCACATGGCCAGTCTCCAGTTTTCTGGGGATGTGATAATGTTAATCTGGTTTCACACTCACCCAGCGCTTGTACCAAAACTGAAGAAGCCTGTTGGATGAAAGGTGAAACCTTTTCAACCAAACTAAGTCCAGTTGCTTTTATGACAAATCAAGATAAAGCTGACCTGCACGATTGAGAACATTTACAGAGACAGCATCTACTTTAGACATTCTAATAATCAAAAAGAAAAAAAGAAATAAAACCACACTTTCTATGCCTACACATGGTCTACCGCGCTGGCATACTCACTGTATCTGTGATATAAATGTAGCAATGCAAACTCTACAAATGTTCTTGATTGGTCTGTAGTCATGTATTGATCAACCATTGTAGTGAATGTTTACTTGGCAAATTAAGCTTTTTTTGTCCCTAGAATAAACTCAGATATTTGATAACATCTGAACAGGTAGTTCAGGTAATATGTTCAGCAGCTGCTGTACAGCACTAAACTCTTTGTGAATTATGTATATGGCTCATGCATCAGAAGTCTGATAGACTGTTGTAGTACAGAGTGGTTATTTGAAACAAATTACAAATATAGGATCAAATATAGGAGAATGTGTTTTCAAATTGCAAGTGAGGCTTTCAAGGGAAAAGAAATGTTAAACATACGGCAGTTCTCTGATAACTAATTACTTTTTGAATTGTGCCAAATTCGCAGCAGACACTTTAAGCACATTGTTTTTGTCTTTAACACAGCTGTCTAATTAAGTGTTGTCATAAAAGAGATGCCGGGCCAATTACATTTTTAAGAAGATGGGCTCGCAGACAAAAAACAATCTGCAGATTTGCTTCTGAGCCAGTTCGCACAGACGGGGGAAGAGCAGAGTAGTGAGAGGGGGGCTTCTTTTCCATCCACAGCTATCACTCAATTCAGCCGCCACAGCTCTATTGTTGAATTTTTGGAAAAGAAATACTGTGTTACAGTAAACCAGCAAAGCGGAGATGGAGCTAAATCAAATCATTTGTGCCACCAGGAATGATGGAAAATAATGTGTAAAGATTATATTAGAACAGGTGTTATGTTTGACTGCAAATCCAAAAAAAAAAAAAAAAATCACAATTTATCTCTCAAAGGCATAAAACAATTATCTTAAAGTAATTCTAACAAAGTCCACTCCGTCTTTTTAAATGGAGGGTTTCATTAGTGGATTGAGGCAGAGTAGAGGGTGACTGTAACCCCTAAGGTTTGCCTGGGGAGGACTAGCACTGAATGTGATGCATGTTAATCTCCATCTCCTCGATTATGTGCGGGGCCTCCGTCAGTGCTGCTTGTTCAAAGTCAGGGTGACTTTCTTTTGCCATGCTTCAGTCCTCTGCTGCAGAGGCAGAGAGAGAGAGAGAGAGAGAAAGATGATGAGAAACAGGGGAAACTGAAAGATGAGTAGAGGAGTACACACTGAGACAGGTGTCTGGCGAGGGACAATGATTAGATTTATCAACCGACCAATGTTATTTTCTTTTCCCGGGGATTGCTGTAAAACATTAAGCGCTAACCAAAGCTCCCGGCGTCCCACCCATGAGCCGCACCTCTCCATCTCCCTCCCCAGGACTCCTAATCGCCTCCCCGTATCCCCTCGCATCCGTCCCGTACCTCTCTCCTCGCCGTCTCTTCTTTCCTTTCCCTCTTGTCCCTTGGGTGCGATTAGATTTTCTCCCACCAAGATGGATTAGCCTTGAAAGCATCCTTTCTGCTTCCATCACCGTGCCTGCGTTTCCCCCCCCCCCTCCCCAAACCACTGGCTGGCACACAACATCCAACATTTTCTCCAGCTGGAGTGGAATTGAGCACATTAGGGATGGGTCTGTTAAGATGATCAGACTTGCTCGTGTGATGCCCAGGGACTATTTTTCTTCATTTGAGAGTGTCTGTCTTTCTGCCAATACTATAGATTTTCTATCAGCCCCTTAATCATGCCTCCATGATTGGGAAAGTGATTGGTCTGGCTCCCTGATATGAAAACCCTAGTATCAATTTGGTGTCTGTCAGGACACAAAGCCCGGCTTATTAGGCAGCCATTTGAACAGTTGCAGGAAATGTTCCTTGCTTCAACCCCCATCGACTTCCCGCCGGCTGGGCTGTGCTTCATCCCGCACGCCGACTCTCCTGCGAAAAATCTGCCCGATTCCCACTTTGTAGTCCGAACAGCTTTATAATTTCACAACCTGTTCGAGGCTGGAAATAAGCTTATTAGGTCTGGCGACATGGCGGCCCAACATGGAGATGAAGGCCCCGCGGAGGCGAGGCGGGGGGGTAGTAGCCGGAGGGGAAAGATCATCCCGCGTTTTTACTCACCGATTATGCATGTCTCCTCTTCTTGTCTCCCTCCAGGACAGCCGATGGTGCGTGCACAGCGGGAACAGTGGTGGTGAGTCGTCTGAAGATGGGGGAGATGGAGGAGGCGGACGTCGACCACATCGCCACCGACATACCCTCACAGAAGGTAAAAGAGCAGGTGACTGTGCCAAGCAGGAGTCTCCGTGCTCTCTATCCCCGGCGCTAATGCAGGGATTAAACTGGTGCTGCTGCAGTCCTCCAATAAGATTAAATAAACTTCAGTAAACCCTAATGGGGATTTACAGGCCCTGTGTGTGTGTGTGTGTCTGTCTCAGAAAACATCATCAAGAGCTGACCAAATTAGCATTCTAGAACAAATTTACTTGACTAACTTTGTGCGGGGTCGTGCGATTTTCTGTCATCTGACCAAGTGGCACACATTTCCTGGGTGTGGCTTTTGTCCTCGCCGCCGCCTGCCGTCCTCCACTCTAATCTCACACAATACATACCGCTTATCGGCTCTGAAGTGACTCACATAATCAGGGGACAGAAAGAGGAAGAAAGAGCATTTTTTTTTCCTTTTTCCAGAGTTAAACCGAAGACTGTGTCATCCAAATGGGATGCCTCCACTCCAGAAATGAAGTAGTATGTACTCTGATTTCACTGTTTTTTGTACATTACTAATAGAGCCAGATCAGTTTCAAAAAGTGTCAAGTGAATCCGTGCTGTAGCACTGTGTCGAGCGGTAAAGAGTACAGAAGAAGCTGTTATATTTTTGATCTTTAAAGGGGGTGTATGTGTGATAGGTAGGTAGCTAGTCAGAGAGAAGCAGTGTGTTATATAATTGACCGAGGGCTTCTACATGGCTGACTGTTCTGGCCTCCCCTGTTGCTGGTGCACGGAGCTTCTCTGCCAGGCTCCAGAGTGTCACTGACAATCTGCCCATGTTGCCTTGATGAATGTGTTGCCCTCCGTGTGCGTTTTTGCGTGCGTGCACGTGTGTGTGTGTGTGTGTGTTGTCACAGCACATTTCCTCTGTTGTGTGTGTGTGTGTGTTTCTGTCGCAGGAGAAGAGGGGGGAGGCAAGAAGGAAGGGACATGGCAGACATTAGGGAGGGCTCACTTGATGCTCAAGACCCACTCGTGGGGAATAAGTTCTGCTTCAATTTACCTTGATTGTCCCGCTGCCTGAATGCGTGCGGGTTCGTGCGTCTGCAGGGGAGTCAGAGACACTTGTTTGATCGTTCCCTGTCATTGCTTTCGACGGCTGCTGCTCATGAATATCCAACTGACCCCCGAAAAACAAGAAAGGGACTCGGGTCACCTTTGATCTGATCTCTTTACATATTTCAGCCATCAAAGAGCCATCAAACGCGCGCTGTCGCCCGCTGACAATTACGACGGGGCTCCTTTAACAGCTGTGCTGCTCAGGCTCATTGTTAATACTTTTGGTGTTATCAGAGACCTTACTTGTAAAATGACTGACATTTTCAGATGTTTTTCTCTGTTGTGTTCAATGGGCACACTTTATTTTGGTGTTTGTGTGTGTGTGTGTGTGTCTGTCGTATTCAGGATCAGATTCTGAGCTCGGGGAGGTGATGGATTGTTCCTAGCAGTCAATAGAGTTTCAGGGGACAGGTTTTGCTGTCTCGCTGTGTTAAATGGTTCATCAAACAGGGGAGAGCTGACATAGGCCGAGCAAGAAAGATTGTTAGTTGTCAATTTCGCTCTGATGAGGAGGGTGAGACCAACAACCGCATAACCCAGATGAGGCTGCCTGTGTATTAGGGCTGTCAGAATTAAGGTTTGATTATTCCCACAAAATTATAAAGAAAAAAAAACAGGAGAAATTAATACAGAGACAGAACTACCTGTATAGGTGACAGTATGACAAAATCAAGTAAATCAACCAATAGCCACTCTCGCTCACACACTCACGCTCTCTGGCTGCAAGTGGCTTTCTTTTGTCAAAAAAAAAAATGACACCAAGCTGATCTGAGAACCTACATTCTCAGTTACATATGGCATGTAGATAATAATGTTGACCTAATGCTATAAAATAGTTTACTCATGTTAGCAACACTAGGTTGCCACCAGGCCGAATTTACTGAAGCGACTGATATGTTATTTAACGTTATGTGGCATCGATATACTGTGTCCGGTAATCTATGTCAAGTTATGTCAAGCTCATAACTTAAGTCTAGCTTCAGTAAGCGTCAGTAAGTAGCTGCTTTACACTTGACTGTCTGACCTGGTGCCCCCTGCCCTAGATAGTAGATACTGAGCAATAAAGTTATCCGCTACCATGGAAGTGTGCAAAGTGTGCTTTTACTACCGTCAGTGTGTTTCCCCACATTTAACTATTGATTTTCACTATTGATTTTCAGTTTTTTGTAAGGCATATGTTTTCTAATATTCTAACTGTTCCAACTAGTTAAGCTATATTTGCAACACAACCTTTTTTCCTTTATATCCAGTCAAAAGTGGATGCACCTACTCATTCACGGGTTTTTAATTATTTGTACTATTTATTATTATTGTAGACATCAAAAACCTTCTTCCTTGACTTTATCTATAAATAAAAAATATGATTGTTGCCTCTCTGTGACTCATGGTAGAAGCTCAGTCTTTTCACACAGTATCTTGCATGTAGCCGTCGAGCACAGAATGAAAATGTATTCCCCTTTTCAAACAAGTCATGTAAAGAGCAGCCTTCAGCCAACCCATGCTGCTCCAGCTGATAAAACCCACCAGCAAAATCAATAGCTGCTGGCTGACATGAGAATTTCGCCCTTGTTTACTTCTGTCTGAAATCAAAGACCCGTTGTTTTAAAGTTGGAAGCCTCTGAGCCGTAAATCTGTCACCCTCATCTCTCTGAACTGCTTATATGTTTAAAGTTTGACAGGTTTTATACAGGGAACCAAGGGGCGGGGCTTAGAATAGAATGCCATTTGTGGTTCATTAGTCCAGTAACGGGCGACACGGTGGTGCGGTGGGTAGCACTGTTGCCTCACAGCAAGAAGGTCGCAGGTTCAAGACCGCTTTGGGCCTGGGTCTGGGGCCTTTCTGTGTGGAGTTTGCATGTTCTCCCCGTGTCTGCGTGGGTTTTCCCCGGGTACTCCGGCTTCCTCCCACAATACAAAAAACATGCTCAGGTTAATTGGTAAACTCTAAATTGCCCATAGGTGTGAGTGTGAGAGTGAATGGTGTGTGAATGGTGTGTGTGCCCCACGATTGGCTGGCGACCATCTGGGGGGTATCCCTGCCTCTCGCCTTAACGCGCTGGGATAGGCTCCAGCAGACCCCTGCGACCCCGAAAGGGAATAAGCGGGATAGACAATGGATGGATGGATGGATAGTCCAGTAACATTTTTGGACAAAAGTCTTTTTTTTATTTTAAAACAAAAAAACAACATGACAACATAACAGAAAGAGCTTTCAAGAATGTCGATTTCTGAGTTCCTCCTGTACGGCAGAAATAATAACCACAGAAAAGGAATTGTTCTGTTGCTTAGAAACACCCTCAGATTGACAGATTCAAATAGTATTTGCTAACCTGAGGCACATCAAGAGCACACAAGTATTACTGTTCCTTATTTAATTATCTGGTTTGTTCCGCTAACCTGTGGTTATTCTGTAAAAGCAGTATACTTTATGTCATTACAACAATTTGAAAAGTGCCGTCAGAGGAGGAAAGCTACGACGCGGTTAGTTTATGAGACCGAAATGGCAGCCCGCGATCCAATCAGCGGAGTCACAGCAGGCGTTTTCCTTCTGCCGTCACCTGCTGGGACATCGCTGATTGCGGCGAAGGCAGAAATGCAACAGGCTAGAACATTGGAACTAAAAATAGAGGAGTAACAGCAGCTGTGTGCGCCGCGTGGGTCCACATGAGTGTAGTCTTTGAATGTAATGCGCGTGTAAACAGAAGGTACCATTTCTTCATGTCAGCCAACGACATTGTTAGAGGTGAGATGAAAGCCAAATCAAACACAAGCCAAGCTAAAGGTAATGAAAAGCATCCGATGGAGGGGAACCTTGCAGTGCAGCGTGCACAGATATCTGCTGATCACCGACTAATGCTACATCTCCTCATAATTGTGTGTTGCAGTTCCAAAGGTAATGTGGAGTTCATGTCAGATAACATAAACTTAACCTAACTTAAGTAATGCTATGTTGCCTCTGGTGTACTTTGGATTTGAAAAAAAAGGGTTCAGATGCAGACCTCGCCATCAATCATCAGTAACATCAACCTTCTCTCCTTTTTCTTTCCTTTCCAGTGTCCCTTGGTTTGTGAGTCTGCGTCCCATGCCTGCCATGACAGAGACAATAACCCAATGACGGGACCAGGTATGATTCACACCCCCCGAATACCTGTAATTTCACCATCCACTGCCAAATAACATGGCAATCATAAGTGCAAAAACAAATTTCCTTTCATCTTACCTCTTCATCTTTGTCCACTTAGAATAAATCGTGTCCTTTTAAGCTTTCAAAAAAAGGGCAAAGACTCATCCTTTAATGGTCTCATTGAGAAGGATGAAATAATGAATCTAGAGACTACAGTCATGCATCATTGTGCTAGTTAACATACGGTATCCTTCATCCACAATTCCCTTAATGTTGATATGCATTTAATTAACAGTGAACTGCCCTTGAATAGTCTTTCCATTAAGTAGTTTTAGGACATTTCTGGTATCCCATTTAATCAAAGAATTTGAGAAGAGTGAGTAGCAGAAATTTCTCACAATGAGTTAAAAACCTCCTGGTTCTTTGTGGTCTAGTTCTAGACAAATAAAAGATGCCATGTTGGCTGCGTGAGTCTAATGTAGTCGGACTTTTTAACAGTACCATGTAGCTTTATATGTTGTTTTGTAACTGGCAATCACCGAGTATCGCATCTCAGCAACCTACTGTGGCATTTCACTCTATTATTTGCATTCAAAAGCATCCAATTTTTAACAGGCAAGCTGGTGTACGGTATTTTTTTATTTATTTTGAGCCTCTATTTTATCATTGTTGCTTTTGTACACGGCTGCTGCTGTAACAACCGAATTTCCCCTCGGGGATGAATAAAGTTTACCTTAACTCGTGTAGCGGCAAAAACAGAATGCGACAGAAAAAGAGGATTGTAGAGGGGGAAAAAAAATAAAGACAAAAAAAAAAGGGATTGACTTCAAAAAAGGTCACATCTTCCGCTGTGCTAAGGATTCACAGCCCTTGTTCTGAGACCTTTTCTTTTATCCGTTGCATTTATTTGTTCCACACATCCGTTTCCTCTTTTATCAAGATTCCCCCCACGTCTCTGAAGGCAAATGTGTGGTTGCTGCGGTGTGTCTGGTGTTTGCGGGGGTCAGCGGAAAGTACCGCAACGTCCTCTCACAAAATAATGGATGCTGCGCTCAGTCCGGAGGCTGTGATTGGCTTATGGTTGCTATAGTAGTTGGTTACCAGAAAAATCACGCTGACAGCTATGCTATGCACCGTTCTGTATGAATACCGTCCGCGTTTGAGATCGGTTCACCCCCCCGCACCGCCCCTCGGCAACCACGCACGCCTGTTGTCATGGTGTCATTGTCGCTTACTTCCTGCCAGTGAACTGCAGCCAAGTTCGCAGGTGCACATCTGCAGCCCATCAAAACAATACCCTCCCCGCAGACCCCCGCCAGATTGAGTAATGCAATTTAGTCTTCCACTTTTATTACCTCTCAAAATGAGCACGCCGCGAGAGCGGGGAGATAGGGGAGCCCACGCGCAGCACGTCTCAGGAAGTCATTTTCTTAAGAGGTGTCAGGCAGGGAAACGGAGGCGTCTGATTGGTGGTCAGATTAGTGCGGCTGCAGGGGGGAGGTCAGGGGTTAATCCGCTTTTCTGACGGAGGTGGAAGTCAGCAACTGTCTCTCGTCCGATTTAAGTAATCCCCCCTCCCTTTCTCTCCATGTGTCCCCCTCCTTCATTCGTTTTTTTCCCTGCCATTTCACTCTTGCTAATCGCCACGCCAACAATGTCTGAATATCCCGTGTTGCATTTATACTGTGTTTAACTCTGTGCTTTTTATTCTAGCCAAATGCCTTGATTTCAGCTTTTAAAAAATCAATCTGGAATTATTCTACATTTTTGTAACTGTCAACAGACCATATGAAATGGCAAAATCCCCCAATCCATTATTTCATCTCTGAAAACTTTCTGTGGGTTTTATTTGAAGTTGTGACATCCCTAACCAGCCGAACTGTGGCACTAAAAAGCTAAGTCAATCTTATATTATTTTTACATCCCGCAGCTTCTCCCTGAAGCTCTAGAAAGAGTAGGTCCTTTTGTGTCTGTCTCATTAATATTAATAATCAGCCTGCCTTCTGATTGGCTAATTCAAACGGATGTGAATGGGGTGTGGGTGGTGACTCTGACGCCTCATTTTCTGAATATGAGCTGTGTGCATTTCTATATGAGTTGTGTTTTGGAACCTGAGACAGTATTCACAAAGCACAGAGACCTTCTCATAATCAAAAAGAAATGAAAATCTCACGTTATACAATATGGCACCTTTAAAAGAAACTTGTCAAAAGCAGATAGTTTTAAAGTCTTTCATAAAACAGCAGGGCACTGTAGCGTTATTCAAACATATGCAAATGTTATACATTTTGTATATGGGATCTACTAAAAATAGAGCTGTCATGTTTATGGTAATGAAGGCGGCAGCAGAGCAGTGTGCCTCATTCATATGTTTTAAACGTTCCTCGACTGCAAGGCAGGCGGAATATTATATAATAAAGGCAATACTTGTAAACAGGATTGACTTTGGGTTTTTTTTGTTGTCAATGAATTGTTGCCTGTCAATATTTCCAATGAATGAGACCTTTTCACACGGAAACCAACTTCTATTGAAACACAGCAGTGTTAAATAAACCAGCCAGGACACTACGTGATATTATATACATCTGATATGAAAATCCTCCATAAGCTCACGCTATGCTGTGCCTGTTTGAACCCATCTGCATTGAAGGGCATCAGTGAATTTGACTGGGGGATAAATGCCATAGCATCGCACAGTACTTATAGAAGACATTGAACAGAAGGACAAACTGAGGCCAAACAGGGTTGAAGTACAGTATCTCTAAACTGTCACTGGGAGCAGAATTTAGGGAAAAACACAAACACATGTAAATTCAAGCAAAAAGCATTTTCCCGTTGCCATGCTCATGTTCGACTGCCTCGAGTGAGATTGTCAACGTTTCGCCCGGGGTGCTCCAGCAATGACTCACTGAGCGACTTCCTCTCTAACCGCAGCACTGGGAAACGAAAAAAAAAAAAAAAAAAAAAAAGGAGCAGTAAACACTGTTCAAGGCACACGGCTTCCTTGCCCTCTGCTGCCTGCATGCAGATAAGAGAATTAGAGTTGTTTTTCATTTCCAGCCTTCGATTGCCGCTATTAGCCGCTCTCTGCAAAAATGATGAAGACGCAGCTGAATCCGTGTTTTTAATGGGAGAGTTGGGGCGAGGGGGTTAGCGGGCGAAGTTTCGGAATGAGTCAACCGGGTCTGCCCTGCTGTTGTACAATAAACAAGCAATTAAAATGGAAATAGAGGATATAATAAGGCAACGATTAGTAGATTAGTCTCTGTATTTCTGTCGGTATTCTACTCTGCTGTGCTGCCACTGAAGTAGAAGGAGGGGGAGCCAAGGCCTCCTCGGAAGATGAGAAAACCTTATCTATGGCAGACACAGTTATTGATTATAGAATTTAATTTGTGCTTCATACCTTATGTGACTTTTGAAGAGTTTCTGTCTGTGGTGTCCTTGAGGTTAGCACCTGTCAAAGTAGGATAAGATCCTCTGTTCTGCTTTTGTGAACAAAAAAAAAAAAGTGAGAATTGATGCATTCGCTGCTGCGTCGGTTGGGTTTAATGCACCTTTCTCCCCTCGCTCTTCCCAGTGTTCAAGAACCCGGTATGCAAAGTGTACAGATTCCAAACAGTGGACAGCAAGTGGATGCTGGTGCGGGAGCAAATGGAGGAGTGCACCTTGTCCTTCAGCGTCCCCAAACAGCTGCTCTCCCTCTACATCCAGGAGGACATGAGGAGGTAAGGCACGCTGGGCCCCTGGGAACATTCTCAGCATGCGTCACGTTTCCGCCAGAGCACGGAGGCGTTTGTTTCCTAGCGATACTCCAGCCAGGTGTTTCCTTATTATGTGTACAGTAGGTGTGTGTGTGTGTGTGTGTGTGGCTCCTAGACAGCCTTTACTGACCCAGTTCACTCAGGTAAATGATTATTTAAGAGTTCCGCCTATATTTGGAGAGGAGTGAATTATTCAGGTCTGCTTAACACTTCAAAAGGGGGCCTCCATGCCCGTGCATCCAGGAACGACAAAGATTCTCTCTTTCACACACACTTGTACACACACACACACACACACACACAACAATCTCTTGAAGGCACCTGGAACATCCTCCTACCGGTGCTGAATCAGACTAAAACTTATTCACAAAGGCGTCTCCTGTTAGGAAAAAAGTGGCACGTATTTGCAGTTAAAATTGGACTAACAGGGATGAATATGACTACAAATTGATTCCAGATTGATACAAATATCAGTTGATGCTGTCAGAATGAGGGCAGGTTAACACAAGGACGGAGGGAGGTGATATTTCACCAGTCGGCGAGTGTACACCCGTAAGTAGATCAAAGAGTCCTTTCCCTCGGGCTGCACCAGTGTTTGTCAAGACAGATCAATCCTCAACTGGTCTGTCGTCACTGGCAACCATTCCTTATACACAACACACAACTGCATCCTTGCAGCTTCACATTCATTCTTTCTATTCGTTTGCTTCACTACGAGAAACAGGCATGAAAAAAAAATATGTGATCGGATTTATATGTATATTTTTTTTAATAAACTGGATAGTAGTGGTTGATTTGTAATCACACATGAACCCGAGGACACACGCGTACGCACAAACATCCACGCGGCTGCAATCACGGCCACCGCCACACGCGGGGAATGCAGGCCCGTTATTGACCGACGATAAGAAACGCTCCGTTATCAGCTCACCTGTCACTTCACTGGAATCCGTGCACATTCCCAGTCCGCGGTTGTTCCGCGTGTCCTCTCTCTCTCTCTCTCTCTCTCAGAATCTCCAGCCCGACTTTCTGTTTGAATAGTAGATGATCTGCTTTGTGAACTGATAATTTTAAATCACGGCTAAATTTAGAAGACAATTATGGAATATTTATTAAATGTCTTATCTGTATAATACAGCACATGAGCACACAGCAGGCTCCAAACCGCGGCTGCCATATACGCTGTTTGTTTATTAACAGGCATGCACACCGTATCTCCAGCTCGGTCGCTTAAGCACCTCTTCTATAATCCTCTTTAAATGTTGTCTTTCTCCACGGTACCTCTTCATTTAGCCGATTCTGCCAGCCAGCCTCGCACCGGTGCAAGATTGGTGTTTTTAATGATTCCGTTAGTGCTGCAAAAGTTGTGAGCGGTGGCAACGGATGGAGGGCGGCTTAGTTCGCCTTACCCACTCTGTGATAATCGTGGATGTTTCTTCCTCCTGTTTGATCGCTTTGATGTCTACAGTCAGCTTCTAATCCAATTCCGCAAACACAGAGGTGGCTGATTTTTTTTTTCCCTTTATTTCCTCCACCGAAGACAGCAGCAATTCCTCGTTCACGCGCGCACGCGTGCGTGTTTGTGTAAAGATAATTAATGCATGTGTAGTAAAGTGTCAGCTTGCGTGGGTGTCGATTAAACCCCATTCATTAAGAGCTGTCTTGCTTCTCCTTAATGGCGAGGAGGAGAGAAGAAGGGGGGCTTTCATGCTCCCCTTCTGCAGCAGTTAATAAACAAGCGCTGCGATTGTGTGTCAGGATCATATAGGTGAGAGAAGACGAATGCTGACATCCAGGCACGCCATTCAGGTTCCAAGACAAAAGGCTTTTCACAAAGAAGTGAGCACACTGTGACGCTCCCGATAAATAATTGAATTGTCTTTTGTGACAAGGCAGCGTATCGATCGGTAAGATCTTCTTTCGGCGAATGCAAATGATCACCTGCTGGTTGGCGAACAACAGGGAGGATTGATCAGGACGCATGTATCGGCTAGCCATCATCGTAAACCAGTAGGTGAAAGATTATCTTGTGTTTTACAGTTTTCTCCTCATGAGAAAAAAAACGCCAGGTTTCGTGTAGTAATGTCTATCTACCAACACACTACCAACTTATTGCTGACATTTCTGCTATTCTGTTCCGTTACAGGCGTAATTACCGTCAACGCTGTGCACACAAGGTACACAATGTAAATCCACCACTAAAGTGCCATTTTTGCTGTCACCTCGATTCAGCTATACAGCTCAAAGCGAAAGGTGTCATTAAATACGATCCAAAAAAAAGGTTATTTACATGATGGAATGCCCGTGTGGTTTTTGCCTACATTTTTTGAAAACAGAAACAGCATAAGACCAAACAAACAAAAACATCCAGTTCAATGCATTTGAGCAGAATCTGTCACGTTGAGATGGATCGGTATTGGACATGTTTCCATACCTGTATGAGGGGGTGACATTAATAACATTCTTCTCAGGAGAGAGGCTTTCTACATTGATTCATGTGGCACTCTGTCAATGCAAGGTCTTATGTATTTTGATTAGAAACCTATTTTGGGATTGACTGGCACTGATGCCTAACCAGGGTATTAACTGTATATGATCAGTTCGACTTTATCTGTGGCCGACACATTTTTTTGCAATGACTGTAGATTAGATGTTGTTGTATTTTTAGCTATAATTTATATTCTATCTACATTGTATTTTTCATCAAAACACTTTAAGTAGTTTCAAATGTATGCTTTTACAATATATTTTTGAAAACCTGCAATATTTTTCTTATATCCTTTTTATCTATTAGATTAGAGGCGTGTGATATGGATGTGCTCAAACCAAATTAAATTTGTTGCGATAGGTCTATTATTATTATTATTATAGTCTTTGTGTGTATACTGAGCCATGATTGAAGATAATAGGTAGTTTGTTGATGAGTTAATTTCAGGCTACTTTGTTTTTGTCTTTAAGCCTCTGAAATTAACTGATAATTATATACTTGTCAATGTTTAATTTATTTATTTATTTTCTGTAAATGTTGGGAGTTTCTGGTGTTTCTGCGTTCTGTGGTGTTTCTCATTGGTCCTCACATATCCATATCCAACAACACCAATCACAGAATGAACAAACAAATGAAGTTATAAATGTGCCAAGTGAAAGATATCCCGCTCCTGTATGAATGCGCGATATGGCCAAGAGACAAAACTTCTCTGACACTCCAACAGAATAAATAGGTTAGTATTTAGTAATTTGGCAGCATGAAAAGTCTAATTGAAGGAATCAAATGCTGGGCTGGATAATCAAACTCCAGCTGAGATTTCAATATTTAACATTTACATCTGTTATACATCCATATGTCAACCAATGAATCTTCATTAGTCACGTATGATCACATTGAAATATATAAATGTTATATAAAAGTAGCACACTGAAGAGCATGTGGCTGTGTTCGTCCAAACTGCTTCAAATTCAGTAATGGTGAATACATAGGCTGATGGTGCTTTGTGTAGCCTATACTTATGCTGTTTGTCCATATTAAACAAACAAATACCGCTAAAAGAGAAATAAACAATCACATGGTTGCAGTTATTTATTCCTTTATTATAGGCTGCCTATTGTGGAGTGATGAATATGCCTGTGTGGGTGCATGTGTTTAGGCAATGATAATAACACTAATCAACCTTATTTATAGAGCACCTTTCAAGCAAAATCCAACATTTCAGATGCCATATCTAATCTAAAAAATCATATATATATAATCATATATATATCTGGGAGCCCAGTAACTACTATGGTACTGCGTACACGTGGTGAGACTCTATGTGAGATTTGATCGTAGCCTCTGCTCACCTCCAAATTGGTGCACGCTGAGTTTTGTGCGGAAACGACCGGACAAGCAATTTTCTGTCATACGCTCGTTTGATAAATCAGAGCCAGTGTGTGAATTCTTGTGTCTGTACCATTTCATGTTTTTTTTATTTTTTTCCTGCTGTTTACCAGCAGGTGACAATAATATGATTTGATTGCTGCCTCAATATTTAAAAAAAAGGCCTGTTCTGTCACATGTGCCTGTGGAGGCTCTTACCAAACATTGCTTTGTCTAAAAAGGGATTAACAGTACGCAGACCTCACTCCTCTTGTCGCCTTTGAAATCATTCAGGTGACGTTTTGACGTCGGCCTTCGCTTTTTTTTTCAAATTGTTCTGTGCGTTTAAGGATTCTTTCAAGGACTCTGTGGATGCAGCTGTTTTTGTTCTTTTTTCAGAATGAGCTGCATGTATTGTGCAGGATGGGTTGGCTTCTCAGTCCTCTCACGCAGGTTTTATTGACCCTACACACAAAGCCCTCTGTGATTAAATTGAACAGGCACTATAACGCACCATGAAATAAAGGTGCCCACATGACAGGTCTTTGCTCTCTGGGAAATGTATTCTGTAATCCCAGTCATCTGTTCAACACATTCCCCCACGCTGATTTGTTATCTCACCGTTTCATTTTCTGCATCGAGCTTTAGTTAAAGTGAAATTAAACAGTCAACTACTATGTGTCTGTGTATTAAATTCAAATCATTTTTTTTTAGATTTTTTAAAAACTCTTAATAACGATAATCATCTCTGCCCTTCTCACATCCAGTCAAAACATTGTTTTCTATTGTATCTGCTTATTTCTTGTTGATGGTGTTGTAAGTAGGAAACATCCAAACCCTTACGAAAATTAACCATGGTTTTACCATGGGAAATACCGTGGTTTTACCATGGTTTTTTGGGTCATGGTTTACCATGGTTTTTTTGTGGTAACCATGGTTATACTATGGTTTTTATGTAGTAACCATGGTTCTACCATGGTTTTTGGAAGTACCATGAACCAACCATAGTAATACTTAATACTATGGTTGGTTCATGGTACTTCCAAAAACCATGGTTTATTTATTACTTTATCCATTATCTATAATTTACACTGGTATCATCCGGCCTGACCGCCCATTCCCGACTTTCCTGACCCAAAATAACAGATATCTCAGGATACAATTGCGTAGTTTGACACTGAGATGCACAAATATAGCTGAGACTTATAGTCAGAGGATGTAGAATACTGTGAATCTGTTAAAGAGCATTGTTACGCTATTTAAATATAAACCACCAAAATCAGAGCGCACGGGTTATGGTGTTAGGGGCCACTTCAACTGAAGTGGGCATGCAGGAAACAATATATTTGATTGAAACCGGCGAGAAATGTGGAGAGGGCCTACTCAGACCTCATTAGCCGGGAAATCTACCTCAATGCTGTCGTCTTGACACCGCAAGAGCCCAGATAGCGCCCAGATATATCATTATCTTGTTCCATTAGCATGCATCGCCGTAAGGGGAATTCTTTTTTCTTTATCCTAGGTTAGTTAGTTTGTTTGTCCCTTCCTCGCGAGCTGATGTGTCTCACTTTGCTTTAATTTGAACCTGAATATTCTCCATTGTTCTCTGTCTAAATCTGTTGATAGTTAAGAGAGGTTTCTGGCACTGATGATATTCCAAAGGTTCCTTTGAGACAACTTCAAATCGTGCGTTTCTGCGCCGCCCATGGTACTGTAAACTTCCTTTGCTTATGGTAATTTTGAACTTAGACTTAATTTGTGAGGAACAATGCTGTCTATCGTCCTTCGCCATGAGCGCACCTTACCCACAACCACCTGCAGCGCGTGTCGGCAGCCGGCCCAGCATGTGGCGCCTCGCTGCCTGGAGGTTGGTTCCAGCGCAGGTTTTTTTTTTTTTTATATAACTAGAAGGAGAAATGAGGATAATGTTCTGTACGAGTCCTGTTGTTTTTTAACAGGATCCTCTCATTGTATTTGCAAACTGCACAGCTCTTAGGTGACCCTATGGCTCACTATGAGGGGAAAAACGTATTTACATTGAAGAGTCAATTCCCCCAATTTAAAACACACACAAACATATTTTGCTATTTTACTACTAGAGGTATCCACAGCCGCAAAAAAAATTGAAAAAGAAAAATTTAAAAAATCATCTGCAACCACTCTTGATAATTTACAGAATAAACACTTTTCTTTTTAGCCACTTTCTAACAACATCTAGTGCCCTTATAAACTGTTTACAGCACCAACCCTTAACCTTATAGGTAGGTATAACTACTACTTTGACTCATTTTTTATGTGATCCTCTCTCTCTATTTCTATCACACCGCTGTGTATTCAGATACTTCAAAGTAATCTAAAAATATCTCACTTACCTGGAGGAAACCAGGAAATGGTCTGAAGAGGCAGTCAGCGTCTAACGCTTTGTTGTAGTAGTTAAAGTACAACAAAGAAATAACTGCTACATTATGCATTCACACGATTATGCCTGGTTTTGAAAAAAAAAAAGAATTGAACCAACAAGCAACAACAAGCATTTATATATGCAGCCTTTCATTTTAAGACTTATTGTAAAGAAAATGTATGAGGTATAATCATTGAGAATCTGGCTTGTTATCATGAAAACAAAGCGTAGGAGCGCGTGTTTGTTATCCTCTAATTATAATTAGGGGATCATTTTATCCTTCAACGTCTAATTTCTGTAATGTCAATACAATTTACTTTTCAATGGACGCTGGAGGGCTGCTTTCTGAATGATATCTGTCCATCTGATGTCGCCTTTCTGATGCAAATGAAGGAGCAATGAAAGAGGCTGCTCTTCCTAGCAGGATATCAGCCCCCCCATACACACACACACACACACACACACACACACACACACACACACACACACACACTCATGCATGGCTTGAGACAGCAGGCACAGCTAGATGAACGACGGGCAACCAGTTGCTCCAGTGGCACCAGTAAAAGACCAAATGAGTGTGTTATATGTGTAATTATAAAGAATGGTAGGAGCAGGGGAGGAATTTGCTGGGCCAGACTGGATAAGTGGGCATCAGCTACGAGCCCGAGGTTTCAAAATTTGTTTATCTGGCTCAGCACATGGTGCTCCAGGACGTTTCTCTGCGTGCATGTGTGAGTTTTATATATCCTTCATGGGAAATTGGGATACTTGAAATGGCTTTGGAACGCATGAACATAACTGAGCATCAATGTTGGATTTCAGTATTACCCGGTTTCCAACTTTGAATACGATTGCATCATTGATAAGAGGTTTTATGAGAATGATAATTTCATAAAACACAAAAGCTAGTAACAGCAAGTGAGGCACGATTTGTGGATTTCCTTGCTGACCTGTTTGTTATCTATGAAGTGAAGGCGCTCACAGATCTGTGTTCAACCCGTAGGGTGCAAGACCTGAGGGAGTTGGGGGAGCTTTCTCCTCACTGGGACAACTTAAGGAAGGAGGTGGTGACGCGATACGGAGGGATCATCAGCTCCTACCAGGAGACCCTGGCTGAACTGGACAAGATTACTGGTATGACGGAACAGTTTTTTTTTTTTTGCTCGACTCATAGTAAAAACAAAAGCTTTCGAGATGTGTTGAGTGACCTTGGTTTCTCAGCTTCAATCAGGAATGTTGTGTTTTATGTAAATCTTTTTTTTCTGTTCTCATCATAGCTTGTCCTTGTCTGTAAAGGAAAAAGACAATGTGTCCCTCCGCTGGACTCAAATGCAACATTGTGCTTACTGCAGTTTAAACCTGGAAGTGGAATGCTGGGATACTGTATATTTTGCAGATAGCGCCACATATTTTAAATTTGTTTCCAATAGTAACATTGATTAGCGCTCCCTAAATATAGAGACATAAAGGGCATGTTTAAAGGAGTAGTCACATAAAGTGAAATTTACTCATATAATATTTAAAATAATGCAGTGTTGATCCTGTTCGAACCTGATCCACACTCAATACACTGACAAGTTAAGACTCGAAACAGGGGACACTAAAAACTAAAGGACATTTTTTGGGTAATTTGTGTCAATGGTGAGTTTAGTGGGGGGTTGTTTCATTTATCTTGCAGTCAAAAGCGTTTCCATAGCAACGCGGGTTTCATCAGAGGCAAGTCAAATTGTATTATTAAAATAAACGTTGTGCAGTGCACCAAAAGCTGATACAAATATGTGCAAAGAAAAAAACAGCCCTCGCATCTCATTGTGCTGCTTTTTACAGTAATTTTTACATAATGGAATTAATCTACAGTTATATCTAATGTGAACACCAGAGTCATTAGGCCGATTTTCATTTGCCTCATTCAGCAAACCAAAAGTTGGAAGTGATTATGCCACACAATGACAGTGATGATGAGGTTTGAAAAATATTTGTAATTATCTAGATTATGTTGTTGTGTTCAGAACAACAGAGTATGTTCCGTACATACTCAGCACTAAACAGTATCTACAGCAGACATTGTCAGTTTACAGCACTCGTCCCCTAAGACAATAGCGTTATTGTGAAAAACTATAGATCTCAGGTTTTATTAATACATTATCTGTCAACACAGGAAATTCCTCCTAATGATTACCAATGAAAGTAAGACAGACATCGACATTAAAAAGATAATAAACTGATCCCTCTGCATTTGTTTCTTCCGCTCTGCATAATCTGTTCCCATGCATATTTTAACTCGCTCTGGACGCATGACCATTATAGCGAGTGATTAATTTTTATTTCGACATACTCTCATCTCCATAATAAGATATTTGTCCCTGTTACTTTTTTGCTTTCCCCAGCTGATTAGAGGCGATGTTAGCTGAGCCGCTGTGATGTCTGCCCGGGGAGGAGGTGGAGGGCAAGGGGGGGTGGATAATGTGGCGTTGGTCATTATGGTTCCTGACAAGTCCCTTGTGTGGCCCAGATGCTGCAATACACGGAGGAGCTCATGCCCAACTCACCAGCCTAATCCAGACGAGCATTAATTTGAATGAACAGCGTGATAGACATTGCTAAACAAGTTGGGTGGGCAAGTCGCTGCAGATTAATTATTGATACCTTATTATGATTTAAGAAAGATTGAGCGTAGGGACGCAAAGAGTCCGAGTGAGGAGGAGGTCTGAGAGCGGAGCAGAGCGGAGACAGAGGACACAATGAGGAGATAATAGCTGAAATAATAATGAAAAAGATGACAAATACGTCTCCCAAGTGTCATCAGGCAGAAGAGAAGATAATGAAAATAATCAGTGGATGCAATTGTTTTTAAAGTGTAAGTAAACCCTGCCTCCTTCAGAATTTTGGAAAATTCTGTAAAATACAACAAAGTGGACGGAGATGCGAGTGGGTAGGGGAGCTTTTATAGAAACACTTACACATATTTAAGTGTTAAGCACCTCTTTAACTTTTGGGTAAACACAAATGAATAAATCTATCAGTATTTCTTTAGTAGTCTTTAAATCCCCCCAAAAAATTGACAGATAAATTGCTCCCCCACTGTAGTGGAGGTTTTCTGCATTTTTAATTATGTTTGGCGAATAGTTGGGATTCGCTGGTTTGCACATGTCTCTGAGGATTGCTGTCCTTAAATAGGATTATTTGTGCATTTATAATAATTAGGGGCTGACTCTAATGCTCACATAATTTAAGGTCAATCCTGAGTCAAGAGGATTTCCATGTGCAGAACGAGTACATATTTCATGGGTCAAATGTGGGATATTCTTTTCAATTTCTTTCCCTTTTATTTTATTTTTCAGAAAGAAAAAAACATAGGTAGTTGAAGAAACCATCAAATTGCAAGTGGAGGTAAAGAGACAGTCCCTGGGGAGCTTGAGGCAGAGTCCCCATGTTCAGGTTCAGCAGCCTTACTGATTCCATTTTATCCATTTCTAATGACGGGCCGACCTCCGTGAACACTTCAGATGCTCTAATAACTGTATTCCTTTCATAAATGAATCGCCCCCTCCTCCATTGTTGACCAGCCGATGAATTAAAGACACAGGCGTAATCCCGTTCGTGGGCTGTTTGTTGGATCTCCAATACTGCCGGCACTCTGCAAAAAGCTGTCAGTCATTCTTTAACTCCATTTATGGGATAACTACAGCTTAAGGCCTGGAGCTACATATTGTAGATTAAGTCTGCATTCAGACAGGATCAGGAAAGATGCCAGTCCTCCCATTCATCTGAATGAGGGGTAATAGGCAGTTTGACTGCGGGGGTGCTGAAAAAAAAATATTTAAAAAAAACATAGTGGTTGTCCGGCAAGACATTAAAACAGAATTGATTATTGTCGCGTTTGCAGAAGCATCAGGAACGCCTGTACAGACTGATGAGAGCTTTACCTTCCTGCAATGAGGAAGTACACAGAGGGAGTGACATTTGTATTCATTGATAAGGTTAAAAGAAATGCTGTTGTCCTCCAAATGAATAATCTCACTTAACACAAACATGTCATCACTGGAGCGTTGCGGGAATGCGATGTTTACAGCTGATTAGCACAAATAAAACACTCCCACGCTAGCAGACATGTTCCACACAGCAGAAAGTGGCTGAACCCGTGTGAACGCAGCCTAGGGCAGAGTATCCGTACATGTGTGTCTGTGTGGCTGGAGTTAGTTATTGTACAGATGGATATCATATCCTACTTTTCCTCTGTCATATCTATATTAAAACATAATCTCTGCAGTCTGCTGCCTCCAGGTGAAGATGTTCTAGCCGCGATGTGCTGAGACGTTTGCTAGTTTACGGGTAACTAACACTAAAAGTAGTAACAATGAAGAAAAACTCTTAAATATGAGCATTATAAAGATGGATCGGAGAAAGTTAAAAAGAAATCTGTTTTGTAAAATATGACTCATTTTTCCAGTTCACACTGTAAGGCAATCATAGAATCATAAAAATACAAAGAATAATAATACAAAATTCTTTTAATTTATACACAATTTTATTCACAGTGAAAACCAATTGCTACAGTAAGTGTTACATCTCCAAATATCTCCCATCTTCCTCTATTTCCACTACATCTCTGACTGTGAATTGTGCTCTCAGCACCACAGGAGCAGGGAGATGAAAGCCTGTACATGCTTAGACACATCTGTACGGATCTCGCTTACACGCCACCGCGTTTCCACTGCAGGCCGACTGTAGTCTTCTTGTATTTTTGCTTAGCGTCCTTTTTTTATTCTTCTCAGCTTGTCCTCTGACACCCAGGCAGGCGCTTCTGAAAGCATGCGATATCGGCCGGTCGCCGTCTGAGAGAATCGCAACGAGCGCAGACGCGTGTCTGAGAGCCGAGGAACGACAGGAAAGATTAAAAGAAGAGATTGTGGCCAGATGTTGGTCAGCGCTGGCATCTCGCCCTCCTGTCACATCGCCAGCCCACATGGGCAAACAGATGGGGATTTGATATGACTAATTCATCTAACCTACAACCGTCTCAGGCTCGATTAGCCTGGTCCCCCGAGCGGTACAACGCCAGTGAGAGCCGCCCGAGCGGGGATGACAGCTTAGCCGTCGGCTTGACTGTCAACCTTTGGAAAGAGCTCCTCCTTCTGTAGCACGGCGCTGTGGTGCTGAGCTGCCACTTTAATAGTAACACAGTGATACACTATGTGGGGTCAATGGTTTTCCAGCAATTATTCACGTCCGTAGCCCTACAGCGCGTGCCTGTCTCAGCCTTGAGGTAATAGCTAAAAATCTCAAGGACATCAGATGTGCTAAGAACAGCAAGGATCCTGCACATTTCTACATGTACAAACCAGATAGCTTTCATGATGTTAGTGTATATTCAGTTACAATCCGTGTATATTTGGTGCACTTTGAGAGTAGCAGCATGTCTCCACCATTGAGGACGCCAAGGTCATGTCCTTAAGTGTCATTTCATTTGAATTTTTCACCATAGGCTACATTTCAACAAGTAAAAATGATAACACAAAAAAAACAAATGCATGAACCCCCCCCTCCCCAATTATCATGTCATCAACAACTCGTTAAAATTGCAAGTGAAAGTAAACAGCGCTGTGACGTTGCTGCCAACTGCAGGTCTATTCTTGTCTGTACACATTTGTATTAAATCCCAGGATGCAACCTAAGAAGCTGTATCAATCAAAGTTAGCATTTCTTCCAGCAAGTAAGGCTGAGGGATGAGCAGGCAAAGAAGAGAAATGGTGAAACCATAGCCTATACCAAACACTTACATATTTGCAGTTTTATTCATTCATATATATCATCTCATTCATATTATTGTATATTAACTATTGTATAAATAACATTATACACAGTAATGGTGGTGATGCAATGAATTGTGTTGCTGATTTGCCAATGTCACAAATTAGACCATATTTCATACCTTTACAATACATTACATTACATTACTCCATGCATTTGCCTGGAGAGTAATTAATTAACCAGATGGGGGGCTTCAATTCCTCACAGGTGTACTGTACTTTATCTTTTCCTCATTCTGCTGCAATTACAGTAGAAGAAACAGACTCTGGTTAACTTGACCACGCTGCACCTCCTCTCACACGGGTCACAAGAGTTTGTTTTTTTCCTTTCCTGTAGAAAAAAAAACTCACTTCCCCTGGTTCAAAGGAATTTGATGATCTGTTTCCCACATTAGCAAAAGCAGAACACAGAAAGAAACTCGGTGGGATTCGTGATAGGCCACTGTCTCTGCTGATCTAAAGACAATCGCAGACAGACATTTGTATTTTACCCAGAGACAATTCAAGGAAAAGACGTCACAGCGCTCAAATGGTGAACAAAAAACATCCTACTGCTGAAGTGTTTTATCAACAAATCAAATGTTTGATAGGCCTAATACAGTTAGTTAGTCATTTAGCCTAATACAGTTAGTCAGTCAGCTCCCCCAGTACAGGGAGTTGCATAGCAGCAGATTTCTGTGAAACTCACCTACAGCACACATCACTCTCTCATATGAACAAATAGCTTGTGACAGCCAGGGTAAAAAAACATCCACTAAACTTCCACTAGAGCACTTTTTAACTTGTCTTATAACTCCAGCTTCATGCATTAGACTGAAAATCCATTGTCCTGTGTCTTAAAGTTAAAATTTTACATATGAATGAATGTCGGATCCCTTCAAGCCCAGAGTTCACGCAGTGCTGATTAAGTCCAACAGCAGCAGGTGAATCTCTGTGTTTCACAGAAGACTGACTTTTTTAATCTTGTGTCTGTGGAGACACTTTCTGCTGATATTCTGACATTAAAATAGTCATTTTGTGGGGGTTGTAACACTATAAACACTTCACCATTTTATAGCTTTGCCCATAACTACTACTTCTTTTTTATTATTAATCCCGTGTTTGTGTAATTACTTTTTCAAAGTCAGCAGAGGGAGACAGAGGTCCCGCACTACAGCTTTAAAAGAGGATTTGATTAAAAGTTTTAAACTTTCCGAATACTTTCATCGAAAGTAAAAAAAAAACCTCTTCTGGCAAACATTACATCACTTTGAAATTGCTTCTGTTGCTTGATTGTTCTTGAACACTTAGCCTCATCTCAAAGAAGCTCAGCCCAATTTACATATTTAGAATCTGAGCAGCCAACAAGGGGGGTCACGCTGCCATTTTGACCTTAATTGTAAGCCACAAACAGAGTATCAGTTGACAGTTATTTTTAATTGGACATTCAAAGTGCATGAAATCCTGTGCTTAAAGGATTACAGTGCACATCAGTGGATGTTTTGAGCAGTTGATTGGAATGAAATACATTCTGAGATCTGAATCATCTGGAAAAAAATGTAAGTAGATGTGAAACAGCATTTTGAGTCTATCTAACATCTGTATCATGTTGTTCTCTTACGGTATAAACACTATTTACAGGCAGGACCGATGTAATACACGTGATGAAAATGTGGATGTAATGATGCTCTTAGTAGAAATTTCTCTTGCCTGAATAAAAAGTTGCAGGAAGAAAATGTGATTGAACTTTGATATAATTAATAACTAATTGTTGTTGTCCTTTGTTTGTTTTTGGCAAATATAGTAAAATAAGTGAACGATATGACAAGAGATGTTATCTAAAAGGAATAAAAACACAATTAATTTTTTTATTTTACCTTGGTTGTAATTAAAGCTTGAAAATGGTTAATTAGTGAGGAGTCTTACTGCTTTTAATTTAGGATGTACACTACTTTGTTTTTCATGGAATATTCTGAAGGCATACTTAATAACCAAGCATTCACTGGACAACAATGGAAATAATTATTCTTTGCCACCAATTTTATCATTTGAATAGTGTGATAATTAATTTGAGAAAAAAAAAGACCTCCACACAGTCACTGTTTGTAATTTAATCTGCACCGGTGCTACTTCTACAACTTTTACAATGGTCTTTAATTTGCGTCTGTATCCCCTCACTCAGTTTGTTCATTAAATGGATCTTAAGACGTTCACTTGCACAAGGGTTTTCTTTTTATTGGAAAATCAAAGAGAACATTTAGACATCAATCCAATTCATTATCTAACATTTGTTAATCTCCTTTTCCACCTTAAAGCTCCCATATTGACACTTTTCCCGGGTTTAATTGTAGTTGCGATATCCCTAACAAGATATATTGGAGGTTTTGAGCACCTAAATTCATTTCAATATAGTTCCTCCTCTCTCAAGCTTTTTTTATGCAGCTCTAGGAAGAAGAAGACTACTGCCTGTTTGCATTTCTCTGTGGGTCAAGCATCTTGAAACATTGACAGTATTTTTATAACACCCAGACCTTCTTAATAGCTTCTAAAAAAGAAGCTATTAAAATCTCACCTTCTACAACACAGGACCTTTAGCTTCTCCACATAAATACATAAACACATAAACATGGTAATAAAAAGAAAAAAGGAGGGTATTTTTCTCTATCATAGGAATGTATTTATCTGTAAAAACCTGTACGAGACAGTGATGTTTTATGACGTCTACCTGTTTCTCTCTTCCTTCAGGTCGTTCATTCAAGCCGAGCTGCTGCAAAGCCCAGAAATCGCTGCAGTTCATCCCAATAAACCTCCACACCCAGAGGATGAGGGTGACGTGCCCCAGAAAAACAGGTATTACGCTACAATCTTAGACAAGCATCTTATATTATTACACTTCAAACGGGTTTAAGGTTAAGCTTTCTATATTAATACCCAGGGGTGCATTTCTTTTGCAGACAAGAGAGAGAAAGCACAGTCCAAATGTTCAAAACAGGACAGACAGAACACCAAAGACTCATGTAGGCTTCATATGAAAAAGAAAATCCTTGCTTTAGTACTTAAGTACTTTAGTCTACTTTTAGTCAGTAGTCTTCCTTCAGGCTTTGACGGCAGGTTGATATTTTTGTTAATCAAAAATAATCGAATCAAATCGATACATTCATTTTCTTTCTTTTCTTTCTCGAGTATTTTCTATTTTTCAGCTTGTTTCAGACAGGAATACATTCATTGAAACACAGGTTTACACGTGAAATGACTATTGATTGGCAGCACGACGACAACACACACACACACACACACACACACCCCTGGCAGCAGTGCTGGAGGATAAAGTACAAGTGCCACGCCACCAGTGAAAGCACTTTTTGTAATTTATACAAGTCTATGACAAAAAATGAAACATTTGTGACATTAAATTGAATAAAGCAGACTTTGTCTCATCTGTTAATTTCATCAGTCAGTGGTTAAGGGCGTTGATTTTGTTTCATCTTCGTCTTGCTTCCGTCATGAAAACAAACGTTGATTCTTAACTGAGCTTGAAGTCACTCATTTAATATTATCATTTATTACAGTTCAGTATTGAAATTGTTATGGTCTATTCACATAGTTTAGTTGGTTATGGTCCAACGTGTTAGACCTGTAGCAGCAATGCAGTCGGCCTTCTCACACACTCACATTCTGAAAAGCCCCATTTCCTGTCCCCTGTCTGTTTCCACGGCAACAATATTACACCAATCACAAATCAGTTCTCTCCACAGTGAGGGGAAAGCTCAGCTCAGTCTATGGCGTGCCAACACTTCTTCTGAGGAAAACAACCCAGATATCACAATCATCAACTGTGGCCCTTATTGTCTAATCAAGCACATTAAAAAATGCTTAAAATCAGCTCAAAAAATGCAGGAGAACAAACAGTGAATTTACCTGCCCCATGCACCAAACATCAGGGCTGACAAACAATCTTGTTTCTTGTTTCCCACGACAGCAAGTTTTATACTGAAATAACTGGATAAACCGCACTGAGAGAACATAAAAACATTGATCTACGCATTGACTTTTTTTTTTTCCTGGCGAGAGGATGGATTATGTATGTGCTACGGCCGATGGATGTTATATTTCAGAAGAAAAACACACCACACAATTCATATTTCATTAAAACCTACAGAATGTGCAGTTTCTCCTCAGATGGTTGGCATGGTTACAGCTTCTAAAAACAGGATTTTCAGGTATTTGGGGTAGAAAGCTGCTTGTTTGTGCTTGTGTTGTCACCTAACTGCCGAGCACTAGTGCACTAGTGCACAATGGTGGAGCGAACTCACGAGTTTCAGAGTGGAAAGAGGGGAAAGTGGTTTAGAAACTTAGGATTGAATATGCTAAAAAAAAAAAAAATGCAGTGACAAAACCACAGGGCTGACCCTGCTACAAAAATGCTTGACAACACTTTCTCCAACAGTTTCTGTAGTTTTGTCCCATCAGTCTGGTTGAGTTGAGTTGAGGCTACGCACCCACTTAATGAAGTGAGTGTTGCTTTATAAATACAGTTTACAAAAGCATTAAAGCATGACACAAGGGAAAAAGACACAATGATTTATAAATAAAGCTTATAAAGCTTAATAAGTGAGGGTCAATGTGGTTTCAATAATGTGAAAATGATTGGATTCAATGATTATAATTTTATATAAAGTCTGCACAGACTGGCCCTTGATGATTGTGGGCTTATGGGATGGCGCGCACATTCTAAAAGAAATAATTACATTCTTTATTTTGAATAAGGTTAACCAAAAGAAATAATGGTTGCACCAACTGATGACATCCTCATTGGCTGGGCTGTACCCCAACTCATTATTACATAGCACACTCACAAGATCTGTATCATCTGCACATTTCAAAACGTGCCTGTCCCCATACTTTATACGACGACTCCGATAAAAAGCTGAAATTTAAAAAAAAAAAATTAAATCCAGCCCACTAGATTATGGCTCCGCAGAAAGTGCTCTACGAGTCTTATGGCTAAAATATAGGGTTTGATTGATTTGGAAGCTGAAGAAAGATAATCTAGTGTGGGTTTTTCTTCCCCTCTAGTTGTTTAAATAAAAGGCCGAGCAGGGTGATTGTAGATTTGCAAGTGTCACCGTGCGACGGCGGTTTTCATGTGATTTGTTTAAGCTGAAGCCGCCATGGCATTCACCTGCTGATGTCTTTCTATGCCTCACTCTTCCAGCTGTCAGAGATACTCACAGGCCTCAGAGAGTGTGGTTCTAGGTCATCACCAAGGCTGAAAGGTGATAATTAACTTGGCCTGCAAAAGATAGATAATCGCTAATTAGGCCCATTGCGTTCTGCTGTCTCGCTGGCAGGGACTGTTATTGCCCTGGAACTGTCTCTGTGTATTCGGGCGACTTACTACTCCCTCACTATCTATAAGCGGGCTCCATCTCAACGAGACTCCAGTTGATTGATGGGACGTTAAAGACGGACAAACATTGACATGAAGCGTGATTATTTCAGTGAAGACATCGGGGATGACGAATAAATAAGTAAAATGAAGACATCATGCAACTCCGCCGCCGCTTTGTTCTGTCAAGGCAGAAAACAGGGGAAATCAAGACAGAGCCAGCCTTAGAGGAGATTGTGGGTTGACTGATAGACACAGTGATAATTGACCTCTGTGGGCCCAATTCACACCTTTATTCAGTTGCAGACTGTGGTGTTTCAAATGGTGTGTGTGTGCGTGTGTGTGTGTGTGTGTGTGTGTGTGTGTGTGAGAGAGAGAGACAGGGAGAGTGTAAACTATACACAGTAGATACCTGGAGTTATACACTTTCACTTCATGGTTACAAAATGTGGAAAATACTGAAATTCAATGATAAAAAAAGACAAAAGAGCATATATATAAAACCAAAAACCTAAAGTAATGATCTGTGTCATACAGATGATGTTATACTTAAAAAAATATATATATATATATATGAGCCGCCACAGAATGTTTCATCTAATATGCTTGTATGCATAGATGTTTTGTCTTCTTACTTATTCTCTTATTAGTATCTTAGACACACTGAATATCTTCTCATATATGTCTATTAAATGCTTATGGGATCATGAAATATCACCAGGTACATGCTATGCGTAGAAACGTATTCAAAATGAGGTTAAACATGAGCTATTCAATATAAAGAGCAATTATCCATAACAGATATGTATGAATATATAGAAACGGTATGTTCTAGTCATCCTCTAATGGCCCCTTTAATGGATTGCAGCATGGGTGTAAGATCCATGAAATGCTGTCAGGGATAGGCCACATAGGTGGCATGACACAAAAATCTAATATTTATTCATTCCTTCAGTCAAGAAAACCCACAGATTTATCCTAGAGATGCTAATTTATATCTATGTACACAAACATCTATCCATATCATCTTTTATGTATCAGTGGATTAGTGTGAATCTGACAACAACACAGAACCTTTACTGGATAACACTCAGCTTTTAAAATAAAAAACACACACACACAAACACTCCAACCCACACACACATGAATGTTATGAGAAAAAACAACAGTAGCGCCGGTAACTTAGTGATTTTCACAATTTGTGGGGGGGAGGCAAAATAATGTGGAAAATTTGTCAGTGAACTTCTCCAGGCTGCATGGTAACTGCAGTGATTATGTGATTACATACAAAAAAACCTGAGCTCACAATGTCTGCGGCTCCTTCCATGATGCACGCTGGGTCGGGATCTCTCTCACAACACGCTCTTTCTGCTTCCATAAGATTATAAGTATAGGACAGCAGCATTTAGGAGATCTACAAGTGGCTGGAAGCTGCACTGATCTCAGCATCACAATAGATTTCAGTTTCCTGTTTCTGATGAGAACTTAAAGTGGCTCTACAGCTTTCAATCATTATTACTGCGAGCGGGCTGAAGCATAAGTTAAATAATTAGACCCTCCCCGGCTTTCTTGCTAGTGTCGGCCCTGGGTGGAAGGATACGCACGCCGCTGTGTGTCTTCGTGCTGCTTCCCTTTTACAAACGACACCGGCATGCACCACAACAAACACAGGCTCGTCCAACTAGAAACATTAGCTCTCCAGCTAATGAGACGGCTAGCGAGACCACCAAACACAACAAACACAGCTGCAATGATGAGTTGCCCACAGCCGAGCACGCACACACACACACACACACCATCACCCATAGCTAAAACACAATATTTCCTCAACAAAGGAGCAGAAAAACAAGCACCGGAGCCATCGAAGAACATAGTTTACTCGCTCTTTGTTTACTCATGATGGCAAATGAATCCAAAAGTCTGATCCGACACGTCACAACTCACTGACCAGACCCTAGGGCAGACATGTCCAAAGTCCGGCCCGGGGGCCAAATGCGGCCCGTGGTCAATATTCATCCGGCCCGCAGCCTCCATCATAAAATCAATAACGCCTGGCCCGCATGTACAATTACGTCATACATAGGCAGCAGCGCTGTTACCTGCGTGTTCTAAGTGCTGCCATCTAGAGGCTCAAATAGGAACAGCAAATTAGTATGTGAGACCGGCGATAAAGTCAATTAACTGTATCCGCTCCAGAGCGCTGTGCCAGCGTCAGTTCCAACTTTTACCGACAGCTGAATAAGGACAGGTTTCCAGAGATTCGAGCGTTTGGTAAGAAAATGCTAAGCTTGTTTGGGTCGACGTATTTGTGCTACACCGCTAGTGCGCACATCGCCACCGCGCGTCCTGTCCCCGGGTCGCCAAGCGAGAGAGAGAGGTGAGAGAGAGGTGTGCCAATCAACATTTATAGTTACTGTCATATTTTAAATGAGCCCTGCACTTGTTGATATGACAATTTCTCTGTTATTGTGTTTAAAAATTCTGTAGATATTAAACTGCCATGGTGAGATATTTTTTTTACGTTTCAAATGTAATTTGCACCCAAGTGTACAATTACTTAATTCCAATTTTCCATGTCAATTGAATTTTGATATGCATGTTTCAAATGAACCAAAACAGATGCTTAAGATGGCTGACATTAAAATAAAACAGCAAATGTGAAACACAGAACGGCTCGCTGAAATGTATTTAAATTAATTACTGTTATATGTAAAGAACGTCCGCCAAGGTTGGCCCCCCTACATTTTTAACACACCAAATCTGGCCCCCTTTGCAAAAAGTTTGGACACCCCTGCCCTAGGGTGTGTGTGTGTGTGTGTGTGTGCGTGTGTGTGTGTGTGCGTGTTACAGCAGGGTAAAGGGACATGCTGGATCTTTCTGTAGTACAGTGGGGTTTTTTTTCTCTTATAACAACAAGTTTAACATTTAAAAAACCACAGTGAGCTTCATGCGTGTATAAATATATATATATATATATATATATATACACAGTGAATTATTGCATTAGAACGGGGAACTCTCACATGTTCCCACCACTAAAATGGCCAGCTGTGTTCTTCTAGAAAACCTGCAGGTAACAATAGTGGGGATTTTATTCTTACAAACATTTTGTTCCTGCAGAGCCCAACATCTCACATGATGGCAACATGTTGTTTTGCATTATATTCTGACTATAAAATGGCTGTGAGATTTGCTTAAATTGTGTGAAAGCTGCTAATTTTCCATCGGCCTGACAGGGTTGGTTTCATAGAGCTGCTTTTAATTCAATTACTGCATTAACCTTGCAAAAATCTTAGTAGTGCGTGAGCAAATTGCAGTCAGATTGATCATTCTTTTATATTTAAAAAGTAAAAGAAAAAAACACTTAAAATGAGTTATTGTAATCAGTCAGCCAGGGGATTGATTGGTCTTTCAGTTTCCAACAGTAGTCAATTGCTCTATTGTTCCGTTTGATTTTATGAAGGGATGCATATTCTCAAGTTAAATTTGCAATCCACTCAACAGTCCTAAATCATTCATTTTCATTTTAAGTATCGATCATCCGGCAAGGAAAGAAAAACTGAAAAAGGAAACACTTCAAGCCCAAAACAGGTTACATTTATTCTGCTGAGAAGGACTGTCTGCAGTCTCCAAAATGACAACCAGGAAATATCTCCAGCCTGAAAAGCTCAACTTGGCCAAAAAACGAACAGAAATCATTTGGGTCAAGTAAAAGGATGTTTTGTCATTGTTTAACGGGACTGTGGGATGGCTCGGGTTTAAATTATAACCTCTCATCTGCCGCCGCAACGATCAATTCCCTCTTTTGGAAAGCAACTGTCCTCCTAGTGCGAAAACGGCTTGTTCTGCTGTTGGTTTATCGAGAAACGACAGCGTGAGGGCAAGAACAGACAAATCAAGCTCAAATTGGTCATTGTGCTTGATGTTCTGAAACCTGCCATTGTATTTCAGTGGACTTCTGCTGCGGGAGAACCAATTAAGGGAGCTTGGACATCTGAAAACTCCGGGGGCCAGAGCGAGGCGGACAGGGAGCCTCATGGCCGGCCACCGGGATAATTAATGGAAGAAGCAGTGGGTTGTAGCGAAGCCCCCCGACATCAAACCACCTTTGGTCTGTCGCCGTGGTGGGACGGGGGCCTGTTGGCCACACTGTCACTCCCGTCTTTCTCTGGCAAACACGCTGTTTGTGTCATTAATTTCTATTTTCTGCAATTTTTCAAGCGGTTATTTTTTTTCTTCCTGTGGTGGAAGGTGTGCACTGTTGCTTTTCCCAGGGGTGCTAATTAATTGATCTGGAATTTAAACACACCAAAATAACCCCCCCTCCCCGAATAATCCCCCTTCTCCCCCCCCCTGCACCCCCTTCCCTGTTTTTTTTTCTGATTTAATTGTCAGCCTCATCCATTACTCATTCAAAACCAGGCCTGCCGTAAGCACCTCCGTGCCCACCTAGCCGTCTGTGAAGTGTTTATTTACTTTTGACAGCAGTGTGCAAATTGGAATGCGGCTCTGTGACATTGGCCGTCCTCCTGGTTCAACACGGGACCAAGTGTACGCTTGTAGCAGTAGGGCAATACGGACGCCTTATAAATCCACCACAAATATCTACCCATGGCTGCTGATTCCAGAATCATTTGGAGTGTATTTGAGGGATGGAAACACGTTATGAAGGGTGCACTTTATTTTCTCGAAATTCCGTTTTCCAGCCAGGTCCGCCGGTGCTGATGCCTCTTCCGAAGGTGCTGCATGATACGGCTCAGCGTTGTTAATCCCATCTGCTCTATGTTCTCTCTTCACAGACGCATTCTATGACATTGTCACTGTGGGCGCCCCGGCTGCCCACTTCCAGGGCTTCAAGTGTAGTGGTCTGCAGCGTCTCCTCAGCAGATACGAAGCTGAGAAAAAAAGGTAGGGGAAAAAAAAAACGACCTGCAAACACTTAGAATTGCTCCTGAGAGGAAATTCTTTTCCACAACACCGTATTCATCCCACTCAACAAAGAAACATACTGTTTTTTTTTTTACTATAAGACAGATTTAAATACTTTAATTTTCTCAAAAGGCAACAGTGCACCTTCTAATCTGGTGTACTTTTTGTATTGATTTTAGTTGTGCCTACTGACCTCGAACCAATTTTATGTAAATGGCACTCAAAAATCTGTCAAAATGTGTTGGTACGACTTTAGTAAGCTAGGAAGCAGCACCGCTCGCCTGGTCAGAAGCCTTGTGGACTAATATGTACTGTGCCATAACATAATTTCATGATATGTGTAAAAGGACAGCGAAACAGCTCCTCTTAGGAGACATGCTTATGATGTGATGTGGATATCAAACTCCAAGCTATCAGTCACACAATACAACCCGGGAATAGAACAGATTTGTGCCTTTCGCCTTATAGTCCGAACACACAACCAGCACATGGGCGTGAGGCATTCACTGGCCTGTTTTCTCTGTCTTCTCTATAGCTGCAGGAATCAGCTCCTTCTGCACCGCAGTGTTTTAATACCTGAGGGCCGTGGGGCCATCTTCCTGCTCTGTGATGGACTGTACAATGCAGAGGCAGAGAAAAGCATGGCTAATTCAATTCGGGCCTGTATTGACAAAATAATTTAACTTGGGCATAATTGATAACAACAGAAAAATCCCATCCTTGGCTTTTGCTGAAATTGGACTGGAGCTCCACTGCTTCTGACAGCTCAGTCTGACAGAAGACAACGGGCATGCTGAAAAAAAATTTGGTTGAGTCAAGAGTTCTTTTTTTGTATTGGTTCTTTTTCCTGGCAAGAATCATTTTTTTTCTTCCTTCCCCTTTCTCCCCAAGTTGTAACTTCTCACTAAAGAGCCACACATTTTATTAAAACCTCCCAGCTGCCAGCTGGAGCTCGCTCTTACAATGCACTCGAATTTAAACCAAATAGTCAGACCGACTTTCCGTGAAAAATTGTTAATTTTCTCGGCGGAGTAATGAGTGGTGATAACAGTGTTAGGACCGAAATTATGGGATGCACGCGCTCTACTTAAACCGCAATCCATCAGAAATGACTCCCAAATTAGCCAACAGTAATCAGAGTTGCAAATACGCCTAAATATTTAATCAAAAATCCAAATTGTTCAAAGAACAGGAAATCTGAGATCTGAATAATGCGATGCTCTGCCCACACCGGTTTTCAAACTGATATTTTATGATTCGCTCTTACAGACGCACGGGGAGTCTCTCAGATTGAGTTTTATGTCTGATTGAGTTCAGTCTGTGGCTGTGTCGCGGCGCTTCGCTCCATCGCTTGATGGGGGGAAAAAATATGTTATTGCGCGTTCCCTTTACTGAACAGCAACGTTATCTCCACAAACGGCCAGGGTTGACGGGATGTGACGGGATTATACACACACAGATACAGAGGTAGATGTAAGCACACATGCAGAACACAATGCGCAGGTGCGGCCCGGGGCCTCATACTGTTTGATAGATGCCCGATTCCTTCAAACCTGAGATCAGCAGTATCCTGCACATTTTGCTGGCTTCGCCCTTTGGATGCAGGACGGCGGTGTGTGTCACTGAAGTTCAGTATGTGGTCACTTGAGTGATGTCAGAAGAAATGAAGGGTGATTTTTCCCAAAGCGCCCCGTAGAGTGCAAAGTCATTACAGACCATGCCAGATCCAATTAGTTACAGGGTTTGCAGCTCAAGAAGGAGAGAGGAAGAGAGGCTGGATGGGAGAGGGACGAGGTGTGGCTATAAAATGGATAAGTTGATGGGAAAATAGTTGGGGGGCCTGTGCTGATAATAAAAAATAAAGAAAGGATTTCTTTTCGCTGAAGTGCACAAGTGAATTTGCTGAAAATGGTCAGTTTTATCTGCTAGCATGAACTATGATAAGGTTAGCGTATTTTTTTTTTCAGAGGATCCGCTGAAGTGAAATCATTTCTTTGAATGAGAGATTAGGCTTCAGCAAGAATTCTCCCGGGAGACAGCTTTTTTGTTTCATATTTGACTTAGCTAATGACTCACTGTAGCTTAAATTTTTCCAATTTTCCGCCTGGCTAACCGACTACGCTCAGCCTTATCCGTGTTTGACCTGGAATGCAGTCATTTGTCAGTCAACGTCAGAAACGGGAATAAACGCCATTTCTCCGTGGTTTCAGACCATACTCGCTGTGGCCATTTTAATGGAGGCTTGTGCCTATTTTGAATGAGAGTCATTTATAATTTCAAAGTTTAATTTGCTTTTTTTATGCATGCACATGATGTCTGACCAAATATTTAGCCCAGATGGACCTGATGGTTTTTCTTGTGTGCAAGTCCAGTTGAGATTTACCCAAAGTCCCATTTTGTTCACTTTTCCCTGGTTTTATTAGCGGTGTTCATAGACAGCTCTAGTAAATACACATGTTGACAGCAGCAAGTTTAAAGTAACAAAATGTATAGTTTAATATCTTCTCTCTCGAGCTTTAGAAATATTACCTCAAATATCTCATTGATGTTAATGAGCATCTCTTCTGATTGGCTAATGTGACATGGTGGACAGTTACTGTATAGTTATGATGTCACAGCTTCACAGAAATCCTGAAGGCGGGCTTTAAGGACCAATATCTGAACCAACTGTGAGCATTTCTCTGTGGATTGAGCTTTGAAACATGGGACAGTATTTATACAACACCTAGACCTTCTTATAATCAAAAAGCAATTATAATGTCACTTTCTACAAAATGGGACTAATAATTGTGAAGCACGTCAGGTTTATTTTACACAAAAAATGTGTGAGTGTGTGTGTGTATGTGTGTGTACACATAAATGCTCACACTCATTATACTCCTGCCTTTCAGTGCTGGCCTTTTATTATCAAATTTGATTAAAAAGGGAACAATCGGCAAGATGTGAGACTTGGCTATTCATTGTGATATTAATTCATCAGAAAGAGGACGGAAAAGGACGGAGGAAGGGAAAAAAGAGGAGAAGCAGTGAGGTGTTACCAGGAGGGCAATAAAAGAGCTATTCGTCTTTGTTCCCTGGACACTAGTGGGGTGTGTGGAGGGGGGGGGGGGTCCTTTAAAAACCTGTATTGGTCAAACTTGGCAATGACCAGAGTATGCAATTTAGTTTGTCTCTCAGGATAGACCAGGGAAGAGTTTAATCAATAGCAACACTTAGTATTCCTCCAGAAACCCTGTACATGTACAAACAGGGGCGGCAACATTTATCTTTCATTAATGCATGCTGGCCCAGTTAGATGGCCACTACTAAACTTACTGGATTTTTTTTTTTAGGTTACCCATTTTTAATTGAACCCTGTAGACATAACCGTGCATTTGCTGAGGTGATCTAATATTTCATTAACAGCCTCTTTTAAATAATTCAGCTATTCTTTCTACCTTTCTCTCTCACACTTTTTTGGAGACAGGTGTAATGTGCCCTCAGTATGGTCTGCACTGGTGTTTCTGAAACTGGTGTTTCTTTCCAGCACATGTATTGGAGTAGGAGATTTTTTTGGACCTGCCTGCAGTTTAGATTTCCAGCACAGACCCAAGGCAGTTGTGCTCAGCCGATTTTAGAAACTGTGCAGCAGAGCTTCTCTCTACACGTGTCTTTGAATCCTGTCACAGAGAGGAAAAGAAGCGCTGTCATCCCGCCAGACCACCTGGTCAACCAGAACTGCCGGGTGACACGTTCTTGTGACAAAGTCGTTGAAGCTACATAGCACGCACTTAATAGAGTCTCTCGGGGCCAATGTTCAGATTTAATGTGACTAGCAGCATTTGTCCAACAGAGTAATTTCCTCCAAGGAATGCCGTGTGTTTGAGAGACAGGACGTTGGCAGTGGCCCGCTGATGGACAGCAGCTCGCTAATGCTTCGCCCGCTCTGGAGTCAGCCTGGTCCAGGTTCTGTGGGTTGATGGAAAGGGATGCTGGCAGTAGCCTTGAGGCCTATCTGATCTCAGATCAGCATTTCTAACTTGCATCTGAATCGCTGAGGAAAGGCTTTTATACTGAGAATTGATGTGAGATCAGTGCTTCAGCAGAAGATTCAACAACAGATGGAGATTTGACTTAAAAGGACCGAGTTTGAGATCAGATCATTCGGAATGTATCTTTTTTTTTTCAAACTCTGGCCACGTGGGTGTGGCCTGATGCAAGAGCCATTCTAGGAGCGTGCTGTCTAAATGACGAAAGAGGCTTTGGCACTTTGGCAGCCACCTAGAGTGCTGCAGGACCTTGTGCTGACGTAGCTGCATTTTACTCCTGCTGGCTGTCAGCAGGCCACAAGCTCTTCAGTAATTTTTCTCCACTATTAATTAGCCATGCTACCGAGATGCTGGCTTAATTAGGCCACAGGGCCCAGTGGTTTTCTCCCTCTCATTACTGTTGTAACCAATTCCTATTGATCATTTAGTTAAACCATAGGGGGAAGTTTGTCCGGGACACTTGCTACTTTTAGTAAAATCTATCAGTAGTCTGGAATCTCTTCCTAGTTTACCTGACATTATGTCGCCTCACTGAAACAATGTCTCAGCATATGAATGGACGTTTTGTGGAAATCCAATGTTTGGTGCCTATTTGAAACCAGCGATCAAAGAAAATGGAACATTTTAAATATCATGAATCAAAGTGCAAGTATAAAGCACAGTCAGTTGCATGATGTATATTGTGCACAGGGAGTGGCAGCAAACATTTGTATTACTCAGATAGTGGTGCTTGTGCACACTGTGCACACATGGAAATGAGGTGAGATTAATTTATCATAATAGTTTATCGGTGTGTGTGTTTGGCATGCGTCTAAAGGCATGCGTTCAGGTACTGTGTTAAGCATAGGTCAGATGGTGCAACAATGAGAGTGATTCAGTGAAAACTGAGGCTACCTGACACTTGCGGTCCAGACACAGCGTTTAGGATAAATGATGTCTACTTTTTACAGTATTTTAAATTTTATTTCAACATATATCGAGACCTGGTAGTCCCCCTATTTTCTGTGTATCATCTATCAGAATCTGAATATCTCTATTTGCCAAATGTATTATAATGGGGCCACAATAATTTGACCTGACATATCAGCATGACATAGAGTACTTCAAACGACAAAAACATGCATACATACATACAAGATCAAGTATTGGGTTTTGCATACAAAAAGTCACTGCTATTTCAAATGGATGCACATGGGTGCATGCATCATGTTTAAAGGTCTTAATATTTAAAACGGCATTGGTACTAAATCAGTCTTAAAAAATGAAAAACAATATTAAAAACTATATAAAAAACAGCCATAAGTTCAGAGAAAACCGAGATCGACCTGGGGTAAAAGCTGTCTAAGTGGCATGCAGTTCTTGTCCTGATGGAACAGAACAGCCTCCCTGAGGGGAGTTTTCTCTGAGAGGTGGTTTTCTGTGTGATGGGGGTCAGCAGGTATCTTTCCTGCTCGCTTCCTGACCCTGGCTTCACACAGCCCATGATTGACAGTTGATGTTGTCCCATCAGTCTCTCTGCTGTGCGCACAATACGCTCCATTCTGGAGCACATTGTTTCTGGATTGCATTCTGGCGGCGGAGCCAAACCACACGGTGACGGATGAAGAGAGAACATTTTCTATCGAACTTGACGCTGAGTTTTCCGTAGCTGTCAGAGAAAATAACCCTCCACTGTGAGCCCTTTTGATGTTGGAGGAGGTGTTCGTCTCCCATTTGAGATCATTAGCGATGGTGGTACCTAAGAATGTGAACGCCTCCACCTTCTTTACAGCTGTGCTAGTCATTACACGAGGAGAGTCTAGGGCTGAGGGTTGAGCTCCAGGTTGTTCTCACAGCACCATGCAGTCCCATCGCAGATTCATAGTTGTTCCTAATGAGGCCGTCAAGGGTGGTGTCAACTGAAAATTTAACGTTTCCTTATTGAAGGCACAGCCGTTGTTTTACAGTGAACGGTGGAATGGAAAATAGCAAACATCCTTGAGGTGCCGCACATGTTCTGTTCTGTTGGTTAAAAAAAAAATGCTTCTATAGGAGCTGTTGAAGTTATGAATGCATTAAATGTGGCACTGAAAATCCAAAATCAGATCCCATGTTTGAGCCAGGAGTGTCCAGGTGTTCCAGGATGTAGAGCAGGCGCCGGTTCACCATATCATCACCTGAGGGGGGTTTGCCTGTACGTGTGCCAGTGAAAACTGAGGCTACCTGGCTGGCAAAAATGTTTCAGGGCGGCAGGTGAAATTCCATCTGGGCCGCATGCTTCCCTGATATTTTGCCGGTTCAATACCCTGTGCACGTTCTTCTCCTCGAATGCTGAGGCCTGAGGAATGATGCGAGCTGTCCACAGCATGCGGGAGGGTCATGCTGAGAGGGAGCTGCATGACAATGAGGCAGCGTGCTAACAGCAGAGGATGGGTGCAGATTACTAGTATCAGCTGAGAAGAAGAGCATGTTGGACATGCAGATGCCAGGAAGGCAGTGCAGCGTGCCCGCTTCCTCCAGCTATCTGCCCAGGCCTCAACCATCCGACTTTGGTCATCACCTCAGGACACCAGAATAGTCCAGAATTTCAAAGACATGTTTTCATTTGGAATCCCAATGGCAGCATTCAAGATGCTAATATGCAATAACGTCACTACTCCTAATCAGAAACTGAAGCAGTTACAATATATTTTCAAAGGTACTCGCTCACCCATCCAAATCTACCTTCCAGTGCATGAAGCGAAGTCCATAGAGAATGAACCAGAGCAGAGACTGAGAGCCAGGCATTCTCCTCCAACACCAGTGTGTGACATCACAAATGTGTTTCTAGAAAAAATGGTCAAATATTCCAATGAAGACACACCTACACCTTGTGGACAGCCTTGCCAGACGAGTTGATCACTTAAATATATATGCAAGTCATGGCATGTGAGCAACTACTATCCCTTTTTATATGGCTGTGTAAATGGGGAAAATGAAAATGGATTTGATACATTTTCTGGTCTCCTCTTCTACCATCCCGGCCACATCGTCCAGCTCTTCCAGGTGCTTCAAGGTGTTCCCAGGCTAGCCGAGGAACATAGTCTCTCCAGCTTGTCCTAGGTCTTTCCTGGGGCCTCCTTATTCCCAGAACACCTCACCAGAGAGACATCCAGGAGGCGTCTTCACTAGATGCACAAGCCACCTCATCTGGCTCCTCTTGATGTAGAGGAGCAGCGGTTCCGCTTGAAGCTTCTCCTGGACGACAGAGTTTCTCACTCTATCTCTAAGGGACAGTGGAAGGAAGAAAACTCCTTTCAGTCACCTATACTTGTGATCTCATCCTTTCAGTCACTACACAAAGCTTGTGACCATAGGTCATGGTGGGAATGGTTGACAGACGCAGAGCCTGTATCACTGCAGACCACCTGTCAATCTCCCGCTCCATCCTCCCCTCACTCATAAATTTGATAAATCTTGGATAGGAAAATAATTATAGAGTTTTATAACAAGTTCTTGTTTCCCGTCGTGCCACTCTCACACTAAACTAGTAAAGTTATACGACCAGTCATGATTCTCCTCTGCCAGATCATGCTGTTCATCACAGCCGCAGGTTAACTTTTACTGCATGTGTCTGGAAGATATCAGTTTTGAGCAGCTGTTTATTTACGTTGCATAAAGTGGGATGCTGTGTAGCACCGGCACACATAATGAGAGTTTGACAAATTGTGTCACTCAAATTAGGAGACTTCAGAATGGAAAAGGAGGCTGCCTTATAGGAAGTTAATCAGTTCAAACATGCAGGCTGTTCAGGAGAAGAGATGCTGGTAAAAAATCAAATCTTAAACTTTACTCTGCTCCCCGTGAATTTGGGCCATAATTGGGAAACAACTTTATTTCCTCTGCGATTAGATACTTCTGCTTGTAAAAAAAAATCGAATAGTAATAGTGTAGGTAATGGGTATGTGATTTTGTTATTTTAGACAGTGATGAGGTCTATGGTGAATTTCAAAACATGGGCCGTGCACTCTTGAGCAGGCAGTGGTTTGGTTGGATGTAGATTTGCTGGTCACAGTTAACTGAGGTAATGAGTCTATTATATCATTTTGTATCCGCTATGTAATGGAGCTTTTCACAAATAGGTCTCTTTGATCTGCCGCTGCAGTAATTTGAGATAGTCAGCTGAAATACAATGCATGGGCACATTAGCAAATCATACTCATGAGAATGTGAATCTGCATACGTGTTGGTGTTTATTAGCATGCAAGAAATGCGAGTTTCATTGATCTTCACACCTTGGTGCAACACTCAAAGGACAATGATGTTCATCCTTAGTATGGTCCATTTAGGAGGGGGGGGGGACCCAGTTCAGTCATTATACTCTATATGTGCTATACAGTGGGGAAAATAAGTATTTTGCTATTTCTCCCACTTAGAAATCATGGAGGGGTCTGAAATTTTCATCGTAGGTGCATGTCCACTGTGAGAGAGATAAACAAAAAAGAAAAATCCAGAAATCACAATGCATGATTTTTTAATGATTTATTTGTGTGATATAGCGGCAAATAAGTATTTGAACACCTGTGTGTCATCTAGAATTCTGACCCTGAAGGACCTGTTAGTCCGCCCATTAGAAGTCCACCTGCACTCCATGTATCATCCTTAATCAGATGCACCTGTTTGAAGTGGTTAGCTGCATAAAGACACCTGTCCACCCCATACAATCAGCAAGACTTTAACTTGTAACATGGCGAAGACCAAAGAGCTGTCCAACGACACAAGAGAGAAAACTGTACACCTCCACAAGGCTGGAAAGAGCTACGGAGCAATTGCCAAGCAGCTTGGTGAAAAAAGGTCCACTGTTGGAGCAATCATTAGAAAATAGAAGAAGCTAAACATGACGCTCAATCTCAATCGGAGTGGAGCCCCATGCAAGATATCACCTCGTGGGGTCTCAATGATTCTAAGAAAGGTGAGGAATCAGCCCGGAACTACACAACAGGAGTTGGTCAATGACCTGAAAAGAACTGGGACCAACGTTTCCAAGGTTACTTAAGGTAATACACTAAGACGTCATGATTTGAAATCATGCATGGCACGAAAGGTTCCCCTGCTTAAATCAGCACATGTCAAGGCCCGTCCTAAGTTTGCATATGACCATTTGGATGATACAGAGGAGTCATGGGAGAAAGTTTTGTGGTCAGATGAGACCAAAATAGAACTTTTTGGTCATAATTCCACTAAGCGTGTTTGGAGGAAGAAGAATGAAGAGTACAATCCGAAGAACACCATCCCTACTGTGAAGCATGGGGGTGGTAGCATCATGCTTTGGGGGTGTTTTTCTGCACATGGGACAGGACGAGTGCACTGCATTAAAGAGAGGATGACTGGGGCCGTGTATTGTGAGATTTTGGGGAACAACCTCCTTCCCTCAGTCAGAGCATTGAAGATGAGTCGTGGCTGGGTCTTCCAACACGACAACGACCCAAAGCACACAGCCAGGAGAACCAAGGACTGGCTCCGTAAGAAGCATATCAAGGTTCTAGCATGGCCCAGCCAGTCTCCAGACCTGAACCCAATCGAAAATCTTTGGAGGGAGTTCAAACTCCGTGTTTCTCAGCGACAGCCCAGAAACCTGACTGATCTAGAGAAGATCTGTGTGGAGGAGTGGGCCAGGATCCCTCCTGCAGGATGTGCAAACCTGGTGAAAAACTACAGGAAACGTTTGACCTCTGTAATAGCAAACAAAGGCTACTGTACCAAATATTAACATTCATTTTCTCAGGTGTTCAAATACTTATTTGCCGCTATATCACACAAATAAATCATTAAAAAATCATGCATTGTGATTTCTGGATTTTTCTTTTTAGTTTATCTCTCTCACAGTGGACATGCACCTACGATGACGATTTCAGACCCCTCCATGATTTCTAAGTGGGAGAAATAGCAAAATAGCAGGGTGTTCAAATACTTATTTTCCCCACTGTATATGAATTAAACTAATGAGCCTCTTTGGGCTGTTGACATGCACATAAATATTCATGAGTAGCATGCAGACTTTCAAGTGTACATAATCAGTGGATAAATGTCTCATGTTCACATTATAATGGTATACATTCAGATAGTGAAAAATGACTATTAGTGTTTTCTGCAAACACCCTGAAGCAACAGATGTTTACATTGAAGTGACAATTTTTTATAGGTATAGTAGTAATTCCTGGACCAAAGGAGGATCAGGTGATGTTATTTTAATGCAACAGCGGGAGGAGTTTGCGGCGGATGATCATAAAATTGTTGGACCTAAACACAGGATGCCTCAGTTTATTTCCTGTTTTCAGTCAGCGTTGGTTTCTTTTAGTCACGACCAGAGTCGTCCCTTAACTTTAAATTTGCAGCTATTTTTGTAACCATGACAACAAAGCTCCCATAACCTTAGCACAGTCGTCATTGTAACCCAAACCATCTTTCCCTAAAACTTACAGTTGTTTTTGTGCTTCAAAAACAACTGTAATTATTTTTACCAGTGGTTTTAATGTGTTTAGAGAGCACAGATAAATTATGTATTGCTACTCAGATCAGAATAAAAACACTTCCATGTGTGTGTGTTTTTAAAAAGCGGTTACTCAACCTTATTCAGTGTTGTAAATTATCCTCAAGGGTTTTTTTTTTTCCCTTCTATGTGGTCGTTAACTAAACTAAAAAGCAAGTGATGAGACCATAATGCTCAATTTACAAGTAATGCATCTAGATTTCAACAAGAAATAGGTCTCCTTTCAGACAAAAGGTAAATAACAGATTCTTCTGGGAGAGCTCTTAAACAAAGCAATGGATTTGAGCAGAAGGAGGCTTTCACGAGTTCAGGTGAGCTGTGAGCCCCGCCAACCTAGACAGGTGGAAGCATTTTCTTTTCCTGTATTTATTTTTTATACCATTTTTTACACCAAAATTAGTGTGCATACGAAGGTTCGCCAGACATGAGTAAACCTGCTAAAAATAGGAGCAAGCCAGCCGGTGGAACCTTAGAGCAGCAGCTCCAGGACCACTGAGACTGTTGGACCTGTCGGCATTGAGCTGCTAATAATAGACAAAAAGGAGAAAAGTTGATGGCTCGTTTGGTCCCTCCAAGCTCTAGGGCTTTATGGTGTTTCAAGTTATAGATTTGTTATTTTAACATAGACATCAATCAGTCAATCAGTGTTGGCGAGGCAGTCGGAAAGTAACATATTTTTCCAGATTTATTGTTAGATATACGTGGGCTATGGCTGCTTACAGCACAAGCACAGCGTTAACATTCCTTTTGCCTGCTCGCTGTTACTCAGCTGCAGAAGTGTTGCCACCCTGTAAAATCATATTTCGATTAGACACAAAAAAAGCTTGTGTCTAATCCCACAAGCACTAGTTAGCTGCTTTTAATTATACCACCGATATTCACCACCACACGCATACACACTTGTCAGCCTCCGCACTTCTGAAACGATCCGGGCACCACGTTTTTAAAATCTTGGCACACGCCACTTCCGAATTACAACAGGGCTGAGAAACCTACCCAAGGTTTGAAGTGGCAGATTTATGCCGTATTACTTTTTCATGGTTTGTGGTCTTGGAAGACCTGTTTGGACTGACAACAATGCTGATGAGGCAATTAAAGTTCTTGGCCTTAGTGTGCCTTAGAGGGGATCAATTCCGTACTCTAGCACCAGGTAGCAGGTCCCAGTATTCATTATTGCTTGCATAGGCTCCCTAATGGGATTGAATTTGTACTTATGAGTCAACGGGGCTGCTATTGAATCCCAGTCATTGAAGCAATTGTCCTCTTTCAACAACTTTCCTTCCTCTGCTTTTTCTCTGGAGCATCTCTGTTGTTGTAGTCCTGGAGGATTTTTTTCTCTTGAGTTCTGCATAATGTAGTGAGACGAAGGGGATGAAAGGGTTTTACAGACTTTACTCTGGTGCAGTGGATTCTTGAACATTTTCATGTTGGGTTGGGTCAGTGGGGATTGGGCGATGTCCTTTTATTTGGCAGCTGATGATGCTTCCAGAATCATCATGATGGGCGGTGATATCGGGAGGGGATGTATGCTTAGAATTATTATTGAAACCATCATTGTCGTGGACAGAAAATTAATAAATTATACTGTTTTTTTTAGCCTAAAAGCAACATTTGCACCATTCCAGTGCTTGCAGTGCCTTCAGTGTGATCATAGCTCGTGTAGAAGGTTTTCTATCTAGGTTCTGTTCTGTTATGCGTGGTGAAAACCCCAAGAAAAAACTGAAGGGAAAATTTGAGACGGCCTCATCACAACCCCGACGTCACGCTCTGCAGCAGCCGAGCGAGCCGTAAAGTGAGGCACAACCACGCCCACACCCCTCCACGCGCTGCCAGATGCCTCCCGCTGTTCGCGCCCCTCCCTCTGATCCAGTGTGAAACGCAGTCTCACACACTGTTTGCCCCGTGTCTGCCTCTCACTTAGTGATTCCTTTGATTATCTTCAAGCTTGTGGGTGGTAGATCTCTTGGGGGCTCATTAGCTGTAATGACAAGGCCAAGATTTTAAAGATAGCCAGTCAAAGACATAGTTAGTGGCTTGTACCTATTATGCCTAATTTCTTACACCTTCAGATTTTCACACTTACTGATATATCAGATAGTGCCGTTCCACACAGGGGCAACTTCTATAGAAGCACTTTCTTCGCCTCAATGTAAAATACTGAGAGCGCTGCAAAGAATATTATATTACACCAGCCCTTTGTACGTGTCCCTCCCTTTCCTCTCTCTTTCTAACGTCAATTATGCCTTAGGTTGTGGCTCTGGGGTCTGGCCTACTTGCAGGGCTGACTGTAAACTACCTGGGAGGGTTACAAATTACTTCCTCACTCCACACTTTATCTGGTAGCAGGAAGGCAGCGGAAACTCATTGAAAGTCACCTGGAACTTTAGCCATGCGATTGGAGTGATTTTCCCCAAATGTAGGAACTGACAGAAGGTGTTTTTTTTTATCTGAGATTAAATAGCTCCCATAGAAATAAAAAGAGTATTAATTATTCATGAAGAGAAAATGGGTTGACATTGGACTGCAGGTCCAATTTGACAGTAAAGGCTGAAGACCTTTATGTTTCTTAAGGCAGCAAAAGTGGCAACAAATAATGAAATCAGGAAATGTAGTTCAGCATAATGTGAAGTTTATTAAGTTAAATAAATAATCAAATCATTATCATTGTCATTCCACTGTTTATAATTACTTGACGTCAACACAATTTCTAACCGTTTGACATTGTAAAATGATTATCAGATAATAAGTCTTTAACAGATTCCTGAACACAGGAGAATGGAATCGACGTGACCATTTTACTGTGGTTCTCTGTTAATCTGTGACTGGACTAAACCATTTTGCCTCCAAGCAGCATCCCCAGAATGTCCAATATAGTACCAAGTTCATTCTCTCATGATAAAAAAGTATCAATACATTTGACACTATATTAAATTATGACACCTACCGTATTAACTTGAGGGCTCAATTCATTTGTTCATCCGAAAGAAGAATCAGGGTTTTCACAGGCCCTCTCTCTACTCTAGTCTACCCAGGGTAGTCAGGTCCCCTTTTCCTCCCACAGCCAAACACGTCGGGATGTGGATGGTAAAACATATTTCATGTGTTCAATCAGTGAGGCGCCATTTAGACTGACATTAGCTCTGAGTGAATAAGCTCTTTCCATCATCACAGTGGGGGCGCCAACGTGGAGAGCGTTGTCAGACAAACATCATCCCGCAGAGCGCTGCGGTGGCCAATAAAAGCGCTTACAAACGGACACTCCAGGTGGATTACTTTGTAACATGAAAGCCACATTTCTCTGTTTACCCGGTGATCATTGCAACAAGAGATAAAATAATCACTGCGTGGGAACATTTTCAAAAACTTGTTCCAATGCTCAATTGTCTCATTGATACCCGCAGCAACGCTCCCACACCAATGCATCCGCTTGTGTTGTTTTGACACAGAGACCTTTATGAGTACGATAGAATGGTATACAACTAAAAGTATGCTAAAAGTCAGTTGTGAGAGATGCCATACATGGTATGACCACAATACAGTATGTATTGGTACAGTCAAGTTTTCTTCAAACAAAAATTGCAGGAAAAGCACAAAACCTTGTTCTTTGCATTGATCTATGCTACAGTAAATCTAAGTGCCAACAGTGATCTAAACAAACATGGGCCCAGTACAGCTACATTTTAATTGGACCACATCTGTTTCCTGTCAGATTCTGGCCTCTCTTTTCTGCAGCCTGTAACCCACGGCCATGAATTCTTTGTCTTGACTTGAATTGATGTGTGTGTTCCTCCCCTACAGTTTCAGCACTGCCTACCAGTGTATCTACTACTCCCCAGAGCACACAGCCAAAGCTCAAGAGGTACTCAACACCATGTGCCTCCTCCAGCCCCTCATCGCGAGCTTAGCGGACCAGCTCCTCCAAGCCGCTCAGGAGCACTCTTCCCCCGGACTGAGGGATGCACTCCAGAACCTTTCTGACAAGGTGAGCAAAATGCCTCCTCCACCCACCTTCGCTCACATCTCAACCATCTCCTTATCCTCCTCGGCATCAAGCTGTTGCGATAGTCAAAGCTGCTTGTCACCAGATATGGTCAAAAAAACCACAGCCAGGAAATCCTTTCTGATATATCTCTGTCACTACATATAAAATATGTCTAAATTACCCTCTCAGAGGAGTAAGACCAACTCTCACAAAGTCTTGATAATTCAAGAATTCTCTAAGACGATTAAGAATTTGATATTAACACAGTTCCACGCACACTAAACAGGCAACCTCAGGAAAAATAACCAATCACTAATAACTTAGAAATGTGTAAATATACTCATGAAAATGCCGACTGACAAAAGTGAACAGCAGCATGGTGGTTTATGGGGTTGCAGCGGTTTTATCAGTATAATTAATGAATTACATGTGGTGCTGTCAGATTGCAATCTGTTGTGGGAGAGATAGTTTTTGCCTCAGTGGAATAGATCCCAATCAGCCTGCTTAATTGGTACATTCGCTCTGTCACCACTGCCTCTCATCCTTGATTAGACACGCACACATTGCCCGAGTAAACCCCTGGCCTGGTCAGCACAAGCAGGGCTGGTCGCTGATTAAAATCTCAAACTGTGTGTGTGGGTGTGTGTGTGATGGTGGTGGGGGAGTTTATATGTGTGGATGCACGTTTCTTGTGTGCAGTTGAGGTTTGTGGCAGCAGTAGCTGTGTGTATGTGTGTGTGTGTGTGTGTGTGTGTGTGTGTGTGTGTGTGTGTGTGTGTGTGTGTGTGTGTGTGTGTGTGTGTGTGTGTGTGTGTTTAGAGCTGATGCTCGGGTCACATCACATTTGAAGCCTAAAAGGAGCACGAACAGCGTCACATGGATATCCATCACAAAAAATCATCTTTCCATGTGCATTCATTCACACAGAGACTCATGCTCACATGCAAGTCCAGTTAAAACATTTTACACCCAAAATTACAAATTTGCTTTAAAGTCTCATGCACAGTATGTAATTGCACACATCTCGTATTCAGAAAGTGTGCCTTTAATAACATCAACACTTACATGGAGACGGGATATCATTACTATACAACCACTGAAATCAAAACTCTAAGTAAAACCAATGAACAGTGGACAATTCAGGACCCGAGGTATGATCTTATTTGTTTAATCGATTACAAAAGCCGAAGAGGAACAAAATGACAATTTGCTACTTAATGTGGGGTTTATATGCCAGGCTTGTCCTTAGCTAGGAGCAGTGACCAGTCATGCAGCAGTAAATGGCGAATCATCGTTTTTACACCTACAGTAAGTTATACCAGCTTTTACACCTATTAACCAAGACACAAATTTTATAGTTCCTTTTGTTGTACTTTTATGTGTGGACTCATTGTTGATATGCAGAGCACTATATATATATATATATATATATATATATATATATATATATATATATATATATATACTGTCACACAAAGGTGAATGCATGTGTGTGCGCATCTGTGCGTCATGATGATTCTGGAAGTCACACCTTCAGAGGAACTGGGGAGGTTGAGACACTCCGGAGAAACTCAGGGAGATGTAAGATCCTTTTTGTTTTTTTACCAAGTACTCGCTACTTCTGTCTTTTTCCCTTTTAGTTCAGACCAACTGACTCGAGGCCTATTTCAATACTTTTTAAAGGCACATTTTGATTAGCAACCAGCACGGTAGATGCACTGTTGCTTTCTCGGTATTTGATGATAAAAATTTCACTGAGTTGAGCCTTTGGACAAATATATTTAAACTTTAAGTTATACTAAAAGTTACCTGAAAATAGTCAATGCCATTTGGGGTGAATAGATTACACTATTTTCTTTTTCTTTAGATAAAACACGACTTATTTATTCACAGTCTTAGTCCACAGAGGCTGACTTCTGCTCAGTCGAGATCAGAGCAGCAGAAACACTGTAGAAAGACAAGCAACAGAGTTTCTCCAGTGGGATTTGGAGTGGATTAAATCCCTTTAACAGGTAGACAGGGAAGAGCGATAAGGTAAGAAGTTTGTGCACATGGAAAAGTTTTGTTGGTTTAACCACATTTAGGTCACACAAAGGAGTGCTTCTCTATATCTGTGTTGTGATTAGAACTTGTTAATGGATTGCTTGTTTGATATATGTTGATTTTTTAATTTCTTAATTTGCAATGTAGCGAGTTCACTTTTATATATCCAAATTAGAGCTCTGGCATTAATACAAGCTGCTGTACTGTATGAGGAGCTCTGGCCTATAGTCGGATATGAGTTGTGTGACCCTGTAGTTAAGAAGTGCAAATATGACCCAGATTGTTTTGAATATAGTGTGTTCACTCATCTCTGGAAAGATAATGAATAATACATCCCATAGATTCTGAATTAACATCGAGGTCAGATAAGCAGAGTTCAATTTGAATATGAATTTACATTTTGAATTCCCAGCTCCTGTTAAGTGTTTTTGCTACAGAGTTAACCGCGGCTCTTTTTTTTGGCATTCGCACATTTTTCATCATTTAATTTGTGTTTACTTCTTTGTATAAAACAATGTACATAAAGGAGAAGTATTCCAGCAGAAATGCCCGTTCTCCGACAATTACACACATCGTGTTATCCAGAGATTTCAGCTCTCACGTCGATGACTTACGGTAATGGAACCTCGTTTGGATCCATACAGGCAATTAAAATGGATATGAATTAAATACAATAGTGTTTTAAGTGTAGTCCTCGTTTGCTCTCTCTGTTCAGACATTCATCAAATGGCCAATTCAAAATGGATAACTGCTTTATATGTTTTACATCAAGAGCGGAGCACTTAATCCACGCTCAGCAAGTGTGTTGTTTATTTAATGACTGAATGACACTGTAGCCGAATATAAAAAGAACAGTGTGAAACAATCACTCAAGTCAGCAGTTTCTTCACAGTAAAGGCGACACTGGGTCAAATATATGAAAGTGGTCAAACTAACAGAAGTAATAAGTCATTGTTGGGAAGTACGGTTTTATAAGGAGAGACTGGAAATAAAAGACTCCATCAGTGTCACTCACTGAGCTCACAAACTTCACAACATTCAGTCAACAGGAAACATTTAGGTTAAAGGAAAACTTCAGAATTCATATCTCTACTTTTATCTCTATCTTATACTGGGCATACTTTGAGAACCATATATCCCATTAATTTCACACTTGATAAATGTTTTGCTGGGAAACCGAGTAACTGCACTTTCAAATTTGATGTGATTTCACAAGAGTTCATGCTTTGTCTCTGTGGGTTCTGATAATAGATGTATTATAAGAACTGGACAACGGACCGGATGAACGTCTGCCGTTCAATTGAAGTTGCTAGCCTGGCACGTATGCCGAAACAGTTCCTGACTTTTGGTCACATACATTATGTGACCCATGAAGACTGCAATAGATCCAGCCTTAGCGATGCCCTGGGGCCTCCCATCATGCCTCGGGGTGATGAGAGCATGCAAGTCATGAAAAGCTCATCTATTCCATTCATGTTTCCCACCACATAAAAAAAAAACATTTGGAACAAAAAAAACTGCCTTTGTCAGAGCTTTACCAACAGCTAGAAAGGTTTTTACGGATAAAAAGTCAATGACTTAAAAACATAGAAAACAACTATAACCTGTGAACGGTTTTGCAGACTTTTACTCACAGAGGATTTTTTTGTAGTTGCAGTACCACAAGTGGCCACTGGGGGAAAAAGGACAAATCTTTCAGATCAAACATTTCAGATCTGTCACACCTCCTTCTAGTATTCCTTATTTAGAATCATTTTTTCCCTTTTCTGTCCTAAAACTTTTGAGAAATCATCACCAAATTGGGCAAAGAACATCTCTGGTCTACAGATTGCATGCATTTACACAAGCTGTTACAAGGGGGCAAGAACAGACTGTGCTATGTTTGAAGGGTCACAAACAAATAAAGTTCAGAGCCACTGCTTGATAAAATCTAGACAAAGCTTCAGTGTTACTGGGACAATAGAGGCCTGAGGCCCTGTTTCACTTATACTTTATCTACTTATCAAAAGCTTTGGTCTTGGTCTTTTCATGATTCTCTCAGTCTCACAGTGTCTTGGACCAGCAGAACAGTCTTAGAAGGACTGGGTAGGCAGGCATGCTTTTTTCCCTTGTATATTATTTTTTATTATATCATTTTTACATGCCCACTTTAAAAGGAACCTTCGTCTTGGGCTTGAACTCAATTGATCTTAGTCTTGACGTGGTCTGTCTTGGTCTTGGCCTTAGCCTTGGTCTTGATACCATCTTGTCTTGGTAGTGTCCATGTCTCAGTTTAGGCAGTCTACTTTGCAGGCTACGCTGTCTGCACAGTCCTTGGTAGATCCGGTAGGTTCACTCGGTCCACATCAGGGAGGCAGGTGCAAGAAAAAGGTGTTTGTGTGGCCTATATATATGTATGTAATGACCTTGCAGGCTTTTCCTTCGTGGAGGGCTTGGCTCATTTGTTTTGTTAGACTGCATTTTGCTGTGGTAATAGAATTGCTTATTGCATTGCTAACTCAATTACTCCTGAGAGCCCTTATCACGTTTTTATGCAGCGGTGGCAGCGCGCACGAGGCTCCTTGGTACCGAGATCATCATCAACTTACAGTAGCTGGTGAATTTAAGATCAAAGGCGGCGTGCTCCTCGGCGGAGTAGACCGGAGCAGGAGTAATTGTAATGTTTGTTGTTTGTTGCTGTTTTTGTTGCTCACTGGCTGCGCTTCGGTATTAGAGAGCAGCGAGTATTGTGAGGAAAGGGGGTTCATTTTCCTTGGTGCTTTTCACTTCCTCAGTCAATAGCTACCCGCTTCCACCTGTATTTTCTTCCGCCGAGTGCGACAGGTCCTCTTCCTACCTCGCTTTCCCTGTCTCTTTTCAACTCTTCAATTTCCACTTGTTGTGTGTTCAGGGAGTACCTCTAAGTGTGTATTTCTCCTTCCCAATATCTCTTCCTGTCTCTTTGTTACAGACGGAACAATTTGTTCACACGCTTAAGGACGAATTGGTCAAGAACGCGTTGTTAGCGTTGCACGCGGCTCGGCCCGGGTACATTTCCAAGAACCAGAAGCAAACGCCGGTGCTGGGAGGCCAACATCAACACCACATCCACCAGGGCGGTGATCAGAACCAGAGCCCCGTTCAGGGACTTCCAGGCCACAGTCCGACCACAACGGTCACTGAGAGCACGGCGGTGTGTAATAACATGGAGGTATCACAACCCAGAGGAGATGGCATGCCTTTGCCACTGAAGCACCAAGACTCCATCCCACATCAGAAGGAGTATGACGAGGAGGAATGGGTAAGTACTACTTGTCTATATAAAAGGGGGTATATCTATATATTTCAAACATCTGAGGCATCCGTCTTTTCTACCTAATCCTAGTTGTCAACTGGTGTGAAAGTTGAGGGCAAGATGTGTCAGAGGCATAAGATCCATAGATTGAGCGTTGCATAGTTGAATAGTCTCCTCTCCGGGACTGCAGAAAAGACTACAGAAATGTTTCATGCCTAGTTCTTCTTTCCAAAGGCTTATTCAAATTGTCAGGGGTTCTGAATTATAATAGTTGAGTAAAATGTAGATTTTGCAAAAAATAATGATAATAATAATAATACCTTTTCGTTTTTTAAGCACTTTTCATACGTAGAGATGTAGCACAAAGTGCTTCACATGTTAAAACAACCACCATCCGACCCCAACCAAAGCCCCAATCCCAGCACAAACACACACACACACACACACACACAGAAAGTGAACTGGATATCAGGATACAAAGCCATGAAGTTGCAAGAATTTGAAGAAGTGAGTTTGGGTTTTTAAATTTTAATCTCACAGCTGCTCGAATGATACAGAATTATCATAAGTCTTTAAATGAGACCTTGGTCCAGATATAGAAGGATCCATCTATAATAGATAATTTGACAAATCCTACATCAGAGACAAGTAACGTATGAGGCGCCGTGCGTGGTAGATCGAGTGTGGTATGCAAAGGATCATCAATAATGGGCCAAGAGCCGATATCACTTTTCCCTCATATTCACATTTTCTAATGAATGGAAGTAATTCCATAGAAGAAAATATTGTATGTGTCTAATGTACTACTATTCACTATTATCCCAATTTTGTGCAAATAACTTTGCCGGAATGACGGGGGTGTTATTTAATGTACCACTGTTCTGTGGCGACTGGCGAGATCTGCCACAACCCCTGACATGACGGATGGCACATCCTTATTAATAAGAATGTCAGCCCCCTTCAGATCTGGAGTGGAGGCTGGAATAATAAAATTGACCCCCACATCCTCCAGAATGATCAAAGCTATTTAATGGGTTTCTTGGGTGGTTTAAGGATTTAATGTTACAAGGTAAAGTGTTACACGTGAGCCGACAGAACACAAAGTCTTCTCCATTATCGTCTCACTAGTGCTCCACTTACTGCTGGCACACAGTGAATTACAGATCTCCATTTTTTTTTGGTTTTGCAAATATTTGTCATTTGAAATAACACACGCCAGTTAGTTGCCTACCTACCGTTGGTTCCTTTTTATGCTGAGAGTTTTCACCGTGACAAGCTCACTGCTGATTACGAAGCTGTCCTGCGTCTTTTCATTGAAGCGAGCATGACTCTTGGTTTGCATGTGTGTGTGTGTGTGTGTGTGTGTTTGTCTACATGCGAGGAGACGACAGCGTCTGCCACTCTGACAGCAGGAGTTTATTATGATTTTTTCCTCATCAATGCCTAATTACCGCTCAAAACATTCTTCACTGTTACAAACATATTGAAACCATATTTTTGAAGGCGGCAAAGACCGAAATCCTTTCTCTCACATTCACACCCACTGTCACAGTCTCATTTGTTGACACACACAAATGTGAAAGCATCTGTCCCACATCCGGGAACAGTTAGACCTCTGAGAAAAAAAAAGGGAAAGCTGGAAACAATGGAAATGCTTTGAGCAATCTCAGAATGTCCAGACTGCAATTTCCGTTTGACCTTCTGAACACTGTTTGGACTGTAAAAGGAAATACCTTTCTGCTTTGTTTTTTAAGACATAAGATAACCTTTTTTTCTGCTATCTACTTCTACATTTCAGTTTATTTAATGTTCATACGTTTTTAAAAAGTGTTCATTATCTTAATCAGAAATTTATAGTAAAATAAAAATGTAATGAGCAGAGCTGATCTAGCAGCTCATTGTGTGTTTGCCTCTTTCAGGACAGAGTATGGGCCAACGTGGCCAAATGCCTCAACTGTGTCATTGCCATGGTGGATAAACTCCAGGAGGAAGACAACAGCAAGCCAGAGCAGGTCCCCGAGCAGCAGCTCGCTGATGTCTTCACCTCACACAACCCTGGTAAACGACCCTTTTTTATAATCAATTTCTTCATTTTTACTGTGTGTGTTTATAGCCGATCTGTGTGCTTTCCATTAGTCAAATATCTGTTGTAAAATGTTTTTTTTTAACTGGTAAGACACTGGTGTCGGCAGCTCTGTGGAACTTTTTGTTGCCCAGCAACATCCATCCTTCCCTCCATTTTCTAAACTTCTTATCCTGTAATAAATCTGGCTATGATAAATAACTTATGATACATGATTTAAAGTCTAATTTGCTTGGTTTGCACAAAAAAAAAAGTGTAATGACCCTAAGAAATATTATACTAATATATTTAGTTTAAATTTAACTACTTCATAGAAGATGTCTCCTATGTCAAGGCTCCATTACACTTGCAAGAGAAATATTGGACCACGATTGGCCCAAATCCAGTTGTGATGGTACAGCTCATGCTCATAGGCTCTTGCATGAAGCACATAAAAACTTTTCACTCACACAGTTATGTTGTGTCAAACTTTGCACAAACATCATACTGCACAGTGAAGCCCAAATATAAAACTCTATCTAAGAAGATGTAAAACACTGCTGGGAGGAGACAGGCTGTAAATAGCAGATACATGATTATTCTTATTATTTGCAGTTACAATAAAGCACAAATTATTACATATTTTTCCAACTGATGTGTTTTAACATTATGTATATATATATATATATTGACCAGCAGCAGAGAGCCAGAAATCCAACACTACAGCTTTAATTGATTGATTCCTCTTCATTGAAAATGCAATAACCATTCCAGTATAGGGTTTTATTTCTCTCTTCACCTACATAGTCAGTTACTATGCAATATGATCACTGGTAACTTATTGTGATAGTATTATGCCGTGACTTACCCAGACATTTTCTCCTTTTGATCCTCTCACAAAACATCAGGTAATTAAACCAAAGATTAATGAGTGCCTACAAATATTTACTAAATACAATGAATAAAGGTTACCTTGTGACAGAAAAAGCACTGATCAATCAGTGTCTGTAAGTATACCTGCAGCCTAATTGAAAGGACAGCCTCCGCTCCAACTCGCTGGTGTTAAGCGTTAGCCAGAGAAACTTAAATTGTCACCAGAGAAGTGGATGAAAGCAACATTTAATATGCAGAGCCATTCACGTCCCTTATGTCCAGTGAAATCCTGCCTCAAGCTTGTGTCCAGACTGCTGCAGCTGCCAACTGGCACACGGAGCAGCAGCATTAGTCTGACCGGAGACGAGGAGAGGAGGCTGTGTGTGTGTGAGAGCCCGGGTGGACGTCACAGACCAGCGCGCTGTCCAGCGTCTGTGCAAGTGTGGGTGCATTTCTCTCATTTTGTGGCTGCGTGTGTGTCTGTCGGCCCACGTGAGCTGGAAGGTAAGAACAAGGCCGTCCCACTAGCGTTCACGCTGAAAGATAAGCCGAAACCCCCTCGTGCACCTTTATTAAGAAGGCGAACAGACTCAGGGAAGTGGTCATCTGCTTGTCTAAACACAAACATTGGCTGAATAATGAGAGACGATTTATCTCCTTGCTGAGAACGGTGAAGTCCGGGTTTTTGATGACAAGGCGTTGTGGCGGTTTGGATGTTTGGACAGCTGGAGTTCTGTTTCCTCTTGGTCTCTGCAGCGGCAGTATTTGCAGAGGGAGATAAGGCATGATTTCTTCAAAAAGGCAAGGGCGAGTTTGATGTGCTGTACATTCTTGCTCTAAGTGTATGCAACTGTGCTTTTGAACCAAACTATTCAATATGTTGAACCTGAACAGAATGAATGGTGGGAAAAGTCACTGGTGCTTTACTTAACCAACGCTGCCCCCTGTTGGCCAGTCAGGAGATCATCAGAAACTTTACATTGAAGACACAGTACCATGAAATCGCCCCAAAGCTGCAATCCAATTTCACACTACATACTCGGTCCAAGCAGGTTTTTATTATGTTGTGTGACAAATTTAATTATACTCCAATAAGTCAGCACGCATACTGAATCAGTCAGTGAGTTTTGAGTGTGCTGTTGAGTGTGTTTTGTGGAGGAAATGGGTGAGGTCATCAGAGCTACAAAGAATGTTTTAAATGTGCAACAGGAAACAAAAAGGCATTATGTTGTACATAATGTACTATTATAAGTATGTAGTGTGAACTTCATCCCAGCTATAAATGTGATTGAATATTAAATGATCACCTCACCCTGCATTTAAGGGTGTGTTCATACAATTTACCCCATAAAGCCTTTTTTTTGCTATTTTAACATCCAAATTTCTTCTACTACCAATCAAGCCAAAAATGCAACAAGGGCCTATAACAAATTATAGGCTGATAATACAGTAAAATCAACCTATTTACATTTAATAATGAGGAGAATAATGTAATAACTGTGCAATAACACAATGTTTAACACAATAACTTTTGGTCAATAATGTAGTAACTTAATATGTCACTGGCTGGTTATTACGTTTGCAAATGGAATAACTGAGCAGATGGTGTGGACCTGCTCCACATGTGGATTAAAATGGCTCAATCTGGGGAAATAGAACTAGTTACATAACATATGAATACTATATACAAATATTATATTTATTTCTACCAAATTTGTTCCTCTAGACGTCATCATCAAACATCCAAATTAAATAAACAGGGAACAGTTCTAGGAGTCACAACCACCTGTTATCACATGATCATACTGAAGTTTTTAACCTTAGATTCTCCACCGTTTTCACCAACTAACAATGTCTAGCATGTCCCAGTGATGCTGCACTACCCTTGATTTCCAGTTTAGGATGATTCTTCTCCACATTATGCCCCCCTCTTTAAATGCATTAATTTGTTACTGCATTATTTGTGACCTGCCCTGGTTGTAAAGTTCACCAGTGACCTCTGCTGGTTAAAATGTGAACATGCACTACAGGAAGAAGAACAAACACCATGACTCTACATCTGCTGTCGTTGTTGGTGCAATGGTTTTATTTGTGTTAAATACATGACATCATTCATATTTATATTTAACACATTGCATAGTCATATTTTCTAAATATGCACAGTAAATGTTTACTACTGACTTAATGTAGGGCTCTATGGAATTAGTGTTAAAGCTTTAAATCCTGGTTTCTGTGATCACAGAAACTATTTGACCTGCCTTAATGCTGCCATCAGTCGGTTGTTGGCCCCTGTCGCCCCACAAAAGACAATTGATAGTACTGGTGTTACTGTTTAGTATTTTCACTGTTTCTGTTGTAAAACCATAATGCTGTTCTTTTTTGTTGTTTTTATATTTGATATACATTTACCAAATATTAAAGTGCATACTTGAAAGCCACAAAAGCAACACCAATGTCTGTGTGCTACTAAAAAATATCTTGTTCTACCATGTGATGAAGTAAGTAAATCCTAAAAGGACCTACAGAGCAGTAAGTGTGGGCAGTAAATATAAGATAGAAGAGAAATGTGTGTTTTATGAATGCACTGGCTAATCGTTTTTGCTGCGTCTGCGCTTTCCAGATCAGTGTTGTACCAGGTAATAATTAATGACCATACTTCCTTTAATTTCAAATTGTATTTATCAGCTTTTTTGCATGTGAAATGGTTATGTTTTTCTGAAGTTATTAGCTACTTAATGGTTTCCATTAAACAGCTTGAAGTTTGTGTCGGTCATTTTCCTGTCCTGAAAGACTAATGGCTGAACCGGCTTCACCTCACAGATAAAACCGCCTGTGTGTTTTTCTTCTGGTCGGAGAGAAAAAAAAAGCAAGAACACCCGTTTTAATGGTATTTGTCTATACTCTGTCCTGTTTCTGCAGGAGCCTGGAGAGAGCAGCTGTGCCCCGTGGTGACCCGCTTAAAGGAGTGTGTGATGGAGGTTGTGGACAAGGCTAAGAGAGCCATGACCTTCGTGCTCCTGCAGGAGGCCGCCTGCAGCATCCCACAGGGCTTCCTGCTCCAACAGAGGAGAGACGTGGTCTTCAGTCAGGCAGTAGGTGGACCGGCTCACCTCATGAACACCCTTTTAGATGGCTTCTGGAGGATCTCACTGTCTTCTCACTAATTTTCTCATCTCAGTTCTTTCGAGAAATCGTTGATTCCCTCACTTTGTGAATGTGAAAGATTTTCATACTTTAATTTTAGCCACTTGAGCTGTAAAGCAGATTGTATGATTGTTATGTAACTTTCTTCCAGTCCAGTCCAAAGTGCAGTTGCTGCACTTTGGACTGGACACACCGAGACTGCACGTAAACTCGAATTGTCGGAACACCTGTTGGAGTATTTTTCAAAATGTATAGTGCATGAGGTGAAAAACAACAAAAAACTACTGAAAGATTAAAATGGCAGGGAAAAAAATGAGCTGAAAGAAACCTAGGCACATACTGTAATACTCTACAACTGTATAGACTTCACAGTATATAGTACTGTACAGTATTCACTGTACACAGATTGATAAGGTTCAATGTGCTTCCGTTTGTGCGTGTGTGTTTTTTACAGTTGGCAGCATTAGCCTGTGGCTTCGTCATGAGGCTGTATGCAGGAATGCAGGACAAAGGCTTCCTCAGGCAGCTCCACCTCGTTGGCCTGGTGGCCCAGTTTGAGAGCCTGCTCAGCACCTATAGTGAGTAAATCTGCCAGAGTTGAATCCGAAGTGACAACCATAAAGCCTTCACCAAAGCTAATAGCCCGGGCGAAGCTTTGTTTAGGGGAGCTCCACTAATGTGATGAGTCACTGGTCCGCTGTAACCAATTGCATCTGGTAGCAAGGTGATAATTCACTGCACGGTTTTCAGGCGTAATGCCAGTCACATTTATCATTTTGTGTTGCTGATAAAGGTCAGCCAGGCTGTCAGAGGCAGACCATTGTGAGTGCACCTTTTTAACTGCACAGCCAGGATCACAGTTGAGTTTTAAAGAAATAATACTACAATAATATCTTTCTCACACTGATTCTTGAGTATTTGGATAACACAGGATTTCATTTTGGAAATAGAAAATCATTTAATTTACCTAATCTGACTGCATGTCGTTATAAACCGTGAATTATAAACTGTGCATTAATGTGCCAGTGAAACCTCCTTATTAATTTATTTTTTTTAGAAACATCTCAGGTTATGATAGTATTTGTTTAAGTATTAACTTATATTCTAGCTTTCTTTTTAGTGCCAGTTGGAGATTTTTTGACACCTCTGTCAGACAGAAAACCTGATGGTAGTGACAACTCTTTACACGATATACATGAGTTGGTACAAATCAGTCATTTTATTATCCATCTGTTGCTAGATACCTAAGCCATTAGTGACATGATATAAATGAATATGCTTTTTACAGAAGAGACGGTGTTGACGCGTCACGGTTGTGACAGTATCGAAAAATAGAAACAGGTTTGAGAGAAAAATAGGAAACATACAGTATCTTCAGTGACCTTGAGGCATGACGTGGAGCTGAAGGTTTAAAAAATGGGGTCCTCGGTAAAGAAGGTGACATTGTAGTTGCCTGATTTTATTGCTTTTTAGAAATATCTGACAGTGGTGACAAAATGTGGGACACATTTTGAGCACAAAGACATACTAAATACTGTTGTTCAAAACTCACTTTTTATAGTATTCAATGCATATTAAGATGTGCTTTTTCATTTGGTAAAGACACTATTTAATTTGATTACTATTTATTGCATTTTAAATTAAGTTGAAATTGTTATCCCCTCTCCAAGGACAAGTGATTTTGCAGGCAAGGGGCCAGCACATTATCATTAAATGATGAAAGATAAATACAAGCTAATCAAATAACGGAACGTACTGTATGTGTAAAGAACCCCCTGGTTATAAGTTAGATTAATTTTTTTTATATGGAAATAGTATTCCTTTTAACAGAATGAGCACTTATTGGTGTTTTATACTAACTCTCAAGAATCGGTGCTTACTGAGCAAAACCCACCTTAATTTGAGAATCTACAACTGCTGTGCGTGTGTGGCGAGCAAGAGTTAAATCTGTTTTGATCTTGCTCTGCAAACTGTTCAAGGTGAAGAGATTGGAATGCTGGAGGACATGGAGGTTGGCATCTCAGACCTGCAGAGAGTCATGTTCAAGATTACAAAGGCCAAGACAGATGACCTCAGTGACCTCCAGCCCTTAGTGTGTGGCCAACGGTGAGACATTATGCAACATCTCTGTGTTTGGGTTTGGACTTAAATTGAAAGTGTTCAAAATCTGCTGTAGTCATAACAGCAGTCTGGTACATAAAGTTAAGAGAAAGGTGCATTAAGTTATCTAAAATGTTCTAAATACTGCAATTTCCCATCATAGCTTTGATTTGTAACTGTAACTATCCTTATAGACAGGCTCCTTTGAAATCAACAAATGCTGATAAAATCTCCACTGTATGCTTTCCATTAAAAAAAGCATTCCTGTTTCTATGCATGTGTGTTTGTGTGATTAAGGCTTAGGAAGGCATGAGTAGGATTTTAAACCATGTGAGGGTTGGGATCTATTTGCGATATTGATTGTGTTTCAGTATAGAAACAGAGCATGGGCTTTTTCATCTGCCTATAAGTGCTGATTTTATTTCTGTGTGGAAAAATATATATGTTTTTAAATGCAAAAAAAAGCATCCTATATATGCTCATGGACATATAAAGCCATAATACTGTCCCCAATGAAGATTTGAGGTCAAAAGTCCATCGCTGCCAGTTGGCAGAATTTACACTATGCCCACAATCTCTCGTCACGTAAGCCAAACAAAACAGCTGTAGTACAGCTGCTCATGAGGAAGTAGCTGTGGCCCTCAGATGATTTAATGAACTTTAATCCGTTGTAAAAAATCCTTCCTTGATCATTTGATGCAGTCGTGGAGTGAGTAATGTCACTTGCATGCAGTGAAACAGTCATTAATATTTACCACAAACAGGTCCCAGTAGTTGTTTTTACAGGTAACTGGTGTGCAAGTCCCCCCTCCTCCGTGTAAATCCATGAAGTAATCAGTCCCACGCACTTGATAGGTCTCTCTTTTTGCAGCTTGCTCCAGCCTGTCTGAGGCGTCAAATTATACAACTTCCCAAACGTATCGAATTCTTACAGCTTTGCGAAGCGTATTGAATTTCTATTGAATCACTTTGTTCTCTCTTTTACTTTCCCTCTCCTTTTTTTTCTCTCCACTCGCATTCAGAGACCACTTCACTGTAGAAGTGCCATTACCACAACTGGTTTTCCAGACCTTGCCAGAGGAAATCAAGGAGGGCAAGCCTCTACGAGTTTTCCCGGTGCTGTTCAACGTGGGCATCAATGAACAGCAAACTATAGCGGAGAGGTACCACAGAAACGATGCATTTAAATGAAAGCAAACAAAAAAACATCCAATATGAAATACAATTAATTCAAATACAGAAATTCAACCAAATAATAATCGAGGCAAAGCAAAGCCAAGCAAGCATACTTACTTCTCCTGACCGGTAAGCAGTTGTTTAATAATTAGCAGTTTATTGCAGTGACTGTAAGCTCAATGTTTATGAATGGTTATATTTTTTTCCTCTTTCCCGCCATATAGTGAAGAAAAGATTGAAGTAGACTGTTCTGAAAATGCGTTTCTGTGAATGTGAATTTCTCTGAATGATGTTGCACCATAACTACCGTTTTTCTGTCTGTAATTCTCTCAGGTTTGGAGATAGTTCCCTTCAAGAGAGAATAAACCAGAAGAATTTTGAGATGTTAGAAGCCTATTACAAATCATTAAGTGAAAAGGTGCCACTAGAATGTGAGTGCAAAAGCTTTTATTTCATTTTATTTTTCAAACTACTTAAAGACGAATCATTTTCATCCCTGAAAATCTCTGAAAGAGATTGAAGCTTGTGTTCCCAGTCCCACTAGTTGCATTAGAAAGCGGCTGTGTGTTGCTGGAATGTAAACCTTTATTTTCACCGCACAAAGCAAAAAGAATCAGTCTGTGTTTTATGTTTTTGAACAGGTCTACCATGTTTTCAGACACAGACTGACATAAAGGAATTACTTGAAACCCTGGGCCAGAATGTAGTCACAAAGAAGAGGAAGAATGTGGAGATATTATGGATTGCTGCGACGGTGAGCCGTGTCATGACCGTACATTTCTGTCTTTCCTCTGACCCGTTCAAATAAACCGTCTCTCTCCCATAACCGAGCCGACTCTGATCCGACGACAGCCGGCTGTAGTCTAGTTTTAGACAGATTGATATTTGATGGGCTTCAGTTTGGGAGCTGAAGCAGACAAAAAGCAACAGCCTGAGCAGGATGGATTGAATTTCGGAAGGTGATAATGTATAGGCACTTCCCTTTGACACTTACCTGATATTCAGTGTCTGTGAAGATACTGAACATCAGAAATGCATTATTTTTGTTGGCTGCATTATATTTCAATATTGCTGCTTCAGCCAGACATGTAAGCACTGGCAAAGCCTATCTCTCCTTTCACCTATGAACACACAAACATATTTGATGCATGTATAGTAAATATTTAATCTTTTATTTTTTCATCCCTTCCTTCCAGATTTGCCGAAGGTTGAATGGCATCAGGTTCACCAGCTGTAAAAGTGCCAAAGACCGGACATCCATGTCTGTCACGTTAGAGCAGTGTGCCCTCCTCCGTGACGAGCACCAGCTCAGCAAGGACTTCTTCATCCGAGCTCTGGACTGTATGCGGAGGTAAGGCCGCGTCAGAAGACGGCACCGGCCCGTCGCGGGTGCACGTTGTCGTTCCGATCGATTCCCGATCCAGGCTGTATTAAAGGGTCACTCACAACACGAGGAGACACAGTTTCTCCCTTGACACCGCTGCATCTAGTCACGCGGTTCGTTTCAGATTATTTTGCGAAGATACATTTGTCTGTTTTCTGCCGCCACTGCTTTACAAACGAGGTACGCCGACCCTGATGCCCCGTTCCCACTGTACGGGACAGGGCAGGATGTTACAGATTAATTAACCCTTTTGGTTGGGGTACCTATCACATAGCACTCCCCAAGGAACGGATATGTATGGGTACGGTTGAGGTCGGTAATGGACAGCTTAGTGTCCTGTACCATGGGACCAGTATGGTTACCTGGTGATGGAAAGACTAAAATAAGCATCCTGTACCATACCATACCACATAGTGCAAACGGGGCATCAGTGTGAGGTTTCCTTACACAGTGGAAACATAAAGCTGATCCGAACTGGACCGTACTGTACTGACAGTAAGGATGAGGCTGGAGTGATCCACAGACCTCAGTCTTTACAGTTTTAACTTTAACTGCTTCCAACAGTGAAAACGTTCCCATGAAAAGGACAGCGACTGTGGAGTATCCAGGCTAATATTGTCACAATGTCTGTTTTTCACATGTACGTGGGGAGTATAAGTCTCCTTCCTCTTTTTCTCTCATCTCCACTGTATTGAACTGGCAGCAGAATTTACAGCGGCGTGTGTCTGAAAATTTGAGCACGTATGAACTGAAACTATCCGCGTGGCTAGTGATAAACATAGCGAAACAATAATTTGATTTGGAATTTGTGTGAGCTGACCCTTTAACAGAAATGCAAAAGAAGAATAGCCTGCACCCATACACCCTCTCCACCCTGCTGATCACCATCAGACATCATCCTCATCATCACGTGTTCCCGCAACCATCAGCGCATTCCCTCCACATTCACAGGCAGCCATGCATGTTCCTGTCAGTGCTTCAGGGAAACTGCTGCTTTGATGTTTGTGTTTGCCAGCAGGTTACACGTTTACATCTGCATCTGTCTAGATCTGATAAGGTCTCACCACAAACTTGTTTATGACTTGGTGGAGAGCACATCTGAAACGCTCTGCGGTAATGACCTGTACCGGCCAGCTGACGGCGGCTGTGTTAGATGAGCATAAGAGATAACGCCACATAACCACTGATCCCAGCGATGTCACAGAACATGTGCTACAGCTGTGCAGATTAATGTAAATGATTTATCCCCAGTCAAAGGTTTGGGGTCACTTAGTAATGTGAAGAGAACATTCAACTAATCAGAAATACACTCTATACACTGTTAATGTGGTAAATGACTATTCTAGCTGCAAATGTCTGTTTTAATGCAATATCTACATAGGTGTTCCAGTGTTCTAATGGTGCATTGTGTTTGATAATTGCATTAGAAGCTAACGGATCATTAGAAAACCCCTGTGTAGATATGTTAGCACAGCTGAGAACATATTAGCTGCTTTCGAATGGAGCAAAATCATTATCCCTAACCTTGTGAATGCCTTTACTTTATTTTCTATTCATTTCGCAGCCTATTGGATAGATACGTATGACCTTTTCATGGAAAACACAAAATTGTCTGGGTGACCCCAAACTTTTAAACGATAGTTTACATTTACATTATAGCCCATTTATTTAATTTATCTCTCTGCAACAACTTAAAGCAGTATTTATGCTGGTTGTTACCATATGCACCAAACCTTTTTTTTTGTAATGTGATGTTGAACAATAAAATATTTGGGAGCAAAACAGCTGATGACAACTCTGCAGATCTGGAAAAGTCAAACTTAGAAAAGATAAGATAAGAGGGAAATTTGTCTGTTATTAGAATGGAGAAAAAATACTAATAAATAGCAAGAAAAAAGTATGCAGCACATATACATACATACATGCATATACATACCTACATACATACACACACACACATATTTGCATATATATTTATATGGACATACATATCCACGCGCATACACACATGTACATATACATAGCTAATGCACACTTAAGGTGCAGGGTGTGTGTGTGTATAGTAAAGTGACAAGTGGGGGAAAAGTGACTACAGTGAGTTATAAAGTCTTATTGCCGTCAGGATTAATAGCAAGAACTATTACAGTAATGTAATGTATGTAGTGTATTTATTAATAGAATCACAGCTTTTCATTCTGAAAGCCTGAATAAGGTTAGCGTTTTCAGTGGCTGTTAGACGAACCAATAAAACCATTCCAGATGCAATAAATGCATGATTACCCAGACACACCATAATAATACAGCTTTGTAGCAACACTTCCCTTTAAAAGAACCAAACCACTCCTGTAATATGTCTACTCAATTTGTGAAATATTTTATTTTGGAGGAAGATCCATTAATGCTTGAGAATAGTATCTTACTTTATCACACACAGTTTCTATAGTGTGTACGAATATAGAAAATAACAATAAGATATTATGAAAATAAAATTATAGTGCAGTGGAAGAAACAGATGAAGATTTGTTTCATAAGAGGCAGCAGCAAACAGAAAAGTCTTTAGCTCTGATTAAAAGGGACAGAGTTGCAGCAGTTCTACACTTTTCCTTTCGTTTGTTCCTTTGTTATGTGGAACATAAAAATGGAAACAAAGGAAAGCTTAATTTGGACTCTAAGGACAGGAAGCAGACCTGTTCCTGGTGAATTGAGAGGTCTCAGGAGTTCACACCCATGCTTTGTCCACTGGAAGGAAGCCAGTACGAAGACCTTGAACTCTGAGTGATGTGATCCACCTCCGTGGGCTCAGCGAGGCTCTGACGCCGCGGCAGCCGACGGGTGGACCTATTAGTCAGAGCTGTAAGGGCGCTGTTACACAATCCTGTCTGCTGAAGACAAATGCATGAACACGTTCTCCCAAATCCTGCTGAGACACAAGTCCTTTAATCCCCGATATATTCCTCAGGTGATATTAGGCTGACTTTGTAATTGTCTTAATGTTGCTGTTGAAATTCAGCTCTGAGTCCGTGAAGATTTGTGGCTCGGTTTTAACATGAATGAAGGTGACCACTGACTAATCACTAATCACTAACACTCACTAATCAGCAGATGCTTATAGGTGTAAGCCAACAGAAAAATACTATCAATACATATTTTGACAGTAAATATATACATCTGTTTTTAATTTCTTTGTAACTCCATAATTTTAATCATTTGAAACTTTTTCATTTGTGTGTCAGACTAATTGATAAGCTGTGTATTACTGGAATAAATTAGAATATTGATTTAAAGATTATCTTGTAGAGTTGTAGAGAGAAGCAAGTGGACTTTTGACATTTAGCACAATTTAAGATGTATTGATAAGATGATCTATTTAATGCTTGAGAAGTGTTGGTTGGCTGTGCACTAAAATGTCTCCGTGCATACCAGACCCCCCCTCCGAGATCCGTACTGTAGCAACTCATATACACTGATTTCAGATGAATAAGATTGCTCAAATAGCTTTTAGAACTCAATAATGCAAAACACCCTAGTGGACACATGTGTTTGTTCTTCAAGTTCAAACTGGACAAATAGCTCAAGCAGCTGAAGAATAGTAAAAAGTACAATGACACTTTTGTACGCTAGAATGCATGATTTAATGTACTAATAATCATGTCCTCAAAAAATATGTTTTTTATGACTTTCATGAGCTTATAAGGAAATGAGTGTCTGTATTGTGCTACATATATACTGACACTTATCACTTCAAATACAAAGACACACATATCCATACCTACACCATTCACTGAAGTTAGAAGATTACCAAGGAAGAGTGTTAAAGCCCCAAATCACACTCAAGATGTTAGCATGCATTTGGACCAAGGGGTTAAAGTTGATAAATCATCTAAAATACCAAAAGCTAAAGAGCAACCTGAATTTAAAAATAGACATTATTCCAGCTCTAAAAGCTTTGACCAGCAAGCCACATTTCACCAGGAGGGCCTGCTGCCATGGGGCCAAAGCTCCACGTGAGCGATTCTACTCATTGTCTGAAATAGACTTCCTATGGGATCTGTTGAAAATATTAATTCAACACTATTTGGTGACATCTGTCTTTCATAGGAGAGGGATCCTTCCTCTGCTGCTGGTCCTGAGTGTGTAAGGACAGGAGATGTTGTATTGCTGCTGTAGGGACCGTAAAACTTTCTGAGGGGAGTCTGTGATTCGTCTGGTTTATACAAATACAATTCATTTTAAAAATATCACAGCTATGGCATAATCACAGTCAAAGATGTCGAAAGTGAAGGACAAGGGTTGTGTGTGTGCTTTTATGTTAACCCGCCAGTTATTGGTAATTATATTGGAACGTGCTGCCTGCATCGTATTTGTCAGTAATTGATTGGTTGTATAGTTCTGTTGGTTGTTTCAATACTATAAAAAAAAAAACAGACGTTTAATTTGAGACCAGGCAGCAGTTTGAGAAAGGTGATTAATAATTAATTATTAATTTTCTGACAAATATTCTGCTCAGCAACACTGGCAAAAATATTATTCTTTATTTATAATTCTTTTATTAAACCAATATGATTACCATATAACTTACATTTTCAAAAGTCAGATTACGCTACTGTACGTAAAACGCCTCCAAAGTTTTCTCTTTGCATATTTTTTCAGGGAGTTTGAATTTCATGTTGTAATTTTTGGTTTTTTCACTGCACACAGCCAATGACAGTCAGCAATTAATCAATATTACCCATGAGGGTGTTCTTTAACGTCATTGGAGCTGGGCAGTGATGGCATCAGGACAACAGTGCTGAAGGAAAAAAGGCACTTGAGCGGCGTGGAAGCGTATGTGTATTCTGCAGCGTGGTGCGACCCCTGTGTAATAAATTACACTCCTTGTACAAACATGTGAAGGGGACCTAGAGGTTAAATAAAACCCGGCTAATATTCGGTATCACAGTAAAAATGAGGAACTTTGACGCTGGCAATTAGACCAGACAATTGACTCAATTGTTAGGCCATAGTTTTGTATGTTTCTGTATGATATTAGTAATTAAGCTGACATTATAATGTTATTACCCAGTTACAGTAGCATGTGAGTGACTAAATTAATAAATCTTGTGAGATATATTGATCTCAACATTCACTTTGATAGAAAAATTGTTGTGTTGCACAGAAAATTGAATGGCTGGCATACTGTCAATGAAAGTGAAATAAACAATGCAGAGGTGCGGATTATCTCGCTGAAAGCACTTTCACTACTTGGCTTCACTGTTGTGAATCGTACTTGTGAAGTGTCAGGTTGTGAAATATGAGGTTGCACGAAAACCTGTCGACCCACTCGGGCCGAAGCCTATCAGCTCGATCAGATGTGAAAAACAAGGTGCATGCCTCCTTCCTTCATCCTCCGCCAACCAAGTCATTTCATCACGTGGCTTACGCCTGTGAGCCCTGCTGCTCCACATTTCTGCTCTGTCCATCACTGCCTGCTTTCCTGTGGCTGCTCTCTGAAGGCTAATGGTTCTGTCTATGTGGACCTTCCGGTGCCGGCCTCTTTTTGGCTCTTAAGCAATTAAGACGCACCGGAAGTCCCACGTAGACAACATCTGTACTAACACCGCGGGGTTTTGATCTGTGTCTGTTGGTTCTGTTTCCCCCTGACGGGCGCCCCGGCAGTCGGCTGGCCCAGGGAGACATTGGGCAGTGGGAGGACCCGGAGGCTGGCACCATGACAGACAACAAACCAGCGTCACGGCACTTTTACCCCATTGCCCTGCTGCTCGTTAGCTCCCACTTACTGGTCGTGTGGCTCATTTTAAGTCTTGTTTTTCTGCTTGCAAAATATCAATAAATTGCTGACAATGCCATCTCTACTCACTCCTTTTTTTCCTGTGTGTTTGCTGATTATTCTCTTATGGGGTGGTGATAGCGGGATTTGATTGGCTTTCTCGTGTGAGGGTAGTTAGCGAGAGTGATTTCATATCGACCCCGAGCTGTAGTCACTGAGGATTTACAAGGTAATATAACCAGAAATTAAAATGTATACTATGCCTTGATTGACCAGGAATAGTAATTCCCTGTCGAGAACAAACTTTCCTAAGACTGATATTAATATATATTTTCACACATAGACATTTCTGCACAGTGTGCATAACATCTATTATTAATTCATATTATTATAAGATATTAATATAAAATGTAATGGATAATTGAGCGTTATTCTGAACAATGCTTTAGTCCGTCTCTCAATGCTTTCTGATTTCCTTCCCTGTCTGCCCTGCTCCTGTAGCTCTGCACTGATGCCACACCCAAAAACACCTTTAAATGGAATCTGGAATGAAATTAAGAAAAAGAAACCATTAATAAATTATACTTTTGACACTTTAAATGGAACAATGGTTATTAGTTGTTACGCCTTAGCACAAATAGCTGTAACTTCACTAGAACAGACAAACTCTACTAACAGTGATCATGTTTTTTCCCCTTTGACCAGGGAATATAACATTTGACTTGACCATGCCATGACATCTGTCCTGAACATTGATGAATGCTTATGACCGTTTGACTGTCATTGGGTGTCATTCTGTAAATGATGTCACTTCTGGCCAAAAGTTGACATTGTTTGACCTGTGTCTTTTTTTACAACTTGAGATGAACCAAGACAAACCTGTCATTGACATGGCATAGTAGACCTTACTGTCAAACCTTAAAAAAAGCTGTTGAGCACATGTCTTACATTAATATTAAGTTGTCATATATGGTTTGTTTTGGCAATAGCTGTCACAGGCCAATATGATTTGGGCTAACTGTTTTGCTTTACATTATAATGTCATTTTTTTTTAATAAGTTTGACAGTAAGGTCTGCTATTTCATGTTTATGTCAAGTTCAAGACATGTCAAACAATGTCAACTATACATCAACTGTCATAAGCATCCACTAATGTTTACGACAGGTGTCTGTCATGATTTTGACGGTCCCCCATTCAAGTATAGTGTTGCCGAATATTGTAATACTGTAGACTTTGTACTACATTGTAAATTCTTAAAGAAGTTCAGTACAAAGGTCGCAATACAGTGAATGTCTGTAAATATACCTGCGTTTCCATCAGACACGGTGGCGTTACAAGGAAGAGTTTACCACTGACTGGAAAAGTATTTATAATAACAATTAGTAAAGACATTACTAGCATGATTGCAATCTTCAAGGCTCACTGATTTATTTTAAGGGAGTTATGTTATGGCTTTCTATTAATTGTTATACCATTATAATGATGCTTCTTGCAAGTCAAAAGCCTAGGTTCAACCTACTGCAAAGGGTCCTTCTTACATCGTCCTTGTGATGACATCAGACTGCCCATGAACGCCAACACACAGTGAACTTACCGTCGCCTTTTGACTAGGACAAGGCAGGTTTATTAGTGTATTTCATTTCAACAAGGCAATCAAAATATAGAATATAAGAACAGAATGTAAAAGAAGCACATGGACAAACCTGTCTCAGGGCATGCAACAAATGACAAAGTGCAAATTTGAGTTCATAAAACAATCAGTGGCAAACTGCTGCAGCCTTGATTAAAAAGAAGTCGCAGCAGATCTGCAGTTTTCTGACTTAGTTTCTGATATGCAGAGCAATATAAATAAAAAATTATTTTTAAGGCAAGGCAAGTTTATTTGTAGAGCACAATTCATACCAAGGGCAAATCAAAGTGCTTTACAGTTACACAAAATCACAAAAGGAGAGCAAAACATACATAAAATCACAAAAGGAAAATATAAAACATAGAATTCATCATTAATTTAAAAAAAGAGTGAAGCGTGTAGATAAGATACTTTCAGTTTTTTTTAACTTAACGCATAGAAAACAGGTCCGTTCCAGATGTTCTGAAAGGTCTGAAGAGTACAAACCAGAAATGTATCAAGCAAACTTTATTTGTATAGCACCTCTTCATATCAGACCTGAGAACCGGAGTGATGTGATCCACATTATAAACGAGGTCTTACGAATGAATACGAACGAATGTGTGGCCAAGTAGCAGGGCACGACCAATAACTTATCATTCACTAAAGCAGCTCCACTCACCGTTGCATGACTCCTTCATTTTTTCACAGATGATCTAATTTGTAATATATATATTTTTTATTATAAATGATTAAAACAATTTCTTTACTGTACCAGAGGCAGTATGTGATGCAGGATAAATCAAATAAATGTGTATCCATGATAAGACTGATTTAAATACTTTATAAAATGAATGAATAGTAAACAAGTAGATGTCTTGAAATCTCCTAGAAAACTTTTTAAATCTCAGCAGAAAACACTGCTGGCACATACCAACTACCAGTCATGACAGTAAATGCATGCAAGTTGGCAGGCATATCAAATTATTGAAATGTTTGATCCACTTACTCAGTGCATTTATTAGGTTTGGTTTATTCTGGCAGACGTTCATGTTGAACAGAAGAGAACCCCGCAAGTAGCCGTGCGGAACTCCACCGCATTTTTTGCCTGCGCAGCTGTCTAATAACCTGTAGTTAAGATGGAGTAATGGCAACAAGCGTGTGTGTGTGTGTGTGTGTGTGTGTGTGTGTGTGTGTGTGTTCCATCACAACCAACTCATTTTTATATAGATCAAAACAGTTGCCTAATCTTTCTCCTCTGTAACCATCTTTTGCACTTAAATATTACTGATATGAATATTCACCTTAACCTTACATAATTTTGATATTTGGTTTGACCTGAAGTGACCTGATCTGTGTCTGTTTTTGTATGAAGCAAAAATTGAGTTTACCCTTATTGACCATACATTGATCAATTTCCATGTAGATTTTTATGATCAAACTAGCATACATACCATTCTAACTATCCATGCAAAAATGCAGGTTCGTAATACCCTAAATATCACTCTTTTTTAGGAATTTTGCTACTTTTTTGAGCCCATAGAAAGCAAAACATGTTTGTCTTTGTTCCAAACAAGGCTTCCAGATAGTGGTTTCAAGGCTATAAAATGGAATAAAAATATGAAAACAGCATTCAGACAGAAATGTACCGATGTGGAGTTGTAACCCAGTATAAAAGCCTCTTGTTTCTGCGTAGTCTCATTTATGCCAGTTAGCTGTGTTTCATCATGCTCTTGTCCACTGTTTGACCTCATGGTAAAATAATGTTGTTCCCTCATATTCAAGTCACTTCCACATTCATTTCTTACTGGTGCATTTTGGTCTCAGCACTGCTTTTTTTTTTACTCTATAGAAGTTTGCCACTAATTTTCATTTTGACACTTGCAATATAACCACAAAACATTCAGGAGTTTGAGAGTTGCACCTGTGTCAGGCTCACAAAATCTCATCAGAGGTGTGATTGCATCATTTATAGTTGCAAACCAGGTTGCAAACAGATAGTCTAGCATTTATATTGTGACAGAAAAGCAATGTATATTGTAGAAAAGACTAACTGCGATGATCATCAAGCACCAAGCAATCGTGTCAGACGAAACAATAATCGTACTAAATCACAGCTTGGCAGCCATTAAAAGGAAAATCTGAAATGTCTGACTACTGTCAAACTTACTGCCAAAATGTAAGTGCATGTATTTTGCCATTTTTCATTTCTATTAAACAACCAACTGCTTAATACGAGGTGACGAGGTGAGTAGTCAGCTTGCAAATGTCATTGTGTTTCAGAAAGCCTGTCATCATCTGTAAACCAACAGCTTTTCCTAAAAAAAAAGTCACTCATATTTACTTTTTCTTTCTTTTCTTTCCTCCCCTCACCCTCTTTATTTGATCATCAGAGAAGGATGTCGGATTGAAAATGTTGAAAAGAATATTAGATGCAGGAAATATGCCTTCAACAAGTTGCAGCTGGTTGCCTTTCCCAGGTGCTACCGACCACCGGACGGGACATACGGAAAAGTTGACTCTTAAGAAAGTAAGCCATGTGTTGTAAAAACCCTCTTTATTAGCCCAGTAGTGAACATGACTGTAACACACTGTATTGTCTGTAACCGCAAAATCCTGCTGGATGTTTCCTTTGTTGCTGATTTGCGCTTAGTTTCCGGTTGACTGATGTGTGAGCAGCGTTGTGTTCACTGCACCCCACGCTGCATTTGACGTCAGCATCTGTCACTCGTAAGACATTAAAGCACTTTCCACTTGTGTCTTGTTTATTTTCATGGCCTGAGCAGTGTTACGCATTACAAGTGTTGGTTAATCATTGTTAGATAATAAGTGTGTCTGTAAAATATGTTAATAACCTCAAGCAATTACAGTTGATGGTGCATGAGGAATGTCCTTACTTTAACTTTTTTTAAGGGATTTGTCGGTGTGACAGAAATATCCTTAATTTGAGACTGTTCCTGGTATAGCAGGCCAGATAAACCCCTGGATATGCTACTATAGGCTATAATCTGGCCTAGCTTAAATACTGTATATATACCCAGGTATATAAAACAGGCTGTTTTATATATGTATATTTTAGGCTACCAGACTATACTGCACATCCAAATTATACACCACTCCTGGGTTACAAAGGGCCCTATTTCAAAACAAATTGAGGCCTATGTGCTCTTGACATGCAGTGGCATGGTGATAAACATCATGTTCTCGCTCGTTTCTTGATGCCTTGTTAATATATTGATGGCTCCCAACCATTACAAATCATGGGAAAATACTGTGTTTAGGATAAGGCACAAAACCACTTTGAAATTTAAGAAAGCAGGCATGGTTTGGGCTAAAATGAAACTAAAATGTCTGATTCAAATATGAATCAGTGACTACGGCCAAACATTTACTTTCATGATCCTATGATTTAATGACGTATAAATATGTTTCTTGACTCAACATTGGACACTGAAAGATTCAAAAGTGTGATCTGCTTCACAGGAGCAATGAATCTCTGTATTATGTTAATGTCACACAATGGGACCAAAAAATTTATATTTTTAATATCTTGGTGGTTAAAGACAATCTAATTTCATTCCTATTGATATACTGTTGTTTTTACCTAAATGCGTAGGGGAATATCCTGAAAGAAGTATATTTAATAGCAGATATTAAATCCTGTTGTCTTTTTTACAACTCATCCCAAGTGGTTGCACTTGAGCTACATGTTCTTATATGTCACGGTACAGCCCAGTGAAACCAGATGAAGTACAACTAGAAATTGGGACGGATTGTGGACAACGAACCATCATCTCTGAAAGCTACATGACAAAGTATATGTCTGCTATTTATTTTTTTATTCTAAAATGATTTTATATTCTAAGGGTTGATACCTTGGACCTTAATGCATGTTTGCTGTTAAACAATTGATATTTTAATTTTTTTTCTATATTAAATTAAATTTTAAAAAATGGTGTGATGTGGTTTTATTGAATAAGATTTTTGTGAAATGAGTCACATACTGATTACATTCATTCTCATGGGTGTGTATTTAATGTTACTACAGTTGAATTAGTCATAGTTTAATTCATATGAAGTGTTTATCTATTGCGTTTCAAGTTAAATTGATATGTAAAATATATTAAAGTAACAGTCAAAGAAAAAAATGTCTATATATATATGTATATAATATGTTAAGGGTATCGAAAGGTGAATAAAACAGAAAATGCACGTTATGGGACCTTTAATTATTGGTTTGGCTCTGCACATGAGATTTGTTGACAATAAGAAAAATATAGGGGATAGCCCAACAAACCAAATGCAAATATACATACTTGGGATATTCACTGGAGTAGGTACTTTAAATACAAGAGTTCAATGGGTAGTATGCAAATTAAGGAGTGTTCACCAATGAGCTTATTGGTATTCTACATTCTGTATTTCCTGCTTTGCTACGTCCATATACAAACATACAAACAGAGCAGCTTCCCCATTTAACTAAATAAAAATAAGCTGCGGCCTGTGATGTCGTACTTTAAAATCTTGGAACTTTAAATGGTTATTATGTCTTAAATTGCATTGAATCTATCAATACTCTTTTATAGAATAGACAGTATATACATTACAAACACTTCATAGGACAGTGAGATACATATAATGGCATAGTTACACTTCAATATTTACAAAAATAAAATGGCAGAATTATTAACAAATATACATCTGTAGCTTACAGTATTTATATTATGTTTCATGCTGACCAGAAGTTCTTTTTTCCAAAAGATGATTTAATCTGTCGAGAAATACTGCGACATTTCTAACTGAGTATGCTTCACAAGGTGGACAGCCATCCTACAATTCAAAAGAAAAACAATTAAACACATATATATATAAACATTAATAAAAATGACTTTAAAATGTGAAAATAATTTAAATGAAAGCTAATAGGACAGTGAAAAATCTCACTTTGCTTAATATATTATTCTTTACTGATGGTGACAGAACTGTATAAACTGAGTTACTTATAATAAAGTGTGATGACCCTTACGAAAATTAACCATGGTTTTACCATGGGAAATACCGTGGTTTTACCATGGTTTTTTGGGTCATGGTTTACCATGGTTTTTTTGTGGTAACCATGGTTATACTATGGTTTTTATGTAGTAACCATGGTTCTACCATGGTTTTTGGAAGTACCATGAACCAACCATAGTAATACTATGGTATCCAAAAACCATGGTAGAACCATGGTTACTACATAAAAACCATAGTATAACCATGGTTACCACAAAAAAACCATGGTTAACCATGGTTACCCAAAAAACCATGGTAAAACCACGGTATTTCCCATGGTAAAGCCATGGTTAATTTTCGTAAGGGTGAGACATGAAAAGCTTTTTTTGCATACAGTTTCATGCACAATATAGAGGTTATTAACAAAAAATTAATTTGTTCCTTAGAAAAAATACCAAATTACCCCTGGGAATGTGCAAGGAACCAACTCATCGGTTGCAGACATAGTGTTCAGAGTCAGTTGAAGCCTGCATTATTGATTTGCAGCATTTCTACAAACTTTAACCACATTGAACATAGATAACCAAGAAATGCTTAATGTTTTGTCTCATACAAATGACAGTGAAAAAAAAAACCCTAATTTGAAATGCAGATGGTTATATCCTCCAGTAGTATAATGTCCACTAATAATACAAAAAAATAAATAGAGGTTCACTCATTTGAATAAAAAGCGATCGAAATTTAGGTCTTAATTTCTATCTTTTGCTCCTTTTTAAATGTAACTATCAGTACTACAACAAAAACATGGATGTATTTCTTGTGTGAAATTCAGATTAGTAACTATTGAGGAACAAAGGAAATGTAAACAGCACTTACAGGCTTGTTATCAGGAAACAGCGTCTGATCATATTCAGTGATGCAAGTTACAAATTCATTGGTAACGTTTTCTTCATCCAGGACCATTATCAGCTCTGTCATGCAACACTTGATCGCCATCATCTCACAGTCCTTCAAGGAGAGAAAAAAAGGCCCAGTATGGACGTGTACAGTTAAATGCAGATTTAATTCATTAACAGGTAAAAACCAAAATTCCCATGTCCACGTAGCTATGTCATGGTGGTTTGCTATTTGATAGCCACTTGTGGCAACTACTTGATTATGCTTGCAAATAAAAAAATACTGTATTTTTTTCAAGAAGATTTCCTACCTGTTATTAACATTGCCTGGTGAACAATTTGCTGGATAATAATCAATCAGAACATAAACTTATATCCATGTGGTATACCAATTTAATGAGGGAGGCTGCTTAAAATCTAAAAAGGATAACCTGACATTATTTTATACTTCTATTATTATTATAAGCAATAAAACAAATAAAAAAAGCATTACCAACAATGTGACATCCAGTCCCTTTGCTGCACTGTCTGTGGCACTCAACCACAAGTCCATCAGATCCTAAGGAAAAATACATCTTTAAAACCAAGTCGCACAGCTTATGAGAAATGGTTCAGTTATTTTGTAACAGCTGGGCACCGTAGTTTATAGCTACATGTTACTCACACAGGTGTTAGTTGGATCAATTATTCTTCGAGATTTGGCCTCCAAATTACATGTGATACTTGCTGATGTGATCCTACTGTGCTGATACATATGTCTTCTGATTTGTATTTATGTGCAAAGAGCAAAACAAACGTTTAGCAGGTACTTTCACGACTTACTTTAATGTCATTCGTTGATGGAGAGTACAGCTGGGCATCAGACTTCTGAAAAAACGGGTTGGAAGTTACAATATAATTAGAAACATTATGGGTTGTCGTAATGCTTTCAAAGATACTGTGATTATTACAATTATTATCTACTACAGTGATATAAAAAAAAAAATAAGTGCAAATATGAATATAATGATTTCTACAGTATTAAAACATTATAAAAAATCACCAAAATGAATGGACACCTTCTCTCACCTTAATGGTGTGTTTCACTCTATCCACACAAGTCTTTAGCTCTTCTACAGACTCATAAGCAGAACACACAGATGTACTGAAAAAGCTTCAGGGGAACAAAGAAACAAAGATTATGATACACTGTCTATAACCAGCTTTGATTAAACTGAGATGTGCATGTTAATGTCTGTCAGTGTTCAGCGTCGATTGTATTTTTTTATATTTACACCATGTCTGTGTATGCTACTTACTAATCTACACGATGTAGCCCACAGACAGAAACTATATTCATCAGCCAGTTTGGTTTACATGCTGCTTCTGTTGGACTGGTGGGAAGCACACCCTTTCACAGTAATGGAAGTGATATGTACTAAAGATAGAACGCACTCCCCATCTGATGGAGCAAGAAGCCACTTATTCCTATATGGATGAGTAATAGCAAGTCGTAAGTGGTTTTGGATATTATTTCCTCAAGAATAACATTGAATATGTGAGTGTTTTTCCAGCTACATCACAGATTTCAGAAACATTTACTCTGTTGTTTCTTGATAACTAGTATTTAATTCACTTTGAATAACAAGATACACCATTTTCCTACCTCAGAACAAAGAAACAAAGCCACACCTGAGTTTTGTGGCTCTCTCGGCACAGGCTGCAGGTCAGCTGAAACTGGGGACCTTTCTGGAAGCAATGTGAGGAAAGATTAGTTAGTCATGCTTTGTTTAACCATCTACAGACCATCCTGCCTTGGGATCTTAGCTCAGACAGATCATCAGGCTAGAACTGAAGAAGCCTTTTGGATGAAGGGTGAAACGTCTTCAAGCTACAAGAAAAAGTCCAGTTGCTTACAGAAACTCCTTTGCCTCTACAATGACCTGGATGAGTGGGAATCTCCACAGACATATGTAAGCATGAATGAAATACAAAGAGCAAAAACATGTTTTTATAGTTGAAACCAATGAAAAATAAAAACGTCTCTTCCCCTGACATTAGCATAGGCCCTATGCTAAGCTGACCTTGAAATGGAAATGGCTGATATAGCCGACAAAGATTTATGGGTGTCCAAATTCAAACGTCTGACAGCCGAGCTTGAAGACGTCACTCGCCAGAAAGCCCAGCTTGCCCAAAGCCACAAATGGAGCGAAATTGAAAGCCTCTTAACACCCGAGAAACTTGTCTACGACACATGGAATGCTCTTCCTGACAGTTATAGGAACATGAAGACATATGCATTTGGAGTACTATCCATCTTTGGATCAACATACCTGTGCGAGCAGATTTTCTCAAACATGAACTACATCAAATCAAAATATCGCACCCGCCTCACAGATGAGAGATTGCAGTCCTGCGTCAAGATTAAAGTTACATCTTACATGCCCGATGTTGAGAAGCTGACCAGTGATGTCCGAAAACAGAAGTCACATTAAACGGGTAAGAACACAATCCTGTCATAGGCACATATTTAGTAACAAAGTGGCTGTTTTTATAAAGTGATTTCTGATTTTCGTCAGTATATATTTGGAATGACACTTAGGGATATTATTGTGTTTTGTTGCTCAGGTCCCAGGATAGCTGCGTTGGTTGCGTGTCAAAAGAGAAGAGGATGCTGCTGCGTTTTACCCTTGCACTGACTTGCTTGGCATTTGCACAGAAATCAAACTTAAACTGTATTAATTGGATTTTATATACTTTACCTTTTCAAAAGGCTGCTGTTTTATTTTTATAAATGCAGGCTGCGTTTCATTGCACTCTGTTTGTTGCCCAGATAAGGGGCACGTTATGCACGTTCCATTTTGTTGTCAAAATAAAAATGACATCAAAAATCGGATTTCTTTATTGCATTTCTTTAATTTCATCAAAGCAATGAAACATAATTCATTAATATTGTAATGAAGTTAAACTTGAGGTGGCATCGTACAACAGAGTAGTCACGTGGTGCGTCATTCTCTACAGGATGCGCTGCAGGGAAAATAAACATTCAATCATGAAGGCTCATTATGTATTTGTAGCCAACTTATTCATTTTGATAGTAGGCTAATATAGCTAATATAGATACATACAGCATGTGTTGCCTTCATTATAAGGCTTATATAAGGCTTTTAATTTTTTGAGGCTCCAGACATATTTGTTTTTTTGGTCCAATATGGCTCTTTCAACATTTTGGGTTGCCGACCCCTGGCATAGGGGATGAGTATAGGTGTACCACAAGGATCCGTTATTGGTCCTCTTTTATTCACTATTTACATATACACAGGCATGTGCTTTGAATAAACTTCTCATCATGCATGGAGGATTACACCCAAAGTCCAGCAGCCTGATGCTGAATGTTAAACAGAAAGAGGGAGGCTGAGGACTAGTTAGCATCAGAGCCACTGACCAGGTATAACAAGAACATATCAAGAATATTACCTTATTACCTCAAAGGATGAACAATGACAGAAAGGAGGAGTACAAGGAGCAGAGAACATCGAGGACACACAAAGTATGGAATAGAAGTATCTAAATCCCAATGTGACAAAAGTCACATTGGGATTGAAGGTGGTTGAGAACAATGAGAAAACTGTTGGTTTACCAGGAAAAGAACACACTAAGATTGAGCAGATTCCAGGAACAACACCTGAATCCTCAGTCCAGACATCTGTGCCACTCCAAATTCTAATGTGCATTTTTACGTAGAGCACACTAAGTCATATGCACCTGGGCTTTCTCTTAATCTCGACATTGCAAATCTACAGTCTTCTTATTTGATAGATTTCAGACTTCTCTTATCAAACATGAGCTATTCTCAAAGGTAATACACTATTTAGCCTGCTGCCCATATCCAAACTTTGAAATTGAATATTATAAATACTTACTGGGACTGTGGATGAATACCAGATTCACTTTTAATTAAATTGAAGGTTAACAGTGAACTTTTGTATAGAAACAAACCAAGTTTGTCTTCTGCTAGTTGAAGGTCAGCATTTGTTATGGTGACATGCATATATGCATGCTTCCCCTCCACTTTACGGCCTCTGACACAGTGCTTCATCACAGGTGACACGTTTCTCTCTTCTCTTCTTATACAGAAGCTTGAATAAACTAATGAAGAAGTGTTTTTTGTTGGTTATTTATAGGCTTGACATGCTGTTCTCTGGTTACACTGAGGTAAACACACTGGGAGCAGCTGAGCTTATTACCAGTGGGAGCTCCCTCTGTGTGGATACTGGATTTTCCTTCAGTTTGTATCCAGCCCTGGCCTAGACAGGTTGGATGTGCATACTTTGCCTCATAGTCATAACTATTATGTTGATTTTGTTACTGTTTTATCATAAACTACTGCTTGTGTTGTTATTAAAGGTAAAAGTCGTCCCCTCACCCCTCGTTTCTTTCTTTTTTAGCTTATGTAGCATCTGGCCAGAGACTAAAGATGGAACTGAGCCTTTTGGCTTACTCTGGCACATTTACAGAGATGTTCATTAATATGCACTAGAAAATATAAATCAACTTTCAAAAATTTAACACAAAGTGTGATTATGTGTCAAAAGCCTATGCCAACAATTCAGACGTCTGATGATAGATGGCGACTGTGGATGACGAGAGGGTAGTCGAAGTGGGAAAACACTGATTATATTATTATTTTATTCTGTGACCCCACTGATCCTTTTTATAAGGACAGTAGCAGGAAAGACAAAGCGTGGCATTTTACATCTAAACATGGTACACCAGCTCTACCCTAGAAGAGAATGTTAAGATAAAAAAGATTGTTGAATAGACAAAAGCACCAGGAATAGGAGGAGTAAGCCGAAGGGGAATTCGGTCATTTGAATATAGGCAACGTCCCTTCAAATACCTAATACACCTAATCAGAGATCCAAATTTGGACTTTTTATGCTTTTCACGTTAGGAGCTTGATTTTTTGGCAATCAAACTTGTGAACACTAATAGTGAGTGTAGTCAGTCATTATTATTTGCAGTCTTATGCAGTTTGTGCATGCATACTTCTACATCTTTTCTGCAGAATATATTTTCTATGCTTTTTTTTCTTAACATTTATGCTTTTTTGTCTTCCCTGTTAGGAGACTACTAGATGAAATTGAGCTTCCCAGCTAACCGGTATACCCTCAGAAATGTTAACATGCGCAATCCCTGTCAAACAACTAAATAAAACAAATAAATAGTTACCAACTTGACGTGACCAAGGAAAATCTACAGAGGAAAGCTATGATTTATCAAGCGAGTCAGTCTGTATGGTAGAACACAGAACATTAAACTAGTTTTTTTTTTCAGGCACTTTGGTACATTTCTCACATAATTTATTTACATTTCCACAACAGTTGGTGCATTTCTCAAAACAATTTCGTACTAACTGCAAAACCTAGTTGATAACCTTAAAAAAGCAAAGTGGATATTCCACTGTCAAAAGTCCTGACACTGTTCTTTATAAACAAGTTAGTTTTCCTTGGAGACACTACCTGATTAGGTCAATCAACTTCTCTTTTCTTCTTTTCCGATTAAAGCATCAGTTCATTCAGAAAAATACACGTCTGAAAGGGAGGTCAGACTCCAACAAAACTGAATAAGTGATATTGTATTCCAACATATTCGGCAGACTACAGCTGTTGCATTGCTGCCACCATCTGTTTCTGTAACATCTGTCTTGTAATTAAAGACAGATAAAACACCTCGCTCTAATTAATCACCATAGCAACCTATTGCATTTTCTATACCTGCTTATTCCTCACTGGTTTCACGTGGGTCTGCCGGAACCCCAGACAGGTCGCCAGCTTATCATGGGGCACACACACCATTCACTCACACACTCTACGGGCAAGTTAGCGTCTCTGTTTACCTTAAGCATATTTTTGGACTGTGGGACGGAGCTGGAGAACCCAGAGAAAAGCCACGTAACACAGGGAAGACATACACAGAAAGACGACGTCCTTGCTGTGAGGCAACAGCGCTACCCACTGCCCCACCACGTTGCCCTTATTTATGTAAAAACCCCTCCTAAATAGAATAAAAAGATACTTAAAAATAAAAATGTTAAATGGAATAACAATACCAACATTTAACAACTCGATTTACATCTTAATAATACCCCTCTATCACTCATTACCAGCAAATCATAGTAATGTCATTTTTATTCATATCAAGTTGCCATGACAACATAATGAAGTCAGGCCAGAGAGGTGGCCATCAGCGCTCACAAGAAGTTTCACGTTCACGTTGATAAACTAAAGATTTGGTTTGTTTTGCTGATATATAACGCCACTTCCTGTTTGGCGGCTTGGCCATCGAATTCCATTGGCTCTGACGACTGAAAGCTTTGGACAGACGACGAAATGTCAGTGTGTGAGTCACTGAAATGTGACTGCTGATCTTATTATAATTCAATGTGGCGGCTGTATACTTAAAAAAAGGGCGGGGACCATCAATGTGACAACCCACAGTATGATCAGGCGGTGGAACGTTGTCCCTAACCCAAACACTTCAACAGCTCCCCGTGGAGGTCAGAGGTCAACAGATTTCTTCAGCATCCTCCCGATGGCGTCTTTAATGCATGTAATAAGTTTGGTTTTGATACAAGAACACGTTGGTGAGATTTGCTCCCACTTCCTGTTCGGCGGCCTCACCACAACCTTGGATTGGCTGTCTTCTGTGAGTGTCATGTGTTTGAGTCTGTGTTGAGTTGAAGTGTGGTTGGTGTCCTAGCAGCAAAGGGCCCCTCCCACGTCACTTCGGCCCAGCCCACATTTCCTGGTCTTGACGAATGTGAAAGTGAAACCGACCAATGGGAACTGTTTGGTTTTAACCGAGTTACCATATGGTTCATAGCTCACAGCAACTCAAATATCGCTCACGTGCGTCACAAACAGGTGATCCCCAAGCGTAAAAAAAAAACAAAAAACTGTGACACCTTTCACCCACTTAGCTCCTACACACACACACACACACACATACACACATACAGAGAAAGTCACTCACCAGCACAAATCCTCTAGGATAGTGAAGAAAAAGGAGAATCCCCGTCATGAAGTCTGTCATCGGTCTCTCCCCCAGCGGAGCGACGCTCCAACATCACATCTTTGCGCTTTACTTGTGGCACCGGCGTGGATTCGTCTCATTGGTGTGTGTGTGTGTGTGTGTCCCGGGAGTTGCTAGAAAGAGGAGTTGGTGTTGCAGCTCTCTCTCTCTCTCTCTCTCTCTCTCTTGCTCTCGCGCTCTCTTACGCACGCGCGCGCGCGCGCACGCGCCCCGCCGTCACTCCCCTTGTGACTCGCTGCCGCTGTCTTTCCGCCTTATTTAATAAAGGTCCATCCGCATGTTAAATGGTTGAGTGGTTGCGCTGATTTGATCTTAACACGCCTAATTAATTTCGTTATTTATCACCAACTAAATGTAAAAAAAATAAATCACAGCTAATTGCATGAATCATCTATTTCCAGATCGGATAAACTTTGTGTTTAGGAAGGTTGAACACAATGAATCATTGAGCTGCAGAGGAATTCCTCGGCACTACTGTCATGGTATATATATATATATATTTTTAATTATTATATTCTGGATGTGTTTAAAGGGAAAAATGAGAAATTTAGATGCATGATTGCAAAATCTCATTTCCAATGTCAGCATGGTACAGTGTTTGGAAAGTTCATTTTTTACATTGACTAGCTCCAAAATGTTAAGATCAGCTAATTTGTTTCCAGTTCATCGTTGTTTGTAGTTAATAGTTAATTCATGGATGATATTCTCAGGAATGTGAGGAAGCACCACCACCTTGAAGTTTGTGCAAATATGGAAGGTTTTATCCCATTCCCACCAACTTTGTCATAGATCTTATTTAATGCCCCCACCCCCCAAGATATGTCTTCCACAACATCTGATCATAACCCACATTATCCTTCCATGTGCATGTAAGCATATTAACATCTAAACATTCAGGAGCAAAAGTTCAGGCCGAGGCGGAATCTCAGGTTTACACCCTGAAGTTATGAGAGGCAGACTGATGACATCATGTCATTAAAAATTACAACAGGGAAAAGGCTTGAGAGTGAGTCAGTGAGAGTCAGAGGTATCAAGAGCACTGATATGCAAGATTTGGTAATTGACACCCGGGCAGTGATTGCCGTTACAGAAGCCAGCTGAAAAATAACTGCTCTCTCTTTTGTCTTTCTGTTGCAATTGAGGCTTTGACCAGAGAGACAGTTGCTACTGCTTAGGTGCCTCTGCTATAAAGGGCTGGATGGAATTTTGCATTAGGCAACTTTCACAGTTTCACTTCAAACCTGTTTTGGAGCCTTTGCTGAATTCTGCAACTTGTTTCAAACTCAGCCCTCCAATCAGCAGGGCTGGGAAAACGCATGAAGCTGGTGGTTGCAAAAAAGAAATGCATTCACCAAAACCACATGTCCCATTCTTTAAAATGAAAACTGTTCTGGTGCAGCGCTGCCATAAGGTCATCGCTAGGGGCGGGAGGATACAAAATTCAATTGAGTATCTGGGTTAAAATAACTCAGGATAAAATAATCATGGCAGAGGTTTCATTATCAGGAGAGTTGGCACAAGGGGAGCCAACATGTTTCCAGCCTTTGCTCGATTATCACTAAAAAACTGATTTTTCAAATTAAGACGATGAGACAGGTTAAAGGGATTTCAGGACATTTTAGTGCCATTTAAAAACTGTAAACCTATTTTGATGATAATTATCAGAGTAATAGCTTAATTCCCTATTTTTTTGATGAGTATGATCGTGATATGAAATTAGCCCATTGTCCCACACCTACTACAAACATCTAGGATATGTGATTTAATGCATGAGTAGTTTTCACCAAATAAAGCTAGTGACAACACAAAAGGCAAAACACTAAAAGGCCTGAATATAATGTCTACAGTGAATTCCATCCTATTATTTTTTCCTATTTCTTGATTACTGCTTTCCTCTTACTGTATAAAGTGCATTTCCCTGAGTCAGCTCTCCAGCTCTTATCTGCTCTGTGCCAGGCACAGCAAACTTCAGAACTGGATTTCAAAGATTTCTTCAACTATGACCTTATAGACCCATCAATAAGCTTTATATTTAACCCTGAAACAATACGGACCACATCAAAGTGTTTCAGGTTTCATTCAGGCTCTCACTTCCTCTCTTTTTATGCTATTGCTAAACTAGGTAGTGAGGCTAAATATTTTAAGAATAAATAAAGGCAGATGTAGTATCTTGTAATGTTTATCTTGTAAGTTCAGACTTTGCACCGATGGGTTTGAGGGAAGTTGCTCTTGTGTGTAATAGGTGTCCATCAAATATTTATTTGGCTATAGAAATAAATATGTCTGGTATGAAAAAACAAGCTATTGAAAGTCCGGCCAATGAATGTCCCGTTTCCTTGATCTCCAATCAGACAATCAAGTAATAATTTATTTAGGCAACGGCATCGTGTCTTTAGGTTAAATCAACACTTTTGAACATATGACGTAGAAATTAATAAAATTGTTTTGTAGCTAAACATGTTTCGAAAGGGCACCAGGGACTGAATCTAATTTCTGGAGGACTTCTCAGCTAACATGCATGTCCCTGTTCACTGCTGACTGGCAACGCGTGAACATCCACTGAGGATCTGTGGGACTGCGTGTGTCTGTACAGTCTCTACAGCCCATGTCCCCTTTCAGGCAGCAGCTTCGTCCAATTTGAGAGCAGCCAGCGAACTGGCAGCCTTCGCTTTTTCCTCTTCGCCCTCGTCCTCCTCTTCCTCCTCTTCCTCCTCATCATCCTCGTCCTCGTCGTCATCGTCCTCCTCCTCGTCATCTTCCTCGTAGTCGTCATCGTCGCCGTAATCGTCTTCTTGGTCTCTGCTGCCAGACGAGAGATTCTTCCAGTAGGCATCGTAGCCTGATGCTCCTTCGTAATCGTCGTCATCACAACCGGCCTGGCGGCCGAACTTCAGCGTGCGAGCTGCAGAGAGAAAAAAATAAATAAATCAATTCCAATGCTCTCACTGGCAAAAGGAGGATAGAGAAATTCTGCCCTATAGTTTTAACCAATTATTAAAATAGGTGGGGGTCCTTTGATTAATACCCATAGCGCTACTGTAAAGTACTTTACGTTTTGAATATCTATTATTCGTGGTGCAGTGCCACATATTGAAAACAGAGGGCCACAAATTGATTCTGCACCCCCCCAAACAATTCTGTCATTCTCCCTTACACGCACAGAGAGCAAGCGATCACCCACCTAGCAAACATGTCAGTGGAAAAAAAAAAAAAAAATGACAAAATCCCCGAAATTAGAATTTAACAGAAATGTTTTACAGGTCCAGGTGGATTATGGGAACAGCTTTTGATATAGTAATGGTTTGAACAACATCTAAGACTGAAGCAACAACCTCCTGATTTGACAGTGAACAACCCAGTGCAGGTGATGTTTAAGGGAAACTGTAGTATCCAGTATATGGAGTGTGTCATTCATGTCGTCAAGTGAAAGTTATTTAACAAGGGGGAAATCAGAAGAGAAAAAAAGAAGTTTCTTTTCTCTACAACATAAAGATGACTTGAAGGACTGAGATCCTTCAGGGACTTTTTTTCGCAACGATTTCTTTATTTCTGCACTATTTCGCTTTCATTTGTACGACTCCGGAGAGAAGTCGAGTATTACTCAACTTTCTCTGAACAGCGACTTTATTGAGACACACAACTCGGTATGGGGAAGGTGTGTTTGAGACTCACTGGACATGCTGAGGTCTTTGGTCTCCTGCGTCTCGTGGCCACACTTGGGGCATGGCGGCGCTTTGCCTTTCTCCTGTTTGAAGACCTTGCTCTTGGCGTGGTCATCACAGTAACAGGCCTGAGAAGACGTAATCAGATGAAAGTTGAAATGATCAAATATCAAAGTTAACTGCGCACACACACACAATAATAATGGTTTGATTTCCTTTCGATATGAGTGAAATCCAAACCATTCAGGCTGGTTTCAGAAAAGACGGGTCATTTCACACATATCAGTGCAACCCATACATTCTTTTATTGTTGCCAGCCCCACCATGAATTACACTTTAGTCACCACAAATCGATTTTCTATATTTTGGCCTTCACACTCCCTGCGTTTTGAGATTCTCTAACACATGCACTTGCACCATGACCCATTCTCCCTCCTCTGAGCATTCTAAATCATGTCATTCTATCTCTACTTAAAAACTTGAACATGTGCATCTACACTTTAAACTCCAAAATATACATGTTTTTGTAAGGCAACGTGTGAGAGTTCATGGTGCATCCAAATAATAGCCAATGGCCAAGAACGTAAAAATGAAAAGTTTCCATCTTGACGTTTCCATCTATGTGGAAATACATCAATCTGTTACTACTTCCTTGTTCTTTTCACGACAGTATTTTTAGGAAACACATTGCAAAGCAAAACCTTAATCTTAAAGTGCATAAAATAATAAAATGGTCTCTAGGTATAAAAACTATGATGATTTCCCTAGATACATTTTACACCTACCATCCAATAGAATGTGATTCTGTAGGAAATAGTGCACATGTATCTCAGAGCCTCATTTATCCTGCTGAGGATTTAGGATTAGGTCTGATGGTTACATTTCATGGCCAGAAAAAAAAAGTTTTACTGGCATGAATGATAATTATGTTTAAGAACTTTGATGGTGCTGTGTTACTGCTGTGATGTGTCTGAATGCACCTGCACTTCACTTTAACTTATGGGATCAGGTCAATATGGTTTGATGTACTGATACATGATCCCTGACAGGAGCTAAAGACAAAGGTCAAAATAACTAATTTCATACAAAATTCCCTGTGTATGTTTCCCCAGACAGTTTCATTGTTAAGCTATAGCAATACATCCTCACATGCAGGTTTCTTTTTTCCCCCCACTGGTAGCACCAAGTTTTATGGAACTCCAACTTCTAACGCCAAAGCATTTATAAACAAAGAGGAGTAATTTTAGCCGCAGTGGGTGTGTTTTTAATCTTATGGTTAGTTATTCTGTGTGTTTATATCTGCATTTGTGTTTGCAGACTTGACAGTTTCTTATTTAATCTTTGTTTAAATTTGATATTTCCTACACGGTGGCAATGTTCCACATTCCAAATTGAAAGTAAATGAAAAGCCATGCAGATGGACCAAAACATCCCTTTGATTAGAGACTTTCTTCCTTGTTGTGGAAACAATGTGTGATTTGAGTATGACATGCAGACAAACGTATGTGTTCTGTGAGATAAGAATAGATGTTCCGTCACCTTGCAGCGCAGACAGGAATGCTGGCCCAGTCTGTTACAGGAAACACCTAAAATGGAATGTGGGAAAATATTAAATCAACATTCGCATTCTCTCCCCTGCCCGTATAGAATCCAGACCAGACAAGATGTAGTTATTAAATACTAGAATACGAGGACTCACATTTGTATGTTTCAGCCTGAAGCACTTGGCAGCTTGCCTGGTGTTCAAACTGATCATCCTCACACAAGAAGTTTTGACAAAAGGAACAGCGGAAAATGCGCCCTCCTGTTCAGGAAGCAAAAAAAGAAAGAAACTTGTTCCATTCATGTGAAACTGATATGACTTGATCACACAGACCCAAACCTATGACTTAAGATTGGGGCAGGTTCTTACCATGATCCCAAACGCCACGTTCACATTCAATGCAGTCTGCATCAGTCAGAGGACACGCACAGGCGTGAGTGCTCAAGCATTTCCTGCCGTGGCACACCCAAGCTTCACAGAAGTCGCACACTGCCCCCTTGTGGACAAGAAGACAATCTCAATAAGAAAAACATTTTAAACCTTGCAAAGCTTTGTAATCCAAGCCTCGAACTTTAACAATATTACTGTGGTGTACTATAATTAGCAGCATCAGATACTAAGCAGACACTCTTGACTTGTACTGGTACAGTATAGCATCTGAGTAATAATTGGGATGCAATACTGAACAATACTATGCATGTTATGATTATGTGTGATCAATGTTTTCACATATTAAAGATTTCTGACAGTATTTTACAGAAAACATTAATATCACTCCCTTGATGTTTACTACAGCGCTGCTAGATCTACCAAACATCTAATCACCCTGTGGCACTGGACCACTATCACGCCCAGAGAGCCAATGAGGTTCTATCAGCTGATGAATGCTACCACCTACCACCATGGCCATCCCGGTGCTGTGGACTCCGGGGTGTTTGATGACACAATCTGACGACTTCATGCACTTGGTCTTACCTTAAACAAAAAAAACATGCAAACATCGTAATTCAATGAGCAGCCAGGATTGAAGAGGTGTTTTTTTGTTTATTTTCTTCACAAATATTTGCTAAAAAAAAGGGGGGAAAAAAATCACAGAGATAAACAGCAGTAAAACACAAAATATGTCCCCTCCTTTTCCTTTTGGCTTGTCAGACAGCCTGACATTTAAATACAGTAATGTTATAATGACAGTAACAGTAAGTAATTAATAACTAGTTACAGTTTGAAGTAACTTGCCCCCTAAACCCCTGTGTACGACATGAGAGAAAGCCCCATGATGCACTGCAGTTTACTCACCACACTGAGCGCAGACCGGCAGCTTCTGCACCGAGTTGCAGAAGTAGCAGAAAGCTCTGTTCTTCTGTTTTCTACCAGGTGGCAAAACAAAAAATATATGTGTTAATATTATACATTTTTCTTTTTTTTAATACATTTTTAAGACATTATTTGAGTTCATTGACAAGGTCCCTAATGGCTTCACATGTGATAACCATCAAAAATATAGTAATATACATCATTTTTGTTCAATACAGTGAAGGCAGGCTGAACCACAAAAGACAGGCAATCTTAATATTTGTACCTGCAACAATATCTAGAAACATATCAGGTTACTTCATCCATCCATGTACAAATAAATGTGTGGCCGCTATATTTTCGCTTTACTTAGTGTTGCAAAACCCTCTACACTAACTTGGATATAAGTAATTTTTCCCCTGTTCTTAATCTGCTCAAGTAATTCCTGCTTATTTATGCATGCGCTTCCTATCTGAGTCCAGATTTTTTTTGTTATTATTATTACTCTGAAATATCTTATTCTGCAGTGTAATTATACCTGAATATACAGGATGTTGGCACTTACCTCTGGCATTTTTCACATTCCTACAAAACAGAACAGAACATAACAAAAGAAAGTAAGACACAACAGTACTTATGATATATGGAGAATTAAATCTGTAAAATCTTATTATGGACAGGTTAAAAAGTAGAGTAAATAACTCCATGTGATGCCACTCCCTATTTTTATATAATAAACCAGATAAGATGATTCATTTCAACAAAGAGAAAAGTTTAAAAGATTTAAACGGTGAATTCAATTACTTCACATTTATCTGGTGACCATTTGACTGGGTATGCTTGATCCCTGTATTTGTACTTGTACTGCAGGTACTACAAGTACCGAGTACTCCCTTGTCCCGGACCGTACCATGTTGGAGTTGCAGGGGTGTTTGGCCACGTCCACATGTTCCCTGTTAGCCCGGCTCTGCTTCTCTCGCTCCTTGCGGCTCTCGGCCTTTTTCCGGGCTCCCGTTTTCTTCTTGGGCATTTCCGGTTCGGCGGAGGTTCGGCTTCTTTTCTGTGGGTTTCCTGCGCTGGGTGCGGGGATAGTTCAGCTGTGAACAAGCGACCCGACTGTCAGAATCCAAATTACACACACACACACTTAACTTCTGTCACTGTACACACACACATCTAATCAATAACGCAGATTGAGAGCACGCGATGACCCGACCCTCCAGGATAAACACATGTTTCTAGGCGTCATGCTGTGGCTGCTCCGCGGTTGTTAGCTGACAGGGCGAGTCACGTGACTAATCAGATCACGTGCCACATTCCTCTCGTGTTCAGCGGCGACGTTAACATCCTTAACATTAACGTTAGCGGTAAGCGTCTCACGCGTCTGATTCACACACTTTCTTTTTTACCTTAACGATTCACCTACTGCGATCAGTGCTGCGACTGCTGCTTGGTCCGTTCCGAGAAGCCGTCCGCGGTGAAACATACAGCCGAGACGTTTCGTTCCTAGGTCCTACTTTTTTTTTTGGTCTGTTGGCGAGCAGCTTTCAGGGTAACACCGCCAAACAAAAATAGCCACAATTAAATCAAACGAAACTTAAATTAAAACAGAAATAAATACGATTTCTCAGATTCTATTCATTAATCATAATCATCTTTTATAATGACGCCCTGTTAAATCTAATAGTTATGTTATAAACATAAAAGCATAAATATGGGTTCACATGCATTCACACTGATAAAATTGATTAAAAGGGATTAAATTACATAATTTTCTGAGCCTCTGTGTGGTGTTGCTCTTGTTTAGAGCATAGTAAGAATGACGATTTTAAAGAATCAAACTGCCTTGGTTTATAGTGCAGTGTGATGAGGGTTTGTGGTTAATAAGACACATTAATCCTGATCTTCTTGGCCTTAAATACTTGTGACTTCATAGTGCTTTATTTTCTATTACTACTCTCTAAAAGATACTTATGGCATTACAACAAAACGTGTGCCACTATTTCCTCCTCTGTACAGTATTCACTCTTTCTTTTATTATCTTTTCCAGTAACAGAGAAAGAACTGTTCGTATCAGTATGATCAACCCTCTCCCCTCTTCTATTTGTCAACCAGATCCTGCAAATTAATGGATTTTTTCAAAATGGTATCTTCCTTAAATGTCTTTGTAATGTTCATTCTTCTGCCTTGTTTTCTTTTGTCCTATTAACACCACTTTATCTAACTTTGTCTAACGTACTAATAAATGGCAGACAGTTTAAAGCCTTCTTTGCTGCTTCATCAGGCTTCTCATTCCCAGTAATTCCAGTATGGGCAGGGACCCACACAGACCTAACAGGCATTATTTTAATTCTGAGTAATGATTACAGTAGCAACTAATCCTCTCTAGACCCGAAGTTAACAACTTTAAACTCATTAATACTCTGCACAATCCTGATTCAATTATAACTCTCTGTGGCCTGGAGTCCCCCACTCAATGCAAGTCGAGAACCATGGCCATCATTTCACATGCAAAAACAGATCATCAGTTCCACTTTACATTAATCTTTGGGATTACTACTGCTGCTGCTGTTCTACCGGTCGTTGGGTCTTTTAAAGGCCTGCATTAATCTGTCAGTAATTCCTTCTGATGGATGTATGAGTGATCGTACACCTTCTTCTGGTTGTTGCATCAAAAAATACAGTGACCCCTCATTAGTCACTTGTGCTTTTCGTCCCTCTGATTCTAGGCATAGTATAAAATCTGTTGCTCAAGTCCTTTTTGAAGTTCAAGTAAGATTCCTTACTTCCCTATAATTTGCTAGTATTTCCGTGTTCATGGTACATTCCACAGTTTCACACATGCAACTGGTCTGAACTGGTGGGACCTTCCCCTTCCTGTCAGCACTGTTGCATAAGTGTAGTATAACCACTAATGCTACATGAGACAGATGGCTTAACATGGTATAGCAGATTTGATCTTTTCCCGGAGCCGTTAGTCCTGATTTACATAAAGTCATTTCCTCCAGTTTGAAGGAAGTATTGTTTGCATCATCCCCCTCCTTCTTGATTCACAGAAAATCTCACTCCTCTTTTGTTTTTGTTTTTTTAAGTACTGGGTACCCCTATTCTAATTTTAATCCTGGTTCGTCTTTTTGATTTCAGTGTTCCCTTAATACAAAAACCTTGTTATCAACTCTATTTGCATGCCCAGGGTCTCCCCACGTTTAAAACCCTGCAAATTTTATGTGGGTGTCCAGGGTACAACTTCACAAAAAGATTTAATCAAATCTATTGTCATGAACTATCTAAAGATTTGTCCCTTGTTGTAATTATACGGTCTGTTCTTAATGTGATCAAGGTCCAGTTTGTGCAAAATTGCATTTATCTGAAGTTTATATGAGCAGTCTAATTTAATCATATCAAGTGGATATCTGTCACATTTACAATCTTCATCAAATTCCCTCTTGGTGTTTTTACTGTTGCGCTGTGGAAGTAGTAACTTCTGCGCTATAAGGATTGCGACATTGAAAGATACTTGATTTTGAAAATATGGACTCTGAGGCTTCATATTAACTTCGGCTAGACAGAGTTAAATCATTATGAACCCGTTCTTTAATGGTCAATAAATTATGTACTTTGTTAGTTGTAAATATTGGCAACAACCTTTGCAGTGTTGTAAACATTGATTTTATTCGCTGTGTTCTAATTTCACAAAGTGTGCAAGTCGCAATGTAATCCTGTATCCTTGACACACACACACACAAGACAATAGACTTTAACAGACTTTATCTGTAAAAGTGTCTATATTTTTACTATAACTTTTGAATACTTTTACACGTGGCAATTTCAAGTAAGTTATAAATATTAATACCTCATTAATAAATTAAGAGATAATGACTCAGCAGACAGACTCATTATTTAAACCGCAAGACCTAAAAGTCTTTCTCTTCATGCAAGTAACAGGATATTACTTTGTCATATCATTAACAGATTTTTTTTCAAGTAAAAGTTAATTTAATGGCAATTTCCAATCCTAAAAATGCTATGATGAATTGTAAGAGATGACCCACGTGGCTGGGAATTATTAATTATTTTAGTCTGTAAATGTTTTCTTTAATGTAAGATCTATTAAGTTAGGTCAGCTCATTTCACTGCACATACATTTAAAATAAAATGATGCAAACAAAAATCACTGCACGTGTCTGGCATCTTCGTGGTAGTAAAATGTTATGTTTAACATTACTGCATTACTGCTTTGTGATATGTTTCATCAGATTTGTCACTGAGTAATGGAGTAAGGAGCTATACCCCAATATACAAATTTGGACTTTTACAAAAAACCAACAAAAATGAAGGCATGGCAATTAAACAGAGGTTGTATTTATCAGACGTTATTATCTTTAGTTTTATTATTATGGTATGAGTTTGTTTCTTAAGGATTTATTAACACAGAGATGTTTTGTACTCTGCTGCTGAGACTTCACAACAAACATTGCTAAAGAAATATATGGTGCATCTATCTTTTGTTATATCATATATTATATTTTATATAATTATATATTCTATTTATTTTATTCTGTATGCAATCTTTCTTTTCTTGCTTTTCTCTTTCCCTTCTTTTGCTAATGCAATTTCCCCACTGTGGGACAAATAAAGGATTATCTTATCTTATCTTATCTTATCTTATCTTTCATAATAAGCGACAATAAACATTTTCAATGTCCATAATTATGGATGCAAGTGTCACACTTCTGCCTTCATGTGAAGCCAATTTACACGATCAAATCAATTTCCATCTTGCTTTTGACAAATAAAAAAATTATGTAGTTAGGTTACATATACTATAACAAACTAAGTATAAAATCTGCATTATTTTGTGTGTGTTAATATTAGTTAGTATGAAGCATTGGTTATGTGTTTTTTTTAATTATTTGACTTTAATTTAAAAACATAGTGATATATAAATGTAATTTAAAAGTATATGTATTATTTTTTTGTTGTTTATTTATTTTGTATGGATATTTCTTTTTCCTTTCATTTAGTTATTTGTGTGTATGTTATTACTAGTAATATTTATTCATTTATGTCTTTTTGGTTTACAAGATTTATGACAGCTGCTCCACGTGCCACGGGGCGTCACCTGGACGTCACGCACGCTGTCCACGCCCAGGTCACGTGTGGGCGAGCGGCGAGCCAATGGCGAGCGCGGCCTGGAAACAGCTGACGGTGAACAACAACAGCGGCCGTTCTTTCCTCTCCCGCAGGTGGTGGCGTGCTGTCGCGGACTCCGGCGCGTAGCGCAACCAACTCTGAGGACGCCTGGTCCCGGCAGCGGCTGTTAATGACGTGAACGACGTTTTTTTTGTGTGTGTAAAAGTGAACTTCCCTTTAACGAGAAAGCGGCGCGTGAGAGGAGAGCAGAGAGGGGAGGGGAGGGGGGGTCACCACGGAGCTCACCATCACAATGGCACCGTCCCTCATCCGCGCTTGCCGCAGTCTGGCTCTCTCGACGTGGCTGCTGTCCTTCTGCTTCGTGCACCTGCTGTGTCTGGACTTCACGGTGGCGGAGAAGGAGGAGTGGTACACGGCGTTCGTCAACATCACCTACCTGGACCCCGTCACCTCGGAGGTGCGGACGGAGAAGACCGAGTGCGGTCGCTACGGCGAACACTCCCCCAAGAAGGAAGCCAGGGGTCCGGTGCTGGTCCCGTCCCTCCCGCAGGACAGACAGGCGTGCGACCCGGCGGTCCGCTTCCCGCCGGTCCCCCCCGGCACCGCCTGGGTGGCGCTGGTGGCCGCGGGGAACTGCACGTACCGGGAGAAGATCCGGAACGCCGCGAACCTGAACGCCTCCGCGGTGCTCATATACAACGTGGGCTCCGGCGGAGCCAACGACACCATCACGATGCCGCACGCAGGTAAGAGACGGCCCCCCGCAGGTTGGAGCGTCCTACCCCTGCCACAGGTGTCCGTGGGAGGTCTGGGAACAGGTGGTCCCGGTGCGTGCCCAAAGATGAAGCTTCCACGCAGCATCTATCAATCATTGCACGATCAGTAGCTAAAAGTCGAACACTTTACCGATCGATCGAATGAATGAGCAGCACAACAGGCTGCAGGAGGGGGCGATGCCCTTCCTGCTCAAAGTTTTTCACGTTTCTAATTACTCATTTTTCATAACTGCCAATAAGCTGCATCGCATTTAGCATGGTAAGCAATGTTGCGTATAAATAATACTTCCGTGTGTCTGGTTTTCACTGGTGGAGTTTGTCTGTCCAGAAACACAGCAACTGTATGTACTTCAACAAACTAGGGCTGAAGTACTTTAGAGTATTTAGTATTTTAGTAGAGAAAAAAAAGACTTTTCTGGCAGATATTGTCATTTTGATATCCTTTAGAATTTGCAACACAACTACATTTACAAGCATCACAGAAACTTACATCATACCTTTTACAATAAGAAATGCCATAACTAAAGAGAAGGGAAACTAATGTCAAGAATTGCAAATATAGTAGAAACATGCTGTACATCATAGGCTACATCGAGTGATTAAGTAACAGCAGATATCACAACTAAACACCTAAAAGAGCATCTATGTTTTAACTTAGAGTAGAGTAAAAAGAAAAGTCTCGTAACTTCAAGTACTGCAAGGTCAGTGTGTGGAAAAGTTGGCCAAAAGCTGGGTTAGGAAAAGAGGAAGAGAAATCGTAGCATTGAATCCTAAAGGTCCCATAATGGTGCGATTGCTCAGAAGGTCTTCAGATGTCTCGTTTTGTATTATTAACAGTCTAAAACTCGATGATATTCAGTTTACTACTAGTTAGATTAAATTTAAGTTTCTTGGTGACCTTAGCACTTATTTGTCTTTGGCTCTTCCAACATTAAATTATGTTGGTAACAACTTTAATCTCAGACCAGACATATTGTGCAAAACTGACAAGGATCTTTGTTTTTTTTTTTTTTTTTGGCTTAAATCAAATTACTAAAGCGATAAGTGTATCATCAGAATAATCACTGAAATAGTTAATCAGTTAATTGACTAATTTTTACTTAAAACACTAAACTCCTTCCTAAAGTGTCAACTACTCTTCATATTACCGTTGTATCATATTAACATCATTTGTTAGAGGTGTATTTAGGTGAATGTCAAGAATCAAGTTAAACTTGTTGAGTAGCACCAGCTGTGCACTCACAGGAAAAATCCACAAGTCTAAACTGAAGAATAGCAGAAACTGCCAAAATCCTCTCTTGACTTTCAGGGCTGTCGCAACAAATGAACCGTGTGTAAACCAACACATGGACCGCGTGTGTTGGGCGTGTTTGCAGGGATTTTTTTATGTGATCCATGCAAAATGTCCTTAAAAACACAGACTCCAGACATGCTCTTCAGTTCTTCTCAGCAGTCACATTCCCCACATGTTTTCCAGACACATCATCAGACAAGCACTTTAGCACGGAGAACTTTGCCTTTCCTTCATTTGAACAGTACATAAAATAACCCCTGGCCATGATTCTACCAGCAAAATCTGTAAATTCTGTTCAAAATGAGTTTTCTTTGACTAGTGCTTTCACACAGTGACGCCACCAAGACACAACAGGGAGATTCCTCTCAAATTGAACTGATGAGATCAAAATAAAAAGCTATTTTATTCATATAGAATAAAATATATAGAAGAATGGCCAAGCAAAGTCTGCACAGTTTTGGGTGCAATTAATTATTAATGATATTGTAGAATTCATTATTTCTTGAAATGATTGCACTTCAACAGTCGATGTTGTGGTTATATCTCGAGTTTCATGAGGGCAACAGTTACATTCTACTAATGATGGTGTCAACAGTGTGTGTATCTGAGGTTATTTCCATGAAAAAAGAGGCTTTTAAAACAGTTGACATGCATTTATGTTTTCAGGGAGTCTTTTCATTGTAAATAATTGGAAGATACTTTTGCATCTACAGAGAAAAATTATATTAGAAACCTCGAAGCCATCGTCCAGCCGAATGCTTATTTACATTTTCGCAATGATGAGACAGGGCAATTCGAATGAGGGAGTGTGACAGCTATTAACCCAAGAGTACTATAGACCGTGGTGTTCTGCAGCGCTTTGCCATCTGTTTGCTGTCCAAACACAAGCTTTTGTTTCCTCTTTCAGTGTTTCATTGTTTGTAGCATGGTTCACTTCAAAAGCCCCGACATAGCCTTCATACACACTGTCTGGGTGAGGAGCTTCATCACACAGGGACAAACCAAACCTGAATCTAGCTGTTTTGCAGAGGGTGGTGCATGTGAAACACTTCGTGCTTATTTCTACCATACCAAATTGTTAATGAAGCATTTGCATAATTATTTTTTGCTTGTGTGACATTAAAAGCAGAGATATGTTTTTGAATTGTATTTTATTTATTTATTTGTTTGAAAAATTTAAATATCAAATTTCTTATTCGGAATTCAGGGAAGCTCAGCTGCCTGCCCTAATCCTTGCATAAGCATGACAATAAAACAGTTTAAAAGACATCATTTTGGTCTGACTACTAGACATGGTCACATAAACCGTAGCAGCTGTGCGGATTATATAAAAGGATTTATGAGCATGACCGCAGTAATGCATTGAAACTACAATCTGAACCAAATGTGTCAGATGCATAAAGGCGTGCGTCTCCTCGGGGGGAAAAAAAAAACAAAAAAAGACACAGAACTGTCTCAGGGTTTCTCTGACAGTATCACCTCAGAGTAGGATGTTAAAATAGCCGTGTGCAGGGCATGCGGATTTGTCACGGCGCTGTGAGTCTGGCAGGCTGCGCAGGAGGTGCTGTCGGTGATGGCAGGTTGAATAAAGCCACTGTTTATGGTGACTGATGGAGAGAGAGTGAAGCACCGCAGAGAGCCACTCTGCCTCCGTGCAGCCGGAGCCATAAACAGGCAGCGGTGGGAATATGATGTAACTGTGCCCGGGCGGTCGCTGCACTTCCCGTAAATATCAACCTCATGCTTTATGGCGAACACCACGTCAAATAAACTTGGAGCCCGGGCTGATACTGGGTTGTCGAGACGGGCCATTGATTTTAAAGCCTCGCTTTTCAATCTTAATTATTGGAATATTTGTGATTAAATAAACAACATTTAGAGTTGAAGTATCATTGGTGTTTTATTGGCAATGCTGGTACTATAAGGTTGTATTAAATGGTGCTTTATAAATAAAGTCTGATTTCTTGATAAGCAAGCAACCGGCATTGTTGCTGAAGTTTTATTTATTTGCTTCAAACTAGCAAGAAAAGCACAGAAAGAAATCTGTGTTTTGAAAATTACAAAAAAACACATATTTGTCTACTGTCTTCATCTATATGAACAACCGTTTTTTTCTAGAGCTCCAGAGGGAAGTTCGAGAAAGGAGATGTGAAATTAGATTGAGGGGATTTTTGCCGCTTTAAATTAAATAAAATGCATCATGTTATGGCTATAAAGCTAACCCAGTAAGCAAGGTAAAAGTACACATTCCAAAACCTCCTGCCTCCCTGCTTCCCCACAGAGTTGCAAAGAGCTAGCTAACCCCTAATGGTTGTGGGCCTATAGCCCACATTTGCATACACACATTTAACAACAAAGACCATTGTTTTAAGGCTCTAAATAAATATTGTTAGTTACAAGTTAATAGTTGAAAATAGTAATACTGTTTGTTATGGTTCTACATTAGTCTCCGCTACATTAAAGATTTTTTTTGTTTTATTCTTTCAAACATTTATACATAATGGTCAAGCTAAAAACAGAATTTAGTGGAGTACAGCCTTTAAATAATGCAACTAAAACATGACCAGATGACAGGAAATAATCAGACATTTCCTCTTTTCACAAAAAGAGCCTACTCCAATATGTTACTGCTCTATGCTTTAGATCTTTCTGCAGATGTAGAGTGACCACCCGACGCATGTCTGGTGACCCAGCTATATCTGGTATTGCAGGGTTGTAGCTGTAAAAACAAATGATGACATTTACCGATATGACAGATAGAGATGTCCCAAGGCTACACGTCAGCCTTTGATCCACTCTCATCCAAGACCGTTTGGCATCCATCCACTTAGCAGTGGAGAGGGAGGCGTGCTGCCCTGTCCTGAATGAGCTGGAGTGTCTCTGAACTCCTGCTTTGAAGCACTAGCCTATATTGTTGGACAGTGATTGGATGTGAGAGGAAGCATACTCAGAAAGAGGACATATTTTATCTATTTGTTGAGTGCCCAATGGGAGTCTCTGAATAGTGCTAGTAACTCCCTCGTCCCTCCTGGTCATCCTTCAAACGTGAGAGGTGAAAGACGCCTGGTGACTGTGATGCAAAAATCTTTCATTGCGCCCTTCAGGCAGAGCAACAGATGGCTGCTGACAGGAGGCGTGTGAGAGCAAGGCTTTGGTTGGTCTGTCCTGCCTAAGCTCCTAAGATCTGTCCCAGCTCATCCTACACACCCGAGTTCAAACCAGTTTTCACACCTGCTCTGGTTTAACGCTCTAGTCGTATTGTACCAGAGACACCAGGCCAGGAGCGTAGCAATAAATGCTGGGCCCCGTATGTCTCTTAATGTCAGTGGGCTCCTATCAAAGCATAAGGAAAAAAATGTAAACTGGTTTTAAACTACTACCTCTATTCAGTCTGGGCTCATTGACGTTACATTTGTTGCCAGCCATCGTCTGTAGGTGGACTAAACCATTTTGCCCCAGAATGTCTAATATAATGCTGTGGCACAAGGTTCATTATCTCATAAGGTTATCAAAATGTTTTATGAGGTATGTTTCATGTTAGAATATGACACAGATTAAATGTAGGGCCCGGTTCATTCACTAACCAAAAAAAAGTTTAATAATGTAATTCTGAAGTATTTAAGATAATATGCATAGCATATACCATTCTTAGTTATTAGTGTGGTAAAGATATTGGTTAGTTTATTTTAGATGTATATTGTAAGAAGCATAACTTGAGTTTTCTGTTGGTATCAGTTGTCTTCATGTTGCTCTGCATATTTGTTTAGCTAAAGATTTATTATTATTATTATTATTATTATATATCTCTGTCTAAACAATGCCCACATATTAGTTCCATGCGTAATTTCTGTGTGATTGTTTGATTTGCGATTTAGATGATTCAAATTCTTGAAATGACACATAAACACACATAATACAGCCTCTCACATAATATACCTCCACTACGTGTCTAAGCTGCTGCTGTCTCTGTGGTTTGTGCAGGTACCGGCAACATCGTGGCCATCATGATCCCGGAGCCAAAAGGTCGGGAGATCGTGGCCTTGCTGGACCAGCACATCGAGGTCATGCTGCACATCACCATCGGAACGCGCAACCTGCAGAAGTACGTGAGCAGAACGTCGGTGGTATTTGTCTCCATCTCCTTCATCGTTCTCATGATCATCTCCCTCGCCTGGCTTGTCTTCTACTACATCCAGAGATTCCGCTACGCTAACGCCAGAGACCGGAATCAGGTACGACCATGAGCTGGTTGCAGAAGTGTTTGTGCTTCATATGAACGCGTATGTGTGTGACAGCGGATACGTGCAACGCAGCGGTGCTGTGGTCTCAGTCTCAACACTGGTCCGTGCCGGGTTTTCCATCTGGTGTCGGCCCTGTGAGGCTTTCAGGAAAAGCCAGAATTAGCTTGACAGCTGGCTGAACAGAGAACATGTTAAACCAGTGAACCATCAACCAACTCGGTTTATGGCCCTTTGAGCCGACAGTGCAAACACTTGCTCTCGCCTCTCTCCATAATGAATGGCCGCCTGTGACGTCCTGCAGACGTCTGTAATGAGGATACATCACCGTGCCTGTTATGATAGGTGCTGCTGCCGTGACGTCCGCTGTTTATATTCTTCACTTTGAATTATCTTGATTTATGTTGGGCTAAGAATTCTCCCATAGCAGCAAATCTGCTTTCACTTTATTTCCAAGGCAGCAGAGGAAGGTGAAGCAGACTTTGAACAGTTTGTTAGATAGAGAACTACTGTAAGACTCTCACACACCCATCAGAAAAAATGTGTTGATATCTTCCTGGTTGATCTTTCTTTTAATTTTTACTTATTTATGGCAAAGAAACAGACAAAATTAAATCACTTCTGATATTAGACAAATAATCATAAGAACATTGCACTAATGAGAATAAACAAATACGCAATTCTCTCATGAAAACACTTGATGCTGCTGCATTCACACAAACATCAAGGCTTGTGATGAAAGAACAAAGTTACTGCTGTGTCATTGGCTGGTGTTTGGCCGCTATTATAAAACACTGTCAGTGATAAAGTATAGTTTTTATTTTGCTTTTTATGCTCTGCAGAGACGTTTGGGAGATGCTGCCAAAAAAGCCATCAGCAAGCTTCAAGTACGCACCATTAAGAAAGGAGACAAGGTGAAAGCTCCCCACACTCAAACCAGCACATTTAACACTTAGCTTATCAGCTACTATAATATACATGATTCAGTTTTATTTATATTGATATTTTATTCTTGTGTAACACTGATTCTCCCGATTTCTTGCTCCTGCTCTGCGTTTTAGGAGACAGAGTCCGACTTTGACAACTGTGCAGTTTGCATTGAAGGTTATAAGCCTAATGATGTTGTGAGGATACTACCATGCAGGTAAGGTTTGCATCTACTGAAGGAGACAAGAGATGAAGTCATGAAGGCATTTTAACATAATCATTGTGTCATTTGTTCGGTCAGACACGTCTTCCATAAGCACTGCGTGGACCCGTGGCTGCAGGACCACCGGACGTGTCCCATGTGTAAAATGAACATTCTCAAAGCTTTGGGAATCCCAGTAAGTTCCTTTTGACTTGTTTTTGCCAACTCATACCCATGTACATAAATAATGTTACAACCGTCCACACTCATTTCCTCATATTAAAGTGCGAAGCATAAAAGTGATGTATGTGGTCATCCAGCTCAACGCAGACTGCTCCGATGAGATTCCTCCAGATTACGAGACGTCTGTCAGGGGCCCACCCACCAACGCCGGCAGCGGCGAAGTCACAGTGAACGAGAGCTCGGTGGTGCTGGATCCGGCTGGAAGAGTGATAGGCCTGCAGCCGTTCTATCCCGACGCGGAGACAGAACCGCAGGCAGGGGAGAGCCACATCATCGCCAGCAGTGAGTAAGGCGTCGTATATTTAACGGACAGCTAATAAAATAACAGCAAGCGGAGGATTTATAACACGCTGCCGAACTCCAAAGGTGGGATCATAATTTTGTCAAAACCGTCACCACATTGTCTCTCTTTGTTTGTGTCTTTATTAGAGGTTACAGTGAAGCCACATCCCGGCTGTTTTCTAGCTCAAATATCTATTGGACACTAAATGTCTGCAAAAAGAAATGTGTGTCTTTGCCAGAGAAAAAAAGCAGTTTTATAACGGTCTGTTGATTCTGGTGTTATTCTGCTTCCAGGGATAACCGTTTTATTCTGAGTCTAAACCAGGCCAGTGGCCACCTGGTCAGTGTTCCCCAATTCAAATCCTCCTGGGCAAGGCAGGATGGAAAGAATAGTGTTCCTTTCCCAGAAAGTCACAAGCTAACCCAAATACAATGGATTGCTTAGAACAACAGAGTACATAGTAGTACGTTAAATTCCATTTCCCCTCATATAAACACCTGAGGGCTTTTTTTTAAACTAATGCCCATTACACCTAATAAAAAAGTCTCTAATATGGATTGGAAACTAAACTAACAGCATCTTTTTGTGGTGACTCTGCATACACATACAGTATATGGTAATTTACCCATCATGTGACTATAGCCTTTAGTAAAGTATCATGTGTAACTCTTAGTAAGACCAGAATTTACTTAAAATATGGATTCATACTTTTCTAAGTCCCATATGATTGAAACTAGTTTTGCTTGCAGTAATCCTCTCCCCAACTCACAATGACCATTAGAAGATCATCTTTAAGTAACTTTACAACGTAAGTGGAGCGGAATGCAGTCTTCATTTTGAGCAAACATGCATTTAAGATTTTCTGAAGGTAATGTGTTTTCAGTATTAACTATCAGATATTCAAATGAAGTGGATACTACTCCACATTTTTCATTCTCTTTTAGAAAAAAAAAACTCCCTTCTTGCGTCTCAGTGGATAGTGTTTTCCTGTTCAGCTGCAGTGGAATGATCACAACAAAAAAGATGGAATTTGGCACAAAAAGGACAGTAACTTTAAAACATATTGATTTTGCTTTAATTAATTTGAATGGCTGAAGCCTCATGTCAGCTTAAAATAAACTTTTACATATATTTTAAGACCTTTGTCCCCTATCATACATTAAAAGTGCATAATGAAGGGATCGCTTAGTGGTCATTATATCAAGAGGAATGATTCCAGCAAGAAACCCATGTTACGGTTTGTTTGGGCACCTGACTATTGCTTAAGAGCAGACTAGAAAACCTGTCATCCTATTTTTTGAATAAAGAAAAATGTCATCACGACATCATTGTGAGATGAGCTCTTTCCACTTTGCCCAATGAGCACAAGCCGCCCCCAAAGCTGCTATTACAGTCATGTTTAGTTTTATGTGTCTGAGAAGCAGGAGATCAGCTCCCCACAAGCTTGCATTGTTCTGGAGATTCATGTGAAAGTAAATGGAAGGCGATCTGTCAGATGTCGCAGCATTAATGAGCTCACCGAGACAGTGACACTTACAGGCAGTTATCATGAGATGAACAACAGATTCGTTATGATTCCTGCTGCCGTGGGTTTGGCGGTGTCGAGTGCTGGTTGAATTGCATCTTTAGCCTGAATAATGAGCGCTGTCGGTAATGATATTACTGCTATCATTCTTTCCCAGACTCAGCCAGCCATTGGGTGTGTGCTGCAGTCTGAGGAAAAAACGTGATTTGTAGCTTGAATGTGGGATGTTTTTGGTTAGTTCCTTCTTGTGGGTTGGCAGAACTCCCAGGGATGATAAACGCTAGATTCAAACTCTTTAATATGTACATGTTTATACGTACATGGGAAGAGTTACTGATCACTGTAACCATTTCTCTTATGCTTGAAGGTTTTTAAAGATCTGTACCCAGTACAACTCCAGTCTGTGATATGGACTAAATTTACATACATTTCACGTAAATGGCAAGATGGTTAGAAGTGGAGGAAAAGCAGTTTCAGACAGTGACAGGAACTGTAGTGTCTGAGTGTCTGACTATTCTGCCGGGTTTAGGGTGAAGGTCAGGAGGTGGGACTCTTCTCATTCATATGAGAGGTTCTCAGTGGGGCATGGAGGCAAATCGGCCAGTTCCCGCTGTAAAGAAATACCTGACGAATGCTCCACTGGCCCATGGAAAAACCAGAGACCTCTCCTAGCTAGTTCTGGTTTAGGCCTCTGTCATGGTGAATGGGGTTGAACCACACAGTCTGTGGGTTGTGAACCCATCCAATCGTCCTCTCTTAGTTTTAAAAGAAATATAAATCCCTACAGCTGCTCCTTTCCCCTAGAAAATGCTCTCAGGGCCCTATACCTCCTGACCGATGCCTAACACTATATTCGTAGTTCCATGGTCAAATTTGCAGAATTCTGTGACTCCTTGAGCTTTGCTTTAGATTAGCATCTAGATTAAACCTTTTGTATTTGACCTGCAAAACGTGCTAACCGTGGAGATCGTCTGAATGAAGTTCATATATATATATATATATATATATATATATATGTGTGTGTGTGTGTATATATATATGTATGTATGTGTGTGTGTGTGTGTGTGTGTATATATGTATGTGTGTGTGTATATGTATGTGTGTGTGTTCATAGGCACTGGTACCACTATAAGTGACTATTTTTAACTGCATCCTGCAATAACTTGTGAATTGTTAATGAATGATTAATAAGTAACCTCCCTCACCCCCTCAGGTGAGCACCAGCTGCCACTCAGCAGTGAATCAGATACTTCTCTCATCATCACTGGGGAGGTGGGCATGTCGGGGGATTACCTGTCTACAGAGCAGGAGTGTGACGAGGACAAATCCTGAGCCAATCGGAAAACCAAAAAAAAAAATGGGGGATCGACGCGGAACCACATGACCGGGGCGCCCAAAGACCTAAACTCGTCTATGGCCCGCCGGGGGAAGTGACTTCACAGAAGACGGGAACATGAGCAATATAATCTATAGCAGCACAAAAACATCCCTTTCTGTCTTTAAAAAAACAGATCTGTCCCTGCACCTGTGGAAATGTCGCTTCCTCACCGTCACACCTCACCATTTGACTGCCATGGTGACGAGCCAGCCAATCACAGTTGCTCAACTCACATTGTGTCGGCCCAATTCTTGTCTACGTAATCTGCTACACGTCCTTGAATTTTATATACAGCAAATGTTGTGGAGTTTTTCGAGACCTTCAAGGTACTGAGATGGCAACTTTTTTTTTTTTTTTCTCACTTCGGCAACCCAGAAACTACTGTTGGACATAATGAGGGCTGGAAGCAGGGCCTCGTTACCCTCAAATAGCAGTTTTATTATATAGGAAATATGCAGATGGTTTGGTTTCTTACAAGATCACTGCCAAATTATTCCAGATGTAAGCTGTACTGATGTGACATGGAAACGTAGCATGCAAAGAGCCTAAAACAGCAGTTTTTCCAATTTTAGACTCGTTAGTCATGGAAATTTTAAAGTGTAGGACTTTTTAAGTTTTATGTGGTTAGGTGCATTGAGGAATTGGAACACGTAAGCACAATTTCTGAATTTCTATATGTAACCTTTTCTTTCACTATTTTGTGAGCTCTTTGTTTTTTTTGTTTTTTTTTACCTTTACCAACTTAATATTCCTGTGGTGGAGAGGAAACGAGCGAACACAAGCTAAATATTTTTGTCACGTTCGACAATCGTAGCTTGCCACGAGCAGTTTAAAGTGATGTCACCCACTGCCCTTTTGAAACTGCTGCTGATTTTCATGTTTTCACCGCACACATGCTGGTGATCATGTCCCGCCATCGGGAGGGGAATTTTAATACCGGTTACTGTTTGTACTCACCGCTGCTCAACACAGCTGGCAAATCTAGTTGTCATTGCCAAATTCCAGCAGAGTGTACAGTAACATGATGTGGAGCGACTGCTTTCAGCTCGCCAATGTAAATATGTCAACAAGTCTCTGTGCCATGCTGGTCAGTTGTATTTTAAACAACGTTCTTCATATACACCATTTCTCCTCCAAACAGACTAGAACCTGTGCATGATATGATACCTAAAAAATACAAGGAGACAGAGACTCAGAGATATATAAGAATACCCTCGAAGCCAGGGGTTTTTAATGTCATGAAAAGCTAGGTTTTTCTAGAAAATAAGGGCGTACATGTTTACAGCTCTTGAGTAAATGATAAGCTTGGTTTTGACTACATCCACACGAAGCCTGCTTATTTTCAGAATGGACACGCCCTGTTGCTTTTGCTGTAAAAGACCTCTATCCACATGCAAACACCTGAACAGCAGGACCATGTGTGTTAAAGGCTCCCTGTTATTCAGGCAAACAGTAATTCCCACGTTGCTTTGCTGAAATCGAAGCATTATCGTAAAATTGGAAATTTGACTGATGAGGACTAATCCAGGGGAAATAAATGGTTTATTGTGTAATCAGTGATGATGACATTAAAGCCATTAAATGCCAGGGTAACCACTGGCGGCTTAACCCAAGAATGAAGAAGATTACCACATATGTTTAAAGCCCACCTGAAACAGCATTTAAACTGAGTATCTAAGTTTTGTTTGTTTGTCAAACAAGTGAACAATATCACTAGGGATGTGATCTAAAAGGATTAAAATGACATTTTCATGTCACGCTTTAAACTATAAATTGAATGTAGGAAATGTAGCAACTTTGTTATTTTTGTGAAAAAAATTTTGAGTCATAAAAAGGAAAAAAAAAATCATTCTGATTAGCATTTTATTTTCTACTCTGCAATGTTAACTTTAATGTGTTGAGTAACTCTCTTTATAGCACTCTTAGCATCTACTTGTCCAGAATGCTGCAGCACGGATGGACCCAGCAGGACCCAAACAGCTGGCTTTGACTTCCACGGTAACACTGACTGTTAATTCACATTAATGATCTGTGTGTTTATTCGTCTTTTTATTGTCATGCTGTACTTCTGTCAATCACCTCTTTGTTACTCTTTGGGTACCGTGATCCAACATTCAATGAGGTCGGTCCTCATATTCCTGCAGACTTTCACACCACAAAAAAAACAAAAACGTGGACCCATGACTGACGGAGCCAGTGGAATTTAACTCCACTCTTCTCTTACTTCCAGTCACTGTTTCCATTTTGTCCTGCAGCCTCCTGGGACTCGCTTATGTAACGTGCACATGTCCAAACTCCCCTGTTTGGGTCAATCATGAAGGATTGTTGAATGTATGGGCAGATGTTTCAATGTTCCATGAAAGCTGTGTCATTAAGGAGGGGCCCGTTGGATTTTTTTTTTTTGTTGTTTTTTTGAAAAAAAAAAAATCTTTTAAGCATTCTGTGCAGCTTTATAGCTAGAAACACTACGCACTTAATGATATTGGTCCCTAAAACGCAAAATTAGAATATGTTGGATCTGACGGCAGTGTGTCAGCATGAAAAGCTAGGGAAAAGCTTGACAGTTGTACACATTACCTCTCCTATTCGACTATACACTGACCACTTCTACATGTAACCTTCAAATATAACATGACTGAAATGTGTGGTAGCAGCATGGAAACATTAATGAATGTACATTTTTATATGCTATCTGTTAGACAATGCGCTAGTAGCTGATTTTACTGGAAGCCTGTTGCGTTTCCAGCATGGTTCACCTTTCAAGCTTTTGGATATGACGGTAGAGAAAGGATTTGGACTTTGCCAGCCCAATATGTACGCAGGTGCTTCAGGTTCAGGACCTGGAGGCTTCAGCTCACATGGATAATAAGACGGCACAGCACGTGGGGAAAAACAAAAAGAAACAGAAACAGCCAACAACTTTGATTTTTCCTGCTCTTTCCATCTTCTTCCTTGTTCCCTTGTGTTCACACAATAAATTCTGGGATTTTCTTCCTTCACCTTGACTCCTTCTCACATTCGCACCCAACAAATGTGATCGTCCCCATCTGACGTTTGTTTGGTTACCATAGTGACAAGATAAAGAAAAGCACAACCATTTTCAGCAAACCCATCACTCTGTTCTGGCCGTACTGCCTAATGAGACGTGTCTGTGAGTGACGTTTATTTAAGGCCTTCTTTTTACACAGCAACTTAAAAGTGTGACTAATATACATGGTCGTCCTCTCAGTTTTGCCTGTTTACAGTGTTTGAATATGTTTCATTATGACCTATCTTACAGGAATACATAGGATTAAATGGTTATTTAAACAAATGACATGAAAAACCTGAGTGTAGACAATATTACGATGTTCAATGTGCTCATGAAGTAATAGATCCCAACTTGTAACTGGGTAACACTTTATTTTATGGGTTTCTTAGAAAGTACCATGTAAGTTGGTACTATTATAACAATAGGAATGTGCAAAAACTTTATTGTTAGAAACTTTTTTATTCATATTTTTTTTAAACGACTGAATAAATTATTTATATTTGTCTATCTGCCAGTAACCCTGCTCATTGACCACCAGAAAGCAAATAATAAACGAGCCACTTGTTGGTTGGAATAAAATGACATATCTAATAGAGTTTATATACACAGCATAATAATAATATGGACAAAATACTGCAGTATACAGTACATTGATTAAATAAGTCTGAAATGGTACTATAGTTTGCTACACAATGCTACACAAAGAAATTTGAACAAATGTTTAATTGCTCCGTCTGTGAACAAATTTGACATTTGTACCTTCTGTTGGCCTGTTAATTTAGAAAGATCTTTATAATGATATAAAGAAATGTTCCACTTTCTCTATTTTTCCCTCATAGTATCAAATTATGTATATTCAGGAAGTATAAAAAATGTTTTGAAAATGACTCACCTGTGGAATAAAGTGTTGTCCATCCTTGTTTTATCATCGGCAGTTTAATCAGGACTGTCGTTCCTTTATTTCTTTTCTCTTTGTTTTCTTCTGGTTGTGTGAACCTTCCTACTGTATATTGCACTTTATCCCTCCAGTGACTGGGGAACAGCTTGAGAAAGTCTTTTTATGTACAGCTTTAGAGAATGAGGGCTACAGTATTGAACGTGGCACATGACCCACATGTTGCTTATTGTCTAATGTTCTTGTGACCTTTTATCTGTACTCTCTCGTGTGTGTGTTGGGGTGGAGGAGTTTCTGTTTATTGCACACTATACCCAGCAGAAATATCAGCATTGCTATTTTGTAATATAAAAGAATTGTATGATTACCAGTGTCTCTGTCCTTTTCTTACACTGTGGGAATGTCTATGATTGTGAGTTTATACTCGAGGCATTCGGGTCACCATAACGTAAAAGTACGGTAAACTCATGTTCTATCTGGAAGTAAATCTGTCACCGGGTTTTAAAATTTAAAATTTTTTTTTTTTTCTTACATTGAAATTACATATATATAGTTTTTAGCCTCTGAACTAAACTCTTCAAATTCCCCAAAGTCCCCCCTCCCTTGATTGGCCCAGCACATCATCATTGCAGCTCTCCATTGTACTCGTAACTCGGGAAAAATGAAATACCTCTGACATGGAAAAGTGCAACAGGCTGGTCCAAGTCAGAAACTCACCCGACCACATGTGCTTCAACATCCAGCTGTTGGCACTGCTTCCTACTATTGTGCATGGGGTTCACACTATTACAACCCCTAGCAAAAAGTATAAAAACACCAGTCTTTGTTCGAGCACTCACGCAGGCATTTTATTCTGTAAAACAAACTTGCATCAAAAGCATGAAACAATAAAGAAAACATTCAAAAGTTGGCACCAGTAATTTGCTTTTGTAGTTATTGTAATGAGTGTCTATGTTTTCCAGAGCAAAATGCATTGGGACACATTGAGATTGAAAGTCAGGAATTCCTGCCTTGAAAATATTGACTCCTGAATTGCAATAGACTGCAGAATTATCATTGGAATCCAAGAGCATCCTGGGTGTTTAGGTAGAATGTTTTGATTAGAGCTGCAAAAATGTGTCAAATGTAGTAATTTGTGCCAACTATCACATCAATCGCCAACTATTCTGATAATCAGTTAATTGATTTGAATCAATTTTAAGAAGAAAATGTCCAAATTCTCTGGTTCCAGCTGCTCAAACCTGATTATTTTCAGTTTTTTTTATTCTTCTATAATAGTACACTAATGATATTTGGGTTATGGAAAATACATTGTAGGTTGCATCTTCAGTGTTACACATTGCATACTTCAATGATAGTCATTTTACATAGTTTTATGAAACAAACACCTACTAATAATTTCAATAGTCGACAGATTAATGGACTATCAAAATAGTCAGCAGATGCAAATTTTGTTTTAACTCTAAGGTATGTGGCCTTTCATTAGGCCATTTGTTCTTTTTATTTATCATCTATTTACAAAAAGATAGAAAAAGCAATCACCACTAAAACCTCCACTCTGTATCTGTAACACAGGCTTTTCATGCATAGAACATGTGTCTGAAATACTGGGCTGTTTGCACAGATCTGTGTTTGTAATACAGTCATTTTAATTTGAACTGATCTGCAACTACAGTTTATTCTCATTTATTGCCCATCACCCAAGGTGACTTTAGACAGATTGAGTTCACTAAAACCTAATAAAAAGAAAAGCAGCATATCTTTACTGTTCCACATTTAGGAAACTAGAAATATGTAATGACTTTTTTTCTAGAAAAAAGGAATTGATTGATTAATTATAGGACAATTAGCAGATTTAGGCATGAGTCCAAGTTTCAATGTTTACTGCAGTTTAAGAAGACAATCTTCCAAAATCATTATAAAAACATTAGTACATTGTTTAAATGTATGTTTATTACATTAAAATCGTCCTTTAAAAATATCAAATGTTTACAGCAGAGTAAACTATCACTACAGATGTTACTAATTTTAGAGCTGCACGATACAGTGAAGCCAATAAGATTATTTTTCTGTTGATCAACTAGTCTAAACCTGAGTTAGATGTTTTTGGGCATCAGCTGTGTAGACATATTTGTTTAATTTCCTAGGGCTGTAATTTCACCCAGCAGCGTTCACTTTTTATCATTACGAACGTCGATAAATTCAAACAGAAAGCTTGGACCCTGTTGTAAATGAATCAGTTACCATGTATAAAGCAGCAGCAGAATGGTTCAATCAGCAGTAATACGAGAAACGCAAACATTTCTCATTACTTGCTTTTCCTGTAGACCTGCTGCAGAAAACTCTGTTTCACTCCAAAACTATGAGCATTAATATGCTACCACCACTCTTCTGGGAAGGTTTTCTACAGATTTTTGAGCCCGGTTGTGATGATTTGCTTTAGCCAAAAATAACATCAGTGAGGTCCGACACTGATTTGGGGCAATATGGTCTGGCTCACAATCTGCATTCCAAACCAAAGCTGTTGGCTGTTAGAGTTGAGGTCAGAGCTGTTTAGGCCTGTCAGAGTCGAGTCCTTCCCCACCAGACTGAGAAAACCATCTCCAACCACCTCTGGCCTTCACTTTGTATAAAAGGAATCTGATTGAAAACAGGAAAGGGACCTCCCAAACTCTTGTAAGAATGTTGGAAGCCTGTTGCTATTCAAAATATTTTTCTAAAAATATTTTCTGCTGCAGGTTTCAGACAACTGCAGCATTTAATAAAAAAATATACCTTTAAGTTTTGTAGAAATCTCAGAGAGCTTCGGCAATCCCTTCCCTCGATCATTGACCATTACATGGGTTGTGCTAAAATGCAAAACTCTGTAGCACATTGTTAGAGTTTTTTACATAGAGAAAAAGAGCAAAGAAATTGATTTTAGGTAACACACGCTTAAGATTTTTTTGCAGTTGCTGTTTTCCAGATGTTGTATTTATCATTTTACAGTGTACAGTATGCCTGGTCAGCTGAGTCAGAGGTTTCAAACCCAAAGAGAACCGTGAATAAAATCTAAATCACAATATAGTCAGAATAATCACAATTCAATTTTTTTTTCTCAAAATCGTTCCACCCACAGTGCGTTCACATGTGAAGTATGACTATTCTAACAGCGTTTGGAAGGAGGAAATCAGACAAGAAGCAGGCGGCCATCGGCCAAGAGCGGGTGGACGTCTCTCGTCTGGACCTGCGTGTCGGACGTATAATCGCATCTCTGCCGCCTCCAGAGGGCAACAACGGTCCATACCTGCACACAGTGGATGTGGGAGAAGCTGCCCCGAGGATGCTGGTCAGCAACCTGGTCAAGCATGTCCCTGCAGACCAGGTACAGCATTACTGTTTTATCATTTTGTATAATCGGATTAAAGAGAGCATTAGACTTTGTACTTCCCTGTGAACACCACAGTATTTGCAACTTTATACTGTATAAAGTGTTCAGAAGGTCAAACATGTGGACATCGCTCCCATATATGACTGTTGGCCATTTTATTTCAACACCACTGCTATGACAGTCTCCCCTCTAAAGGATTAGTTTACATTTCTTTTAGGAATCTGGCGACAAGGTCCTTCTCCCCATTCATCCTTTTTGGGTGGTGGTAAGTTCAGGCTCTGCTCGTAGGTGATACAGCCAGACTCGCTGTCAGAATTTCTATCCATCCCCGTAGGATTGAGCTCAGCACTCTGAGCTCAATGAAAATCCAATGAAAATGGAGCTAGTTTTACACATTTACACTGTATTTCACGGATCTGTGAACAGGGAATTGCACGATAAAACACGAAAGAGACTTTTATTAACTGTTGCCACAAAGCTGGAACGCTATATATTAAATTCAATTTCTAGTGTGCCTCTACTATTTATTTAAGATTTTGTCATAAAAGCTGTAAAAAGTTAGGCCTTGAACCTGTGACCTTTTTGCTGTGAGGCAACAGTGCTAGGCTGAATTAATATATAATTACCTTTTTACATTTTTACTTTTTACAGTGAAATAAATAAAACTATGCACAACTATCCAATTATATTAGATTTGAATATACGTATACATATATTTTTAATTACATCTGATTCTTCTCATTGAGGATAAAGGGCCTCAATACTAATATCCTGATATGGGCAACCATGATATTGTTAGTGTTAAGTCTGTTTTGAAAATTCTGTCCCTGTCTGGAGGTGAACCATGAAAAGTAGAGAGCAAAACAATCTCTCATGACAACATGAGTGATTCTAGATTTATACAACAAACACAGAATCATAAATGGATGCGCTTCAAGGGATGTTATTGCTGTCTCAGATCTGGCATAGGGTAAGGGTTCGATTTTTCAATTTTTATTGGTTTTCCTCGATTATGTTCATGACGTGTAGCTACACTGACTACATCAGTTGAAAAAGTTTTTGCCCTTATGTAAATTGGTTATACTTTGTTTTATTTCCCTATCATCTAGGTTGTAAGTATGCATCTAATCTTCTGTCCTCTGTGCAGATGCAGGGCCGCATGGCGGTCATGTGTGCCAGCTCGCCAGACAAAGTCGAAATCCTTGATCCTCCGGGTGGAGCAGCTCCAGGGTTTTTCAGGTACTGTTCCCCAGACACTTTACCGTCAAATGCCAGCGAGTTCTCGCTGTGAAACTGAAAAGTGACATTTCCCATCAAATCAGACACAGGGGACACTTCCTCATTATAATAATCAATGTGTCAGTGATTGTCACAGATGTTGAGCCTACTAAAGGCCACGAAATTTCCAAACGTGAAGCCCCTTCACACTGTGAAGGAATGCTTATAGTGAGAGACGCTGTTTTCCTTTTCTAAGGGTTCCTTAAAACATGCTGCTTGTCTCTTCAGATTTTTGCGCTTTAAAAATGAATTCTTTGGATTTTAATTGCAATTTCTGTGTAAAACAAATTCCAAACTCATATTTATAATTTAAAATAATTTATTTCACATTTTTTCTTTACACAATTTCTGAAAGAGATGCACACGTGCAACACATTCCCACAGGACGAGCGAGAGAGAGAGTATAATGGCAGAGGTCGAAAAAACGGCTCAGAAAGTTTTGGAAAAACTTTGGCATTCAAGAAAAGGACAAGGAGAGGAAGCATGTAACATACAAGATGTGCTAAAAATATGTAACGCTTGGCAACACAAAATTTGTAATAATCCTGATTTCAACATTGGACAAAAACCTTGTGGTAATGATTTTTCCCTCAACCAAACCGCTCTAAAACAATGTTTAGTGTTTTTTTTTGCTGTATGGGCAAAGCTTGCGTCGGATGCAAGTCGGCAATGCCAGCACATCTCAGCTTGCTTCTGTTTTCTTTTTCTCCATTTATATCAGACATCACACATCACGTCACATAAGCCGATTCCTGTTTAAACAAAAGAAAAAATTCCCCTGTGTACACAACACGGCCCGTAAAGAAAGGTTTTTCCTCAATCCCATCAAACACCTTTGTGTGAGCCAGGCTTTGCCGCCCAACCTCGCTGCCAGCCTCACTGATCTCTTGCAGCTGAAGGGGAGCGAATCCCAGCAGCCAGTTTCCATAATCTTGCAGAAAGCTTTTCCAGAACAGTGGAGGCCATTACAGCTACGCACTGCGTTCCTACCTGCGGTTTTGAGTAGGTTATGTGAGGACATGATAATACTGCCAAAAAAAAAAAACGTATGGCCTTAATCCAGAAATCCTACATATGTTGAAGCTTATAGGAACACTGGTGGACTCTGATGTATCAAACTTCTACATCGCAGGCGAACTGGACAAAGAGCTGAACCCCGAAGGGAAAGTGTGGGAGCAGATTCAACCAGATTCACGCACGGACCACCTACAAGGGAGCTGCCTTTGAAATCGTTGGCAAGGGAGTTTTTCAGAGCCCAGAACACGAGCGACAGTGAAATCAAACGAACGGGAGCTGTTTGAAATAGCTCAGTGCAAATCCCTACAGCCGGATGGGTTCCAAAACGAAGCCGTGCCGGAAGAGCATTATTGCAAATGGAAGTGGGGCGAATGCCACATCGAAAGCAGCGGATTTAGAGGACATGTCTGACAGCCACATGAGTGTCATGTTTGATTGTGCACATACTTTTGTAGCGCAATCCGAGGGAAATGACTGTATGCCGCCCTCTGTTGGACAGAGTTGAACATTGCTGCTGCACCATAATTATGAAAAGCTGTAGTTTTGTATTGGGTCAGCAGATGGCACTGCAGCGAAAGTGTGGGTTCCACCACCTACTGTAAGTACAGTAAGTACAGTCATACCCAACAAGGTAAAAAAAAAAGGGAAATTCTCCTAAAAACTTGGGGAGGTTGTGTTTTTGAAATATTTTTTTCCTGTGAAGCCACAAAGGTCATTTCCACAGAGCAGTGGCTGAAACTCCACAGAGCAGAAGTCCCTTTTGGAAACAGAAACACTAAATAGTTTCTGTTGTCACTCCGAATGATGTAAAAAAGGATTCACAGTAGGGAAATTACCTCAAAATGAGTTAGTTATACTGAAATGTGTTCTAAACTACATCTAATAATTTAAAGGATGTAATCTAATGTACTATTATATCTGAAAGCCAGACATTTTTTACGCTTCTCGCCAGTTACTAAGAAAGAAAGGTTGATGAGAGTGGTAGTATTAAAAAACAAACAATGAACCTGTACATCTTGGGATTTAAACTGTCTATTTTCCTTTGAAAAGAGAGAGAAAGTAAAGTGCGTGAAAGACGTGTGTCAACTTCTTCCCTTATTTTTTGAGTGAGAACTGGAAACTTGCATGTTAAAAAAATGGGGATGTGATTCAGGAACTATGAAATGGAACAGAGTGCTGAAGACACAATGTTCTTTACTATATATATAACTAGTAAGCTGGTTGTTAGCTAGAAATCTTTCTATATACTCTCTTTATACAGCATTAATGAACTTTTCTGTTGCCATTATACTTCATTATGCATATTTAACACTGTATGTCGACAGGCTGTCATTATTTCAACTACTTTAAATAAATAACATTCACTGAGATGTGATATTAATGTCACCCCCTCACCCACCTACAGTGTAAACTGTTCATGTGCAAACTCTTAGAGGAAACCACACAGGAGTCGACGGGGCAGCCGGTATCAGCAACAAGGCGTTTCGCTTCTGTGTGGTTTACCGGAGCCAACTGAGCTGAGTCAACCGGTGAATGCAGCTCTGCTCCCCCTCTTTCTGCATCCTGTTTTTGAGACGCCGCAAAGGGCAGGAGACCCAACAAAACTCCCTTTCATCGGTGTGTGACACCATGTGGTGTTTGTGTTGAGTCAGAATTTATTGTTCCTTATAATCAGTCTTGGTTTTCACCCCCTTCTGTCAAATATTATCACATGATTTTATAGATATTTTCACAAAATTCCAGTCGAAATTAATCTGCAATATTCAGAATAATGGTAGATATATGGATAAACCTGCTTGTATTATATGATATGTTATAGTGCAAAATGTAATGTATATATTATATATTATTATTATATTGTACATTATCCTAGTTTATTATTACACATTTACACATGACACCTTTACATATTATCACCCTATTGAAATAATGCCCTAAGTCATTTTTTTCAAGTGTTTGGGAAAAAAAAAAAAACTTCAAAATGCTTTGACAGTGGATGACTGTGGACATACAGATCACCTATGTAACATTAAAGTGACTTTAGGACAATTTTTGAACATTCTAGTGTGACTTTAGGCAACGTTTTTCTTTCCATTTGATAGTGAACACAACTAATTTCCAACCTCCAATTTTAAGATGTGGCACATTTTTAGTGAAGTGATGACACTCAACAGGCATCAACAACTGAAGATCCTGGAACTTTCTTTCTTTCTTTGTATTTGGATATATATTAATTGATATACACAGCACTTTCTATTTTTATTTATTATTAAAGTACAACATGTGAAATTTATACTATATTTATAATTTATTCTATACTATAGAACATTATAGTCTATAGCCTTTATCATAATAAACCTTATATCTTACCAGTAGAAATTGATTCAAATATGTTTATGTTTAGAGCTTCTTGCTCCTTGAAGCGGCAGTCATCATGAAAGCTGGTTAAATTAGCATTTTATCCTGATTTGGACAAAAAACTTTGATTAAGGCAAAACAAAAATGAAAAAATGGCCAATGTCTTAAAGAGCAACAAGAATTATCCTTTTAAATAAGGCTTAAGGGATTTTTAACTAACATGGCAGCATAATCAAAAGGTGATTTAAGCCCAAAAGTCACTTTCATCAAAAAAGATGGGCCATTAGTTTTAAAGAGTACTTCTGTGAAGGAGGGAGCAGGAAGTAAAGTAATTTACTACATCCCCCATACACATAAATAAAGGTCCTCTATTGATCCCTTTCCTCAGTTTCTATGCTGCTTTCCTTCAGACTTCATGTGTACACTTAAAGCAACACTACTACATGTAAAGACTTATTCACACATGCAGCCTTTCTTAGAAATACTCCAGCATTTTGCAAGAAGGATTAATGTATAAATAATAGCCAACACTTAGTTAAATCCCATTCATGAGAAATCTGCTCTGGTGATTTCCCACCTCAAGACCTAGTAACATTATAGAGTCAGTGAAGGCTGCGCCGTGAACAAAGACAGGAACATTACTGACCAGGGCACGTAAAGATCTGCAGTAAATGTATATTCAACCTTGCGCCACCGATTACTGTCATGTGTGAACAGCTCCAAGACTGGAGTTGTATATGTGAATAGTGAAAATCACTAGTGCTTCCAGAATTAACTGGGGAATATGTGTAAAAGAGAAATAATGTACATATTATCAAGTGGGTCAGAGAAGACAAACATAGAATTTAAAAAGTGCTGCTTTCTAACTGGGGGCGACACGGTAGCGCTGTGTGACTTTTGCATGTTCTCATGCCTGTAGAGCTTCCTCTCACAATTCAAAAACATGTTTTTAGCAAGGTTAATTGGTTATTCTTAATTGCCCATGTATGTATGAATGTCAGAGCAAATGGTGTGTATGCTACATGATAGGCTGGTGACCTGTAATGTGCTGGGATTGGCTCCAGCAGAGGCCTGCGACCCTAATGAGGAATAAGCAGGTATATTATATATATATTAAAACGATTGTCTTACCACTTTCTAAGTGCTGCTAGTAAAATATGCATAGTGGAGCAATAGTAATTAATTTGGTTCTTGCAGACAATTTTTCACAATGAGAAATAGATAAATAACAATACGGGCATTCAATTTCTCTTAAAAAGAAAAAAAACTATGATATCTACCCTTTTTATTTTACATTATAATAGGCAACTTTCACTGCTAGTTTAAAAAAATATTCCAAGCCTTACACAATAACGATCATCCCTCCGTGGTATGCAATTAACAACCTTACTTGTTGCTGTATTTATTGACAGTGTTCTTCATATTTTTCTTTTCTTGAAACAACTAGTGCAAAGTTGCATGTATCCAGTCTTTCAGCTTTGCACTTGCATGTATGCACACACACACATACGGGTAAACAGGGCCAGTGAGATGGGGAAGTGACAAATACAAAAGGCTACAGTGACTTCAAGTAACAACGAACACATGAAGTTTACCTCTGGAACAGGGAGGCGTGTCTCTGTGGAGTTAATCCGGTCATTTAGAAACCCGGTTAACTTCGATACGATCATAACCAGGGCGTTTTTAAAACTGCCCCAATGCCACAAATAAACCCGATTTCATGCTCGTTTTTTTTGGATAATTAGTCAATTCATTCATTATTTCCTCACGTGCCTCCACCTCCTCTCGCTGACGTCGCGCGGTTTGCAGTCGACGTGACGCTCGCTCTATTTGGCTTTGCGTGCGGCGGCGGCGGAGGAGGAGAGGACAGGACCGCAGCGGTGCTGTCGGGTTTAAACTAGAAAGCCTCGACTTTACGCTCCACTACGTTGACAGACGCGGCGGCTGGAAGCTCGTGAAACCCATGAATGCAACTCGCCTCGGACGCGTGAGGCGCGTTTCGTTTCTCTCTCTTTTTAATCTCCGCATAAAAACAAACAACCGCAACGAGAAGACGCACCTGACACGGAGCGTGTGGACAACAAAAGAGCCGGTTTCCCGCACACCCCGCGTCGCGCTGCGGCTGTGGCGAAAAGCCGAGCTACTGACGAACCGACTGGTCAGTTAATTTACAAAAACTTGTGCCGCACGCGCGCGGTCGGACGCTGCCGCGCGGAACCAGGTGTTACCAGGGGTTACCGCCATTTGTCGCAGGCCGACCAGAGCCGACCCGTGGCCGGCGGCTTTTAATTAGCCGATAGCAACACTCGCTTTTCGCCTCGGACATCCATCGGTAGACCCCGAGGACGCTCTGGAGAACGTCAGGCCTCTGTCTGTCTGTGTGTTTTTTTTATTTTTGCTTTTTTTAAATTGCTACATGATTTCGTAACCCGTTCTGGAATAGTTTGGTGGTCGCCGCCTGTGTGTTTTTCAATGTTCCCGTGAAACGAGCAGGAGAATTATGTGGGTCAGTCCCGAAGACGTGTTACTGGCGGGCGCCTTATGGATCACCGAGAGAGCGAATCCGTATTTCATCCTCCAGAAACGGAAGGGCCACGGGGGAGGAGGCGGAGGACTGGCGGGTGAGTGTTTGTTTGTGTGCTTGCTGGCGTGGATGAACAACAAACCTGCGCGTGTGTGTGTGTGTGTGTGTGTGTAACACGCGCACACATAACGCGAGGGATCACATGATTAAGTCCAGGCGGCCTTTCACCTGCACGAGCCTGTCAGCTGTGTTTATCCTTAATCATTGATTCAGCCGCGCGTGAAATAATAGAGGACGGACCCTTTTATTTTTTTGACAAACGGGGTGCAAAGTGCATCACCTGTGCAAACTCGACATCTCACGTCGGCCTGAGTGAGCGTCTCGCAGCGAGTGGATTTAGACGTCACAACAATGCAGACAATAGCTGCTGATGGCTGAACAGTGGATCCACTGTGTTTGACCACCAAGCAGAGACATGGTCTGTTCGCTAGCTCATGCTGAATCATTCCCCTTCTTCCTTGTCTCACTACTCCTCCCTCTTGCTTATTTCATCCAAAATGGGTCAAACAGGAGGAGGGGGGAGGAGGAGGGGAGGGGACAGGTTAAGAGGGCCAGCTGCTCTTCTCCTTTCATCTTATTTTTTTTTATTTTCTTAAAATACCTTGTTTTCTCCCTGGACATATCGGTGTGAATGAAAAGCGTGATTATTCGTTAAAACACAGAAAACCTCCAGCGGTTGGTGATTGTGGCGTTTTTATATCTGGCACATCATTTAAATCACACCTTGTGGCAATCGAAAACAGGATTTGGATTCCAAGCTGGCACAAACACGCGTTTCACGTCTCGCCGATGATTCGGTGTTGATTAGCTGAGTTTCTGCTCCCTGCCGAGATTTTCTTGCTGTGCTTCATTCAAGTACCGCTGCTCATTGAGGTTTAACACCACACACACCACACACATACTTGAGAAGAGAGTAACATCTCTGCTGCTGAGGAGCAACCTGACACAGAAGTGGGTTGTATGAAACCAAATCTTTTGAGACTTGTATATATTTCATCATTTACAATATGATTTTAAAACTGTGTCCTTTAGGCTCCTTATCATAAGCTGCATATCAGTGGATAGAAAGTGGTTCAACTGAAGATTTTTTACTGACAAGATGGAATTGTTAATTCATTTTGCAATTCAGATGAAAAGAATAAACTTAAAGATCATTATTTTACATTTCTCATTCCTTTATTTATCCTGCATCCTTACATTCACCATGTGACCTCTTGAGGTGTTTTACAATGCCCTGCTTGAGAAGTAACAAGATGCAAATGATAAATCATAGAAAAAAGGTAGTTGGGGCCTGTTACACCATCATGTTAAAGGGAGAGATGCAGCATTGTTATAATCTGCAGGAAAACGCATGTATTGTCTCATCTCTCCCAACCCTGGTCGGCCTAATAAAGGCATGATGTAAACGAGACATTTGGGAGGTTTTCGGACTGAAGTGTGCTACGGGTTTAATTTCATCCTGTGTCATAAATAATTCACAATTAGCCGGGAAGATCTTGCTGTGGCAACGCTGAATGGCGTGAGGAGATGATGTCATTGTTATGTAAAGCTCGCGGACTCGTACCGTGTGCCAGTTGGCACCCGGCGGCACTGGCTCTCCGTCTACAAGCTTTTCTTCCAGAGACAGGGGAAGACATCGGCAGCTCAGCCGCAAATCTGGATATTGCACCTCACTGGGGAATTCAAGCTCTTAATGGTTATAGTCGGTTTAAAAAAAAAAAAAAAAAATTGCAAATGTGTGCTTGCTTTCTCTCCAGCAGACTGCCCTGCTCAGACTTCCAGGGAAGCGATTTCTCCAGCCGGGTGGCAGCATCATTAAACATCAGCACAGGCTTGTATAATGTATGCGACTATGAGACTTCCTCTTTCTTTAGAACCCATAATAAATGCAAGCCGACTGCCCATATTCCCCAGAAACCTTCATGGTGGCCAAGTCCAACAGGATCCTCTGAAATACATTTAATTTCAGCTGTTCAACTTCTTATCAGTTTCTCCTTAACTCCTTTTAACCTCACTTATCTAAATGGAGGGATTTATCTTCAGGGCATTTCATGGTAGTTTTCCTTCTTAAGGCTATTAAGCTCATAGGATAATCTAAATGTTGAATGGATGGTAATACAGATGATGTACTCTTTCAGACACTGTTGTACAAACACAAAGAGCTCTGCCCACCTGTATGTGTAATGTCATTTGCATGTAGTGTTACAGCGGACAAGATCCCAGCATCTGTTTGTCACATTTATTCTGCACAAGCATCAGTTCATATACCTCAGATTGTTTTGTAGGAGGGTGCAGAGAGGAAGCTGGAAGTCTTAAATCCACCCGTCGACTGTGTCCATACATGCCAACATTCTTCAGGGAGGAAGCTAATTGAATAATGTACCGCAAATCCTATATTTATCACACTGGGGGGGGGACTCAGTGTCAGTTGTTGCACAACAAAATTATTGCTTAACAAAAAACAATAATTTAAGTCCTGGATTGTGAAATATGTTGCACAATATTTGTTGTTTAAAGTAGTATTGTATTTTTAGTCTGGTAGAGATCATGGTCAATGCAAAGCTGCAAACTATATGTGTTTAGACAGAAAGAGGATGCAAAGACACTAACAAAACAAACGTATAAATAAAACGATTGCGGTTTTGTGCCGGAGGAGCACAAAACATCACATGATCGTACAGCTCATCCTGTTCAGATGGAGGCTGCTCGACATAAGGTTTTCCAGCCGCTCACAGAGGTTAAATGGAACCTCCATTGCAGCCTCTCTGTTTCTGGGTAGTATGTTTCTGTGTTGCGGCTTTGCTGTGCACCCACTCCTTTAAGGCAGAGGTGTGGGATGGAACATGCAGCCACTTCGATAGATCAATGTTCTGGGGGTTGCCCTTTGATAAAAAAACAACAAACTGTGTTCTCTACATATTAAATAAACAAAGAACTAGCTGTGCGCGGCACTGGAACGAAAGGTACCGAAATAAAGGTTGAAAATACAACAAAAAAGACTAAGTGGTAGATTGTAGAGACTGTATACAGTTTCTCTAAAACAATCACTCGGATTCTACGTTGATGTCAATTTAAAAATCGACTTTCCTCTCTCATTTTTGGTTTCACTCATCTGTCTAAGGTTAAAGGATAGGTGTGAAGTGGTCTTGCATGTCAAATGGTGTCTTTCCTGTGTTAAACCTCAGTGTGAATGAGGTAGGCAGAACTATTCATTACATGACAGTGCAGAGAAACTCCAACGTCGCTGCTTTTCATGAATTTTCACCCCAAGAACTGAGGACCCTTGTGTTTGAGGTGTTAAAGTGTGTATATAAGCCCTGTCTGTGGACAATGAGTAAGCAGCTGTTGTACTTTGGCTATTCTGTGGCTGTTATGATTGTTCAACCATGTGATTGTCTTTTTCCCCTCCTCTTCTTGTCAAAGGGGAAGCTGTCTTTCACACCCAACAAGTTGTTTGTTTCTCAAAAATAGACTTAACCTAAGTGTCAGCACAATCTCGTTAGTTTCAGCGTGTTTGACTCCAGACAAAAGTCAACTACAGCAGATTGTCTCCCTTTGATTCCTTCAGTCCTGTAACAATGGTTATGTAATAAACACAAGTTCATATGTGGCTTCTTTATTTCTGTGTGGCCATGTCTCTCATGAGACATGACAGGAACGTGATTCAGTGACGCTGAGTTGCATTAATGCCGTTTTTTCGTTGACAGTCCTCAGGACAAAATGGTGAGTGGAACCGATATGTCGAGTATGCTAAAAGGAAATGGAAGACGCATATTTTAAGGAAGGGGGAATGGATCTGAGGAGTGACTGTAGAAGGGAGGAAATTGGAAAGAAACAAACTACTCCAAGGTCTCTTAATAATCTCTTAATATCACAAATTGCTGGATGGAAGTCTAAATGGCAAAACCTGTTTTAATTATCTTCCTCTGAAAATCCTGAAAACATTTGAGCTTCTCTCTTATGTCTGATCTCCTGTCTCAGCCGTCCTTCCCTCCCCCACTGATGCACTCTGTGTTTGCCCTGATGAGCAGAACAGAAATAACCTGTCTCTCTCATGCAGTTTGAACCTATAGCTGCAGGGAGAATATTCATAGCTGGAAGGGCTGAGCTCACGAACAGCTCCTCCAGCTCAGCCACGGATGCTCAACTGCCCTGATTACAGTATGAAAATAGTTGGTTCTGCTAACTGGTATCCATCCAACAAGCAATGAGGGCCTTCTTTCTGAAAGGCTTTCAAATTGATGTGCTGAATAAGCTGTGAATGGTTCGATTATGACAGATTGGGTTTTCAGGTGGTGAAAAATGGCCAATAATTGCACATCATTTGTAGTTATATATTTTACTGAGTCATTAATATCATAGTCCACTGTTGTCCTGTACCTGTTTTTTCAGGATGCACCTGATCAAATGTTCTACCGAGAGTGAGAGAGCAGGGTACAAGAGCAAAGCTGGAGGGAGACAACCGTAGCCTGATAACGGTTTAGTTTTGCTCCTTTAATTTCTACCTTTATTTCACCAGGCAGGTCATTAAGTACAAATTCTTATTTACAACAGTGGCCTTGCAAGCCTCTTGAGGGAAGGATAGATTTCACTTCATTGATTCACCGGCGTTGTGTTCATATCGGCTGATTTCTTGTTAGAGCAGAATCCTTTTGCTTTTGCTTTGATCTAATATACTTTTTTTTCAGTGTCTTGTGCTTTTAAAAACCAAAATCATCTTGACATAGTCTAACAGCTCCATTTGAGATTCTCTCTGAGCACTAGGAAGAACAGATCTTTGTCTGTCTCATTAATTTTCATGAGCCTTTCCTCTGATTGGATAAATGGAATAGGAGAGTGGCCAGTGACTGTTTGTGTTCACAGTTTTAAGATTTTCTGAGCATGGACTGTTTCATCATCACAGATCAGCATATATATAACATCTAGACTTTATATTCCATTATTCTTTGTAATCCAAAAGAAATAAAATCTCAACATCCTATGTTATAGGTTCTTTTTAAGAGTCTTCAGTATGTGGACTACAGCAGTTATTTTTCTGCTGATATTTTTCGTGAATGTGGCCCAGTTGCTAACCAGCTCTAAAGTAAGAAATCGACATTTCCTAATCCTGTCCTTTCTTATCTAAACTGACCAGAACTGAACATAAACACATTTCTTTTTGTCAATACCGTGCCGCTCTAGTGACGCTTCACCATGGTATGAAACTGCAGAGCCACGTCTTAAACAGCTCCTTTTATTGCATTATCCCTGGCCTTGTTTATTGTGGAAAACAGCGGAATCGCCGGCATCTGTTGGCCATTGTGGCTCTCCCATTACTCAATTAGATTAGCGTTTCTTCAAGGCCCTGATATCCTCTTTCACCCAGTGAACCCGTAGTTTTACAGGGCCATAGACCCTCCTACATATCACAGGATGCATTTAGCAAGTCTAAACAAGCAAACAAGTGCATTTAAGTCACAGAATGTGTGTGTGTGTGTGTTTTTTCTTTATATACTCAAAACTTAAAACACAAGACCTCATTGTACATGACAAAATAGTCCTAGCATTCTAAAGCCTTTAATTTGTAAGGCATCTCACATGGCCATTTATGGCTTTCGGTAATCCTCACGAACGTTTGTCTGTAGGTCTATTGTGTCACAGCTGGACAAATTTATAGTTTAAGTTGATTTAAGAGAATTTGAAGTAAGACCAAGACAATAACATCCTTATTCAGCTTCTGTGCTTTGCACCAAAGTTTTAATTGTGCGCTTCTCTGTCTTTAATCACATTATTTCTGGATCTTGCAGGTTTGCTGGTGGGGACTCTGGATGTGGTCCTGGATTCGAGCGCTCGTATGGCCCCATATAGGATTCTGTACCAGACTCCGGACTCCTTAGTTTACTGGATCATTGCTCATGGTATGGCATTAGGGAGGACCTCTCTGTGTCTTTTACACCCCTCCACGTCCCTACCCCGGCCACCAGACTACATGATGTTCTAATATCCTGCCTTTTCCCATGTGCACTGCTGAATGCCAAGCATTACATCATGCCCCAGTGGTTTTGAAGGTGTGTGTGTGTGTGCGCGTGCGTGCGTGCGTGCGTGCGTGCGTGCGTGTGCGTGCGTGTGTGTGTGTGTGTGTGTGTGTGTGTGTGTGTGCGCGTGTGTGTGTGTGTGTGTGTCTTTCCAACAAAGAATAACTGCTTGTACCAATGGCATACAAGACGTGGCATCAAAGTAGAAAAATATATATATATATTTTTTAATTCTATTTAAAAAAAAAAAAAGGGGGGGGGGAGAGGATGCTTCACTCAGGTCAACAACACGGTGAGACTACAAACCAGAGATGAGTTCATGACTGATTCTGTGGCTCATCCCAATCAATCAGCTGATTGTAATGAAGCCACATGATCGGCTGTCAGTTCCTTGACAATAAGATAAAGGGAAGTTCTCAAGAAACTCCATACTTACAAATCTCCCCTTATTTCATTATTTGATATGAAATTCATCAAAAAAGTTCATTTCGAAATCCTAATTCTGGCTACAAAAACCGTGTTTCATTGTGATAATGTCATTAACCTGTTTTCACAATGATGTTTTCTGCATATTCTATGTAAATTGGCATATGCCACTGGCAATAAAAAGATCTCAGCCTCAACTTTTTCAACAAAAATAAGCTGCACCTCTGTTATTTTGAGTCTACTGGTTAAAAACTCCTTAAAGCCCCAGTTGACAAGAGCTTGTTCATGTCCATTTACAGTGAATGTGCAACATGAGATGGGTATTATTTGAAATGGGGGGCCCACAAAACATGAAATGGCAATGGCTCATCTCAGTCCTTAATTTCACAGGAGAGTGAAATGGCTAATGTGGTAGATGTGCACTCACTGAAGGGCTGTTTGCAGTAACGTTGAGTGATAATGGCCCATCATGGCAGCCATTACTGAAATCAATTTCACTGGGGCTGGAAAAAAGTTTTGAACCTCACTGCTTACAGATAACAAAATCGTCGTTAAGTAGTGTTGTTTAAAAAAGGAAATAAACATCCGATTTTCCTTTTTTTGCTTCTGCTATTTTTAATTTGAACCTGACCTAAAGAGGTCACCATAATTGTTACAAATATAAACTGAAGTTTATAAGGTTACATGTTTTTCATTGAGAAATGAATGTGTGATTGTATAGTAGGGCTTATTTCTTTCTGAAACACAACACCTTCAGTACTCTGACCTCCCCTCCTCCTCTTGCAGGAACGTCCCGCAAAGAGATCACCGAGCACTGGGAGTGGCTGGAACACAACCTGCTGCAGACGCTCTCCATCTTTGAAAATGAGAACGACATTACCACCTTTGTCAAAGGGAAAGTCCAGGTGACTACCCGTCCTCTGCATCAAAAGAGGAGTTTGTTCAAGGATTTTGTATTGTATTATGAAGCCAGTATATACTTGAATAACATTATATTCTTGGAAATACCAGACTGAGCAAGTGATGTTCTCAGTTCAGTTTTTTGAAACTATTCGTCAACATCATTTCATTCCAACAAAATAAAATGCTAGATGATGATGGGAGAGATATTAATATTAAATTAAGAAGAATGTTTGTATATTGGTTATTATTACCTGCTTTACTTTTTCTGTTTTTCTGTATCATTCCACAGAGAAATAGACACAGCCACCCCCCACAGCCAATTTAATTCAAGAGACCCATTAATAATAATGAGATTGATACAAAATGGTCTGTTCTTTCTAGCAGAAAGAGAGGAGCTTGAGAGGAGATGTTAAACTAGATTGGGATGATACTTGGTTCTTGAAAACCGCAACTATATCTTGTTAGGAAGAAATGCGCATCTGCTCCTCCTTGCAACCCCCCAAGTTCTGGCTCATTACTCAGGGCATCACTGCAAAACAACCTCCTTCTCAGTTAGTTTCCCCTGAAAATAAAAAAGCTTTATGTCGTACGGTCTTTCATCTCGTTTGCATCCGCAGGGCATCATCGCGGAGTACAACAAGAACCACGACGTCAAAGAAGACGACGACACTGACAAGTTCAAGGAGGCCAGCGCCAAGTTCCGGAAGCTGTTTGGGATGCCTGAGGAGGAGAAGCTGGTCAACTACTACTCCTGCAGCTACTGGAAGGGCAAGGTTCCCCGGCAGGGATGGCTCTACCTCAGCATCAACCACCTCTGCTTCTACTCTTACTTACTAGGAAAGGAAGGTTGGATCAACACTTTCATACGTTTATACCCCCCAAATCTTTTTTTCTAATGACCCTTTTTAGGTAGTAGCATGCATATTTCAAAGGTTTCATCCTGTTTCATAAATTTCTCTGGGATTTTGCCGGGGTATAATCTAATTTTAAAAATACATAATCAACTTTTACTCCAAATGTTTTCATTTTATCTGTTTGGGTACCTTAACAGCTATGCCTAAATCAAAGGACAAACTCAGAAAATATGCTAGTGATCAGGCATTTTTTTTTTATTCCAACATAGCCTCCAGAATCTGTTTTGTCCGTGAGAACACTTTTTGTATGAATTTCAGCTTTGAAGTTCCACAAAATCTGATTACGTTCAGAACACCAACTACTACCTGGGGTTGGTTTGCTTATGACTGACTCAACTAAATGTATTACTAATCTAATCTTTTAGATATCTCCAGGCCAGATTCTGTCCTGTGTTTTGCATTTTGTTGTACTGTGTAATCTTGATATTAGATTATGTGATGTGATGCCCTGTGAACAGTCAACTAACTTCTTTTAACTATCCTCAATTTGTTTGATTTCTATCTACTACGGTCTCTCTTTCTCTGGCTCATACAAGTCATATCCACTTGTTTGTCTTATCTAGATATTGTGCTGATATCCCTTATCTCAAAGCCTATTCTTCACTTTCAGCCAAACTGGTGGTGCGTTGGGCGGATATCACCCAGCTGGAGAAGAGCGCCACGCTCCTGCTGCCGGACGGCATCAAGGTGAACACGCGCTCCAACGAGCACGTCTTCTCCGTCTTCCTGAACATCAACGAGACCTTCAAGCTGGCGGAGCAGCTGGCCAACATCGCTATGCGTCAGCTGCTGGACAACAAGGGCTTCGAACAGGACCGCTCGCTGCCCAAACTCAAGAAGAAGTCACCAAAGAAGGTGTCAGCGCTCAAGAGGTGAAGACTGCTGCAGAGCGGGACCACCTGCTCTCATGAATACTGCTCATACAAATTTACAACGTGTGATCGATTGAACATTAATGCGTTATGGTCGGCTTAGTGGTGGGTTATCCAGATAATTCAGGACAAAGGGTTGAAGTCTAAATCAGGGACTCAAAGTGTTTTACAGTATGTTTTACAGTTTGACTGCAAAAGCACAACAGACATGTATATTGGAACACATGTATGTATGTGCATGACTAACTACTGCAACTATTTCTTTCTTTCTTTCTTTATGCAAAAGTCGTGTAATAAGATTCTGTGTTTTCCATCATTCAGGGATCTGGATGCAAGAGCGAAGAGCGAGCGTTACCGAGCACTCTTCCGTCTACCCAAAGACGAAAAGCTGGACGGACACACGGACTGCACCCTGTGGACTCCCTTTAACAAGATGCACATCCTGGGACAGATGTTTGTTTCCACCAACTACATCTGCTTCACCAGCAAGGAAGAGACACTGTGCAGCCTCATCATCCCCCTACGTGAGGTGGGTCGTTACAAATGCTCGTAAGATGGCAGATTCATCGAAATAAGTGTTATTATACCCAATAGACCTAGAGCACTTGAATCAAAATGGCAATAAACTGCTTTGAGCCATGAATGTTGTTCGGTGGGGATTTGCCACTGCCCATCTGCTCTATAAAGAGGTGCAGACGCCCATAATACACACATAATGCAGCTGTCAGGCCGACTCACAATCAATCCAGTTTACAGCTCTGGGTTGGATGTGGCCAATTTTCATAAATTTATGCCTTATTTTGCATTTAAACCCAACTTGTGATTAATGCATGAAACTTGCAAGGTGTCAGACTTGGTAAATGTATAAATCAGTTGCTAGGAGACATCTTTGGCACCATCCAATCAACAAACAACAGTTAACTATGTAAAGAGAGAATCACTGTAGCATCCCAAGATTCTAACATGACTGCCAAAGATAAATTAATATATTTAACCTGGATGCAAATTGTTAATGTAGGTAGGACTTTTATTTTGTTCCTATACTACATAAGCCATGTAGAAATGCGCAATTTAGAGTAAATTTCATGTTTAGTTGTGTGTCATAGAAATACCAGCTGGTTCCTAATATTCCCCCGAGACTGAGATTGAGACCGTTCCCCACCTTCTTCCAGGTGACCATCGTGGAGAAAGCGGACAGCTCCAACGTGCTGCCAAGCCCCCTGTCCATCAGCACAAAGAACCGTATGACTTTCCTGTTCGCCAACCTGAAGGACCGAGACTTCCTGGTGCAGCGGATCTCTGACTTCCTGCAGCAGACCACCTCAAAGATCTACCTCGAGAGGGAACTTACTGGCAGCCTCAACAGCTCCGACGACGAGGTAGGAATTGTCTGGTGTATTGGCCAGAAGAATTATCCCTTGGGTATTAAATTTGTTTCTTGAATATTTTTTTTTTTTTTTATATTAAATATAAAAGCAACAGATAGATTGCACCCAGTGTCAGTTTAAAAGTTCCCAAGGCTAAACATGGCATGTGCACCCTCCAGGTTTACTCCCAGCATGGATCCTTGCACTCCAGCAGCCCCCAGCACAGCTTGGGTTCCGAGAGCGAGCGGACATTCAACCTGAATGACAGCAGCGTTCCCACGGCGACACAGGCCCTCATGACCATGTACCGGCGCCGTTCGCCCGAGGAGTTCAATCCCAAACTGGTGAGTTAAATTACGCTCTGTCAGCTACAATCATAGGCATTTAATCTGCAGTATGGCCTTGACTAATAATCCTCTTAATGTGAAGGCAAACGTCTCCGTTTTAACAGTCAGAATAAAGCTGCAGCAAACAGAATACTCAAGGAAATCGTTTGCTCCTTTTTCCCAGGCGAAGGAGTTCCTGAAGGAGCAGGCCTGGAAGAACCATTTCACAGAGTTTGGACAGGGCGTGTGCATGTACCGCACCGAGAAGACGAAGGAGCTGGTCCTCAAAGGGATTCCTGAGAGCATGAGAGGGGAGCTCTGGCTGCTCTTCTCTGGTGAGGGAGGCCCAAAATAAACACTAGCTCCAGGCACTTGGAGCAGACACACACACACACGATTCAGCCTTACACTGTAGCACATGAGAACAATTGTTAGGAAAAGAGCGTGACGCAAGTTTTATACAGGCGTAATTCATCCACAGAATCCTTAGGACAAATCCGATACAGGAACAAGATAAGAATTTTAGTGTCCAACGTGAGACTTGAATCGGATATAAAGTTACATATTTTTCATTTCTTTTAATCTGGACAGTTTCATGTAAATGTTAATTCAATAGATTCAGTCATTTTGATGCTGACAATGAAATATCTTTTAATAATCTGGAGGAAATCCACCAAACACTATGTGAAGGGAAACCTTCTATTACCCGTCAGCTACACAGAGAACGTTGTAGCTTCTGAATCTGGTTATTTACGAACACAATGCATATTCAGGTATGCACAAGCCCAGTCATGTGCAGGTGGTGTTCATCCTCACCTGATGAGAGCTGCTTATAAACAGCCCTCCGGTCTCTCCCCTGTGGCCTACTTATGACACACTGCCTGTTGTCATAGCTGCTTTGTGTTCACCTTAGTCATATTTACTGCACTTCCTGGGAGTTTTCCCTCACACTACACAGCACAGTTCATTTTAACACCAGCGGTAGTAAAATGAATTCTTAACACTAGAGATTTTAAATCTCTCATCTGAAGCTTTTAGATGTTACCTTAGGTGTCTATATTTAGAACAAAAGGTTCTAAAAACAGGTTTATGAACTTCTATTCTCAAGCCAGTCCCATTAATCATGTTTTCTGCTAAGTTATGCTGAATAAATCTGTAAACATGCTTTTGAAGTGTGTAAATGACAAATATTCATGTCATTTGAGTCACAGCCCATTTATTACTGTCTTTGTTTACTGCAGATTTCCCTTCTGTTACACAATGTATTCAACCTTTTTAAACAGAAAACATTCCAGCTTCAAAGGCGGCTTGAAATCAGCAGAAGCTCTTTTTAAAGTAACGCAATATATTTTAACATTTAACCAGCTCTATTGGTTGATGCATTTTTTTTCAAATGCCTCACACTTTTAGGGGCAATCAATGAGATGGCCACTCACCCCGGATACTACGAAGACCTGGTGGAGAAGTCGATGGGCAAATACAACCTGGCAACAGAGGAGATAGAGAGGGACCTGCACCGCTCTCTCCCGGAGCACCCAGCCTTCCAGAACGAGATGGGCATCGCCGCCCTCCGCAGGGTCCTCACCGCATACGCATTCAGAAACCCCAACATCGGATACTGTCAGGTATACACACTCTTTGGTTTGGGCCACATGCACTGGCAGAAACTGGCAGTCCATGACATGATTTTTTTCTTTCCTGCCTTCTTCACAGGCCATGAATATTGTAACATCGGTTTTGCTGCTCTACGCTAAAGAAGAGGAGGCTTTTTGGCTGCTCGTGGCTCTCTGTGAGAGGATGCTCCCCGACTACTATAACACGAGAGTTGTAGGTCAGTGAGTTCATATTGTTATCGGACTGAGGATGTTGAATTGATGCTGACTCTTGGCTGATCCTTTTGTTTTTATGTCTTTGCAAAAGTCCTGGAAAATATCTGTATGACCATCTGTACAATGTGTAAGAACTGGCCACCTAATCTAAACACATAAGGAGCACTGTGTGCTGCTCAGTGATTATAGCATGAAGACTGAGGTTTACAGTGAATATGTGATATAATAATAATAATAATATAATACTGCTAAAATATCAGAATCAGACGGTTTCCCTGGACAGCAGCGGCTTTGGACTTTGTAACTCGTCATTGGATAAAGTGGCCACATATGACTAAGTTCTCACCTTTAATGCTTAATTAAAGGACATATTTACAGTTAACAGGAAAAATCACAACTGCCATCAGTCTGGCTCTGCCATTACTCGTAGTAGCATTACCGTACAGAATAGGGCTAACTGGTGGCATGCTCACTTCCACAAATATCACTAAGAATATGAAATACATATAGTGGTTCCTTGACATAAGGTCTAAACTGGTATTTTGACATTCTGTTGATAATTTAATTTCCATTTTTTTGAATGTTGCTAAATTTCTTGCCAAATTGTACACCTTTATTAAACTGATATTTATTTCATGCTGCCTCTTATGCTGTTCTGTGGCTATATCTCTTTTGACTAAGATTATTTATTATTTTTTAACATTTATCTGCCTAAGTGTGGGAAAATGGTAAATTAATAAGAAAGCTCTTGTTCATTTACCATTATTCCCCACTCCTTCCCCAGGAGCTTTAGTGGATCAGGGGGTGTTTGAGGAGCTGGCCCGCGAGTACGTCCCCCAGCTGTACGACTGCATGCAGGACCTCGGGGTCATTTCCACCATTTCTCTCTCCTGGTTCCTCACCCTCTTCCTGTCCGTCATGCCGTTTGAGAGCGCTGTGGTGGTGGTGGACTGCTTCTTCTACGACGGCATCAAGGTCATTTTCCAGCTGGCGCTGGCCGTGCTGCACGCCAACATCCACCAGCTGCTGGGCTGCAAGGACGACGGCGAGGCCATGACTGTACTGGGCAGGTTAGGGGAGGCAAAAACTCAGCAGATGTAGCTTTGTTTTGGCATATTTTGATTGTCTTTGGAGTCGTGATCTTTGATGGCACACCTTCTACTGTTTGTGTGTTCTAGGTACTTGGACAGTGTGACCAATAAGGACAGCACCCTGCCTCCCATCCCCCACCTGCACTCTTTACTGACAGACAATGGAGAACCACATCCAGAGGTCGACATCTTCAAACTGGTCCGCAGCTCCTATGAGGTATTTGACCCGTCTGATGCTGTGATGAGGCTCGTCTCTTTGGTTTCTTAAGACAATTCTGAACTGTTTAAATTGCCTTTAAGGGATATTTGTACACAATCACTTATTGGATCATTTAAAGAGATACTGATAATTCGTGCTTTTATGTGAGTTTTTAGGTGTGTGACTTCCTCCACAAGTGCAGCTGTTCCATTAAGATTGTTACTGTAATTCATTTAAAGGAAGTGTGTATTCCCATTTGAATGTTTTCCATGTCAAGAGGCCCAAAAGGTTTCCTCTTCAGTCAGTGTGTATTGTTAATGTTCTTTTTGTCTACCTATTGTGTCTGATAACAGGCTTTAAGTTATAGCCCAGATGATTTAACTCTCTTGTTCTCCCTTTTTGTTTAAGAAATTTGGCTCCATCCGTGCAGATGTGATTGAACAGATGCGTTTCAAACAGAGACTGAGAGTGATCCAAACTATTGAAGATACAACAAAACGCAACGTGGTAGGGTCCGCTGACTTGTTTTATATACACACATCAAAGTGTCAAAGTAAAGAAATACAGTCAGATTTATCATCATATATTTAAATTACTGGCGGTTTCATTGCTGACTCGTTTGTACACTTTAAAGGCCTCTAGTTTGTGGGTCAAATTAGCTCGGCCAGTGCAGAAGAAAGAACCACATTCTAGTGATTATTAGATATCCTGCTCTGACACATAACGTTGTTCTCTACGGTCTATTTTTACTTAATGTAATTATATTGTTTCAGGTCAGAACTATTGTAACAGAGACTGCCTTCAGTATTGATGAGTTGGAGGAGCTCTTTGTGCTCTTCAAGGTAGGTTCCATCTTACTTCTGTGTACCCCAGCTTCCACTTTAACTCATGCTGCCATGCTAGTGGCTTTTAAAGTTTTTAAGATCCAGCATGCAAGATTTAAGGGATGAAGAAATGGAATATAATATTCATAGGTACCTTTCAATTAGGATATTCTGTCAAAATCAGAATTAAGATTTCTTTACCTTAGACTGATCTGTCTTTTTTTTATTTAGAGGATTGGTCTTCCTCCACAAAGGCGGCCTATTGCATCGCAATGTTTCTATAGTAGAACAGACAAATCAAACAATGGCTCATGAGAGCCTTTTGTACTTTTTGTAGATAGCATAGCTTCTACACTGCTAGATACCTCCTGAAGCCGATAAAGAAAACTACAAAATTTCCCTCCAGTACAGACAGAAAATCAATGTGTCATTTGGTCTCTCAAGAGGAAAAAATAAAGCTTTGACTCTGCCTTTGGCATAAATTATTCTCCTGTGCTGCAGACCTGCAAAGATTAATTTATCTCATCATTAATGGCAGTTTTTCATGAAGTGCAGCTATGTTTATGGTTTGTTGGTTAAGCTACATTTATTTTTATGATTGGCTTCTTCAAATGCAGCGCAAAGCTTTGTCCATATCTTCTTTGCACTTATTTTTTAATGCTGCAACCTGATTGCATGTAATAAGTCTTAAGGGTTTTCCCCCTCTCCGTTTCTGTCTCCAGGCTGAGCACCTGACCAGCTGCTACTGGGGCGGCAGCAGCAACCCCACCGAGCGCCACGACCCCAGCCTGCCCTACTTGGAGCAGTACCGCATCGACGTGGAACAGTTCAAAGGCCTCTTCAATCTGCTGTTCCCCTGGGCCAACGGAGCCCACTCGGACCCCCTGGCCGTGCGCTTCTTCCGCCTCCTTGACCAAAACGGGGACGCGCTCATCAATTTCCGGGAGTTCATCAGCGGTCTTGGTATGTACAGAATGATTGTGTGTGTCTTTGTATGATCTTACTTTAAAGATGACACAGCCCAGTAAGACCCAGTTCAGATGTGTTAATCTCTAAAGGCTGTCGGCGTGTTACAGGTGTTCTGTGTCATGGCGACCTCACGGAGAAGCTGAAGCTCTTCTACAAGATGCATGTTTTACCTGGTGAGTGTGCATGGATGGAAACTGTCTTTAGGGAGGGAGTACATCTGGCTGAGTGAAGGTGTGCATGTGAGACAGTATTTCTTGTCCTTTTCGGTATCATTTCACTGGGAAAATCCCTTTGGCAGGATTTCTCTTTGTCAGCATGATTCTATATGAAATAACTGACATTAATTACAAGTTTATCTATCCACTGGCCTGGCTTTAATTACATTTTGGCAACCCGGTGATCCTGTTTTCACAGCATTTCAACAGTTAGGCATTAATGGAAAATTTGTTTTACGAGGTTTTTGTTCTCATCAAAAGTAACGTTCTGGTCATATGTCGGTGTAAATGTATTTGATTTTGAAAAGATTTGATTAAGATTATTTGATTAAGTGAAGAATGTAATAACGAATGGTTTTCAGGATGTTTCCATATTAAATTTGGACAAATTTTCTTCTCTCAGAGCTCACTCATGAACAGGAAGAGCCTGACTCTGCCTTTGAGGCCACTCAGTACTTCTTTGAAGACATCACTCCAGAAACCTCCATCGGTACGGACCTTACTTTAACTGTATTAGTATCTATGGCACCCTCACTCAAGTACATCATCAATCACTGACCTTTATGGGAATGCTATCAAAAATGATTGTGCAACGTATTATAAGAATATCTCTTTCACCAAGAGGTACAATTACACCCTTGTGAAATATGTGTTTATAATGAGATCTGTGATGTGCAGTTTGTAGAACATGCAGCTCCTTATTGAGGAGTGATTTATTTGAAGTGATTGACTCAATCAGATTCAGCAAATATTCAATTCCGTGAAGTGACATGTTGATGGTAGCAGGAATATAATCTTCATTTTTCTATTGTCAGCTAGTTTTACAGAACATTTTCCTATCAGCTTCATTTTATTCATGTATTCTGCTCTATACACTGCCAGATGTCAAGCCTTTTGTTGTGCTCATACATGATAGCACAGAAATATGGTTTTCTATGACACCTAAGGCTTAAGGTTGTTTTTGTGGTTATGAGCATGTGATGTGATTGTACGAGCCTCAAAACAACCACAGGCTTCACCTGCAGCCTGCTCTGTGCTCAAATCTGCAGGAGTATCTTGTTTTCATTTAAATGATGTTGAGTGAAATGCAGAGAAGAGGGAAAAATGAAAGCAGTGTGATAATTAAACCTTGAACTAGCATCCTGTGTATTATGTAGGTTGTAGTTGATCAAATATATCACAGCCTGTGATGGCTTTCCTATATACTGTTTAGGTCTGAGGCTCTGATGTGGCATTAGACTACATTAGGCAGCAAATAGCGAAGTGTGTGTAGAAAGGTGGAGCAGAATTTTGTGTGTGTGTGTATGTGTGTCTATATATATGTATCTCAATCATCCTTTTCTTTTCTCAGGCCAGGACTCAAAGTACAGAAGTGAGAAGGATGATGGCTTTGTCAGAGTTACATTTAAGACTGAAAAAGGTAAGGAACACTCTAACATTATTTAAAAAAAAAAAAAAAAAAAAGTATACATTTAATTAAAAATATTATAAATGCCTAAATAAAGAGATATAATGCAATGTATTGTAGACAAACAGCAGTGAGATGTTTGAGCTCTTGCAAGGAGCAAACTGATCAGGTGTGAAATTGGTCATTAGTCTTGTTTAGCAACAAGTTTTTTGTTGAGTCAAAAGTGGTCAAGGAGTGAACGTGACTGGTTTGTAAACTCACAAAGCTTGATTCCTCCTTTTGAAGGTCTCAAATAACCTGCATATATTTCACTGGAACTGTATGCATTCTTTCTTAAGCTTTTCTGCTTTAAATTATAAAAGGCCTTTTGGCCCTGTGAACTATATGGCATTTATATTATAATTTTTACATTAAAAATATATATATTTTCTCTACATTACCACATAAATCATAATGAAATGCTTGCTTTATTACAACCAGAATGCAAAGTGTGTTTTATGACAGAAATACCTCTTAATAGTCTCATTATAATATGTTATATTACAGTGAAGAAACTGAATACTCCTGAGTATCGTCATTACCTGAAACTGTGGAATCAGGAGACTAAACCTAAACTGGAAACCACCAAAGACCTTCCCAGGCTGAACCAGGTAAAACTGTACAGATTGTATATGTAGTGTTTTTTTAGGAGAAATGAAGGAGGGTGTAACTGACCTCTTATCCCTCCCCATCAGGGTCAGTTCATTGAGCTTTGCAAGACCCTCTACAGCATGTTCAGTGAGGACCTGGCAGAGCAGGAGCTCTACCACGCCACGGCCACCGTCACCAGCCTGCTGCTTGAAATGGGCGAGGTGGGCAAGCTCTTCTGTGGCAGAAAGGACCACAACCAGGAAGGTAAATCGGAGCCAAGCATGTGTACGAGAGAGCCCGACTCTACGCGGGATGCGGGGCCTGACGCCGTCTTCCGACAGGGGGATCACGAGGATCCCTTCGCCTCCGCGGGCCTGGAGAACAAGCAGAGTCCCTGCGAGGAGGGGAAGGGGGACGAAGGCCGCGAGCAGCTGCCGCCTATGCAAGACATCAAGCTGGAGGACTCCTCCCCCAAAGACAATGGCACGTCCTCCGCCATGCTGATATCCGACGACGACACGTCCATGTCCTCCTACTCGGTGCTCAGCGCTGGCTCGCACGAGCTGGACGACAAGCTGCAGTGCGAGGACATCGCAGACGACACGGTGCTTGTGCGCAGCGACGACGGGCCCAACGGCGAAGGCGGCCGGCCTCGCGGTGGTGGCGGACCCCACAGCCGGGGGCTGCCGCACAGCACGAGCATCGACAAAGACTGGGCCATCACGTTCGAGCAGTTCCTGGCCTCCGTGCTCACCGAGCAGGCGCTGGTCCACTACTTTGAGAAGCCCGTGGAGGTGGCGGCTCGCATAACAAACGCCAAGAACGTGCGTAAGGTCGGGCGCCCCCTGCTGTCAACAAGTGACTATGAGATCTCGCTATCTGGCTGAGGAGATTTCACACAGACTCGTGCTGTTTTAAAAGGGAAAACATGATTATTGGTCATTGATGGGGGGGAATGTCTCCGTGGGTTTTAAAGGCTAATGAAGATAAATGTAAAATGTATGTGTACGATAGTTTGAATGAATGTGACCAAAACTGCTCTTAGCGATGTATTTTACCAGATGTGTAAGACTTTTATTATAACAATCACTAGATTCTGCCCAGTGAAGAGGGAACAGGATATTAATATGAAGTTTTGCTCAGATGAAATCATGTGTACATGTAGTAGCTGTACTTTATAAGACATTAGGTGTTAATATTGTAATCTCTAGTACTCTTAGACTATAGATGTGAATGTCCACAGATACAGTACAAGTTCAAATTGGGATATTAATAGTCTATGTACGGTCACCTAACATTATTATACCCGGTCAAACTATTGCTTCTTACTTTAAGTCCATTTGCTGCTAATCAAAACATTTTTTCTCATCAAACAACAATATGGAAAAAAACTAAACGATGTTGTGAAAGTGGATTTTCAGGTGGTGGTGTATACATTTCACTTTAGCTCCACATGTCTTTGAAATGGTGTTTCACTTTGGCATAACATATTCACCTTTTCACACACAAATATGACTTCCAACACATTCACTTCCCCAAAAAGGTGTATTTCAAATTATTATTTGTGATTATTGGTAGTTATAAACAGCTATAACATAAAATATAATGATTAAAAAAATGGAAATATTACATCAAATAAGTCACTTCTGTTACTACAGGTCATTTTAGTGCTCTAAGAATTTAAAGGAAAGAACAGTTTGTGCTACACGACAACACTAAAATATGCTGTTTCTTATCACTTTCTGTATGTTTACATCATGATGCTTGCCTTCTGCCTATTGTCTGCACTCTCAACTGAAATGTTGGATTTTTTAACATGTTTTTACATTTTTTTCTCTGTATATGATTACATTGTTGTTTTTTTAAGTTTTTATGTGAATCATTTTTATTTTACGTCCATTTGTTTATGCTCTGGACTCTGATGCATTAAGTATCACTCCATCAAATTAAAATTACAGTATGACCAAATTCAACGCTATAGTGTCACATTCCAATGTCTCATTGTCTATATGATCACTTAATGCAGAATGTTACTGCCACCTTGTGGATGATCGCACCTCAAACCTCATTTCATAAATACTCCAGTCCAGTTAAATATGATGCAATAGATAGAAATCATTGTTTGCAATTGATGCTTTTTAACCCTAACCTTAGTCAAATTCAAAGATAAGATTTGTGACTTCAATGAATGTCCATTATTCAATTTACTTTAGTTAATGTGCTGAAATGGCTTGAAGCATGAAAATATTTAAGTGAATTAAACACAACGGACACAGACTAATGAAAGTTTGTGAAACAGTGGAGGGACATAAGGTAGATTCACTCAAGTTATAAACTCAATTGCAAGTTTGAAATATTTTACTTGTATGTTTTACTATGTATATTTCTTCTTACTTTCTACTTCTCTGTGCAGTGTATTGCCAGAAGTAGTCCAATCACCTGCCTCGACTCGCCTATGAATGACCGACTCGTCTGGACAGGCAATACACAAGATTTAGGAGTGTGTTTATGGGAATATTTGACCATTCTTCCAGGAGAATATTTGTGAGGTCACACACTGATGTTCTCCGCTATAATTCATCCCAAAGGTGTTTTATCGGTTTGAGGTCAGGACTCTGAGCAGGTCAGTCAAGTTCATCCACAACAGACTCCGTCCTTCAGGTCTTTATGGCAAAGAGTATCCGTTTCACTTATGATTCTTAAAGCGCTTTGTCTATAAAAGTCTTTGCATTTACAATGATTCTTTTGTGCTTCAGCTCAACCAGACATTAACACTGTGATGAAATTCTTTTAATTAGGTAAAGTCAGACACTTCTTTCACCACTGTTGTGATAAAACTGGACTCAAATCTTTCTTTTTTTTAGGTCCAAAAAGGATTCACAACACCATGATCTATTCTAGTTAAGCTTTCTTGCCTCTGTACCTGACAAAGAGGAAATCCTTGCCTAAAATATGTTAAATATAGACAGAAAAATTCAATGACTAAATGTGAGACAGAATGAAGCCGTGTGTTGCCCTGGAGACGGCTGCGTTAAAACTTCATTGGGTAGAGGAGCTTCCTCTGTTTCTGTGGACCAAACACACTGGGGAAGTGGCTCAGGTCGACCAATCGCGGCCCAGTGAGCTCACTCACAACAGGACGTTCTACAGACTCAGCTGAGGCTTCCCCTCTGACACATGTGGCCCGCGGATCAATGATTGATCCGTGTGAGCAGTTGGAGCAGAATGAAATGCTGGACTTATCGCTTTCTAGGTATACAAGGTCGTCACACTTGCTTCCGTTCCTCAGACTATAAAATCCTTACATCAGTGCTGAAACAAGAGAATTTATTGTTCATTAAGTCTTTACACATTAGTGTAAACCTATAATTCCATAGAAAACTCCACTAGAGAATCTTTATCTTTACAATATAACACTACAAACGAGATGATTCAATTATGAGAACAAATGTGTCGCTCGATATATTCTTGCTCTGCATTCTGTTTAATTATCTGAACCATTAAATATGTTGTACTTCTCCAATCTTAATTATGATTATGTTTTTTTTTTATATTATAACAATGCACTCTGTTCAAATACTATTTCAGTCTAATACAAACGCCCTGCAATGAATCCTATAAACCATAGAGGAGTTTTTTTCGTTTTATCCACCACATTTACATCAAAGAAGGTACCCTAATTAATAAAAACCTCTCAGTATAACACAATGCAATTTAACAACACTAACTACAGTCTCCAAAATGACCATAAAGTTTAGAACCTTCATGAGGCTATTCCAGTCCTGCTGAACGTTGCTTTTTTAATGCAGTAGATTAAACTAATTGTACCTGGCAACAAGTATTGTGGGCAACATCTAATTTTCTCCATAATTTCCATTCTGTTTGAGAAACTGCTCGGTTAATGGAAATGGGGGGGGGGCAGTATTATGAAATAAGCAGCAACAATGTCAAACTGCTGAGAGGCCCAAACATCGTATGACGCACAACATCTTATCTGCTCCACAGTGAACTTCAGTCAACAGCTCACATCACAATTTACCTCCAGTCCTCTTTTTTTTTCTTCTTTTACTCTGTCCTCTTTCACAAGAAGGTGGAAAGTATTTGACTTTGACTAGGGTTTTTTTTAAGAATTCATACATCAACTACATGAAAATGCAAAAAGTGTGAAACACAGTAACTCCACAGCAGAAGTGAAAGGGCAGTGCGATGTGAAGCGGCTGTAAAGTCTTTCAGCCAATCGGCTTTCCCGTTCGACCGTTCTGCCAATGACTGACAGGACGCTATTATGAGCGTTTATAGCACAGACACTTTGGAATAATAAAGTAAATTATTACTTAATATTTAGTATAATATGGCATGAATGAGACAGACACAGAACATGAAACAAATCTCTACCTTATATATTAAGCATAAATGTGAAGTCGAACATGTTGGTGATTTGAAGGAAGACATTTTATTTTAAATATACCAATATTTGGATAGCAAAATAACCGACCTAAATTAAAATCACAGAGAAGGGAAGTACATTTTTTGGGGTTTTTTTTTTGTGTTTTTTTTCCTGAAAACTGTGAGGTAAATTGAACATTGACTTTCTGACAGTCAGTGGACTTTGATTTGACCCAGGAGAACAGGAGTAAACAGCAACGCCTCCATGTAGATGTCATAAAAAAAAAAAAGCCGGCCAAAAAATATATAAGTAGGCTACGGTACAAAAGATGCATCTGGCCCTTCTGTGGTTGGAGCCCTTTATGGATTATAAGATCTAACCTCACCCAAACTCTGCCTGTCTCGAAAACAACCAAGGTTCAAAAAGTCTTAAATCCTAGAAAAAACAATGTAAGTGTATTTTATGCTGTTTTTTTTATGATTGATCTACATGTTGATTGAGCTGCTGTGTCTTGTAAATGATTATTTAACAATGCTTTGTGTGCGAGGTTGAAGTTTAATCTGTGTCTTTTTCTATGCGAGAGTTGGAGATTGATGTGTGTTTTACGTGTGTCATCCCCAGAAACAGGGAGCATGGTGGGACTGAAACCCTCGGATGTTCCCCCTCCGCTAGGGGTGAAGATGGCGAGCGCTGGGGCCGCGGCTTGTATAGCGGACATCGTCACGTTTCCTCTGGACACAGCCAAAGTCAGACTGCAGGTACGAGGAGGAGAATCATTATTCATTCAGCTGTAGGCCCACAGCGTGCTGTTCACTGTGGAGTTTAACTTTCACCCTTTTTTCCACATCAGTACCCCTGAATCAATGCACTCATTAACATCGTGTAGCTGCACACATACACACATTTAGTAAAAGTGATTTTTCTTTTACTTTTGTTCCGTGAAGATGGTTTTATCCTTGAGTACAATCTGTGACCCCAGATTCAGGGAGAGAAGCCAGCGGACCCGGCCAAAAATGTCCGCTACAGAGGGGTGTTTGGAACCATCAGCACCATGATCCGCACAGAAGGGCCCAGGTCTCTGTATAACGGGCTGGTGGCCGGGCTGCAGAGGCAGGTCTGCTTTGCCTCCGTTAGAATCGGCCTCTACGACAACGTCAAAGACTTCTACACCGGCGGAAAAGACAGTAAGCGGTTACTTTTTCAGGGACGTCCAGGGTTTCTTCTTTTTTTTTATGCAACGACACATATGCTGAGTTTTCAAGAAAGATGGATGTCAACCCTGCAGTTGTACCTAAGTAGCTCCAAATCAAAAATATATAATAAGCAATAAGCATTCTATATATAATATAAAGACCTTATCTTTAAGTTGGCCTATTGTGTGATGTTCAAGTGTATATTTCAAGTTTACAAATGTAAAAAAATTACCTCCTAAATGTAGGAAAATTTAAATATTAAGTTGCACAAAATGGAAATACTTGAGTAAAGTGCCTAATATATGAAACCGTTAAAGGACCTGGTTAAAATCTACTCAGATATGTGTTCATTAATGATGACTTTTTATTGATTAACTCGTTTGTATTGTTTTATGCCTGTCTGGTTGTATTGTTTGTTTAACACTGTTAAGGCAAAGAGTTGTGAAACTCTCATCCAGTTTAGTTGGAACTAACAGTATAGGAGCAACCAGCTGTTCAGATAATGATGACACGTTAATAAATAGATGTTGGTAAAATGTCAATGTTGAATGATGTGTCCTCTATGAATTAATCAAACATGAATCAGTACAGTACAACAGTATTCATTTACATTGCACCACTGGTTGTTTTCCTCCATCTCCTTTCCAGCCCCGGGTGTAATGATCCGGATCCTGGCGGGCTGCACCACAGGCGCCATGGCCGTGTCCTTTGCACAACCCACTGATGTGGTCAAGGTTCGGTTTCAAGCCCAGACAAAAGTGGACGGCGTGGCTCGTCGCTACTCGGGAACCATGCAGGCTTACAAACACATCTTCCAGAACGAGGGCCTACGCGGGCTCTGGAAAGGTGTGCTGTTCAGGATGCACACATCTCAATAAGCTGTCACCATGATGGCGGTTAAACAAAGAGTTAAGCAACGGTTTCGTTCTTGCAGGCACGTTACCCAACATCACGAGAAACGCACTGGTCAACTGCACAGAGCTGGTTACATACGATCTGATCAAGGAGGCCATCCTCAAACACAAACTGATGTCAGGTGAGTGAGCCCACACACACACACACACATGCACAATGCCACCCAGAGGGACAGCTGATTGGCCAGAAATCCACACACCCACTCCAACTGATAACGGCACACATGCCGATACATAACGTGGTGTCGTGGTTAATAATACATTTACATATCTGTGTGGTGTTTACGGCCCCATTCACTGGATTAGATAATGTGTTGACAGGATACAGCTGAGAACAAAGGCCCCGCGCCGTCTGAGCCATCCACGCGTTCTCCTGCCGTTTGTTGAATGAATCTCTCTCCACAACTCTGCCCACAGACAATCTGCCGTGCCACTTTGTGTCTGCGTTCGGGGCCGGCTTCGTTACCACGGTGATTGCCTCCCCGGTAGACGTGGTGAAAACGAGGTACATGAACTCACCTCCAGGCCAGTACAAGAGCGCGATCAACTGTGCCTGGACCATGATGACGAAAGAGGGGCCGACTGCTTTCTATAAAGGGTGAATGTCTCTTTCTGTCTGATCCCAGCACACTATACCCCACATAATAATAATAATAAAGTACATTATCAATGCATTAACCATTATCAGTGGTGAAAAGTACATGTGCTCAAGTACAATTTTAAATTGATTAAATTTACTGGAATATTTCCATTTTCTGCAACTTTATATTGTATTTATTGCTGCACTGCATTTGTTTTTTGTGCCGCTAGTTACTTGACAGGAAAAATATGTTAAACTTATTAAATGCAAGCTAAATAAAATACATTGTTAGGGTGTAAACTAGTGGTTTCACTTTGAAACGTGGTGGAGTATGAGTGTTGAACAGTAGAAACATAGGTAAGGCAGCGTATCTGCAGTGTTTGACTTGGTTTCTTTGTCTCTTGTAGATTTATGCCCTCGTTTCTGAGGTTGGGATCATGGAACGTTGTGATGTTTGTCTCCTTTGAGCAAATCAAGAGGGGCATGATGGTGACCAAGAAGAGGATTGAGGACAAGAACTGAGATTCCTGTTTCAAAGTTTTACTGAAACACTGAACCAGCGACGGGCTGAAGCATCGATGAAGGAACCTAAGGAGTATTAACTCATGTTTCAGTTTACTTCTTTTTCTGTGGTGGTGACAAAGAAAAAAGTCCTTTGTTGAAAAAGGATGTTTTGAGTCTGACGATATGTTGAATTGATGTAGAACATAAACTCAAAGTTCTCTTTTATATATTTATGATTTGTCATAATGGAAGTTGAGCTTTACAGGACCTGTATGTCTAAATCTGCCTGTTTTACCTTTTAGGCAACATAAATACTAACTAAATGCCAAACCCACATTTTTTTAGCTTAAAACCAGTGTATAGTGAAATTTAATGGTGCTGTCACCTCATTCTGGAGAATAAAATCTGTGTGTGTGTGTGTGTGTGTGTGTGGCTTTCAGTGACTCTTATTTGAGGTAGGAGGCACTTATAACAAAATGTATTGTTTCATGTGTTCATGCAAATCCCAAATACATATATTTGATTTTCAATTCACACCCTCTCACGCACACACACACATTCCTAAATATTTCCCCCTTCACTCTTATTTTACCATGAAGTCAGTATTTGCACAGAGCTCTGTGCAGCCTGCTACTGGCACGTGGTGAAACACAACTGATGTTATTACGCTCTGTGTGTGTGTGTGTGTGTGTCTTGAGCAGCATTTGAAGATAAGCAAGCAGCTTTCACAGGCTCACACACACACAGCTGATTACATAACTTTGTGGTGTAGTTTGCTGCCTATGGTACTAATGTTTACAAGATTTCAGATGAGCCATTCTAACCCATAAAATGCAATGCATTGTGGTGTCAACATAAAAGTCATCAACAATAATAATGAATTTTATCACAATACAATTATATAGTTTACAGCACACAAAATGTATGATCTCTTTAAGTTTGAGCAAGATGTGTTTAAGGGGCCACCATTTTTCCCAGGATAATTTAAAGTTTTGTCTTTTTTTTTAAATGAAGAAATTCTAATCATTCATTCTAATAAACTGCTTCTCCCCTCCCTCCCTATTGAAAGCGCTTACTCTGCTGTGATTGGCCGAGCCTCCTGAGCCACAGAGAGCTGGGGGAAGGAGGCAGCTTGATGGATCCAGGAGAGAATACCTAACTTCCACTCCTGCTGTGGCAGCTCAGCTATTGCATAAATAGCTAAATGCAGACATTTCCTAACCCCCTTTCAAACAATAGGAAAACTTTCCAGGCACCAAATGTGATTTAAACTAGTAATAATATTTTATCCAACCTTGAGCTTGGGAATAGTGAGGTTCTCCATATGCATCAGTGGATGTTAGGTGTGATTTCACATGCATACACATACATCATGCTCATTAATCCAGAGAGAATAAACTGTGTCAGCCTGGACATAAAGCCTGAAATATGTATCCCTTACTATAAGTTAAGCTAGAAAAGAGGGAAATTCTCCACATTGACTAGTGCTAAAGATTGTGGAACCACTGATGTTGTGTCTGTACAAATGGGCCTGATCACTGCATGTGTCTTGCATTGATTTTATTGAAATAGTCTTTTTACTGTGCAATAAACCTCCTATGTGCCATTTCCTTAATGATAATAATAATCAGTTTTAAACTGTTTCATGTAACTGTGACTGTACATGCAACTGATCATTAATATTGTTCTGTTTTTTATTTTTTTATTATACATTCCATACCTTGATCAAAAGCAAATCACAGCATAAAAAAAATACTGGTAATGAAAATGCAATCAGTCTTAAGACATACAAATTTATGGAAAAAAGGGGCAAAAACCATTTTGACATCACCTGTTATATATATTACATAATAAAGATTGTATTAACGGTATCAGGGAAACATTAAACCAAGCACATATTTTAGGGTGAAGCACCAACAACGGAGTCAGGAAAAGGAAATTATTCCTTACATTAAGTTAAATCCTTGGTCTATTATATAAATATCAAATTCCTGAGCAGGACAACTGTTAGAATTATTTACACGAAAACAAACAAGACAGATCAAAGTATGGCGGCGAATCGCCACTTTTGTCCAACTGTCTTCAAACTGCAACAAATTGGCGGCTTGCTCGCTGAAAGTGCTTAAACACTCAGACCCGTCCTCCGTACAGCTCTCAGTTCTCCTCTACTGAAGGACGTTTAACCGCTGGAATGGTGATTTCTGAGGTATAGGGTGGTAGACTTGTGCTATTTTATAGTTTTCCTGTCAGCATCGCTCTAACAACATGAACTGAGCACGGCTAATAAATCACAAAACCAAATATGAGCGCGTTCATCAGTCGGACTTGTTTGAAGAACACGAGTGACTCAACTCAGCAGCGCAGCTTCCTTCTACTGATCCAACAACATCTGGGGTGACGGAGAGGCCAGGCGATATTATTGCTGAACAATGTTAGTTTGCAGAGCAGTGGGTCAGCTTCAAGAACACATCAGGGTCCTGGAGATGCATCTTCACTATGTTATGGAATTTTTCTCTGTACTGATTGAACTCCATGATGCTCTCTGGTTCTTCCGCCACCCAGAATTTATCAAATTCATATGCCAGGTAACCTGTGAGAGAAGAAACAAGCAGGTTTGAGGATTAAAGAAGTAGTTTTGCATTTATCTGGTGGAGTTGTACATATTCAGAATGATGTGAGTTCTTCTCACAGTATAACTGATGGAAGTGCTGCAGCTCAGGTGTGCCGGGTACTGTGTTGTAGAAATGTGGTTTCAAAGCTCCACTCTTCAGGAGGCTGTAGGCCATCTCTGTCAAGTTGATGCCAACTATGGCATATGAATACCTGAAATATACAACAATTATGACAGAAGTATTAAATACATGCCAAGCATGTAAATGTAGAACCGAATTATCAGCATCAAGATCAACAGATCCTGTTTCTGAGTGGTCTGATTTAATGATTTAAAAAGATCCACCACACTAACAAAAGACTTGTTCTCACCCTAGTTTAGGATGGTTTGCATGGGACAACACCTGACGAGCCTCCTCAGTGTAGTTTTCACTGAAAAACCTGTTATGGAGCAAAAATATGACAGTATGTCACACACATGAGCGCCGTCACACATATTGAGTGTCCAATCGATCTCTGGTTAGTGGCCATCAGTAATCCTGTCCACGCTGGCAGTGATCAGAACCATTTAGAAACAGAACAAATGAACATGCTGCTTCTTACTTCTAAAGTGAATGTTTTATCCATGTGGGCAATTGTCATATTTTGATCTTGATCACTTTACCACATTTAGAAGTTGTTCCTACAGACCGAGACTTCATCAGATTTAAAAAGCTTATTGCAGCCACACTGTGCAACATGGAATCTAATAAACTTGAATAGGACATTAAATTTATTGTATGCAGTTTGCTCAATTCTTGGATGCTTAAGAGATCCCAGTTACACTTTTTGATTGCATAGATACAACATTTAAGCCAAAGAACCTAACTTCTGACTACACTAAATACACAAAAGAGGCTAATGCTAAGGCATTTATTCGTTTCTGACTCTAGGAAAGTAGCAAAAAACATTAAACTTCCCCAAAATAACAGTATCTCTGAACTGTATCACTTTACCCCAAACACACACCTTTAGGAATTTCTCCATGGCCTTTTTTAAGATAGCCAATGTAATTATCTACTATAGTAATGTTTTAACATCAATTAACTGAGTCTCCCCTGAAACCCCGTAGGGAGGCCCACCTCATCTCTGATACCCACTCATCTACATTATGTAGCATAGGCTTTGTAGCTTTTGGGTTCTCAGTGTTTTACCACTTGAGTGATGGATAACTGTAAAGCCTATTTCATCTCCATGATAGTCCCATTCCCCCTGTATTGATATTATCTCTTTAATTCATCGTAGTGTATATGTGTCTCATTGCTGCTCCTTGGTCACTCACACAAGGTTGATGAGGCCCAGCAGCCCCATTCCTCTGAAGTCAGTCTTGGGGTCATCCCCCTGGAATCCGATGTCTCCCCACTGTTTGGTTATTCTTGACTCCAGTTTGACCGTGGGCATCAACTGGTCCCAGAGCTGACGGTTCAAATAATAAGAATGATAAATAATAATTAAACATTTTTATTGCCACTGTACTCGACTGGCATGATGACAGGTGCAATCAACTTGTACAACTTGTACAGTCAGGTCTATCGCACAAACCGTCAAACTAGCGGTCAGGAGGGGTCATCTTAAATGTAAAAAAAAAAATACAAAATTAGTTTGCCTGATAATCTCTGTACAGGTTTTAAATAATTATGAGTCAGTAATTGTTTGTATTCTAGATTATACTATCTTTTTATGCCGGGATTCCTTTGCTGATTCAGTGACCATACATCTACAACCACTGCTATACACACACCTTCATCAGCATGGCCTCATGTTCTTTGTTCTCTGAGCTGAAGACTTCCTTTCTCAAGTCCTCCACAGATACATACAGGCTGTTGTATCCTGTTATCTGCAGCAAACAGAGATGGAGGCTTTCCTTGAACCTGAAAAAGAAGGAAGATCAGACCAATAGGTAATCTGCTAAAATGACTCAGAATTGAATAATATTTGGGAAATTAAAAATCGGTGACAACTCAAAATGACAAATAAAAAGTAACCTCACTTTGGACTTTTCTGGGGTTTGACATTCTTCTCTTTCATAATTTGAGTCACACATTGTTCTAAATTATCCTGTCCAGTTTCCAAAGCATCTCTTAAAACCTGCAGAGGAAGAAAGCAAAACGAGTAAAAACGTGGCAGACAGAAAACTGGCCCAGCGGCCGCTATGTGATTAACCGTTTGCAGTCAACCCCGGTGGGAAAAAAATGCTTTTCAAAGTCAACCTCGGAAACAATGAATCAGATGACCCAGCACAACTCTTTCTACACTGATCGGACTATTGGATCAGAAAATGCTGACCAAGCTATGATCATAAAAAACATGTAGAGTCAATTCATCTGAGCTTGGCAAGTGAAGTGAAAGATAACGACTGATTAAGTTAATAGAGTTTAATAAGAGATATAACCTGACAGATACTAAGGCCCAGTCCCACTTGGCCCTAACGCTCCTTTTTTTGCATGTTACTGTGAGGGGAAAGGTGTCTCATGTCTTTTGGAGATCAAGGGGGAGGAGTGGTTCACATGCAGACTCAAAACTGAATTCCCTGAATCCTTAATATTAAGGATTCATGTTCTATGATAATAATATTAATTATTCCTAGAATTTTCTCAGGAACCAATCCTGGGTATTCAAAATAAAATGAGCCCTTTTACTTTCTATATAACTGATAGAGGCTAATGGTCACGTTTTCTTACCTTGTTTTTTGATGATTTGAGAGAGAATTCTGAAATTGGACATGAGAGCCAAATGAAATGTACAATATTACATGAACAGTGGACAAAATATAGATAGTGAGCAGCAAAATGGAGGCAAGTTTGGGATGATTTAATCCACCTGCTCTTGTCGTCCTGGTCGCTCCCGGCCTGTATCCGCAGCATATTCTCTGCAGCTCACATGTGCCTGTCGCCTGCCTGATGAGCCACTTCAGCCAGCACCACAGGAAGGACGTGTAGACATACTGCCAGATATACCCCAACATTTTCTATTCCTACAAAGATTGAACAAAAAAAAAAACAGATTTAGGCAGAAACATTTGTCAAGTCTAACAAACCAACTGACATGCATTTCTAATATTCCTCTGAACCGTATGTGTCTCACTTGCAGCCTGAGTGTTCATTAAAAGACTGATGAGAAACAAATAACCACTGAGGGAAATCATATTTTATTTAGGTATTATCATCAGAATGTATTTAAAGCATCAAATACAAAAGAATGGACTGTGCAGAATGGCCCACTTTGAAATGATAGAGACGGAAATTAAAATTGTGTGGAGTAGACTAATGTGTATTATCTGGTGTCATTAAGCGGAATGTCACTGTTGCAGGACGTGGAGCTAGTTTCAACTACTCTGTATACAACACGTTTAGTCCAGTGGTTCCCGACCTAGGGGTCAGGCCCCTTGAAAAGGTCACTAGAGGGGTTGTGAGATGATTAATGCGTTTTGACAAACTGTTCACATGCTTTACAATGCTTTTCTAATCTTTGATTTTTGGTTAAATATTTGATCATTCATTGAAGTGAAACCCTGTGAGTTGAGAGGGGGAAAATCGTGCGAAACGTGACCTGATTACACAGACAAGTTTCATCTTGAACTAGGAATTGTATTTTTAAAGCTTCTTATATTGTGAATTGCGGCAAATGTATTTATTAAACATTTATTTAACATCCTTAGACACTTTTCTAATGAAGATTTAACAGGTAACAAAATATATTTCTATATTCTATATGTTCTTTTTTTTTAATAGGCTATGCACTTTGTATAAACAGTGCTGTAAACAATGTAATAAACGATGTTCATTATGATAAAACATAATATAATACACTATAATAATATAAGTCTGCATTATGAGCGTTTCTACTTGTGTAACTTTAAGTATAATTACTAATATTTTACTTAGAAACATTTAAAATCGGTACTTTTAGTTGTGACTGACTATTTTAGACTGTTTTATTTATACTTTTACAGAAGTAAATGGTTAGTGTGTGTGTTGAGTTCAACGATGAGACCATCTGATGAAATACGCGTTGTTACAGAATCAGATCTTCGAACAGACAAAACAATCGTGTTGTGTCGGCTAGCATTGCTGCTAATGCTAACTTCACCGGGACTTCGCTAACGGCACCGTTACACGCGGAGTTCGGTGCGGCCTTCGTGACGTGGACCCCGGCTCCGGTAACGATTAGCAAACTCTGCGGCTTTCGAACTCTCAGACGGCGTTACCGGGGTAACGTTACGGTAACGTGCAGACAACAGGTTGTCATTGTGTTCGCCTCCAACCGGCGGCCGCTAGCTGCGTTAACCCACGGCAGCTCTGGTCGCTGGCATCGATGTGGTTGTTTGCGAGGGGCGAGACGCCGCCGCTCACGCGTGGTTCTTACCGGGAGCGTCGTTGATTACACAAACACGCACAAACTTCACTCCCAGCTGCAGCCGACGGGCCCGTGAACGGTTTGCGACGTTTGCTCACTCCTGTCTGGCCGTGATGCGTTCACGTTAAACAGACGTTTGCAACACGCCAGCCTCAGAGTCTCGGAGGTACCCCACGAAATATGGAAGACAGACGCCTTTAACTTTCACCCCTACGCGTTCCCCCATGTATCAATAATACAGACATGGTGCTTACTTGAAAGAAGATAATGTTGCCCGATGTTTCGGTGTGTTCGCTTTCACCTATATTGTGCATCTGTTAAAAAGAAGAGGGTGTTCCGCCTCGCGTGTGCACCGAGTTCCTATCAAATCCCTGCTTTCGCTGTCGAATTTCGAGTTTCACGCGCTCCACAGCGCCCCCACTTTCTGTTCACGCTGCAGCAGGTGACATACGGAATTACACCTTCCTACACCTACATGCGACATGAAACGCAGTTTATTTATTAAAAATGCGCAATATTGAAATAAACGAACACGCCGATGCTTCTGATAACGATCTTATATTTATGGAAAAAGCTGTTTTTTATTATTGATACGTGTAGGAAAACATAGAGGTGAAATATAACCTGTCCGTTCTATGTATCGTAGGGTAACTCTGAGGCTGATGCAACGCTAAACTGAACCCGTACCGACGAGATTGGAGATTTTGAAGCGACAACATTCATACTTAGTTGTAGATTCTTTTTGAGAAATTCCATGGTCAGTGGTATTGCAAAAACGTACAACGTAAAAATTGGCGTAATAATAATAATAAACCTAATGACAACGCCAATGCACATAGCGTACTTGAACACAGCGCACGCCAGTCTTTCAGTGACAGTCTAGACTCTGATGTTGTTGTCGCCATCTACTGTAGAAATACCTCCTTATTGTTGGATTCTGCTCTGTTTCAAACAATATGTAATAATAATAATATAATAATAATATATGGATTGAGGTTATAATAGTCTGAGGTTTCAACTAAAATGTCGTGGGATTAATTTCATAATAAGTGAACAACATTTTCAAATAAAGATGAAAAATACAGCCAACTGAAAGCAAAGCCTCAACTGCAACATTACTTCTACTTCTACTCATCAATCTACTGATATTGCTTTTGATTGCATTTTCCACTTTCTTCTTTCACTGATCTGTATTTTTTACTCCTGTTCTGCCGCGTCATTTTTTTTTTCCACTTTTGCTGCTGAATCTCAGTTTCACTTCAGAATTTTTCAGTGTCACCGGCCTGGAAATGCAAATGGCTAGTGTGACTAATACATTTCTAATTACCAGTGACCTGTACCTCCAGCAGTAATTGGCTAATAGCCTGCTCACACGAGAGCAGTCACTATCACTGGGCAGACAAAAGCCGACAGACAGGCTTCTCATATTTTAAGTAGGCTGCATTTTGTTTTAACATCTGAAAGGAATTACAATGAATGGACTTTGGCCTCTGCTTTGTACCTTTTTTCTTTCACAGTTTGTATATGATATTATTTTCCTACCTCTCAGTTGTAAATACAGAACATTTTAAAGGGGAAAAAACAACCCACCCCTCACAAAACACAATAGGTCCCTGTATTTGCCATTCCTTATCCAACCACTAGATGCTACCCGATCTCCATTCTAACTATGTGTTTGTGTAATAGATTATTAACAATGACTGTTTTTTAACTAATATAGACCAATTATCCTCCTGATAAGTAATATTAAGTCTCCATGACTCAACTGGTACATCTGCGTCATGATGTTAAGCGCTTGCTGTGTCACCATAATAATCTCTGCCTATAAATGGTGGCAGACAGACCATACATCTTTACCACTTAATCAGTTTCCCTCTCACCAACTCTGTCACTTTTTCCCGAATCAGGTTGTACACCAACCGTCACCGCCCGAAGCACACATCTAGTATATAAACACGGAGAAGGAGTGCGGCCTACCCGACGATGCCCTCTGCTGTAATTAAATCGGAGTCTACCTGCTCACCTAATCAGTCCCGCTGGGATTTAAAGGCAGGAGGTCTATCCCATACAATTACTGCATCCCGAGAGGAGCTCCTGTCTCAGATCACGACCGGGGCTATATTTGAAAAACTGAATCCCCAAAGTAACATAATAGCAGTGTGAGTGGTTACTGTAGGAGCTGGGTAGTGGCCGATGCTACCGATACAAAGTCAGTTCTAACAGCGCTGACCCATGTGACAACAAGTATTAGTCTTCCAGCACCATAGGAGAGATGGGAAATAACTGGATGTGGTTTAATCAATGATGCCAAACATTGTATTATAAAACTATGATAAATGTCTGTGCCCTGAGCCTAAACCAGATATGCTCCAGTGTCAAAAACGTATTCATACGAAGGGGTTGTTAACATTATGAGCTGATAACTATAAATAAGCTTTCACTTTGGAAGGACTATCATGCCTACAGGCATATATCTTGAAAAAATATATGTAAAATTATGAAGTTTTGCTGTCCTAAGATGTACCAACTAGTTGGGACGAGTTAGAGTCAGGGTTAGTTGGGCCGCTGATGGTAAAGACTGACATAAGTGACAAAGACATTTCACCACTGACATTTTGTGATTACAAGAAAACCAAAGCGTGAATTCTTTGCTATGAGCAAGGTCAATATTTCTGATCAAATCAAAAGTCTTCCAGCTCACATCTGCATTCTCCTGGTGTTCTCCTGGTGTTCTCCTGGTTACGTGGGACCCTGTTGACGAGGTGACGCTTTCTCATCTGTGGTCGTTATAGTTAAAGACTGATTTTACACATGATTTTCATTTTACTCGCCAGAAGGCGTTTGAAAAATACAACAAAACACATGACAGATCTAAAGATGAGACCACAAACTTATTTTAGTGCTCTTTGATATAAGAGAGGTCGACGGTTTAAAATCATGTCCTTCTAATTATCCTCCCTTATATAATATGATGGCGTTCTTTATCCGAAGCAACACTATGTTTGATTACTCTGATACTGTGCTAAAGTAATATATTTTTGTTCTATATCAAGAACAAGAAATTAAAATACCACGCTCAATATGACCTTGTGTCTCTGGAACAGCTTGGTCCACACCAGTGACACCTTTGTCTGGTTATACACCTGCTGTCATAGGTTGGTCAAGTCTCATAATGGTTTCCTTTTAATCATTTTAAAGGTCTGCTGGGGTCTAATTATTATTATCTCAGAGGTTTAAAAACGCATTATTCTGTTTTTTTTTCTTGCTTTGTTGAAATGCGTCTGAGTTACTGCATACTATATAAACGGTACTTATCCTTATCTTGGTCAGGGCCTTTTGTGGCATGTCATAAATAAACTACTGGCCAAAATGTCAACCAAAAACATAACCCTATATTGATCCTCATGTTTGGAACTGCTGGTGTAACATGCAAATGTTCGCTTATAACAGCCACAACCACAGAGAGAGACAGAGTAAAGATAAATGCTGCTTAGCGAAAATAACTAAACTGGAAATGTGCTGCAGTCCTGAGTAGCTGCTGATTTAAGCCTTTTCTGTTCCTGTTTGTGTGTTGAGTGCCTGTATTCATTTGAGCGCATTAAATACACTCTTTGTTTTGAATTTGATGGCTGCCATATGTTTTTTCTCAGTAGTAAGGCCAAATATATTATTACTCCACTGTGATTAAGCGGTAATATTCTGTAATAAAATTGTTCTATTAGAATTAATTCATTTGAACGTATGTTTTTCACAAGTTGGGATAGGTTGAAAGTATCCTATCTTAAAACTGGAAAATGTAGAAAAATATTAATTATTATCTTAAGAAAAGAGCCATTAGAATATAATAGAATTTTCATTTTTTATTCAGTCATATATTTATTATTATTATTATTTGTACATATTGTGCATTAACAATGGATATACTGTTTTGGCTTTAGGTATAGAAGCGTTCCCGTTTGTACTAAAGCACAATACATGGCATAAATAATAAGCTGTTCACCATAAAGAAGCTATTTATTCATTCATTCACCATTCTGTTGGATGCCACAGTTTTTGTCCACACACAGTAGCACCATTTTGTAAATCAACATTAAAGAGAACTATCCAGTCTTTGCAAAAAAGTCAGTCACCTTATTTTATCTACATTTATACTAAATACTAATATAAAAAGCACCTGATCCAGTGTCAGAAACACACAGCGACACGATCACTCTCTGAACTAAAAAAAAAAAAAAAACAAGACAAGAAAATAAATCATGTATCCTCTTGGGATATTATCGTCTCCCTTAGAAGACAAAGGCTCATTCTGGGGATTCACGAGTAATCAATTTGAGAGCAGGTGACCCTCCTCTCCGTGTTTGTGCGTGCGCGTTCATGCGTGAGGACGCGTTGCTGCCTCCATCCTCATCCTCCATCCAGCCCCGCAGCGGCTCCACTCTGCTGCACCGCGCCGCGCTGGGCTCCGGCGTGGGACGGACTGACATGCGTTCGGTGCGAGCTCCACTGGCGGAGACCCGGGAGGAAGGCGTCCGACGGTCGGACGGCGGTGACTCACTGCGCGCGGTCACTCGTTCAGCCCGGGTGCGTGGATTTTGCGCAAATTTGCGCCGCGCTACGGAGGAACCATCCCCCTAATAAAAAAACAAAAAAGACCCATATTCTGGTAGAAGGCGTGGCTTCAAGTCACCGACACACAGGGTTGGTTTTCCATATTCATTTCTTGGGTTTAGCTCATCTCGGCGCCCTGAGGTGCGGGACTTAACGCGTCTCTCCCAAGGTAAGAGCATTCTCTGCTTTTCGAGGCTTTTCCTTCGCGTTGGATGTTTAGATCCTCGGCAAGGTCAAATCCATTCAACAAAATATCAGTGGCCTCTGAGTTGTCGGGGTGGGACGGGACCTGCGGTGCATGACAGTGTGGATCTCAATTAGCCCCAATTGGTCATGTTTGGCCGTTTTGCATCAATTCACGTTTTTATTTTTTATTCTAAGTATATTTTGCATTCACACTCCGTGCAGCCCCTCTTCTAAAACTGCTGCAGGCAAAAAGCCCAGAATATCTAATGACGCTCAGGATATGCTTTCCATAAATATTTGCACTTTGACAACAGACAGGCAGATGGACGCACACACACACACACACAGGGCATCACCACCTGTCCATGGTTAAAACAAAAGTAGCCTGCTATTGTGTATTTTTTGTTTCTTTATTGAAATCACACTCAAAAATGGTGCAGCCGACATTTGACCATTTGACATTAGGGATGATTCTCTTTATTTCTAGACAGAAAGCAGAGCATTATTACCAGATATGATTGATTTGAATATGCGGAGTGCAGCATATGCAGAATAGATGTCACCATCAATAATGTCAATGAAGTGGATAACCAGTGCTCTCTGTGGGCCAATGAATTATGTGCCCTGGCTGCTATGTACGAGTGAAGTCTTGGATCGCGTGGAATTCATTTGTCTGATTCCAAAGGAGCAGATTCTTCAGACTGGGGCTGCAGGCACATTACATGCAGAATTGGCCCAGATGCTTTGAACACTTTTGGGAGACAGACTGAGATGGAGTCATTTATCAAGCCCGGGATGGAGGAGACGTTTGTGAAAGTGTAGGTCATTCCTCAGAACTTATACTAGACAAAAAAAAGGATCTGAAGACACACTTGTCTCTGTTTATTTTCCCACACAATGTGCCACCACCACCATAGAATATGTAGTTAAAAAGATTAGTAACTGTGATTGTTTTCAGGGAACACATTCAGTATGTTTGGAATTTTTGCAGTATTATCTTTTATTGACATTCAACTGACATTGTTCTGTGCTTCATATGTATGAATTTTCACAAGATTGTTAGTTGTATTGCATATTAATATTGTGATTACAGAAGAATGTAAATTCAGCTCTTTTCTGAGCAAGATGTAACTTTTATATCCATATATAATTTCTATATAATTATGATAACTGCAGATAAAATGTGGGAAGCATACAGCCTAGCAATCATATAAGGAAGTTTGGAAAAACATTTTAGAATAAGGAACATCTCCAGTTTTAAATCAAATACCTTTCATCTGTATCCAGGCTACATAGAGTTGTCAAAATCTTTTTTTTGCACTTTACTTACTTTCACTTATTCATGAACTTGTTCAACATTGTGTCCGCTCTGTAGGGAAGATTCCTACCGTTGGAATCTTTTTTGGTGTTATTGCTGCAGCTGGACTAAATGCTTTATCTATGTTTAATATCTCTAATAGTGATTTATAAAACATTTGTGTTAAAAGATGACATGTGTCCAGAATAATCCAGAAGCAAATATTAAATGACTTTACAGCAATTTAAAAAGACAAAAACTTCACTGCGTGTAGATTAACTAATTAAATATTAACCACAGTGCAGAAAACTAACATGTTCTCCACGTTACAGTGACTTGGACTCAGACTATTTTGATTATGATTTATTTGATTTGGAAGCTTGGAATCAAGTTGATTTAGATTGTGGGAACTCATTGAATTGATCTATTGAATGTTCTGTTTGAGGTACTTGAATGCATCTTAGTCAAACAAATCTAAGTGGAATGGAAGATGCAATTTACATGACGAAAATGTGATTTTATTGTTTTTGTTTAAATTTATATCTGAATTTAGAAGAGAAATCATATTGTCCTAAAACTAAGTCTTTGATTCTATTTTCTCCTTTAGAAAACTGCACAAAGGGACTCATATCACGCTGTGCGTCTGTCTCCGTCTTTGGATTACGAAAATATTTAAAGACTGAATCCATCATGGGAACTAACCCAAAAAGGACAGTGACGGTCCAGATGGTGCCTCAGCTGGCCGCGGCGGACACGCTGGGCAATAAGGAGCCCAACGCCAACTGGGCTAAAGAGTCCAACCTAAAACTCTCTCAGGTCTGTCCAAATCCCAGCCTCACATCTACCGACCACAAACAGGACGCCCTGTCTGTGGCGGCTGGCTCCACTAACGCCATCCCGCATACCCAAAACACAGCCTCCGTGGGAGGCGATCCAGTCAGCAGCGCCGTGTCAGACAAACCATCAGCGACCAATGGAAACCAGACGAAATCAGCTCGTGTGGCAGGAGGAGACCGACAGATGTCAGACCCGAGCCAAGGTGTGGGTGAGGCAGGCAGCGACCGGAGGGATGCCAACGCTAATACGAGAGCGTTAAGCCCGACGGATGAAAAGGATATCTGTAAGGCCAGTGTGTCGCCTGCTCTCACAGCGTCAAAGGTCGACCCGCAGACCATTGACTGCAGAATAAAAGGGCCGAGTCCAGCGGAGGAGGATCGTGCACAGCCTGCAGTGCTGAGCAGTGGAACGTCCTCAGGCACAGCACAGGGGGAAAATCCAAAATATGTCTCTGCGAATAATCAAAATCTGAGCACCTGTGACTTAAAATGTGCAGCGGCTGAAGCGCTGACACCCCAACAGGAAAATAAAGGAAGCACCTCAGCTGCTGTAAACAAGGACGCTGCTTTGCCACAGAAATCTAAAGAGCCCGATCACATGCAAAGGTGCTCACAAAGCTCTGTCTCTCCGCAGGAGTCACCCAAACCCAAACAAAGCGTGGAAACAGCAGCTCCATGCAGCTCCGTTTCACCCCCTGCTAAGAGCCAAGGAGCAGAGAATGAGACAAATAAGAATTTAAGTTCAACACATCCAGCGGAGGATTTGCAACCGGTAAAGAAATCCCAAGTCTCCGTAGAAGCTCATCAGCCGGTGTCTTCACGGAGGGATTCCTCCGCTGTCCCGCAGGCTGTACGAGATGTGGCCGCGTATGGGCAGGTGGTGGAGGCGCCGCAGAAGCACTACAGAGAGGCGTCCACCATGACCACGTCGCTGTCGTCCACCCCAGTCAAGCAGCGCCACGATATGGAGGTGCAGGCGGTAGCCGACATGTGCAGCAAGGCCGTGTCAACGAGTCCCAGCCTGCTCTCCTCCGCCGTGATCCGCAGGTCCAGCGCCGGCGCCACACCCAGGGAGGAGGCGCAGGGCCTGGCCGTCGTATACCAGGTCGACGGGGGTGTGAAACTCCACCAGATCGGGCCGACGCAAATCAACACCGGTTCTCTCCCTGTCACCGCCGATCCCCGGTCAGAGAGACTCACCGTCGAGGCGGAGATGTGCCCCAACCAGCACGCCGACAATGTTTTTCTCTCAGAAACGTTGTCGCAGCAGCAAGACACCGGGCCGGGAGCGAAGCCCAAAGAGCCGGGATCAGCTGTGTGCAACACGCAGCCGGTTTATCAGATCAACATTGAACACAGCAACCATAAGGAGCAGGGAGAGACGCTTCGCTCCCAAAACACCAATACTACAGCCCAGGCATCTGATGTGAAAACAGCCACTGCTGGAGGCCTGAATATTAATTTAGGAGCAGCCCCAGAGACGGACGTCGCTGCCAGGCCTGGATCTGCTGACGGTACTGGTGGCGTGTCGTCTCAGACCGCCGTAACAAGCAAGCCAGAGAGGACAACAGCAGCAGCAGTGAACACTGCATCCCAGCCAGACGCGACAAACAAGAAAGCTGAGAGCCCTAAAGAGAAGGCGAAAGAGAAGAGCAAAGAAAAGGCCAAAGAAAAGCCTAACGTCATAAGCAAAGTCCTGACGAAGCAGACGAACTCCGGCAAGAAGAAGATGGAACCGGAGAGAAACGACAAAGAGGACGACCAGGCGGAGAATCAGAAAGACAAGAGCGTCCACGACGTCGTGTGGGACGAGCAGGGGATGACCTGGGAGGTGTACGGCGCGTCCGTGGACCCGGAGTCGCTGGGTTTCGCCATCCAGAGCCACCTGCAGTGCAAGATCAAGGAGCAAGAGAGGAAACTGATAATAAAGACCTCCCTCCGAAAGTCGATCTCCGGCGTGGATTCGCCGCGACAGGGCAGGAAGAACAAGAAGAGGCAGCAGAACGTTTTCAGGTCAATGCTGCGGAACGTCAGGCGGCCCAACTGCTGCGCGCGGCCCCCTCCCTCCTCCGTTCTGGAGTAGCTCAGCACAGAGGTAGCCAATGTCAGACTCGCGAGGTCAAAACTTTTGTCCTCCCCTCATCATGATTGCCAAGTGAAACATTAAACGGGACGTGGATCCCTGTAAGTAAGTATACTGGAATGTTGTAGCATAAAGAGTCAAACTATTTGTGATGTTTGTGATAAAAGGAGACACAGGTAGGGCATAGAAATTTAAAGTGAACAACTCGAGACTTATTTTATGGAAATAGATAATTTAAAAAAAAGAGGAAAAAATGTCTAACAGTTTTTAAATAACAAAGGCAATAATAGTGAAACGCATGTATATTAGTTACACTTGCAGCTGTATGACCTGAAAGGAAGTCCTTCACAGTAAAAGACTCAGATCATAGACGTATTACTTACTGTCAAAATATTTGTGCAAATATATTCTCCCAACATCTCACTACATTTGGTGCATTTGGTATATGTTTTTGAGGTGTTTTGGGGCCCGATATTTATAAAATTGCTGTATTTTCTTTTCTCTTGCACATTTATTTATAGTGAGTAAGTAAAAAAAAAAGGGACTGTATGCATATCTCTGTTCTTTGGTTTTCTATTAAAACAAGAAAAAAACACTGAGCTTTACACATTCTTTATTTCTGAATTATTGCCAGTGACTTGAGGTGTAGTGTCGCTTTAAAGAATATATCATCAGTTTATTTTTTTTTCTAGACAGGGGGTTCCATTGTTCAGGGATTTACAGTCATAAAAGCTCACAAAACCTTTAGAAAAAAAGAAACCAATGATACCAATAACTCAGCATGGGACAGTGTTCGTGTCACAGCCAGGAGCACATGGCAGAGAGCGGCAGACTGAGATAAAAGAAAGTGGAGAATGTGCTGGATCAAATTAGTCACAACCTTGATGAGACAGTTCCTGATCGCGACATTTGTATGGAGGCAAAGGCCACTTTGCCCTCACCTACTTCCTTTTAGATCGGCACCCTGTGATGTTTGCAGCGGGCCCAGATAGGATGGTTTCCTAATCAATGCATGCTTTGGACGGCCTAAAGATCTCTAACACAGGGTTGAGACCTTGTTGTGTGATGACTTAAGGGAATAGCAGACACAGCGGAAAATGTGTTATTTGCAGTTTAAACGGATAAATCTGGACTTTTTGGCTTTATCTGCAGTGAAGTGTTATTGCTATGAGTCATTGATATAAAGGTGTGCGCCATGTGGGTGAATAGATCAGAACATGAAGTGTTTTATATTGTGCAATTTTAAGGTCACTAGAGTGCTGAGGAACACAGAAAGTTGTTTTCATTCATCACAGTTCAACAGGGAAACACTGTCCACAGCAACACAATGAAAGGAAATTTATGCTAAAAAGAAAATATCTGTTTTTGGCAGACTTGTGATGTGACACGAATGTAAAACATCAGAGGTGTTGTAGTTAGACGTTTTCAAGGTGTAACATTCATGTCAACTTCCACGTTTTAATCAAGATTGGGCTTCCTTAAAAGCTCAAATACTGTGACCACTTCAGCCAAAGACCACAAGTTAAAATGGATATAGTGTTATACTATAGTGGTATAGTGGTATATTGTCATTGTACATTACATTTAACAATCACACGATCCAAGTTCACAGGTCTTTACCTTGAGGATCTTCACAGCCAGCCCCTATGATGCGAATTATTTGGTGTCACCAAACTGTCATAATAACAATGATAGACATGTCCTGTCCTAACAACTTAAAAAAAAGAAAAGAACAGGAAAGCGAGGGGGTGTCAGGCAACATAAGTGAGTGTGAAGAACGGCGTGAGGCTTTTTTTTTACAGTTTTAAAGAAGCTCATAAAATCCTCCAGACAGCTCAGATGAAATTCAAAAGAACAAGACAGATTTATTAATGATACTAAAGATAAAGAGAATAGAGGAAAAAAAACACATGTTACATTAGCTTCCTGTGGGTGTTTTTTTTTTTGGGGAGAGTTGTTCTTTTTCATCTAGAATTGATGAATTACATCTCTAGGCATTTGGAACTTTTTGAACAGATAGGCAATATTGACTGGAGTTTAAAAGTTTTTTGTGAAAAAAAAAATACAGATTATTATTTGCTTAGCATTGAACCAAGAGCACACAGGAATATATTGTCGATGGATGTTGGACACTTGCCTTCAGTGTGAATTTACTGTCCTGGCGGGTGTTACACTGATTTCAGGAGACTGCTGTTATTGTCTTAACAAGCATGTCACTTCTAGTTAATTTCAGGATGTGAGAGTGAGGGGATGAAAAAAAGAAAAAAAGAAAAAGGTCTTCTATATCCGCAGTGTCTGTGCTGCAAAATGTCACAACCTGTAAAGAACAGCCCCGGATGACAAGTTGAATCCTTATGCCCTTTTTGATCCTCTGTGATCAGACGACGCAGCCACTAAGTCAGATTTATATCGGGCCCATCCTTCCTGCTCGCGTTTGTCGAGGAACGAGGGTGGGTGAATGTTTCTGGAAGTGGCAGCTCACGCTCCGCTATTCAGGAGAATTCCCGCCTCCTCTTCCAGTCGAGGTCGGCTCGTCTTTTGTGCGTCGACCCTGTCCGTTCTGTTTGCCCGGTCACAAACTCAAACTCTTTCACCCTTGCTTTAATTAGCTCTGTTTCAATTTTTAATAACCCCCTACTTGCTGTGTCATTTTCATTTGGAAGTACAGATTAGATTTAGCCACGGGCGGCTGTTGGCACAGAGGGAGAAGGAACGTGGAGGGGAATTTCAAAGACATGGAAAAATACCTCCCACCGCCGTAGTGACCAATGGACAGGATTCAACTCGCTTTCAATAGTCACCTCGCGTGCCACTCTCTCTTTGGCTATTTTAATGAATCAATGCCTCACATGACACATTCTCATTCTGTATGTTGTCAGTCAAACACTGGCTTGTCTTCCTACTTTTTCTCTGCATGTTTCCTGTCTCCATTTTTTTTTTATCAAATTCAAGGAACAAACTTATACTACCAACGCTTCCATATAGAAACATTCCAAAAATCTGAATAAAATATGATAATGAATACAGTAAATCCCCACATAAACAGATAGATGCAAGGATGCATAAAATAAAAAAAATAAAAAAACTCAAAGAGAGTGTAGCCATTCAAAGAAGCAAACCCATTATCTTTAGTTTTTCATGGTTTTATCATTTAATTGAGTTTCTTGTTAACATACAGAGCTTGTTCTTTCTTCTTTTTGGATAGAATTTAACTGTATGAGATCATAATTCAACAGCTGATTGACATTAAAAGACACAAACTGTAATTCTATTCCTGGTTATTTGTATGTATCTGTTGGTGTATCATTAAAATTAGCCCTTTACTGCATAGCATTGCCATATGGTGACAGCATGCAAATTTTGTCCTATAGGGCTCTTTTTAATTTTGGCCCAGAATGCACAGCGATATTCGGGGTTGGCTGCAAAAAATGTGCCCTGGAGGTTCAGAAGATTTTGCCAGTGCATGTAAAAATGAGGAAAAACTGAATTTTTACATGCATTTTTTTAGTCATATAATATAATTAAATTAAATGAATCCTTCAAAGTTAAAGACACATTTAAAAAAAATAAACAGTACAAAATGGATCTTATATTACTGCTTTTTAGTTATATTAACCCAAATTAATTGTTGCCATATGGCAGCGCTATACAACGGAGAGTTTAGGGATAGGACAATAACATGCAGATCTACTCCCCAAACAAAATGACACAAATTAAATAACTGGTAAAGAAGGAGGTAGTCGAAAAGCACCTGCAAGGCCCCGTGGGGTGGATTGGAAAAACCTGGAGTTCCTCAATTCTCAGGATGGATTTGAGGCATCTTGGTTGACAAAACACATGGACATCAGGGGCAGTGCCTCTGGACTGGCAGACCAGGGTGGTGGTTCTTCTCTTCAAAAAGGGGGTCATACGCCTCAGCCTCCCTGGGAAGGTCTATTCAGGGGTTCTGGAGGAGAGGGTCCGTGAGAAAGTCAAACCTCAGATTCAGCAATGTGTTTTTAATCCTGGTCATGGGAGTCCACATGTGCTTTGTGGACTTGGAAAAGCATTCAACTGTGTCCCTTGGGGAGTCCTGTGGGGGGAATTGTGAAAGTATGGGGTTCCAAACCCACTGACATGGATGGCCTGTGTCAGCGGGTCTCTGCCTGGAGCCACAGCTTGCTCAGCAATGTTGGTAATAAGTCTTTTTTCCAGTGGGGGTTGGACTCCACCATTGCTTCCCTTTGTCACAGATTCTGGTCCTGACCTTTATTGACAGATTTTTTAGGCATAGAAAGGGTGTTGGCCTTCAACTCTTGCTGGAGCAGGTTGCAGATGAGTGTGAAGCGTTTGGGATGAAGATCAGCACCTCCAAATCTGAGGCCATGGTCGGAAATGAGATCCTGCCTCAAGTTGAGGAGTTCAAATATCTTGTGTTTCGAGTGAGTGAAGGATGGAGCAGGGAAGGGTCAAGAGGCGCCAGATGGGGTCAGGCACCTAGGGGTCAGGCCTCACTGGTGAGGTGTTCCGGCGGTCCCAGGGAAGACGCAGGACACTCTGGAGAGTCTCTGATGGCTATTCTCCTACCTGAGATTTCTCGGAATCACCCAAAAGTGCAAATAACAAATCCACAGAAAACACTCTATGCTGTCTATGGGGAAAAGGGTAAATGCAACACATGAAATAACAAAGTGATGATTATGAGATGTGAATATAGCACATTTTCCATGGATTATGTACAGCCTGTAAGTAGTGTATTTTTTTTATGATTATTTGTTGTGCTAGTCCTGTTAATTTATGTGTTTTCCATAGCATGTGGCCAGCAATTGAGCTTTGTGGTACAGACCTGAGATATAACAGGTTGCTTGGTTTTTATTGAATAAAATATACTTTTCATGTGAAGAACAATGTCAGAAATGCATTGCCAATATATATATATATATATATATATATATATATATATATATATATATATATATATATATATATATATATATATATATATAAATGCAGTTTTTTCCTATGGATTAATTTAGGTGCATTACCTTTAATTGATTTATATATGATTATGATATGACATTATTTTATATTATTGGGGTGAGTTCACTAAGCCCCTATATGAAAGCTTTCCAGTGACAGTGCTGTGCTAAAACCTGGCTCCAGAGCAAAATAATTCTCAAGTATTTCTACTCCACAAAGAAATTCCCAGGCGATGTCACATGCTAAATTTAAAGAGTGATAGTCCATAAGAGGAGCTGGGAGCACCTTGTTACAGCCCAAGGGCCTCCTCTGTCTCTTGCTGAGATGTTGGAACTAATGGTGTTGCTACTACAGGCGAGCAGCTGCTGGGCCGTGGGGACACCTGGTGTAATGCGTGGATGTAATTTAAAGACACTTATTTTTAGTCATTGATAAAAAAAAAAATTGTGTGAATTCTGAAAAAGGAAGTTTTATGTTCTTTTACAAGCTCAAAACATCAGAGTGTATTTAATTGATTAGAAAAAATACATTCTATTGTGAAATTACTTCGCAGATCTCTTCCGATAACTAAATTTAATGAGAGGCTGTGTTAAAGGGTGTAGTGTTTTTGAGCAGAAAAACCTTTATCCTGACTTATCTCCACCCTAGTGTAACTCAGTGATAGCATCCTGGGATTCTGGGGGGAATTCAGGGCAGCAGCAGCATTTTTAGCTGTAATTGAAGGTTGCTTACAGATAAGTTATTGTCCCATCATTGTCCTATCTGCAACTGAAATCTGCTTGCAGTGACCCAGTTAGCGTCATAAACACAAGCTTCTTCAGCTCATGTAGAAACGCTCACAGAAGCTCTGCAGATACAACTTGGACAAAAGCCATCACAATTATCCAGAGCATCAGAATCCATTCCCTTACCAATCATTGGTGACCTATTAGACACATTTTTCACCATGGGGATGTCTGTTAATTGCTATTTACTGATCATATCTTGAGATTGTGGAGTGGCTAATTAGAGGTGGTGCAGCTGCTTAATTCTGCTTAACTCAGGTTTTAAATCCTGCACTGGTGATTCAACTGAGCCGGTTACAGTGAGGTGAATAAAGCTTGGTCTTCCAGTCTGCAGGATATTTGCCACAAAGAGGTCTGCAAATACTTATTTCTCTTATTTATCCTCCCCTTGTCTTATAGTGAGATAGCTGGAAGTGAGGCTTGTCCTCCTGATGGCCGCTCCATTCCCCGTGGAATATGTGGCCTACATTTGTTTGCAGTGCAGTGTTAGGCCATGCGAATGTGTGTTCCTTTATCAAACAATCCCAGTTTCCTACATCTTTCCCTTTTTTATCTCTGTATTCTCTGCAACGCAGACACACATACCTGCACGTATCTAATATTTTAGAGCTTGTCACTGATTGCTTAACATCCAGCTCGCAAGCACATGCGACTGTAACCTTTGTAACGGAGCAAAACGCATGCAAAGCTGCACCAATAAAAGAAACATATGCACAAATATTACACAGCCGCATATACACAAAGGTCACCTTCCGCAGCATCATTAGACACTGCTTTATTATGGCTGATAGATGTGCTCATAAATCATAGGTCCCCTGGTGGAGCGAGAACATCCAAAACAAACTCATATACTGTAGATGAAACACATGAGTAAAAGGCAAGGGGAGAGCAAGGTAGAGGTAGATAGAAAGAGAGACAGACACAAGCACATAGGCACATATTCATCAGTATACTGTATTTATTACAATGTCTTATCCAATCTAGTCTCTTCATCATGGATGTCCATGTGATGAGCAGCATTTGTTAAGTCGTCTTTTCTTACAGAGAAAGAGAAAGAAAGTCCTTATGTTAAATGAAGTGTTAAAGGAGAAAGACGGGTAGACTGCTGCTAGAGATCCTAATGCATCCAAATTGAGTCTGGGAGATGAGTCTGATAAAACTGTGTCGAGTGTCTTTTTATGAAGAATCATTCAAGATCAAGATCCTCCTTGTGAAGCTCAATACCCCTGAAGTTGTGAAGCTCAATACCTCTCAAAACGTTTGACCTGTGACGGAGCTTTTGTTACCACGCAGCCTGTGTTGCTCTGCATTGTGTGGAGACACCGCAGGGGAAGTCAAACCTCTTTTTTTTCCATAAATGAAATCTTACATGTTAGATCAACTTTACAAAAGTAAGGATTTGAGAATAAGAGAAGTAATTACAGCCGATAAATTATTGAGAATTATTAAATATTGATGGTGTATTTCCATATAACAATAATAATACATTTTATATTAGGACACCCAAGGTCACCTTACAGTGAACTAAACAACTATTAAAACAACATACATCATAACCACCACTCATAGCATACTAATAGCACTCATCCGATTGGATGAAAACTTTCACTAGGTTCTTGTACCTGTGCAACCTGGAACGCTGCCTGCTGCTGATTGGCTGGAGCGTTATTGTTGGCAGGGTGCGGGACAAGTTGTTTGTTCCTATTTACAGAGCAGAGCCTATAAACAGTGGACAGTTTGTGTAGTAGCGAGCAGGGAAGTTTGAATGGATACGTTTTGAGGTTGGAATGTTGATATAGTGTCAGGCTAGAAGGTTCTGCATATGCAGCCCCACAACCCCTGCATCAGTGGGTTATGAGACATTAACGGTTGAGTTAAGTTGTTGTAGCAGGTAGTGCTGCTGCTGTACACACTGAAATCCTGCACTGCAGCCGCCACAGTTGGCTCACAGTTTTTGGCACAATATTGTTTTACGGAGGTCCTAATTTATACAAAATATGGGAAAAAATCGACAAAATCATTCATTTATTTATCCGATATGTTTATAATTTTATCTTTGTGAAATATGTCAACATTGCACATCCATACTAACAGAAGCACAATGTAATCTGACACTATATATTAATACATGTAACACTATGTATTATGTATACAATGAATAAATCAGCAGAGTTATAGAATATTTTTTTTTCTTTTTTTTAATGCCAGGTTGTGAAAACATAAAAGGTGTCAGTCGTATCTGATCTAGTGACCACGTGGACCAGTAGGGATACGATGTTACATTGCTGAATCCAGAATGTGTGCATTTCTCTGTTTTATACTCTTCTACTTTTTCTGGTGTCATCATAGGATTTTAAAGACGATTAGAATAACCAGAATAACCTTTCACTCATTCTTTTTTTGTTTTGTTTTAATATATATACTTGTAATCAAATTAACTTTACAGTTATATTTTGTGGTTGTACAAATACAAATACTCAATACATTTGAATTTATGGTGAGCAATAAATAACAGGACTCAATTTACAAACTTTCCAAAGGGGAAAAAATGTTTGTGGTGTGATAAAATTTGTGTCATGATACTGTATATCTTTTTTTCTGCCCCATGTGTTCTGAGATATTTCAACAATGATCTGATAAGAATATCCACCACATCAATACTCATTAACTCATGGCTATGATACTGTACAGTTATGGCTCTATAACAGCCAGGCTGTGAGAGAGCTCAAGGTTCATCCTTGCTGTCAAAGTTCAGATTCCTCTTGTTGTTAATAAGCTGATGAATTGTGAGATGAGGCACAGTCTGCTGCATCCCCTCCACTGTGAGGAAAATGGATGTGATGAAGAGGGGCCTGAGCACCTTGGAAAAATGCCTGATATTTCTCTTTGTGGCCATGACCGGCGTCTGCATCGGACTCGTGGTCATCTACTTCACTGAAGAAGCCTCTGCTCCAGGCGAAGGTGAGAATTGTGCTGTTTCAATACCAATGTGTGTCTCTAGAATCATCTTTAAAACACACTGTAAAAATTCTATCTTTTATAGCTATTTGCTGGCAGCTCCTTACAGATAAGATAAACAAAATCAGCTAATCCAAGTAGAAAAGTAAGCGTGAAGTTACACACAAAATGCAATATTATTGCACAATTGCCTGCTTGCATTTCAAGTTTATAAGACAAAGATATTTCAATTATTATTATTAAGAAAGAAAGAAAGAAAGAAAGAAAGAAAGGTCTGACTACCACTGAACATTAAGTGAACATAGTTTGAGTCCTCAGAGGTTAATAGAAAGGGTTAGAAATAAATAAAGAACAATATATATTATAATATAAATTATATTCATATATATAATATTAATAGGCTGCTGTACCTACAGTCGCTGTAGCTGTAAAACAAATCACACAAATATGTGGAATTTATAATTAATTTATTTATAATTTCATACCAAGAAAATGTATCCTACATGTGTCACACTTGTTCTTTATATGTTGATGTTATCTCCTTCATCTCTTACCAATGTGTTATTTAGCAAATCCATTATTTACTCGGGCCTTATGCAGAAAAAACATGACTCCTTCAATCTTGGAAATTGAAGTGAGTAAATTGTTTGGGTTTGCATGAGTGTAGTAAAGTGGTGAAATGAATATCAGATTAACCAATCAGCTTTTAGCATTGCAAGTCATCCGGCTCTTAGGCGAATGAACGTCTTGGTGACGAGTGCTAAGATGTGCTGTGAAGAGTGGGGACCGTCACTGTGGCTTGTTCCATATTATTTATTTACACACTGTTTCCCTGTGGGATCAGCATCATTGCAGCACAGGAAAGAAAAAAAAACATTAATCTTTATGAAATCAATTAAAAGGATCATTGCCCACAAAATAAGACGTTGTACGTAGCAGCACAACAATGTGATTATGGTGACAGTTGTGCTCTGCTCGATGACAGATGTATAAACCACTTTTAACATGTTAAACACAGCTGTGCTTCAGACCAGGAGGAAAAGACGCTGCTCTGGTGGCTGATGACGGACTGCATAATCAATGCTGTTACCTAGGCTCCACTATTGATTTTAGCAGCATTGCTGCTTCCATAATGTGTTTTCCTAATCAATGGAATTTTGTGTAAAACATTTTTTGACCCTTCATTTCCACTGTTTGTATGGAAAAAAATCTAATTCATTCATATCAATCTAATTCATAGATATTTCTTTTGAAAATCTTAATTTCTGTGCAGCTGAAATGTCTTCTGAAGGCTTCAAATTAGAAATAGATATCAAATGTACAATTCTTTTTATAGTTACTGTGTTAAATCTTAAGTTATGTCAATGTACAAATGTGTCATATTATCTGAACAAATCAACCAAAAACAGTTGAACACAGGAGGGATGAACATTATCTAAATAGTTATTAGCATTGGCTTGCAGATGATTAAGGTTAAAACAACATGAAATTGTTCTTATATGTAAATATATACAGAAAGAATAAAACTCAGTAAAGAATAAAGTAGCCTGCTTTTGTCCACATAGGTAAACACTAATACTCTGCCTAAATGACAGATGTTCCGGGGCTGGGTTCAGGCTGCGGTGGACCTCAGGCGCTCTCCGGAGAGTCCGGCACCTTTTCCAGCGGTAGCTACGGCAACGGGAAGAGCTGCACCTGGCATATCGCCGTGGAGCCTGACAAGGTGACAAGGATCAGCATCACTGCTCCTCCCATCCACAACCAGTCTCGAGGCTGTTGTCAGTTCAGTGGTTTTCTCACCGGATTTTGCAACTTTGCAGATCTTAATTCCTCCTCTTGGAAGACATCGCCAATATTGTACAGTAGCGGATTTATTCCAGTGTGTTTTTCCAGTTTGACTCAATTTTTCTTAACTTTCAGTTAGGTTAGGTCTGGCATCACAAGGCAAAAAACAAACGTGTTTGTTATAGTTAATTACAATACAGGACAATGATGGGCACAGTTGTCAGGATGTATCACATGACAATATGATTGTTATTTATTGTTAATATTGTTAATTTCTATCTTCATCTTAGTTTAGAGTGCAATACAATCCTGTGCTGTAAAGTTACAAGGTTTAACTATGATGACATAGGAGTGAATATCCTCTTCAGACCAGAAGCAGCTTAAATGACCTACAGTAAAAGAAAAAAAAACTTGAAAAGCACTTTCTCCATCACTGCCATCCAGAAAAGATGCAGATTTAAACAATCAAGCCCTGACAGAATCTTTTATACTTCCTGTCTGCTGCTAAGTCATCAGCCTGGTTTACTGCTGGGGAAAGTGTCTTATGTGAAGCCAAAGCAGTGGAGGACAGCTGGATGGAGGCAGCGGCCGTGTCGCAGACAGATGGCTGCCTTGTCTCCTCCATTCTCCTCAGCTGTTCCCCCCAAAACCCACAGAAGGACAAAAACAAAACAAAAACTGAAAAATACAACTAAACCCTTGATTCCTCTTACTCTGCCTGACTCAGTGGCTGCTTTTCTCTCTCCCATCTCTGCACGTCTGGCTCTTCCTGTTGCCTTCACACACACACACACACACACACATATCGACAGGCATCTCTGGACGTGGACGCACGTGCACGTGGTCATATTTCACACTGAGATGCGCTTGCCTCTCCCTGTCAGCGTCTGTCCCGTCCACGGCGGCAGAGGAAAACAGCTCCGTGTGTGTTTGTGTTGCAGGTGATCCATCTATGGTTTGAGGAGTTTGAATTAGAGGACACCAAGATCTGCACGGCAGACTATATCACACTACAAGACTCCCTGGGAATCATTGGTAAAATTATTACACTATTTTCAACACATGGAAAAGTCAAGGGTGTTTTTTTAAATATGGTGTTGATGCTCTTTCTCTATTAAAAATTTATACTTAAAAACACATGCATGGACTCCCTGCACAACAGCCCGCAGTGCTATCTGCCCGTCCAAAGCTAAAGGGATTGTGCTTTTATTTCATGCCGAATTGTCCAACCACACTGCAGTTTTTTCATTTGGAATCATTTTCTACCATGCACCATCCATTTAGAGTATATATAAAATAATATATTAATGATGCACTTAGTTATTTATCACCTCATTATGCATGCTGTGCAGACTCTGTATAACCTTGGCCATACTTTTCTTCATAATCTGTAGGGAGATACTGTGGCAACGCCAAACCAAAGCCACTAGTGTCACTGACAAACCACCTGACGGTCTACTTTGTCACCAATGACATTAACACATACAAAGGATTCAAGGCTCACTACAAAGCTGTGGCCCCAGAACTCACAGCAGGTAAGAGGATGAGGAGAAAATCCATTTTCAGCAAGAAAACTGTTGTAGCGTTGGACGTCTGTTTTACAGCATGTGATTGACCTAGAAACGGAGTGTTGTAGGTGCTATGAGTGCGTGCTGGATGAACAGGGGTGGGGGAAATGAACGTGGAAGGGGGGGGTTGTAATGCTGGTATCCTTGAAGCTGAAGTGCCCTCCATCCCTGGTGCCAGAAATAGCCGGAGCCGGTGGTTTTCTCCAAGGTGACGAGGGGGTTCTGACGACCCCCGGCTTCCCTGAGCAGAACTACCCGGATGCGGCGTTATACCAGGTACGGCCACGCATGAACGGACACACACACACGGCCTGAACGTGACAGTGAAACACACTTCCACTGAGTTTTTATTTATTTATTTATTTTTTCCTGAGGAAGCACTACTGACCTTTATCTGAAGATGCAAGCTCGTAGTAAAATAGACTGCACAGCGTGCACTCTGCTGCACCCTGGAAATGAATATTTATTTCAGCATTGTAAACTGAACATTTCCTGTTTGTGATCATTATCAATCAATGTTTTGCATTACTTATGGACCATGTTGTGAGTGGGTGTAATGACCCACAGATAATTATTAACTGCTCTTTCCTTTATCTCTAGAGAGCAATTTCATTTAATGTTATTATTAGGCTATGTGTTTTCATGGTGACTCAGTCGGTGGAACGGGTTGTTCATTCGTCCATTTGTCCACATGTCAAAGTGTCCTTTGGCAAAGTGTGAATGTGTAAATGATCAGCAGAAACGACGTAAAGCGCTTTTTGGTAAAGTAGCGTATAAATGCAGCCGTTTGTTCTCATCAGCACCATTTCCAGACGCAGTCGGCAGCTCGTTTCAGTAAAGGAGCTTTGGTAAATCCACTCTACGCATCTTATCCTACACCGCACAGCACACAGGCACAGTTTGTGGCGGTTGAACATAATCAAGTATTTTTTGTGGCTAAAGAGACAGATCTTTCCTTCAGGAGTCTGAGAACAAAGCTACAAGGAGTACTAGATGTAGATATATCATACATATTATCATCTATAGGCATAAAGCTGTAGGCTGTCCTGGTTCTCTCTAAAGTACCCCCAACTCTAATTGACTTGTTTTATTTTGTTGTTTGATCCATACACAAAAGACAATGTGAAAGTGACAATTTTACACCCTGGACTATTGAGGCTCAGATTATTAAAACTAAATTAAATCAAATCCTGGCACTAATTCAACCAATTCTACAAAATAAAAAGGAGAAGAAAGTAAGTCCACTTCCTTTGTCCATGTGAAAGCGTCCTTGGGCACCAGCTACAGACGTAGCTAATTTAAGCCATAAAGGGTGTGACCAAGGTCAGCGCTGCGGGAAACATCTCGTAACAATGCAACACTGCTTCCCATTCTGCAAACCCGCAAACCTAGCTGGATGCATTTTCACTAAATAGCGCTGGATTAACGATTAACACAAAGACAGATACGGCCACAGGGAGAGACAGCAAAAAAAAGAAAGGAAAAAAAAAATTCTTTTGAATTGTACTGCACGCTTAGATTTGTTTTTAAGTTGGGGCAGACACATGTTTTATTTACTTAACACAAATATATGACCCTTTCTTAATAGTAAGAAGTAGATTTACAGCTGCATATCAATTTTATGAATTTATATAATGTAAAATACACTAAGTTTGGGGTCACCCAGACAATTTAGTGTTTTCCATGACAAGGTCACACTTTTATTTATCAAGTGAGTTGGAAAGTGAATAGAAAATATAGTCAAGACATTGCCATGGTTAGATATAAGGATTTTTATTTGAAATGATAACTTTCTCCTTTTAAATTTTGCTTTCCTCAAAGAACGCTCGATCTAACCAGCTAAACCGTGTTCAGCTGTGCTAACATAATAGCACAAGTGTTTTCTAATCATCAGCTTCTAATGCAATTAACAAACACAATGTACCATGGGAATGCTGGGGATATTGCACCAAAAATGGCATTTGTAGCTAGAGTAGTCATTTACTGCATTAATTAAATTATGGAGTGTATTTCTGATACAGTTTAAAGTTATCTTTAGTGGAAAAACTGTGCTCTTCTTATAAAAATAAGAACAGTTCTAAGTGACTACATATTCATAGTACAAATGTGCGGCTGCTTATTCTCTGAAGAGCTGCTCGCTGCTGCACGCCCTCTGGTCTCCAGAAATACACCTGTCAGCTGTGAGGTCAAACGGACGAACACTTCTCCAGATATACGAGGAACAAACAGAAGGTCGGACCGAGTCTGCATTATAGATGGTAGATGTAAAACTTTACTGTAAAAAAACTACAAGTTTGCGGTCATTCATAATAATGACAATTGAATGATGATTTAGTGGTGGCAGGTTGCAAGATGTGCCTAAATAATAATAATAATTAAGATAATAATAAAAAGTCACTTTAAGTAAGGCAAGACTGATTACAAAGGAGGATCAGTTTACTTTATGAAACAGATAAAATCGCATTTTTATTTTGTATTCCAAGAGAACTGACTTGCAGATTCTACAAAATAAATGCGACAAGGTTCATCTACAAAATATTTTGCACATTCCGTCTGTGCAAAACACATTACCATATTATGTTTACCCAGTGCTGCAGTATTAGCTCGAACAAGCTTCAGATCTCAGATCAACATCTAAAAGTAAATCTATTTGCTCTGGATTTCAGCATGGTCATGTTGACAGAGTTTATGGTGTTGATCAGCAACTAATGCATCTAATTAAATCAGATATCGATGCCGGGGTTGCCGGGGTTATTTGGATGACATCCCGATCATATCTTGTTTTGCTTTCGCTTTACACCGTCTGTCCAAACAAGAGCAGGGTCTGTGATAAACTGATTTATGTGAGCGTTAACTGGTGTACACTCACAGCGGCTGAAGCCATTTGCCTCCTTCAAGATGTTTAACATCATCTGAACTTCCTACTGAAAGAGGGAACATGTTAGCGGGTACAAACGATCGGTGTGTGTGTGTGTGTGTGTGTGTGTGTGTGTGTGTGTGTGTGTGTGTGTGTGTATGTGTGTGTGTGTTTATCTGTCGGATCAGTGGAGGATCACGGTGCCTGAAGGTTCAGGGGTTCGACTGACGTTCACCTCCTTTGACCTGGTGCCCGAGGTCTGTGGAGACTTCGTTCAGGTCTATGACGGCCCTTCATCTTTAGGTGAGGATAATCGTAAAATACGACATGCTCACACATCAGCTCAGTATATTTCAAAGCTAGATTTGTCGTAAGGCAATGGTAAACGTTAGAATACTGGAACAGACTGTGGGCTTTGTTCAGTTTTAACAATGTCAACTGTGTGGGCTCATGAATAAAAGATGAGCCCAATTAAAAGTTTGAGAAGTTGTACGACAGAAAAAGATTCTGGAGTCTATTTTAAACATAATCAAATAGAAGACTGTATGCAATAAACGTTGATAAAAAGTTGCGCGGGTGCTCTAGCGATGCTTTGCTTTCTGTCGCTTTTTGAACATCTATTATCCATTAAAGGTAAATACTGCGGTGGGAAAACGCCGAAGCCGGTGGAGACCAGTTCCAACACCATGACAGTCCGCTTCAAAACAGACAGAACGCTGACGTCCAGAGGATTCAGTGCAACTTACACAAAGTTCCCCCTGGCTTCCACCACAGCCAGGCCCACCATCCCCCAAACCCTCCCACCCCCCACGTCGTCTGGTGAGCATTCTGGTCCACTCCGATCCATATATTGACTCAATACTAATTATTCTAACAAATGTGCAAATGTACCCTTCCTTGCATGTTTTCATTACAGTTTTCTTTAGAACATTACAACACACCATATCTGATCGCCTCATTAGCACCTAACAGCAACAATAAAGCTGCTTCGTCAGAACATTGGCTTTTATTACAGAATAATTCAGAGCAATCTTATCTCAGCAATTAGGCTGTCAAACTGTAATCACTTATCTCTCCAAAGGTGAAGGTTCCACATCACACACTTTCACTTGTTTTTTTTTGCTGTTATGATATCCATAACAAGATATATTTGTGGCTTTAAGAGCCAAGGATCGTTTATAGTTTATGTCATTTTGTGTCCTTGTAGATATTAATAAGCCTCTCTTCAGCCTTTCCATGAGCTGATTTCAAAATCTCTGAATGATGTCCTGATTCCAGTTTCTGGAAATGCGCCCGAAATTTTTAAACATAGGATGGTATTTGTGTAACACCTAAAACTTCATATAATCAAAAAAGCAATTCAGATCTTACTTTCTACAATATGGGACACTTCTAACTGCTGCACAATAAATCATAAAATGATCTATGAGCATCCTGGCCAATAGGAGCTTCTGCATCCACCCTGCTGCAGTTGCCTTGCTCTGATCAAATATGCCAAATAAGAATGAATGCAGTAGCTCTGTGCGTACGAGTGAAGTTACTCGTCAATTCCTCAAAGTTATTGGCAAACAGAGCAGTCTCCCTAGTGGCCAATTAAGGCGCTTCACAATGAACCTGTTTATGGGGCAGTTTTGGGTCAAAGTGAGCAGGTTCCTCCACTTCCCTTCCTCTAATGACCATTTCAACACAATAAATGATGAATATTTACTTTACTATTTTGGCAAATGCTTTTTTTCTAGAATAACGTATGTGAATATGATAAAATATTGTTTTTTTAACATTTCTTCCTACACTGTTTTTGGGCAGAAGGCGGTCCAGTGATCCTCAGCGGGCGTAAAGGAGTGATCCAGTCAATGGGATTCCCAAATCCATATCCCGCTCGCCATAATAGTTCCTGGAAGATATCAACGCTCAAAGGATTCCTGGTTAAGCTGCAGATCACTGACATGGCCGTCCTAGGACGGCCTGGACAGTGCAAGGAGGACAACCTGGTGATCTCTGATAATTACAGCGAACTGGGTGAGCCATAACTTTTACATCGATTTTTCTCAGTACTCACCTGTAATTTTTATTTCTATAATTTAAGTTTTTTATTGGTCAGGCACCAGGACAAACCCAGCAAACAAGTAACCCTGCTAAGATTCCTCAGTGTCATAAAGTACGAGGACTTTGGCTTGTGTCCTATCGTTCCAGCTCCAGTACAGCCGTGTGGCTCAATATCCCCGTCCCCCGCTGTAAAATGGATGATTAGGATCTTCCTTACTAACCGGCGACCTATAAATTACTTCACATTATTATTCACCTCTGCGGCTGCAGCGAGACTGCACCAGGTTTATCTTTTGCTGAGTGCTCAAGGACTAAAGCGCTGAGGTGCCAGCACACACACAATTAGGTGGTGAGGGTGTTTTTATGGCACTTGTGAGGTGAGACAGTACACTGTTTGTGTGACATGCCGAGCAGAGAAGAGAGCTTCAAACATCCGAGGGAAAAGTGTAATTTATAAAAGAAAATATAATATATTCTTCCTCTTACAAAGCAAACTTAAAGGGGACATATTGCATATTGCATACATTCCCGTGTCTATATTTCTATTATGGGGCTCTACAGGAAATAATGTATTCACTGAATGTTCTAACAAATTCACAGTTCAAAATATTTCAGTTCAGCCAATGAAACACATCAACTTCTCATACTTCAGTACATGTTCACACATCTGATATCCTCAAGTTTTGTAAATATACTTTGCTATTTGATGTGAAAATCATAAAAAGCTAAAATGTCCAGTCTACGCTCATAATCACTATAATCCACTGCAGACCAGTTCAATGCACATCGTATTTTTGTGACTACTAACTTGGCAGGATGCAGCTGTGTAACTGACATTGAGGCTCTTTTTACTATGACCCTTTCATTTGTTATTTTCATCAAACCTGTCCTAACAGTGATTGTAAGCAACAGTATACTTCCATATGCATATTCTTTCGGTTAAAAGTTCCTATGTTTTCACATGTATACTGTTTATTTCAATTTGTTCACGTTATCATATGCATGAAAATTGACCCAACAGTATGTTCACGGCTGTGTTTGTGACTTTAAGTAGTGAATGTACATTATTAAATTCTCCGTCCTTCCTGTCCTCGTTGCAGGCAAATACTGTGGCTACCTCCTCCCTCCAGTGTTGGTCAGTGCCACTGACACAATGTCTGTCACCTTCCAGTCTGACAGTCGCTTTGCAGACCGAGGATTCTCTGCCAAGTGGGAGGCTGTGTATCCTGAGGATATCGCAGGTACTGAGGATTGCTAACACACACACACAGACACACAGACACACACAAGATTGCACACATGCACACACTAAAACACACACGTACACACTCAAAGGGACACACTCGCACCTGAGGCAGACATCCCTGATGCAGCTAAGCACCTCATTAAGACTAACAACAAACAACATTGCACCCTTCTGTCACAACGGCAGCAGCCGTTGCACAAGCAGTGTGAACTCTGCCAAAGTTCAGGTCAGAGAACAGAGCCAAGCACAAAAAAACACAAGATAAAACCCCTTTATCTTTTCTCTTTATCCTGATTATCAGGCAAGAAAAAGACTCAAGGCCCCACGTGCTGCACTGGAAAAGTGTCATGAAAGTAGGAAATACAACATTGCAGAATTACAGCATTTCTAATTAAATTTGATTTAAACAGATATACCTAATAATTAATAAAGAATGTTATCTTTTTTAGTATTATCAGCTGTTATATATTTAGTCTTAAAAACTATTAGTATGAAAAATTGTAATCATGTAAATTGAAAATAGATGTCAAATAAAGGTAGCTAAATAGTTAATATTTACCTCTGGAATCTATTAAAGGGAATTCAATAAATTGAGGGTCAGTGGTTCTGTCAATAAATTGAATTTTACTCAAGTAAGGACATAAGATACAACTTTACCATGTTCACATTTTACAATAACGACTGAGTATTTACTCAGATTTAGTCACTTATTCATTACATGTATCACATTGATCACTTGCCCCTCTTTGTGTTTCAGAAATCCAGGCCTGTGGCGGTTATTCCAAAAGTGACACAGGAGTTATCAAATCTCCCAACTGGCCAACGTTCTACAAGGCGAACGCCGAGTGCATGTGGGACATCGTGGTGCCTTTGAAGAAAAAAATCACACTGACGTTCACCCACTTTAACCTGCAAGCCAGAGACTTGCTGTTCAGATGCACTGATAACATAATGATGTACGACATTGACAGTGTGACTAATGGACTGTACAAAAAGCACGGTGGGTTGTTTTTTGTTTCACAGTTTTGACTGATCCCAAAACCTGCTTGTATATTCAATGATGCTCAGTTAATTAATGACACGCGGCCCATTCAAATTAATGAAACTATATATGTCTACACTGTTACAGTATCATAGCCTCTAACATTTTATTTATCATTTAACTTTAGGTCCATTTTGTGGGACTAGGCTGCCTGGTGTCATCAGGACAAAAGGCAACAGGCTGATGATACGCTTCCATTCAGACTCTTTTCTGGAGGGCAAAGGCTTCAGGGCCTACTGGAGAACAGACAGCAGTCTGCCTGTTCCCACTGAGCCGCCGACCCAGCCCAACCCCTGGGAGAACGTCACCATAGGTTAGTATCTGTGTCGACTAGACACTGTTGGCTCACCTCAGCATTGGCATTACGTTTATATTGTCAGCGTCCCATGTCATAGAAAGCTAAATTTTAACTTCTTTTTTAATTACAAAAGGGTTAGGTGTTATATTAATACCCAGTTCATGTTTTGAAAAGCTCAGTCCACAGAGAAATGCACACAAGCTATCTGAACTCCTTAAAACCAGCCGTCAGGAGTTCTGAGAAGTTTTTTATATGTCACATCTATACAGTCACTTCCCACCCCTCCATTTCAAATCAGCCAATCAGAGGAGAGGCTCATGATTATTAATAAGAATGATGGCTTGTTCTTTCTGAAGAGAAGCCTGAAAGAGGAGATTTAAAATTACGTTAATTGGATTTTTCTACTTTAAATCAGAAATCTGGTTTGTTAGATTAAAATGAAAAAAAATAAAAAAAAACACAGAAAAGTGCACTTTAAGAATATGAGCCTAGCAGTGGCAAAGAATATTGCTTAAAAAGGACTGTATGGGCCCTAAGCAGAGTTCCCACTTCCAATCCCAACTGCCCGGACGATTACTGCATGTCATTCCTTACTCTTTCCCCATTTCCTGTCACATTACTGTCATCTATAATTAAAATGCCCCAAAAAAATAATCAAATTGAGAAATGTCTTCTAGATCGCTCTAATAAACACTTGGAACTTAATTAGCTTTATTTGTTATCAAAACTTTAAAAAAGTGTACAATATGGAACCTTTAAAATGGCATGTGTTTAGCCTGTTTAAGCAGGATTATTGCCCCTCACAGATCTGTGTAAGAGGTACAAGATGAGTGGGTCAGAGTTGTTCCACCATGGGTCGGGGAAGGGAGGCCGTCACTTTGACAGATCGACTGTGTTGCGCTGTCTGTGTGAAAGGGACAGACGGCACGCTGCAACTGGCCGAGCCGGGGGGGAGACATTTCGACGACACGCTGCGTGTGCAACCTGCTTCTCTTCCAGTTTATCCTCCAATGTTTGCTTTTTTTCACACATACACACAGCTGACACACATCACACTGTGTGCGCTTCACACACAAGTTACAACACGAACTCACACACCAACGCCGGTCTGTGACACCCTGAAACCAACCTACCTTACTGCAGCACGTCGCTGTGCAGCCGCCTATTGGCTCATTCTAACCCTCTGATTGGCTACACAGCAGACACAAGTAGACAGACTATTTGTATAACCCTCTATGCTAGTTGTCAGTGTCACTCACCCATGGATTATACTTGTCAGGCAGAATGAAAAGCATTTTATTTAGCCAACTGAAGTGGTATTGTACATAACACTATGGGCCGATACTGTGGCAGCAAAGGTCACATTTTTGATTCCACATCTTTTTTTTTTTAACGCTGGCATGTTGTCTAAAAGTTTAAGTCCTGTGTGGGGCTTGTTTGGTTTCAATGTCAAAAGCACAGACTGTGGCAAGGGTGGAATAATGTCTTCTTTTGCTTCACTATAGTGGGCTCTCTGTAAAAAGTGCTTCTGTCAGCACCGTCACAGCAGGCAGCGGTTGGCTTTGTTCGAGCTTTTCTTATGTTCACATGAAGCTGCTGTGGGTTGAATATGCAGGGTATGTAGGATATAAAAACTTCAAATAAAACCCAGGAAAAGTCTACAATACGGGACCTTCAAAGTCATCCTCTCAGTATTTTTTTTTATAGAATATCAACAATGGATACAATTTTGATGCTTTGCTATACACACTGTACACTACCTGCTGACAGAACAGAGCTATAAGAGGAGTCCATAACACATTATAATAGCCATCATCTATAGTTGATTAAGTTACTATTAAATGGAAATGAGAGGCCATCTGAAACCTAGTAATTGGTTAAAAATAAGGATGTTGTAGTCTTACATTTGATATTCTGGGTTTTCGATTTACCCATAGGCTGTCTTCAGGTTAGCAGAGCAGTATTTTCCCATCATGAATCACACTGACCAACATCCAGTTCCAAAACCGCTCCTTGGACGCTGTACAGATGCCTGCCCTATATTCGTCTGATTCATGCATCCTCCCATCCTGGCCCCTACTTCACACACCCCTTGCCCATCCCTTCCTCGCTGAGCACAGATGTGCCGTAAAGCAAGGTGATTTGGTGTGCTGAGAACACTATGTGAAATGCCCTTGTGCTTCACGCTCCGTCCAAGCTGGATGTCACACAATCCTCATTCTTCAGCCGTCGAGGAGCCCCAGGTGGCCCGGGCCACTGCCAAGCCAATTGCTGAAATAGTTACATAGATGGACTCTGCTGCCTCTGGGGTGTCGTTCCCACCCTGGTTCTGATCAGCGAAGGAAGGAAGAAAGGAAGGAAGGAAACAATATGAAAGGAGAAAATACGAAATACAAGAGACGCCAATGCCAAAACCATTGTTCTCTATTTGTCTTATTGTGCTCCTGCTGTGATATTGTTTTATTGACTTTTGCACAGAAGATGCCATACATTACTTCAGCTGATTAGCGTAAGCCCAAAACAGGGTGGACAGTTCACTGTGGCCACTATGGTTAAATTAGTGTGATTAAAAAATTATTTCACACACAGCAGCATGCAAGAGCCGATGATCATAAAAAGAAATGTCCCTCCAGCAACACAGGCCTATCAAGCAGCTCCCTTTCGTTTTTCCAGACTGGCCCAGTACATGTGGGAGACCGGCCATTCCTCCTGCCGTGTCGCGCATCGTGAACGGGGAGCGAGCCACGCCACATTCCTGGCCATGGCAAGTGTCCATGCAGGTAGGAGACTAATGAACAGCGAGAAATCACATGAAGAAAGAACAAATTACATTACTGCTACTGCTGGGATGTCAGAAGCAAAGCAACATATAAATCAAATCAAATATAATGTATCCTCTTTATTGATCAGTTAGCTGTAGCAGTGATGACGCTCCTCTCTTGTCGTGTGTACTTTTGTTTCAGGTTTGGCCAGCCAGTCGTCCACAACCAACATTCTTCCATACCTGTGGCGGTACGCTTATTCATAGGAACTGGGTACTCACAGCTGCCCACTGCTTTATGAAGTGAGTTTGCTGTTTGGCTGCAACTAACCATTAGTTTTATCATCAGTGGATCTACAGATTATCTTATTAATCAACTCACCTCAAAGAGCAAAGTAAATATTCGTATTTCTCAAAGCATAAAGTAATGTCTTTTAAATGTTACGTTTGACATTCTCACAAATGTTTGCCATTTTCCTTAAAATCTGTTATAAAACAACTTAGGTTTAAATTATTCACTGGAATAATGACCTAATCCTTACCGCTCTGGTGCTATCTTTCATAATCTTAGGAAAAAGAATTTAGACAGGACCAAAATGAAGTAACAGCTCTTCATCAGACGTCCTGTAAGGCCATTGGTGTAATCTCAGAAGGGCTCACTGGTGTCTGTGGCCTCTGCTTTTTTACCTCAGGCTTCTTACAGCGTCAAAACAAAGGCAAAGCCTTGTTAGAGAGATTCTTCGCCGCCTCGTCTGGCGGTCTACAGTGCTCTTTGGAGAGATGCTGTTGCACTGTCGAGCCTCCGTGTTTTATATTATCAGATCTGAGCCTGAGTGGGTTGTATATAAAGTTGTATATATAAAGCAGAGGTGTGGTGAAGATCAGGTTAAAAATTAGAATCCCCTCAGTGCGAGCAGATGCACCACTACCCTTTCAGCTTTTATTGCAATGCAATGACAGTGACTTGCATGAATAGAATATATGAATATATAACACATTTTCATTTTTGTGTCATTGCAAGACAAAAGGCTCAATATTAACAGGACATTATTAATATAAAAAAAACAAGAAGGCCACACACTTACAAAGAACAAGGTCAAAGAGTCAACGCTGTATATCTCATGAATCTGCTGATTCCCCACCCAGTTATGCCGATGAGCTGCAGCGATGGCGCATGTGCCTGGGGAAACACAACCTGACCCACACGGAGCCGAGCCAACGCTGCCTCCACGTGTCTGGTATCTACGTCCATGAGGACTTCAGGTATCCCTCAGCGGGGCTAGAGTTTGACATTGCCCTGATCAGACTGGGCAGGGAGGCGACGAGCAGTGACGAGATCTCTCCCGCCTGCCTTCCCTCTGAGGAAGAGGTGCTGCCGGCGGACAAGAAATGCTACGCCTCCGGCTGGGGATACGAGACAGGTGCTGCTCCTGAGCGCCAGTATTTTAATGTTGCTTTTAACAGTGAGACTCACCCCCTCATACTGTTTGTAATGCTGTTGAATATTCAGTGGCATAGTTTGCACGCCCTCTGCTGGACTTAATCTGCAAGTACTTCTTGTTTTTAATGCCCTTAAGTGTGACAAGTTGAATGCTCTCGTTTTCTGTGATTATCAGGTGATTCTGCCAAAGTCGCAGAGGCCCTCAACCAGGTTGCCCTGCCTGTCGTGCCATATGACACCTGCAAGAAGATGGATTGGTGGTGGTTTCAGGTCAAGCCCACCATGATCTGCTGTGGTTATACTTTGCCTGATGAACTCAAATCTGTCTGTAAGGTACAACAAGACCTACAAGAGTGTAGCACTATAAATGATAAAAAAGAGAGATTTTTCACAGTCAGATTAATAACGTTCTGATGGTGTTTTTGATTTTCATTCATGAATATGCCAGGGAGATTCGGGTGGTCCTCTGGTGTGTCAGGATACCCCCAGCAGTCCATGGGAAGTTCATGGTATAACTAGCTTTGGCCCTATTGGATGTATTATGAATAAGAAGCCCTCCGTGTTCACACGCTCCTCTGCCTATCTTCCCTGGATCAACAATATCATCCGCAGAGACATCTACACGAAGCAATGTACGGTGCCAGCTGGTCTAAGAACCCAGCATAGCCTTGTTTCCACTAACTGTACGGTACGGTTCAGGTCAGTAATGGACAGCTTTGCGCTGCCACTGTGTAAAGGGGCCTTACACTTACACAGCGGTTCCTCTTCTAAGGTAGCGGTCCTGTGTGCTAGGTACCCCAAGCAAAATGGTTACTAAAATAGTAACATGTAGCATGGGACTGGTACGGGGTTTATTGGTGATGAAAACACTAAAATAGGCATACCATTCAAGCCTGTACCATACCGTACCGTACCGCATTGTGGAAACAGATGTTATGTTATGTTGCAGAGTCAGATTTCATTACTGGTTTTCACCCTCTGTTCTCCCTGTGTAGTGTCTGGCTGTGGTGGGCCAAAGGACTTGAGCGGTACAAGTGGCACTGTGTCCTCTGCGGGTTACCCCGCCAGCTATTACAGCAACGGAGCCAGCTGCCATTGGAACATCCGGGTGCCGGATGGGAAACTGGTCCACATCCATTTCCACAATTTTTCCCTAGAGGAGAGTAGGAATTGCATGAATGATAAAATCAGCCTCTCCGACAGTATTGGGAGTCTAGGTATGTAAATACCCAGCTGACTATCACATCTTCAACCATCAAAGACTTCAGCATAGTTGCTACAGTTGATCATAACCTATCACAGTATTTTATGTGAGAATATTTACTTGGCAATGAGGCCAAAAGTCACCTGGCTGTATGTGTTTAATGTCAGCGAAAACATCCTAGGAGGCTAATCCAAAAGAACTATGTCCACATACAAAGAAACCAACATGCACAAACCAGAAAAACACATACACATACAGAAAAGAGCCAAAATGGAAAACATCTTATATTCAAATCAGGCAAGAAAAGTATTTCAAATCTAAAGTATATCTACACATATCATGTTTTAATATAAAACGGTATGTCAGTGAATGTCTGAAAAATCCATGTAATAAATAATAAAAAATACAAAATAAGAAGAAGAAAACATTGGCACAGTGAGGCCAAGAGAATGATCAGTATTTAACCTTGTCTACACAAGCTGTCTGAACATTCAGAAAGTGGTTGCCCATAAAAGTCCCTAAAATGCTTATACAGCATCAGTCATTGCATTGCTGGTACAAATGTGTGGTTAACCCCATTCTTTTCCTTTATGTCTGCCTGTGATCCAACATGTCACTAGAGTAGGTGTGTGTTTCCCCTCAGTTCTTTACTGTGCAATAAGTGACGTATAAAACAGAGTCTCACCCCTTAAAGTAACAACAGGACAGATAATACTGTAACTATTTTAGATTTATAGCATCATCAGCATTTTTTTTGCACTGCAGATACATTTTAAATTTTAATTGCTTACTGTGAATTGTACTTTTGCAAATGTGTATGGCAGTGTACTGTAGAGCATGTAGGCTGTTTATGCAAGTAGCCTATCTTGTATGTTATATTTTGTGTTTTTATTTTAATATGCCTTATATTGTATTGTTATGCAGGAGAGTTTGCAGAAATGTCACTCTGGCTCTTCACATTCATTTCTCTACAGGCACCTACTGCAGCCACATACCCCCTAAAGACCGGGTGACTTATGGGAACACACTTCACATCAGCTTCTCCTCCAACAACTGGGTGGTGGACACAGGCTTCACTGCCATCTGGAAGGCAGTGGACCCCAGTGAGGGTAAGTCAGGAGAAAAATGTACCTAACATGACACTGAGAGAATAACCTACATATCATTCCGTTGGGATCTAACCTCGTAAACCTCACTACGTCCTTTTCTCTCTCGCCACAACATCCTCTTGTCTCCACACACACTCACACACAGCTCCTTGTGGAGGGAGTTTCAGCAGTGCTCAGGGTGAAATCACCTCTCCTGGCTGGCCCAGCGACTACCACCAGGCTGCCTGCACATGGCGCATAAACATCCCTTCAGCGAAAAGCGTCCATGTGTCTTTCACTCATTTTGAGCTACAAGCTGTGAACCAGTTTGGAACATGTGTGGACTATGTGGAGATCTTCAACGGAGAAAGCATGGTATTACAAGGTCAGAGGTTATACTACAAATTTTGTGATCCATTTTCTGTACAGGCCAGTGTCAGATCCTTATTGTCGCCAGCAAAAAAACTCTTGTGTGTTATGCAGGTCAGTTCTGCGGCTTCGCTCCTCCACCCAACATTACCATCCCGAGCAACAAGGTTGTCATTCGCTTCCTCAGCAATGGAGCCAATAAGCAGAAGGGTTTCCGTGGTTACTGGACGACCGATGCCAACGTTTTCCCGACTTTACCTCCTCCACCTCCGAACCCATGGGACAACATTGTTATCAGTGAGTGTAGGACGAGCCCTGGCCGTGTGTAGTGTTGTCATGCTTTAAAGACATAAGGAAGACGTGAAAAAAACTGTTACAGGATCAGAACCCGGGTCACCTGATTTCTGATTTTAAACATGCCCAGATGGCAGCTTATTTTGTTGAATTGCATATCTTCTCCTCTCAGAGTGGCCAGAAGAATGTGGAATTTCAGCAGTGAAACCCAATACAACCACCACAAGGGTGGTTAATGGGGATGAGGTGATCCCCCACTCATGGCCCTGGCAGGTCTCCATGCAGGTACTGTCAACTTCTGCTTTACTAGTCTGACTGACTAAATAGATCTCCAAGCTGCCGTAGATCTCTTATTTTGTAAAAAACAATTTAAAAAAATGTACCTTTCCCTCGACAGGCCTCACCACCGCCATTAATACCCTACATGCACGGTTGTGGAGGTTCTTTGATTCACGAGGAATGGATCCTAACTGCTGCGCACTGTTTCATGTTGTAAGACCTCAGAACCACCTACAGGCTGTTTAAAAGCCCACAGCTCTTAGAAACATACATTTTTCATTACTTTACCTTGTCAATATATGTAGAAAAAAGTGAAATTCCTATTTTCTTATTTACATTCAAACACCCTCACCAGCCCGTTGAACAAACCCACCATTTGGCGCATGTGTCTGGGGAAGCACCACATGAACTCCTCCATGGATGTTCCCTCAGCCGAGGAATGCTACAAAGTGGACGGTATCATCCGCCACGAGGGCTTCGTCTATGAGCAGGACCGCAGTGACATCTCCAATGACATAGCCCTTGTGCACTTGAGCAAGCCGGTCTCCATGAAGAGGGAGATCCGCCCCGTCTGTCTGCCCAAACCCGGGCACGTGATGGATGCCGGGACCCACTGCTTTGTGACAGGCTGGGGGGACGAGCAAGGTAGGCGAGATCACGCAGAGCCGTAGCAGAAAGCAGCTGTAGACGCAGCTTCTAAAATAACATGTCCTTTCCATTTCTAATTTAGGTAGGATAAACCCTAAAGTGTCTGAGAAGCTGAACCAGGCAGCCCTCCCTATTGTTGACTTCCAGACCTGCAGTAAGCCTGAGTATTGGTGGGACGTCCTCAGGCCCTCCATGATTTGTGCGGGCTACGAGTCCCCAGATGAGCTGAAGTCAGCCTGCCAGGTGAGAGGACACGTTCTACCTCGCAGAACAGTTGCAGGATACATCAAATATGGAAGTGACTTGGTATACAGCATAAGTGGATTTCTAAAAGTGTGTTGGCTTCTCATGATTGTCTTATCCTGTCTCATAAACTGTTTTGTTTGCTGTCATTCATCCTTGATTGCAATTGGCTGCCTCATTTGCAGTCTTGCATAAATTGACAGAAATACATACATTATTTGTTATCCATTTGTTATCACATGTCACCCAAAGCATCTCCTTTAATGATTTCCGCACCCTGCTCTCCTGTAGGGCGACTCTGGCGGCCCTTTTTCCTGCCAGGCGGCCGGACAGAAGACGACCTGGGAGGTGCATGGTATCGTCAGTTTCGGACCATTTGGCTGCATCAGAGACAAAAAGCCGTCAGTGTTTACCCGCATCTCTGCCTTCAGTGACTGGATCGATAACAATATAAAGCGGTTCATGTATGAGAATGGAAAAACCAACTAGAGGGGGATCTTTAACCTCCTGAGACCCAGCTAGCCATTTCTATGTACTGCAGTACACATTTCGCTTGTACTAATACCTCCCATAGTCCACAGGTCCCTTTAGTGAGTCCTGATGTTTCTAAGAGAGGACAAAACGCAGAAAGTGGCATCACATTCAGGGTGTTTGGCCTCATTCCAAAACGGAAGGAATCAAACGCCACACTTTTTTCATAATTCATGTTTTTGTAACCTTATTTTTTTAATTTCATTAATTAAGTGAGTAAATATCTCAAATGTGATCTGTATGAATTAGCAGAACAAAGCTCATTTATTTACATAGGGGATTTATTTTCAAATGTGTTTTTACTCCCCAGACCTTACAATATTATAAAAGAAATCTGTTTCCTGGGTCTCAGAAGGATCTGTAAAGCCAACCATGTCTATTGTTAACCCTTGTGATATCTCTCTGCTGTCATAGACCAAATTTTTAATTTAGGGTTGTAACTTTAAGTATATAACTATCATTGCTTTCTGCTGCATTCAGTTTACAGACCTTGTAAGTATTTATGTTGTTTTATGAGGCATCTTCTAGTATGTAATGGTAGACAAACCTTTCATCGTATACAGTATACAAGTTAAAGAAACATTGTATGTTTAAATAACTAAAGAAAATATGTTTATAACAATAGCAATGTTTAATCTAATGGAGAAATAAGGGGGATTTAAATCCTTAAAACTATGAATACCAGATCAAATAATTCTCTGTGTAGCTTTTTTGCTTTTTGTAATGTGAAAGTTTAAATGTAGATTAATGATTAATAAACTTTAACATTTGTATAGCACCTTTCATATACAAATACAACTCCAAGTGCTTTATAATAAATATGAAAGAAACAATAAAAGAAATTTGCATTTGCTCATTTATATTTATTAATCTCTATATCATGCAACTTCCCTTCAACTTCCAGCTTTCAATGGTTACAAGCACCTCCTTCTTTATTCCCTCACTTGTACATAGATGAATCCTGCAGGCACAGATTTAAAGTTTGGGGTTTTAGCCCCTCTGTCACATGACCAGACAGCTCAGCCAATGGGAACGCTCGGCTCAGATTTCAGCCTAGGAGGAGAGAGGGGGGAATAGAGAGGGAGGAAGAACAGGGCAGGACATAGTCTGCCTGTGTCTGACAGCACTTCTTTACTTTCCTCTCACTGCCTGGCCTGTCTGGGCTGTGTTCTTAGGGTATTCGGATGGTACTTTTTTTTTTAAGCTAAAAGGAATTCCCACCAGTGGGAAAAGTCAAGGAATGCACCCTGGAACAGAGTGAGGAAAAGAGGAGGAGGGAAGATAGCCCCAGTTTCCCCCCTCATCTTTGCCTCGGCAGGCGTTTCTTCTGTGTGGAAGAATGGGGGCTGGAGCTCTGACCATCTGTGTGAGTAGAAGCTGCAAATCTGGGTTTGGCTCAAACTTCCTATTCACTGCGTGATTAAGGGCTAAAGAATGCATAATGGGACCGTGTGCTTCACTGTCAGCCTATTCTCTCTTTATGGTGTGTGTGTAGGATGTTCTCTTAGTTAAAGCAACTCTCCCCAACAACTGCGTGGCTGCTGAAAACTTTCCCTCACAGAGGAGTCTTCTGTTTGTGTTATTTTTTTTTCCTTTTGCCATTCTTGCACATCTGCACAGCAAGTTTGAAGAAAAAAAAAAGTGAACAAATGAAGTGAACGCTTCATGTTTCCTGTTCATACCTGTCATTTTTTCCCAGCAAGTGACGTCACCTTCCGCAAACCTGTTGGAATTAGTGTCTCTACAGCACACGAGAACTCTGAGAGTTAGTTTTGTACACTTACAAAACTCCACTGTTCATATGGAGCCTCGGAGCTGTTGCTTTGGGCTCCTCTGCTGCCAGTTGCTTGAAAGGCCACCCACATAGGGGCAAAGGGAGGGAGAGGGCACATGCTGGGGCTTGCTGTCCTCCCCATGGTAGGAGCTCACGTGCGCGAAACCTCCTCAAAAACATCTGCCTGCCTTTCGAAACTATACCAATACTGAAATACAGACACTTCAGTGGAATCGCTTAAGAAAATGAGGGAAGAAAGCAGAACTTCTGCTTAGTCACTCCACCCCCAGAGACTCTCAATAGTGCCTCAACAATGGGTTTGTTCCCACTCTCAGAAGTTGTGGTGTGAATATATTTTAGGGACGGGGGAAGGGGAGCGAGGGGATGGGGATCATTGGGCTAATCACCACAGACTGTCCCTGTAAACAATAGAGTCAATCGACTGCTACTTGAATGCGTTTCCTACTTCCTACTGGTTGGTTCATGCAGGCTCTTTATTCTTTGTGTGTCAGAGGGGCACAAGCTTGAAAATGATTGAACATGTTTTATGCTGAATATTAACTACAGTGCACGGCAGGAGGGAGCTGATGTTTTCACACGCTCGCCTTCTGTCAATCACCAAACAAGTAGGCGGCCTCGCTTACCACCAGTTTTACATGGGTCCGCTGCTGCAGCTCGGCTTTATTATTAAAGTGCCAGCATGGATTAGAAAGATATTGCTGATACTGCCTCTTATTCATTAGGTGGAAAAATAAAGAACAGCCAAGGGGCCATCTGCCATGTCAAATCACCGCTGTGAAAATACCGAAGACAGCAAAACCTGACACAAGTCCAGAGCAACAGTTATTGGGTCTGGTGCAGGATGTGACAGACAGGCACAAGTGAAAGGTAAAATGTGGGTGGAAGTAAATTTCAATGAGGTGTACGTCCCCTCAGGTTCACTCACACAATACTGAGAGAGTAACAAACTGTGTTATAGTACATGTGAATGAGTAAGAGTTTGCATATGTCTGAGTAGGTCTGATAAGACCTATGTCTGTGTGTTTGTGTGTGTGTGTGTGTGCGTGTGTGTGTGGTGCATGTGCACGCGAAGCTAAAGACTAAATCAGGAGACATCTGTTCAGTCAGGCCCACCACAGTCAGACCTAGCTCAGACCAGCTTAACTTTTTACCAGCTGCATTAGTAGTAGTACTACAGGACTGGACAGCAGGTTGTTACGCATCTACAACATAATATGGAAACAATGTAGGATCTGGTAAATCTTTAAAGTAGTGTACTATCTTCGTCAAGACATTATTTTCAATTCTCTTTATCGTAGACTTAGAACAGCAGCTTAGTTGACTTAGAACAACTCCATTCTGTACTAACTCTAAAAACTTAGGGCACCAAATCCCAAGGTGACATCCTCCAATGTCTTATTTTGTCCCGACCAACACTCATTACGTATCGATTATCAAAATAGCTGGTGATTATTTCTCTGTTGACAGACTAATGGATTAATCGTCTAATTGCAGCTTTACAGTCCATATGTCAGACTACTTCTCAAACAGCAACCCAAGCATGAGGTCAGAATTAAAGTGTACTTAAATATCTTATATCACAAAGGAAGTTGAAGTGTGGATAAAGATCCTGTCTCCTAATTTCGCCATCTCAGCACCATCTGTGAGGTGGGTTTTTAATCAGCTGACCTAAGAGTGGCTCTTGCCCAACACACACACACACACACACGCACACACACACACACACACACACTGTAACCCACTGTAACCCACTGTGCCACCGTGGACCTCGCTGCTGCCAAACATAGCGAGCGGGGCCTCTCATTTCACTACATGGGTCAGTTCACTCGGTTTGAAGCGGATTGAAGTGGTGAACTCTGCAATGAAAAGATGTCACATGGTGTGGTTGTAGCCATGGCAACAGGAGTCAAACTCTCTGTGAGGTTCAGGAAGTCTTTTCCCATTCACCTAGCGGCTTCTGGTTTGTATATTAACTGTCTTTGCTGCTGATTTAACGTACAGAAATGAATCATAGTTGAGTATGGAGGATAAATCTGTAATTTACGCTGCTCTGTCAGATGTTGCCTCGTTGAAAGGCGACGGTGTTTCAGTGTGTCCACAGTCAGTGTTTACACTCAGAAAAGACAATATTGTACAGTCTGTGTCTCTGCTTGTATACAGAAGTAGAGGCACCATGTGGCACTGTTTGCCCGCATAAGAATCAGATAAGATGTACGTAACAGCTGCTGAATGTTTGTCTACTGAGGCTGGCCTGGCAATTAGAGCACACACATTTCTGTTTGAGGAGCCAACTCTCGTATGCGTCGCGCTTGGCTCTCACATACTGTGTATTTCATACACAGGAATCCTAAAAAAATGTTTCCTGTAACATTTTCCACCTATTTTTAATGCCCAAATGACGGAAATGCTCTTGACTGGTGAAATTCATATTCTCATGCCATTAAAATGAATACGCACATTGTTTTTAAAACGTCATCAGACGTAATACGAGGACTGCTGTCGAAGCCTCATGTTAATTTATGATGAAATACGACTGAAATGTTTGATTTGAACAAGGATTGTGAATTATATCCCCATCAGTATGCAATAGAAGCATATTAAGGAGGGGTCTTTTAATCATTAATAAAGACAAATAAATCCTGCAAGTAAAACACTTTCCCATTTACATAATGGGCCAGCCCCACAAATCATAGTTGGACTGGCAAAACTTTTTTCAAATGCAGTTTTGAGAAGCAATCATCAGGTCTCTCAAAATGTACATGTTGTGTTCATGTCGGTTTCTTGTCATTTAAAAGTCCATTTTTTTTACAAAAATCATGGTTTTAATATTTTATTTATTTATGACAGAAGGTGTCAAATGGTGTAAAAACAAACAAAACTAGTTAATAGCATGAGTTTTTCAGCTTTTTAAAACTTTTTAGGAGAGTGAAAGTGTCTACTACCAAGTTTTTAGGGTCTCACCACGTGGAAGTTTTGGCATTGTCCCTTATACTTTCAATAAACACTCCTCCTTTAAGGACAACTAGTTTTCACCTCACCTGAATGCGTGTGTGTGTGTGTGTGTGTGTGTGTGTGTGTGTCTACTTGTGCAGTTGGGCCTATCACTCTCACTGCAATGCTTCTAACCAGAAGTGTTGCTTAGTAACCAGATATTTGTCATAGCAACACATGCACATCCAGCCCTCCTCTTTCTTTTTCCTTGCAGCTCTCAGCAACACAATGACTGCAGGAGGTGCATGCACGGGCTCCACAGAGACGCCATCAACACCACGTTCACCTCACACACCTTTTAGCCGGCGTGAGCGTGTGTGAGCGTGCGTGAGCGTCTCTCCCTCAGCGGGGGCGGGGGGGTCTGGCCACATGTCCGTAGAGTCAGTGTCTGACTGCTGCTCTCTGCTCCTCCCTGCAGCACAACAAGACAACCGTGCAGGTCATGGAGGACATGAAGAAGATGGTCCAGGCGCCCATACTGAGACCCAGGACGGTAGCAGCCACGCACACCAAGCTGTTTGGAGCGTCCCTGTTCGAGCTGCATGAGAAGGGCCTCACGGAGGACGGCGTGCCTCTGGTGGTGCGGAGGATGGTGGAGCATCTCTGCAAACACGGTGAGTCAAATCATCAGGACTGAACGGCACTGAAACTCAAACTTTATTGAGAAGAGCCCGTCACGTTTTCTATGTGCGACCTCGAGTCCAAGCACACTTCCTTAATTCTGAAATCTGATCTCAACTGGTCACAGAGGTTTTCTAAAAAAAGAAAGTTTCCTCTTTTACCTCTAAAACTCTAGATTCCAATCTTTGAAAGTTCAATAAATGAATTAAATTGTTACTAGTGTTTATCATTTACATGCTGTTGAACAATGTTTTAACTAGCAACTTGTTAGTTGTTATAATTTTTCAGACACTATTATGAATGGAGTGGCAATTCTGTAATATGATCACATCTATATAATCGTTCCTATAGGGTGTTATTTTTTTAAGATTCATTAAGATTTTTTGATTTTTTTTGTCCTCCAAATCAGATAATATATTATAAACCTAGTAGTGTTTTAACATTGATTAAATCTCACAGATACGATCATATGAATAGAACTAATATAGTCCCCTGTTTATTGTACCTTTATGTGAAAAGGTGTAAATCAATGAAAGGTTTCAGTTACATTTGATATCACTGTCACTGTCACTGTCACTGTGTTTGATGAGATATCATAAGAATATCTGCATGTCAAATGCACCTTCTTGACAACTAACTAACATTGAATACAATTACGTCATTCCAACGGAAAATGATTTACCATATATACCATTTTTCTTGATTTGAGTCAATTTGGTCTTGCTTTAGGAAAACAAGAAAGAAAATTTAAATAATGTGAATTATCTGCCAGTTGAATAAGATAATTATACTCAATATTGGCCTAAATGTACTGTATATTATCTGTTAAGATTTCAGGTTTTATAATATAATATAGTTTAAAATGTTAATGTTTACATTAATTTTGGTGACAAAATTCCCAACAGAGCCCGACATCAAACTGATCAGATGTCAAAAAAGAAACATTAAAATACACCTGTATGGTACTTGACCTATTTTATTACTATTTTCTGTAGTTCTTCTGTCTAACCTTTAGATGTCAGTATAATATTATATTTAATTGCCCTCCTATACATGCTGCCAGAGTAAATATGGACTATAACAAGGTAACTGAGCACAATTCCATTGATCTCACTCAAATATCATTGCAAATTACATTTTTGCACGAATCGAAGCACCGATTTCATAACATAGCACTGCATAGAGAATAAAAGAGCTTTTAATAAAAGTGTCTTTAGTGCAGTGAGTTTATTCAGATGAACGTTATACTGTATAGCAGCTAAATATTTGTTACCTTTTTCTATGTGTGCATTGATTACATCATTACATCCAAAGAAGGACATTTTACTTGACATTACTGAGTTTTACCAAAGTAGGACCCATTACCCTAAAGGCCTGTCAGGCTAATACAGTGGCAGCTCAACATCATTATGGATGATACATGATTCCTATTTAAAGCACCCTCAAACTGTTAAATGTTAGTGACACCTTAATGTTTATGCAGGTTGTAGAAAACCAAAACCAAGTGCAATGTTTTTACACTCTACGATTCAGAGTTGTTGAAGAAACAACCAGCAAGTATGTCCTGAGGGTTGGTGTAGTAGAAAAAACAAAAACGCATTAAAATGTGCATGTTTTCCTCTCATTAAGGATGTTTTGTACACTGCAAATTTTAAGGTATGAGAATTATATTTAGATCCTGTTTTGAAGTGTTGCTATTTGAAAGGACAAGGCCGTCGATAGCAAAGCGCTGGTATCCTGAAATGACCTAAGTGTTGGTAAAGCTAAAAATTCAGATTTGACTTGTTTTGCTATGTTTTTAAGATCACATCACTGCCTTGTCTACTGCAAGAATACATAAAACATATGAATGATAATAAATGTATTGAGAATCAATCACAATCCTTGAGTAATTTCTCGATCGGTTGATTCTCGGCGACGTGACTAGGCTGTGAACCCAAGAGTGTTTCCCTGCCTTTCCTGCAGCCCTGCACCAGGAGGGATTGTTCCGGGTGAACGGGAACGTCCGTGCCGTGGAGACCCTGAAGCAGCGGCTGGAGAGTTGCGAGGACGTGGACTTGTCCTCTGAGTCGGACACGTGCACGGTGGCCAGCCTGCTCAAACAGTACCTCAGGGACCTCCCTCAGGGACTGGTGGAGCCGGCGGTCCAGCAGGCGCTGATACGCCACCACCAGGGTAAGAGAAAAAGCGCTTGGTACGACCCCATCTTTAACGTCCTCGCCGCCGTCGCCGTATTTGCTTTCTGGATGAAGGCCTCAGTGATTTAGAACCATCATGTGACACTTCCCCTTAACAACTTACCAAATTCACATTGTGATATTAATACCCTCTCTATGAATATCTGGGTCACGGCTCCCGCTGGGTGATCAGCAAAGCTATCTTTAGGTGGTGAAATGTACTACACGCGCGGCGCAGCCGACTGCACCAGGCAGGGCATAAAAAGACACTGCTGAGTTAGATGTGCGTGTGTGTGTGTGTGCATGCTAGATTGATTATGTGTCAGACCTCATATTTCTGTCAATAATGTTGGAGGTCATAAAAGGTCAAATGAGTTGTTTGGCTGGTGAAGGCGTCTGTGCCTCCTCCCTGCTCTCCTCTATCATGGGGTTTGATCTCTTTGATGGGAGAAGCGTGTACGTTTTGGCTCCAGTATTCTCCTTGTCTTCATAGCCCTCATAACCTGTTTTTCAGGAGTAGCGTATTTTCCACCTCTTGATTGAAATAAAAAGATGGATGGATAAACACTCCGGTTTGTGATTGTAGTGTATTGTCTATTCCTGTCTTGTAATAATGGAAGCTGGGTGTGTGATGGGTAAAAAACGGCCTGTAGTCTGTATCAGAGGCTGAGAGCCATATGTTGTACTTTCTCAAGACAACTGTTTATCAAAAACAGCAGCTAATGGTGAGTTGTCTTGACCAAATAAAGATAAGTTTGACCAGGTATCGACAATGGACTAATGGACTAAGGAACAGTATATAGAAAAGATATTGATGAATAGAGGGAGGTCTCACATTGGCACAAGACTCTCCAAGGTTCAGCACAGAGATCAGAGATCTACAACGTGGCCCTGAGAGATGCTCTAAGATTCTGTTATGTTTTTGACACTGTTCTTTTTTAAGAAGAAGTGACTTCTTTCATCAGCACATGCAGAAACATCACAGGGCTCCAGGCCAAACAGTGATTTAAGAAAACTGCTCTTTAACCCATAACTGCTGAAGTAAATGATCTTGGTGCACTCTGTAAAATTGGTTTGGCCGTATTTTCACTGGCTATGAAAAAAGACTAAGCACATTTTGCTGATAATGCGTTTGCACTTTTAAAAGATCTACGATTTCATCATCAAGTATTTTGTGAAAACAGTATTCTTACTTATATTCGATTAAAATATTTGATTGCTTTGCCGATCACTGATATTTTATTTCATTAGAAATATCCCAAATGCTATACTTAAGGCATAATAGATCTGAGGTGTAGAAAGTAGTGAAGGTCAATGAGATGAGATGTTAGATCCACTCATTCTGTTCCGTTCTGACCTCTGTATTGTTGCTGAACCCTGGCTAAGTATAAGCCCACATCCCACAAATGTTGCAGCAATCGTCCTGGAAGGAGTAATGTGTGAATGTGATGAGTCTTTTTTGGGGGGAGAAATCAGCTCTGGCAATTTCCCATATTAAAAAAACTCATAATATGAAGGTGTATCTGCAGGGACGTGTACTGTGTGAACATCACTGGGAAGGGCACCTTACAAGACATTACAAGACAAGTAATATCCCTTTATATCGTTGTAAATTTACTGCATCACTTTAGTCAGATACAGAGAACAGCTCAGAGATATTACATTGACCTCTGGGAAGACATAATGGCCTGTGTCAATTTACTTTTAAGTGAAAAAATCATTTGATTTATTAGTAATCAAAATAAGCATTATTTGCTGCCCTGAACCGTATCCGCACCAGGAGCATTGTTAATTAACAACCTGCTTGCAATGGTTGAAATTTTGCTTGTCGAAGCAAAATATGTTTATGCTTTTCCAAAGTCCAGATTCTCAATCTGATCCTAAAGCAATATCACACATGAGGGGGTTTTCTTGTCCGCATAGCTTAGATATAGAAGACTACAGTACCTTTGACTGGACAGATAACATGTAAACAATACGGCTAATAATCTGCTTTTATTGCATCATTCGACTGAAAATAGGTTTAAAGTGTAATAAAATTGGCTACTTAGTTGTTTTTATCAGCACTAGACACCGATTATTATCCATTTTGTTTGTTAGTAGTGCTGCACTTGCGTAACCTTTTAACTAAAGACAAAAAAAGTAAGATTCCTGTGTCTAAATACAGCTACTAAAGGATCATCCTGAGTTTAGAAATGCTCATACAAACAAATTACAGACATAACATGACATCATCTATCACAGATCATGTCATTTTGCCATGTGATATAATGCAAATTTCAACTGAAAAATTGTTAGTGGATAAAATGATTAGCTGGTGCAGCACATTAAAGATCAATGCCCATCATCACCGGTATGCAGAAAACATAGATAAATATCAATATTTCCATAAAGCAGTGCTGCTCATTGAGCCCAACAGTGTCCACAGCTCAGTGACCCCATGCACCCACACATGCTCACACCAGGATAGCTGCACGATATGAATAGAACCTCTGGCAGGAGACAGCACACACAAACACATGTTTGTTAAGAATGTGTGCAGTATGACTCTGATATCAGTGTTACCTAAGGTGTTTATTTATGTGAAATGATTGAAAAAAATAAAACTCTAAGTTTTATTTTCATTTTTAGTCTTTTAAATAAATCATATCCTGTAACAGTGTGTTATTTTGTGCAGATCGTGCAGATTAATCCTTTTTATCTGGGCCTCTGTTTGCGCCGTGTCCTGTGTGAGGAATTGGTGCTTCTGTAACACTTTAACCTGCACAATCATAGTCAGCTAAAAACAAAAAAAAACCAACACAAGCCCATGAACTTAACCCAGTGGTGCACACACACAGTCTGAATGTTACTGAGCAGCTGCCATTACTCCCTCCTCCCCCATACAGACTCACGTACCCGCGTACATGCACACGCGCGGGCGCCGTCACCGGGGATCAGTGGCCATATCCGTTTATCCAACTCTGACCCAATTATGTTTCCCAAGTAATAGCATCAACATATTTTCGGGCTCTGTACTCTAATGCTCACATCTCAATAGTCACCACAACTCAAAATTCAATACTACGCAGAGGAGGATGGATGGAACAGTCACTGCCTGCTTGTCTGTCACAGCCCATTCATGTTTTACATTTAATGAAGCGCTCCAATGGAAGTCATTACATGGTTGTAAAGACAGTGAATTAAAGTCGCTTTAAGCACTGTAGCCACTTTCCCACAGAGGTCAATAGGTCAAACCTGTCTGTGTTGGTCCCGTCTGCTCTGACGTCTCGCTGTCCGTCTGTAGAGTGTGGTGATGACGGCTCCTGGTCGGACGTGAGGGACCTGATCCGGCAGCTCCCAGACGTCCACCGCAGCCTCCTCCGCTACCTCTGTCACTTCCTCACCCTCGTGGAGGGCAACCACGGCGACAACCGCATGACGGCCCCCAACCTCGCCACTGTGTTCGGACCCAGCGTCTTCCAGTGAGTCTGGCTTTGTCTTCATGGACTTTCACTCCATCTTTCTTCTCACATGTCTCCACTCAACCGATGTTCATTAAGCATTTTCATCATATATGCACTGGCAACAGTTAGGATGAAGGCACTAAACAACAAATTTATCACATTATCACAAGCATTCCACAAACATTAATTATAGAGCTAGCTTTCTTAATAAATCTTTTTACTCTGTTACCAAAGTTTCTGGTGCAACTTCACCTACTATTAAAGGTCTGAAAGATCCCATTTTAGCATTACCTGTAGTATAAAGAACAACTTTTAATGTGTGACCCTGGAACCTGCCTGTTGCTTTGTCCCTCATCTATTTTAAGGAAAGTCATAGATTATGATGCATATGAAGATTGAAATGATAGAAAATAGAGTTTGTCTTTAAGAATATGGCCATTCTATAATGCATAGTTTCTTATATCTTTATGTCCCATTAACTTGCACCATCTGTCATTTGGTGCTGAGTAAAGAACTGCAGCGATTGACCCAAAACCATCTTTAAATTAAACAGTAAGCTGAAAGATGCTACAATGCCCAGTAGAACACAGACTTGTCTTTTAATTCTCTTTTAATATCAGGTTTCACAATGCTAAATGTTAGACACTGTGGTTCAGCATCACTCACCATGGTATTTATTATTTTCTGTATGCTAAGGTCAGCTGGACAGCTTCAAGCACACGCAGGCCTGCACGTCGCCTTGTTGCTCAACCTTCATTCATATGACATAAAAAAACTCTCAAGATAGATAGATAGATAGATATCTTCATATCAAGTCTCATTCCTAAAGGTTTAGCAGCTTTCGTGTCTTCACGTTGACCTTTTACTAAAGTTGTTTGTTGCAGCCTTTAATCAACAGCCCTGAAAAAGCAGCCAGACGTTCATGATAACTGATGCTGCGGGACCTTTCCCCTACTTGGTTGTTGGGTCAGACACTGAGCATCAGTTTCACATTCAGAGCAGTGGGAAGGGGAGTGTACTGTTGCTCTCACTTTAATAACATGTCGGACATATTGAGTAATAAGAAATGAGCCGCAAGTCAAATTCATAAAGATATTTTAGCTGCTTTTGTGACTTTTGACTCGAAACAGCACAGATATTTTGGCCTGTGGAAATGGAAAACAAAAACAGCTTTAAGTTCGAAGTGCAGCCCAGAAATAGGAGGAATCGAAACCTACTGAGCAAATGAAACTGACAGAGAACATATTTAGAGCTTGTAGCTGCTTCTAATGGTCTCTGCTCTGTTTTTTGTCTTATTCTAAATGTGCTGCCAGGAGGTGGTGCTGCAGCGTAAAACTTACTTGTTTCTGGAAGCCAAAGCTCGGCCATAAATGTCCTGTTGATGAGCGCCTTTACGTTTTCAGACATGTATGTTCTAAACAGACGTATATATGTTGTTACAAAGTGATTGGACGATGGTAAGTGATGTGCATTATTGGTGGTTTCAGAACTTTGTCTCTTCAAAGTCTGACATTATACATAAAGGTCACTCACCGTAGGCGTCATATAAAATATAAGAAAGGCCCCGACCTCTTCGATCTATTTTCAAATGCGAGCATGATGTTCATAAATAAGTGATGTGATCAGTGGCTTCACGTCTACACGCTGCTGCTGAGCTCAGGACACCTTTTTTTTTTCCTCGCTGGTCTATTTTGAATCAGGCATACTTGTACATTTCCCAGAGACCTTCAGCTTTACTGTTCTCCAGCTGGTGGGCATCTCCAGTAATAAAGTGGATCCTCTTTCGAACTGTACAACCTGTTCTCTTCATCAGCGCTGTACAGTGCTGGTGTGTTTGTGTGTTTGAGGTTATATAATTAGACCCACAGATCAGCCTACATCTCTCAGACAGCTGTTCACTAACAACCAGATATTAGAGAGGCGGCTGCGTTCAGCTGATGAATAACTCTCCAATTCAGTTATAAAATGACCGCTGAACCGCAAATACCAAAGTGTCACGTTAAAAGAATTTTGCCTGAATCTGATCACTCCGCTCCAATTTTTTTTTCCCTCTCTTCTTTCCCAGCGTGGCTCCTAGTCTTGAAGCGCTGAAGGACCAAAATATATGTAACAAGATCATGGTTCAGCTCATCCAGAACTACGGCGACATCTTCGAGAGCGACACAAACGAAGGCGGATGCACGAAGGAGCGGTCGACCCTGACCATTCTGAAGGTGTGTATTTACCTCCCGGGTCCACGCACATGGCACACAACCGGGAAGACGTCAAACACGCCACGTCACATCCCTAAACAGCAGGAGTTCCATGACCCCACCTGCTGCCGTGGTTTATAAAAACAGACTTGACTGATTCACGTATTGATCTCTGGTTGCTGGTTTATGTTTTTCTGCTTGGATGTCTGACGCCTTCATCGATTATCCGGTTTCTCTGGTCTGGTGCTTTTCCCCGCACCTCCAGGTAGCGGCCTCCTCGGGAGGGTGTAGCAACAACAAATCATCCTTCATCCATTATATAACGTCATGTGATTCTGTTTTATGATGTTAAGTTTCATGAAACAACATTAAGAAAAATTCTGTTTAATTGAGGCAAAAGCCAAGATGTTAGAAATTCACCCTTTCTCACAAAACAAGGTTTTATATAGTCATTCAGAAATATGAAATCCAAAACAACTTCTGTTAAAATGTCTGTAGATTTGATTAACAGACATGAGGGTTTCTGTCCTGTTAAACCATGTACCCCCAGGCATGGGCCTTACCTATGTTCAACTTTAATTAAATCTGGTCCCAGCAGCTTCGGGGCCCCAAGTCATTGAAACCTGTTCAAGTCTTACATAAAGTTGTAGCACAATCTGTGTTTCTTGTTTCGTTTTTAAAGAGATTTTAACATTAGGTCAATGTGTAACTATCAAACATATTAAAGCCACAGATGCCCCTGTGAGGTATGATTAATAATAGCTGGCAACATACTGATTAATATTGTATGGGATATGGTCTCATACTGTAGTATTGAATGGGGGACTAATGACAGATTAGATTGAGATAATCTGAAAGAGTCAAAAAGCTAATAACTCTCACTTTCCACACTACTGGACCTTTAACTAGGATGAAACATCGGATATCTTTCAAGACCTTATTAAAGAATTGAGTAAAGCGACACATTAACTTGACGTGTATTCTGACTCACTTCAGAAAGTGCAAAGCGAGGAATATTCACTGCTGTTAGTGATACTGCCAAACCACAGCTGTCACCACAGTCTATGTACATCTTGATTGTTGATTGATGGCTGTAATCCTGGCACCAAACGTGACATGGGCCACCTGATGCCCGCACGGCCCCACCGGGCTCACGACCACGGGGTTTGGCTCGCCCCGCGCTTGGCCCCTGGCTTCCTTTCTCAGGTGAACCTCTCCAGCGCGGTGTCCGGTTCCCGTGTGACACCATGCTTGCCACGCAGAAAACATAAAATGCAGAATGCTGTCGATGTTAATAAATCGAGCGATTAAGCAAGTACAAGCAACTGGAGCTCGCAGCAAACCCGGCGGCCCAGATCACCCGGCAAGCGGTTTTAAAAAAACCAAATGTGGGAACGCATTCAGGACACAGTGTCATGTTTGTTTCCAGCCGCTGATGTTTGTTGTGCACTCTAAGTGCCGGTGGGAGCAGCGCTATATGAGGCCCCGCCGCCCAGCAGGAAAGCCCTCAGTCAGAATCATCTTACACACAAACATGCAACCCTAAACAAAAAACGTTCACACGTATGCATATGTGCACGTTCGCACACTCCGTGGCGGACTGCTCTGCCCTCTGACCTTCCTGCAGACGCCTGTGGACGCTGTACATGCAGCCGCCAGCGCCGTCTCCTCCTCTCGTCAAATGCTGATGAGCAGAAGGTGTTTATGTGAGCGTATGTGTTAATCTATTCTGGACCTTGTTGCTAAGGTGCTCAGTGGAAAAGAAACATATATATATAAATATATACACACATACAGTCCTTTAAAATTGTGTTTTCGTAGCTACTGTGTATGAAGCTACAACAACTGGAGAACAAAGCTGCCTGAACTCTGTTTAGCATCATTTGTTGCTCCCTTTGTTACTGTGTAGAAGATGTGGATCACAAATGTGTGTGTGTGTCCTCGTTTTGGTCCCAGGAGGTGCACGTGACTGAGGACACAAAGGAGTCACCCGGCCACCTCAGCGCAGAGACACTGACACCACCTCCCAGAACCAAGGTGCGTGCTCCGCTCTGTGTGTGTGTGTGTGTGTGTGTGTGTCACTTTACCAGCAGCACACCTGCATGTGTGCGACTTTTGTTCCCGCACGAGTGCTGCTGGCGTGTACCTGTTACGAAACCCTTTTTTTGCGGCAAGCGTGTCCGCGGCGCAGCAGCATTGTTTATGCACCACATTCCAGGGACGAACTTTTACCAGCCCTTGAAAAAAAATTCCCTTACATAGTCCTTTTAACACCAATCATGTGATGAGCCGTGCCACGTGCTCAACATAACATGGGCATGTTTTGGAAAAAGCTGTTTTCTAAAAGCAAAGCCCAGTTTTCTGTGTGCGTCTGTGTGAGATTTAAAGATGTTATCAGTGTCAGCTGACTCGCGTATACTGCCCAGAACGGTATTTGAGGTCACTGGGTGTGAGTAGATGATGATGACCTTTTTTACAATAGTGTACAACTGACATTGCTTTACACTGTTTCACATAATCCAAATGCACTGCAGCATCATTATAGGTTGAATGGTTCAATTTAGTAAATATAATCTGTATCATTTGCACAAGAAATAAGAACATTTTGGCATTATATTCATATAAGATGTCAACAATCTATCAGTATTGTCTTGCAGCCCGACTTTATTTTATTATTACTATTATTTCATGTTTATTCACTGGTTGCACCAGTAAATACATTGTTTAATCTTAATATCTCTTTTTTTTTTTTTACTTTTTTTTCCAGGCTGGACATAAAAACCCATCAAAAAATGCAGAAGATCAGACCAAATCCTCCACTCACACGCCCAAGCCTACGCCCAGGAAAAAGCAGGTACAGAAAAACCCATGCATCAGAGCAATGCTTTGTTTTTCATTTATGGGCTTAATGCCTCAATGCTTTACTACAGTGTTTCTCACCCTTTCTATTAAATCCTTTGCTGCTTTCTTATCTGCTGCATTGCCTTGGTTGTGATTAGCCTGAGGTCATCTCTCAGACAGCCTCTGATGCATGTGACCTCGCTGCTCAGTCACATGATGTGATTTGATAAAGGCAATTTGCTGCAGGAAACAACAACACGCTTATTCGCAGCGAGCGCCGAGCGCGGGCTTCGGTATGCCCCGCACTCTCCCAGCTGCGTTTTTTAGATTATAGGTTTTATAAGAAATCAGCTCGGCCAGAAGACAGAAAAAAAAAAAAGTTTGCTCATAGACGTGATTGGATGTTGATTTTTTTTACAAATGATTGTTTGAAGTGCAGTTCCAAAGCAAGATCTCATAGCGTGAATGTGGCATGAATATCAACACCGGTGGCTGTGAAGTAAATTCTGACTGACAGCAGGATGAGCTCAAAGGAAAGAAAAAAAAGTTCTGCTGATGAAGCACTTTTGCTTCCATCAGCCGTCGGTGATATATTATGACATATTCCGTTTGCAGCAGAGAACCTCTGGAGGTTATGAATGATTTTAAATGTGCATAGTAAAAAGAGCTAAGACAACAGCGGTCCGTGGTCAATTAATAATATCAGGAGAAAATAAGCCTTTAAAACAGTAACTACATTATTAATAATTATAAATCCTACAGGCTCTAAATTTCTACGACAATGAAATGGCCTTTACAGTACAGCTTGACCCCGTTAATAATTCATTAGTCAATGATTCACAGGTCTACACATTAACTTGTATATCTGCATTTCTCTAACAGATGTAGAGAAGTCCTCCATAAAAGCTGTTTTCCTCTCAAGGACAAACAATCCACATATTTGGCCCTGAAGCTGCAGACTGCAGTTAAAACTGAAATTTTGAATTGGTCATAACACTCCACTCGGTTGGTGCTGTAGAGCAGAGGTGTTATCCTTTTATAGGTTAGTACAATATTTATTTATCTCAGGTCAGGTGTGTTGGGGAGACACACACACACACACACACACACACACACACGGTTGGAACCCTAAACCTGTCGGTATCAGTTTGATTTATGATGCTCATGTCATTAAAAAGCATCTGATTAAAGTGGAACTTGGATTTATTGTACACACACACACACACACACACACACACACACACACACACACACACAGCCGTGTCCATACAGTGCAAGAACCCCTCAGTTGCTATGGTGCACCGAGGTGAACATGTTGCTGCTTTCTACAGGCGTGGATCAGATTTCAGGACGCAGCCACAAACCAGACGAGAACCGAGTCGTGAACAGAGATCAGTGGACATAATTGAATCTTGTTTCAGTTTCTTTTCTCATAGTAGCGTATCAGATCAAATATTTGATTAATTTGTCAATTTGTCTCTCATTTTTTTTTTTTTTCAGTGTTTGGAGATTTTGGTTACAAGCAAATTGTTAGCTAATCCATGATTTAGAAACCAGGTCAAATCCTCATTTCCGTCTGTCAGGCTTGTTTTCCATCTGGCCTATTTACCTCTAACTTGTTGTTGCTCCTTTTTTTTTTTTATGCGTAGACAGAAACTCTGGGATGGAGGTTGTGTAATGGGTTAGACGTTAACACTGAGTTTGATTTCTTTAGACTCCGTCTGATGACTTACTTCCGTGGCTCTTCTAGTCAACATATAGTCACTATGTAGCCTCTAGGGAGAATTATTATACTGTACATGTACACATGGGTAAATGTAACTTATGATCACATGATATCTAACAAGTGTAAGAAATTAAAATGATGGTGAGAAATTATTAGTTTTGCCACGATGTGTAGTGGATACACGAACAATTTCAGTTCTCATGTTTAAAAATGAGAATACAATGGGTGCGTTGGAGACTCTTAATTTGGATTCAGGTGACTGTCCAAATGGAAGCTTTGCCATCTTGTTTTTTTAAATACATAGGGTGGTATATATTTGCCATATTAAGAATTTAAGAAAGAACACAGGTGACAGTTCTTTATCACAAGACTGTTTTCTACCTGAATTTGAGGATACGCACCTGTCTGTTGTTAAAATGAATACCTTTCCTGTCCTATGTGGGTTTCTGTGAAAGACAAATTTAGCTGAATCAATTACAACACCCTTAGGGGCAAAATCCATAGCAGGTTCTACTAAAGAAGTTTGTGGGGCTAATTATTTCCCCTAAAGATTCACCCATTTAGTGCTAAATGCCGAAATGGAGGCTGTGCCCTTCGATTTTGGATTAACCCATTAAGTAGAACCCTAAATGGAATCATCCCATGGATAATTTGGTGTAAAGACAAAAAAAAGCCTTTTAGTTGAACCAACAAGCCTTTTTATTAGCATCGGGTGTTTTGACTGTAATCAATATTTAAGCTGTGGGCGTCAGACCTATTTCAGTTGTGTTTTCGATGGTCAGGCTGCAGCTATTTGGCCTCAGTCTAAATCAGCCTCCATCTAACTCCTCTCTGTCTATAAGAGAAAAGTCTTTTTTGCTTTTTTTTTTTTTAACGCCTCTATCAGGTTTCCTAGGTTGAAACTGTAATAATGCAGAAGAGTCCTGCTTCCAATATGGCTGTAGTAAGGTTGAGGTTCTTCTCCTACACAACCGTGAATGGTTCCCGCTGTTTATACCCACTCGGGGTCAGCACGGTAAGACAAACATCAGTCTAACCTTACACTTTTACTAGCTCACCTCTTTTCTTTCTACCTCATCCCTTTTGTGGTTCTTTTATTGCCTCACCAGAAGATCTGAGGAGGCAAATGCATGTTTTATAGTAACCCGAGCAAAGGTTGAAAAGCTCTGGTGTGTGTGTGTGTGTGTGTGTGTTTGCACTATGAAGTTGTATTAGCTTAACCATGCAGAAATGCACACAGCAGTGTATCGTTTACACCGTATTGTGTCTCATATTTCCTGTCGCGGGCCTAACCTGCTCCCGGTGTCGCTCTCTCTCTCTTTCTGTGTAAAACAGGTGAGGAACAGGAGGAGTGATGGGATGCCTCAGGTCTCCCCTCAGCCCGGCTGCTCCGCTCCGCTGCCCCATGCTAGGCCTCTCCTCACACCCATAGTTTTGCCCCTGACTTTAGAGCTGAGGAGCTCCAGCCCAGAGGCGATGGAGACGGGTCCGGTGCCGTTGGCTCGCAAACACCCCACGGACACGTCCCCGCAGCTCAGCCAGCCTGATGTCAGCCTCCCCGATAGCATGGAGGCCCTCAGCAGGTCAGTTGCAGCATTTAAGTCATGGTAATTGTTTTACAGAAATGATTGCATAACCTATTTTTATGTTCTTTCATAGAGCTTGGAGCTTTATGTATGGGTAAATCTGCATTGTTTTCCATTACTGAAAATGATTTAGTCAGAGATGCATATTGCATTTGAATATTGCATTTGTATTATCTCTATTATTCATAAAGATTTTGTTTAAAACTTGAAAGGAATAATTGTTTTAAAAAGAAATGAAAGGCAAATTGTAAAGCATGCACCGAAAGTTAAATTCATCAACTGTGAAAATCTAGTTACTCCTCCCGGTCTTATCTGTGAGCTTGATGCTTTACGACCCCTGTAAAAAAATAAAACCCTAAGGTCATATAACGCAAAACAAAACTTCTCTGCTACAACATCTAGTGTTGAGGTGTCAGATTTTAAGTTTCAATGTGATGCCATTTAGATTTTTGATGATGCCAGCTTTGTTTTGTTTATTATGTCATAAAAGAACCTACACATACAGTAATATGGGTTTCCACATATTCAACAGGAAAATCAACAAAACATGCAGAATAAAACCATAAACATAAAAGATTGACACACAAAATCACACAATGAAGAAAATAAATTATCGATATCTATAATAATAATTAAAAAATAAAAAAGAAGCTTGAAACAAGAAAAAAAACACACACATGTGAACATGACTTTCCAGTGATGATACGAGAGGCGACACCAGCCGTGTTTGTACTGGTGCGTGTAGAGGAGGCCAAGGGTGAAGAATGAGGGAGACACTATGACAGCAGTCAAGGAGCCAAAGCAGCCACATGGTAAATGTTGGATGCAAACAAGCCTATTATAAGAAGCTGAAACTGGAAGCCCTCGGTGTCGGGTGTCCTCGGTCCTGGAATAGCAAGGCTACAGCTGTGTCTGTTGTTGCTGCTCCCGCTGCTTAGGCCGGCGGTATTAACCTCGGCCGTGATCACACCTGCACGCGCTTCAATCCTCCGCTCCTTCTCCCCGAATCCAGCCCGCCCGAGACGAGTACCGACGACGGGCCCCGTTAAAAGAGCGCGCGCCTCGGTGGAAAAACATGCAAGTTAATACACGGAGTAAAGCAATAAACTTTGAAGACGGTGCTTTTGGCTTCTGCCAGAACACCGCTGACCTTTAATGCAACATTAACCTGAGCTTAAACCCTGTCAGCACCAGATACGTTAACTTATTACATAAAAGTTTAGTGTGACTCACACAGGTGTTTTTCCCTCACACATACCTGTATACTGAATTACAAATCTCATTGCACCCGCATATCTATATATAGTAGTGTTGTCAAAATGAATGCGGTAATCACCAGTTTAACTCTTAAGAAAAAAATGATTAAATTGATTAAATCATCAAAAATATGAACTAATGGGACATTAATTATTTATTTAACAGCCCTAATTTATATAGTTGAAAAAAATCCTATAAATACGACTGAAATTTTTTAGATTTGTATTGGTACTGATACTGAAAGGCAGTGTTTTAACACACATTCATTAAAAAAACATAAAATAAAGCTGATTGATCCTCGAGAGTGAAGAGGGATGCTCGAGTGCAACCCAGTTCATTAAATCAACGAGGCCACAATGTTCCTGTCTACATGAAGTGGGCAATATAATATTTCCAAGTGGGCAACGGCTTTCCTCACTGAGCCAGGGTGGACGTAAATCTCCCGGTGGATTACCACACCCTAAAATGTTCCTTCTCAGGTCGTATCGGGTGGCGGATCTACAGACAGCGTGACGGGGAACCCCGCTAACGTGCGTCAGCATTCGGCGATCGGTATTGACCAATAGGCGTCGACCCGAGGCCCAAGGCTGAGCTTTTCCGAACCTCCGAAAGACGAATTTGGGAATGCGGTCAAAAATAGTCAATGGGTGGTCGTATAGAAAACAGCACCGTGTCTGAGTCCCTGTAATTTGGACACATGAAATGCACAGTGATAATTTCCCTGGTGTGGACAGTAGATCTCTGTAGTAGCTCTCATGCCTACTTGTCAGCTTGCTCTCACTTTCCATAGGTACGTGTCAGACAAACCTGTGCAGGCAGAGTGCAGCACATACACTCAGGAAACGCTGCTTTAGTTGAATTATCTTGAATGACACAATCTTGATTCAAAAAGCTTTAAGTATGTTTATCTATCTTTATGATCTATTTATGATCTATTTATTTGATGCATTCCTCGTGTTTTAATGAGGGCTTTCTCGATGCCGTGTGTTGGCTCTGACACATGAACCCTTCAGTCCAGGAACTAGCCCTAGCCTGACTCCCCCTGCTATCTCTGCTCCTGTTCAACACGCTCTAGAAATCATCACACGCATGTTTGCTATTCACGGCTCTGCTTTGAGAGCTTCTCTAAAATGTGCATCAAGCTGCATGAATAACCCCTCCCAGGGTTCTACGGTGCGTGTTGCGTCTTCTTTATCAAATAAATGCTACAGCGCTCTCACCTTTACCTGAAATATGACACCAGCCTCCTTCATGGCACAGACCACGCCGGCCAACATAGCAGCGTCATGTGAACTTATTATGCTCTTAGCGTTGCGTAGTTGCGCGTCTGGGGGGATGCATGCTGACTTTTGTGTGGTGTTGCCATGGTTTCCCTGAATCCTGTGATGTGCCCATTGAGTTTCTTAGAAGCCCGCTGGAAATCGGTGGGAGTGAGGAACGTTGCGGTGTGGTGTGAGCGCAGGCAGTAACGGTATTGTTGGCCACCTGTCAGCGAGTCTCATCCATCAGTCTGAAAGCATATTCACAGCAAGAGTCGGCTGGCCGGATCAAACTGGTTTTACTGCACCTGCACCTTTTTTTTTTTTTTTTTTAATGTCGCTACCCTTTGTTCACAAATTCTTCCCAAAGCCTTTGATCGATTGATTAGTCAAACTTAGCTGATTTTGCAATTTTATTCTTGAAGATGGTACACCACTAATCCAAGAGTCTCTTTAGTTGTCAGACGCTTTACCAGAAAAGAGAAAGAATAAGAAGAAAGTGGTGAAACACTTCAAAGAACAGCAACATGCACCCAATTCATGTAGATTGTACATGTGGTGTCCACATGGAGCAATAGACCCCACACAAAGTCAGAATGACTGCAGTTTTGCTTTAATATATACATTTTACATTTAAAAATTCCATATTTTTCTTCTAGAAACCCTAAAAAGCTGCGGCCTGAGCCTCAAAGGTTACCACGACGACTTGAGCTGGTTGCCAAAGTCAGAAATCAGTGGAGACTGATCTGGCCGTGGTGCCTTTACTACGTTGTTAACAGTGGGCAAAAAGTAACTTCTCAGTCAGGTTGATGCATTTTGGAGTTGTGTTTCTGGGTGAAGATGATGAATTATTCTTAATGAAAAATGTTGTTAGCCCAGCAAGTATATGTATGATACAAAAATATTTATTATTAATTCATAGATTTTATTCTCACACTGCTTCTAACACAACAAGGGAATGTGGTCAGGCGCTGTGCAGGGATTTTGTAAAAGGTGAGGCAGGGCAGAAGCACTGGGCGGAAGGGACGCTGCCAAAAAACTCACTGGCACCGACAGGAGGATTATTCAAGTGACCAACATCCGCTGGTAAGCGCGACTACCTTCGTCTAAACACTAGAAACATTAAAAAATGTCGTAAAAGTGGAGCGTGTCCAGATTGAACCGACTCGTCATTGGTAGTTTTCCACTCGGCCGGGAGAGATCAGGCCTTTTTCTGAGCCTATCCCTACAAAGCTTCTCGTTATCCCCTCAGTAAGGTAGTGGGTAAGCAGGATTTCCGCTTTTGCAATTCATGACGGTAGTGACGGCACACATTATTTTAATACGCTTGCCAGACCTCGTAACACCGGTTGAGAAGATTGGCGTGAGGGAGGGAGGGGGTTCAAATTCACCACTGGGACCCTGAAAGAATTTGTGCTTGTGGTCAACTGCACCTGCACCCAAACAAGAGGAATTTTTGTATTTTGTCATTTTGAGATATTTGAAGTACAATGAACTTTGTCCCATTTAGATCTCTGCCTGAGTGAAACATAAATCCTTTGTTTTGAACTTTCGAGATGTTGCCTGAATGGCATGGAATGTTTTTCTCCTCCCCTTAATATGCCCTTTACAGTAAGCCACATGAAGGCACCAAAGAACACAGAGGCCTGAACATTCCCCTGAATGGTCCAAAAAAAAAAGGTCTTTCTTCTGAGACTCAACATGTTTACAACCCATGATCAGACTGATTGTTTTTTTGGCATTGCAGGAATAGTTCTTGGAAATGGTCAGAGTTGGATTTTCTGTTTTCTGTTATCCTCTATAAGACAAAAAACAAACATGTTATGCTGCTTTATCAACAGTATTGTGAGACTGCTGAGCTGTGTGCAGCGTAAAGGATAGAAAGCAACGATTACCCTCGGAACAAAACAAAAACACATTATGTAGAAGATTGGCTATGAATGCTGCAACTCACAATTATCTTCACTATAAATAATCAATCTGCTGATAATGAATTTGATAATGAGTTTGTTTGGCCCATGAAAGGTCATAAAACTGTGACAAATAAATTTAACAATTTCCTGAAGAGTATATATATATATATATATATATATATATATATATATAAAATATAAGAATATATATATATATAACGTAAATATATATTTAAAGTTTAGCTATTGCATATTGTCATTGAATTCAATATTGAGATAATGTCTCAAATCAAAGGAAACAAAAAAGTCAGATTGCTTCACCTTTTTATGATCTAACAGGTTTGGATGCAGTGTTTTTCTTCCTGCTTTGACTTCGTGGAACATAATACAGTGTTCAGCAAACAGGACCGAGCGATTATGAAATTGCACCCTGTAAGTGGCAGGATATGAAAATGTTAAGCAATGTCAACATACAGTGCCAACACAGAGTTCCTCTTATCGTAATTTGATCATGTGTTCCTGGCGCACATCCACCGGCAACTCAGCCAATATTCTAGAGCAGAATTTCTCTGTTGGTTCATAATAATTACCCGAGACAAGTTCCACAAAGGCACTGATGTGGAGCGCTGCATGGCTATTATTCTGCAGACAAAAGCCTGCCTTATGCTCCTATTTTCAGCCCCAGGAACATGTAGCGTGGTGCTGGTGGTGCTGGGGGGTTGTAATGTTTTTTTGCCATACCACCTCATAGCCACATCCTGCAAGCTGATTAAAATGTCTATCTGTTTCCCTGTTTCAGCTCCCGGGAAGAAGAGAGAGCGATCCCTCCTTTCTACATGAGGTAGGCTTCTTGTCTGATTGTTTGAAAGCAGAAAGCGTGAGTGAGGGTGTGCTGCTCTGGGCGGGAGTCGTGGGGGGGGGAAGCGGTGCTGCCTGGGTGCGTGAACGGCGAAAACACTGGAAGCAGCGGTTAGAGAGGAACACGGCGTGGTGCGCACATGCAACAGTTTGCTCGTCACGGTGTGGTTATTGTGGTGGCCGCAGCACGGCTTTCAGAAACACCACGTTAGCATTTATTTATCTCTGTGATGCAGCTTATTGAACAATGTCACAAGCATCATAGCTCGATATTTGGAGATATTTACTCTCCTGCCACTGCTGCATCATCCTGCATATGCTGATGGCCAATCACAACACCTGTAAGAATCCAGAAACACTATATTTCAAAGTCATTTATTTGACTTTTTGATAGAAGCAAAATGGCAGAGAGGAAGAAGCAGCTATATTACTTCAGTTTTCTAAACACTAAATGTAATTTCAGTCATTGTTCTGCAAACACACAACTAAAGCTCCTACAGAGATGCAAGCAGGTTTGCAAAGGGCGTAAAGGTCAGTACATTTCATGGCAATCGCTACAATTTGTTGACTGATACTTCATGTATAAAACATGCAGTAAAAACATGAAACTTAATGAAATTCAATTTTAGGATAAAGAAACATCACCAATAATCTCAAAGTCATTCTTTCATCCATATATAGTATACATGTCCTCTGTTTGGCTGGTTTGAAGGGCTGTGAATGAAGGAGGGGGGGCTGGGTGGCTATTGGCATAGTTGTGACATCACAACAGGGTTAGAACAATTAGACTAAGTGCTGTTCAATGATATGACCTTAGAGATGATATGGCACCAGCACGATCAAAAAAAAAATAATGTTATCTTTATTTTATCTCTGAATAGCGCATCTTGTCTCTGTGGCTATAATGTAATAAAACACAAAGCCTTGTTTACCATGATGGGAGGTCAAAGGTTCCAAATAGTTCACTGATCCACATTTAGAACCACTAGTGCATTTATGGTAGGTGCTGTTGCTGAGAACAGGCATTTGTGAATTCCTAGAGAGCATAACACCCGTACCCTAAACACCTCACATGCAGACGACTGATAGCACAGATGAAATCAGGTTTTAGAGTCGCAACATTTTTTTCAAAGGAAATTCTCCGCTGCATCATGTACGAACCCTCAAAAATCATTTTAAATTGTGAATGAACTGAAAGATTCGTTTGAAGCTCCTGTAGGAATGCCCACATGGATTTATTGGACAAAGCATCACGTGTGGCTTTTATCTTTCTCTATTATGTCTTTACAGCCTATTTCCTATTACGAAATATATTGCATGGCTAAAAGAAACAAGAAGTGAGCGATTTGTGTGTTTGGCAGAAATAACAGGGGAATAGAACTGTTCACAAAAACATTGACTGACAGGTTATAGACATGTGACTTTTCTGATAACATGGACTGTTGAATCTGAGAAATCAATTGAAAATTGATATATGTAGGAGCAGGTAAATCACACAGATCTGTTGGGCAATTATATTAGAGAGAGAGAGAGAGAGAGATTTATTGTCCCATAGGGAAATTTGCCTTGTGCATAGTGCGACATTTCATTGTTTCACAGAACAAAAAAAAACACTTCTGTCACATAAAACAAACATGAGTTATATTAGTGTCATGATTAACATAGAGAATATCAGCTGCTGTAACATGACACTATTAATGGTTGATGATTGATCATGAGAGTAAATTCTTATGTAAATCAAGAAGACTGATTAGTTGGTGTTTTATCTCTTTTTATTCCATGTCATCAGTTATTGCTGTTTTTTTTTTTTTTTTTTTTTTTTTTTATTTTATTTCAGGGGGCACAGTGAAATCATCTATCCTTCTAAACAGTCCCTTAAATCAATGGATTTAATTCAGCCTACCACCAGAACAATTCATGGCAGTCTGCCCTAAATATTCCTATTTCATACTCTGACCCTGATGCATGTCTCTCCAACATCCGAATGTGCCTTGAAAATAGAAATGAACAAGCGTGACCTGGCTTTTGAGGGGATGGGCAATGACCCTCTGACTGGTTGAGTTCACGTTACAACCAAAACAAACCCACGAATAATTCAGGAACTCAAGACACGCTTTTTGTGTGTAGACTTTCTAACTGAACACAGCACCAAACCACGCTTGCAGGAACCGTGGGTTCGTGCTATTAAAAATACAGAGTTTACACATGCTCCCTAACTGCATGGCATTCAGGCCTTTTGGTGGAAGCTGCAATCTACGCCTACACACTGTATCCTGACTCCTTATACATTTAAAGATTAATCTATCCGAATGAATCATTGGTTGCGGTGTCACACTGTCTCAATCTGACACGTCGGAATCATTACGTTTACCGTCTGTTAAACACAAATTCTCGGTCTCAGCCCCCGCTGCAGGCCGCCTGCTCAGGTTTATCAATGACTTACTCCATGTCCCATTTGCACTTTGCCACATACGCACAGACATTCCATTCAGACTTGTTCTCCCTCTGTTGAGGTCTATTTGCATTCCTCCACAAACAGAGCTTAACCTCAGCCCAGTCAAAATGGATCATAGATCAGCATTATTTTCTTGTGTGTTGACTAAATACTCGGAGGGTCATGGCTAATATCTGACTAATACCTGAACAGATGCCCTCGGGGACACAGTGCCGGGGATTTAACTGTTATAAGCTGCTGCTGCAGAGGCTTTGGACTTGTTTCCTCCCCATTTTTATGCATCAAGGTAACACTTGACTTTGAGACACATGCATACATTAACTACAGACACGTATTATTTTTTTGTCTCAGTTTTATTTGCGAAGCAATTTTCTTAGTAAGGAGGTCCTGAATGAAGCAATTATACGAAGCGTCTGTAAAATAAAGACTTGCACTGCTGGCTTCTTTAAATCACCCTCAGCAGAATCGAAATAGCATAATAGAACAATTAAAACCGGGGAGGATCATATAATTACAGACATGAGTTACCAGTTCAGCAAATCTTACAGACATCACACTGAAAGAGGGAAAAAAAGATCTGACACTGCTGATTTGGGGCAATTAAAAAAAAAATAACTCGAATAAAGACATGAGAAGTTCTGCACACTAGAATATTTCAGTTTGCCAGCTTAATGCATGTTATGATTTGTGTTACATAAACCTTCTGTGCACAGCCTCAATCTAAGTTAATGTTTGCTTTCACAAGTAACTGGAGCAAACCTTGGACCAAACAACTGTTATTCTTACACAACTACCTTTTTTTATCCCTGTGTAGGGGTGGAGTTGGATTGTAGTTATCACTTCAACAAACAGTGGCAAGTTTGTTTAGGATCAGACAGATGTTAAACAGCTGTAATAGAAACGCAAAGCCACAGCAATATACAGAGAGCTGCAGCAATGATTCATTTACTATTGATGAATCTCTTAGTTATTTATTTTCTTGATTGATCATTCAGTCTATATTTATATTTATATCTAGCTATCTGTCTATCTATATATCTATATATTTTTTTGCTTTGTCTGAGAGATCAAAACTTCAAAAGCACAAATATTCAGTTTACTCTTATTTATGAACAAAAAAAGTCTCAAATTTTCACATTCCGTGGTATTAAGACGTTTTGAATTTGAATTTCTGATCGATTCATGAAAACGGAAATCCTGTGTTAATATCAGTTTGTGTGTTTTTTTAATGTTAAAAGTGTTTGAGATAAATCAAATTAAATGAAAATCTATATATATATCTGTATGACTGTATATTTCTGATGCAGTGACACATCCCTTTTTTGCCTTCAGGTGTGTTCTAATAGTAGCTAGTGACTCAAACTGTCAGCATTGCACACCGAGCTACGACCTTGTTTAATACCAGACTGACCAACGCGCTGTTCCTTTTTTAGTAAGCGGTGCAGAGGTCTCACTAGCACGGATGCGACTTCCTTCCAGTGATTCTGAATTGCCAAACATCATTTATATTGAGCCTCCGCAAAGACTATTTAGGACCATGATGGCAACCACACGATATTTAATTACTTGACATCTGGCACTTGACACTTTTCAGAGAAACTCGCTCAGCTGTTAGGTCCATCAGCAGAAGTGTGGTGCTTGGCGTTAGAGCTGATTTAATCAGCGTGGACGAAATATTTGTGGTGTATTTCAGGATGTTGTGAAATGGATTGCAGTGCTGAACACTTTATAAGGACATTTTAAAAGACTTCACACTGAGGTTCTGACGGCTTGTATCTATAATACAATGAATACAAATAATAAAATGATCCAAAATACAGGAATGTTGAAATACAGCAGCCATTCTGGACCCTTCCACTAATGTTGTAAAATCCTCATCTGTGCGTGCAACGACCTACACAATGAAAATAAAACGGTAGCTTACTTTTGTCTTTTTTATCAGTAATAATTATATAACAGTTGACAGACATCTTTTATGTGGTCATTTCTTTTCCTTTTTTCCTTTTAATGCCAGGACTCAAAAAAGTTCCAGCCAAGACTCTTTTGCATGTACACGTCACTGCATCCGGGGCTGAGCATCGCCCAAGACGACTGTCGAGTTATGCCGATTTTATTTATGTAACATCAAAATCAAAAATCACAGGGAACACCCCTGAGTACAGTTTGTACAGCAGCAATAAAACATCCCCTCTCCTTAGACACTCACATCACACAGGGAAAAACTCCCAAAAAAACTTTAAGTGGGAGAAAAAAGGAAGAATTTTAGTAACAGAAGACCTGATGGAATACATGAGTGTGTACAGTAGTTGTAGTTGTGTAAAAATGGAGATAATATATTAGGATTGGTTTAGTGAAATGCGGTGGTTTTCCCTTTAGTGCAGCCATCTGGGTGCAGCCAGAGAGTCCTATTATTCTGTTATAGTGCCTTATTATTGATTTGTTATAGTACCTTACTATTAGTCTGTTATAGTACCTTACTATTAATTTGTTATAGTACCTTACTATTAGTCTGTTATAGTACCTTATTATTGATCTGTTATAGTACCTTACTATTAATCTGTTATAGTACCTTACTATTAATCTGTTATAGTACCTTATTATTAATCTGTTATAGCACTTTATTATTAATCTGTTATAGTACCTTATTATTAATCTGTTATAGTACCTTACTATTAATCTGTTATAGTACCTTATTATTAATCTGTTATAGCACTTTATTATTAATCTGTTATAGTACCTTATTATTAATCTGTTATAGTACCTTACTATTAATCTGTTATAGTACTTTACTATTAATCTGTTATAGTACCTTACTATTAATCTGTTATAGTACCTTATTATTAATCTGTTATAGTACCTTATTATTAATCTGTTGTAGCACTTTATTAATAATCTGTTATAGTACCTTATTATTAATCTGTTATAGCACTTTATTATTGATCTGTTATAGTACCTTACTATTAATCTGTTATAGTACCTTACTATTAATCTGTTATAGTACCTTATTATTAATCTGTTATAGCACTTTATTATTAATCTGTTATAGTACCTTATTATTAATCTGTTATAGTACCTTACTATTAATCTGTTATAGTACCTTATTATTAATCTGTTATAGCACTTTATTATTAATCTGTTATAGTACCTTATTATTAATCTGTTATAGTACCTTACTATTAATCTGTTATAGTACTTTACTATTAATCTGTTATAGTACCTTACTATTAATCTGTTATAGTACCTTATTATTAATCTGTTATAGTACCTTATTATTAATCTGTTATAGCACTTTATTAATAATCTGTTATAGTACCTTATTATTAATCTGTTATAGCACTTTATTATTAATCTGTTATAGTACCTTACTATTAATCTGTTTTAGTTCCTTACTATTAATCTGTTATAGTACCTTATTATTATTCTGTTATAGTACTTTACTATTAATATGTTATAGTACTTTATTATTAATCTGTTATAGTACCTTACCATTAATCTGTTATAGTACCTTATTATTAATCTGTTATAGTACTTTACTATTAATCTGTTATAGTACCTTATTATTAATCTGTTATAGTACCTTATTATTAATCTGTTATAGTACCTTATTATTAATCTGTTATAGTACCTTATTATTAATCTGTTATAGTACCTTATTATTAATCTGTTATAGTACCTCATTATTAATCTGTTATAGTACCTTACTATTAACCTGTTATAGTACCTTATTATTAATCTGTTATAGTACCTTACTATTAATCTGTTATACTATCTTACTATAATTCTGTTATAGTACGTTACTATTAATCTGTTATAGTACCTTATTATTAATCTGTTATAGTACCTTACTATTAATCTGTTATACTATCTTACTATAATTCTGTTATAGTACGTTACTATTAATCTGTTATAGTACCTCATTATTAATCTGTTATAGTACCTTACTATTAATCTGTTATACTATCTTACTATAATTCTGTTATAGTACGTTACTATTAATCTGTTATAGTACCTTATTATTAATCTGTTATACTACCTTACTATTAATCTGTTATAGTACATTACTATTATTCTTGTATAGTACCATATTAGTAGTGTAGTGTACTATTAGTATAGTATAGTACCAAACTACTAGGGTGGTATAGCACCATACTATTATTCTGATATTGTACTATACTACTAGTGTACTATAGTACTATACTACTAGTGTAATATAATAACATACTATTATTCTGGTATAGTACTATACTATAAGTGTAATATAGTACCATACCACTACTGTAGTATTGTATCATTGTATTGTATTGTATTCTAATGTAGTATAGTACTATACTACTAAGGTAGTATAGCACCATACTACTAGTGTACTATAGTACCACACTGTTAGTGAAGTATACTAGTGTAGTATAGCACCATACTACTAGTGTACTACAGTACCATACGGTTAGTGAAGTATACTACTATACTACTAGTGCAGTATGTTGTGTTTCCACCAGTCAGGCGTACACACATCCCTCTCTGGAAGCTGCCCAGAACAACCAGAGGCTGATCTGCCAGCCGCTGAGCAGCTCACTGATGTGTTGGTCATTGATATGAGCTATAAACAGTTCCCCAGGCATCATAACCATCTTGCCCGAGTACACACTACACTTAATAATTGACTGCTTCATCACCTTTTATATCAGCGGCCTGTCGTGTAGAAGACGGACCTTGAAAGTTGACCCGCTGCAGCCTGGGCCAGGTCTATTAATAGGTAATGGGTTAATAGATGGGCCCGGCGATAATTGATCAGTTTATTCTGCTGCTTCTGGAGCAACTTCCACTCCTCCTTCTCACTCTTTACTTTGCAACCGTTTAAATAAATGGAGGCGCAGAGATGGTGAAGGCTCTTTGCAGTCTTCGCATGATACCAGTATTTGTCTTGTAATGAACACCAGCATTAAAACTGAGAACGCACCACACCCTTCCCATGTTTATGAACTGAATCCGTTTAGGGTGTGCTACCTTTTCATCTGATCAGCTACACTTTCTTACAGCTTTGATAATGTTAATATGTGTCTGTCACATGGTGATAAGTAGAAGAAAGAACTGAAAGAATGAACAAGCATATTTTGACTGCCAATTGCCTGGCGACAGAATGGATGAATGAAATTTGAGGATTATCAAACGGGTGCAATTAGGAAAATGAGAATATTAAATGTAGAACCTCGCTCTTTGCATCAACCCTGGACCAAATGCATTGGAACATGGTGTGTTTGAAAAGTAAGTTTCTGTAAGTAATGGAGGCTGATGATGAGCTGAACTTTCCAAAGAGGTGACGGCCAAATAAACATCTGGTTCAGCTTCTTTTTTCTATCAGTCCTGTCTGTGCAGACTGGAAAGACGTAGCTCAGATTAACTAAAAATATAAAACAAAAAGGCTCGGTCACCAATGTGTGAAACAATCTGGATAGTACAAAACTATGTTACCAGATAATACAATCCGGAGATTACAAAAACGATAGATATCCACATGGTAATTGGTGTGTTCTGTCTAAACCAATACTTTGTTCGTGGCTTTAAGCATCTTTTCAGTTTGTTTTTTTTGTAGTTAAGAGTTTCTTTCAGACCTTTCAGCTCTCAGAAAAAGTGAAAAAACACAACTTTAGATCCAGACCATAACAGCATAGAGAAAACATAAAAAATCCAATAAAGAGTTGTAAAACTTTTATAGTCTAGTAGATGTGTTTTTGAAAGAAGGAAGATTCTTGGCACTCCTTTGGGGATTTAATTATTTATTTATTTATTTATTTTGCAGTGGCCTTCAATAAAAAGGAGATTATATCACCCTTAACCTATCTAGGGAAAATATATGAAGACTGCACGCTTCCAATTCGAAGCTTATGCATCGCTCTCGTAAATGTTGACATCTCGTGAAACTCAGTGGGAAATAGTCTTTAAAAATCTGTAGCGTTGGAACAGAACAACAAGAGAAGTAAACCATGGGTCAATAATGCTGGTTATTAATAAAGGAAAGGGAAAGAACGTTGGCTTTTCTTAAAAATGTATGGCGCTCGTCCACAGATGGGCTATTAGACTAAACATCATATTGTTCCAGAACTTTCTTCTGGCGTTTGGGAATGTGTCCACTTCTTCAGTCACCTTCACCTTCAACACTCCAGGATTATCACTCCCTTCATCTGTGCGGTGCGCAGGGCGTCTGCCAGGCCGCGCTATTTACTGTCAACAGCAGTGTTTACGGCAGATTTTCGCAGGTCACCCCTAAAACGTGTTGATGTAGCTGAACAGCTGAACTCCAGGAAAAGCAGGAGTACTGTTTATCAGCTGGAGCAGAGGTGTCACCCTGACTTCAGTTCCTGGGACACACGCAACTATTTGATTTAATGTGGGCAGGACTGGTAAAAGTGATCCATAAGCATCCACATTTCTCCTTTTCTTGTCATGTAAAGAGGCAAAACCACAATCTCAATACTTACACATGAACCATCCTTTTAGAAAACAGGCAACGAGAAAAAGTGCACTTTGAAAAGTATGTTTAGATTTATGTAGAAAAGTGACATTTGGTAATTTATGTCACTTTTGATGCAAAGCTGACATTGTTTGACATGTCTTTGCTATGACAGTTTAACATAAACCTAGACAAAATAACATGTCAAATATTACTTAGCAGACCTTACTCTCAAACTTTACAAAAATATTGAGCTAATATATTACATTGACATTACACTGTCATATATATGGTTTGTTTTAACATTAGCTGTGAGAGGCACGTTATTATTGTATGTTCTGCTTTCAGTATAATGTCATAAGCTCAATAGTTTTTCAGAAAATACTAGGAAATCTAAATCAACCCCCCCCCCAGAGCAAAAGTTGGAAAGTGAAATAGCAGCCAGTTCTCAGATTTCTGTAAATTAAGCTGCAAAATGTATAAATAGAATATAAAATGTACATTGATATGGGGTGTGGTGTTAGCCAGACTAGCCAAGCATCTAGCAAAGCAAATATTCAACATTTTTCATCATTCTGCAAATATATTTATTTAGCTTTCTCAACCAACCCAGTAAAACCACCAATGTCCTGCTTTTTTTTTTTTTTTAAAAGACTGAAACACTAATATATGTCAATGTCTGTTTGAAACTGTTGCTTGTTTATAAGTGTCATAAAACTCAAATGAATCTGGTATATGTTGATGAAGATACAGGCCCTGACATAGAGCATAACCATCGATCAGTCATTGCCAGGAGCAGTAAGACAAATAGAAAGAGGATAAATAAAGATACAGGGAGTAATAGCCTAGTATATTATTATTTTAACTCATGCTGATGCTCACTAGCTGTCTGATCATCTGGGGTCAGAAACAGAGCTCCATGGGGCATTTGCAGAATTGCTCAGTGACCTGTTGTGGCCACCCGTTTCTGCAGCATTAACTGTCCCTTCTCCTCTTGTGTTTCTTTTTCCAGCAACCACCTCTCCCCTGTTCACTGCAGACCGGATGTGATCAAGTAAGTCGGGTCGTTTGGGTTTTCTTTAGAGATATTGTCTTAAATCTTAAATCCAACCATTCTAGGAGCTCCTTCATCTGTCTCACTCCTCACAGCTTACTGGACAGGACCATACGTTCAACGGTGGAGCACCACCTCTTTGATGTAAACGCTTTAGGAGGTCAAGGTTCAGGGGAGCGCAAGTTGACCCCGTGCCTGTCATCGCCGGGGGCGACGCCGACGGCGCGACAGAGACGACGGCACAATAGAGAGCAGCAGCAGCAGCAGGAGGAGGAGGGGGGCTTACGCCACAGAGAGAGAAACAGGTATAATGGGTGTTCTTGGTGTTTTTAGGTGATGGTACCAGCATGAAATCAGTGTCCTCAGTAGCAACACTGAAGTGCACCGGACAAATCCTGTTTTCAGCACTTCATTTTGTCTTTAATTGTAGCTTTTAATACTTATTTTCTAATATAAAAAGTGAGGAAATCTGCAATTCTATTGAGAATAATCTCCTCCCTCCACCCTGAAATTGAGACACTCATCACAAGATAAATTAAAAGGCCATAACATCTGCATTTCCAGGTCCATATTCATATTCTGTGGCTCTATATTTTAGTTTTTAAAAACCTTTTTATACCGCCCTTCATTCATTCAGTCGGTCTGAAGCTCCTGTCTCTTTAAGGCCTTGGAGAGCCCAGTCCTCCTGAATAAATCTCTGTGATCTGAAGTCAGTCCAACGGGAAAGCAGCGATCAGGCTACAGTATATGGAAGAGTGTATATTTCAGAAAAAGCCCAATATTTAGGATGTTTAAAAAGAATAGTAAAACGAGACAGAAGATGTATTATTATTTTATACTGGACTGCTGATGAAATAAAATGCCACTCATGACTGTAGCGTGACCTCAGTATACACTGAAATGTTCCTACTTCCATGCTGTGTTTTGGTAACTGGAAGCATTCATAATCTCATCCTCTGGGACACAGCGTCATAACAACTGAAGTCGCAGCAGAGAGGAGCTAATCCCTGTTGACGGACACCTGGTGGAGTCTGAGAGATCAGTGACACGTAGATTAGGGGAATGTATTAGTCCAAAGGCGGCAGAAAATGTCAATAAGTGGACAGTAAATAGAATTAGCACCGGAGCTAAATAGCACATTAGCTGATTGGGAAGGTATAAGTAAATGAGGCGTCAGAACAACCTTGGCATCTAGTTTCCTGCAGCATTTCGCTCAATGTCAAGCTGATAAAGACAGAGGAGTGTGTGTGTGTGTGTGTGTGTGAGAGAGACAGAGAGAGAGAGAGAGAGAGAGAGAGATGGAAGGCACACGTCTGATTTCCTGACCCATCTCCCTTCTCTGTCTGAGAGCAGAGCTGCGTCCGTCAGGGCAGACGTCAACAAGGAGAACATCCCGTCGGGCGGCGGGAGCAGCTCTGGTGGCGTGGGGGAGGACCCGGGCGGCGGCGGCGGCGTGGACTCACGGGGAGGCCGCGGTGCTCCTGCTGAGCCGGCCCTGAAACCCAGGAAGTGGAAACACAGACAGGCGGCGCACGCAGTGAGTTATCACGCTTCTTTCTATTCAGCACTTTTTTTTTCCATTTTAATCAGTGTTTCATCAGGATCTCTGCTGCACTTCTTGACTTTTCCTTCTATATTTGTTGTTTTAGTTCATGCCCTCTAATATGCATCTAATACAGAGAAATTGCAATATAAATCCAGTACATCTCCCTAATGGTGCCCGGTCTCATCAACATGTAATAAACAGTAATTGTTTACCACTCAGTGCAAACGTATGGACCTCAATGTTCCAAATGTTGAGTGCTCTGCATCTGTATGATGCAGCAGAGAGGTGACTCAGGTGCAGAGTCATTTATACACGATTTTACTGATTTTTCTGAAGCTTTACGGGTTATATTGTCTGAGTTTGAGCTGCTTGCTCTGGTTGTGGGTGATATTATGCTGTATACAAAAAATAGAAAAAAAAAAACCGGTGTCTAATATATCACATGGCTCCATATACTGTTCCATATTAGTGTTTCATTTCATTGATTAAAGCTGCAAAAGCAGATTTTATACTTGATGTCATTGTAATATAAGTCAATTACAGTATGGGATTTAGATATAAAGTTGCTAAGGCTGTATACCAAACTTTGATACTTTTCTGGATTCAAAAGAAATGTGTGTGTTAAAATCCAGCATTTTTACTATTATTTACTTAGATTAGAAACTTTCAGATTGAAATCCAGACTATCCCAGTATCCTATCTACTCTTAGTTCTTGTTTCTAATAGTTTTAGAAGAAATGAATATGAAAGTTCAAGGAGTTCTATTGTTAAAGGTCGCAGAAAACTATTGTTTTCTGATTGTAAGAAGCTGCAGTTGTTATATATAAATAATGCCCCATGTCTCAAAATGCCTTATCCCCAGAGAAATGCACACAGCCTGTATTCAGAAACAGTGCGTACAAATGAGCAGGATGCTAAAACCACAACTATAGCAACAAGACCTGGATTGGCTGATTAATCATTTAGTTGATGGACAGATAATTTATTGATCCATCAATTTCAATTTTTGAATTGCTGAAGTAATACATTTCTTTCATTATGTGGATTTGCTTCTTTTCTTTTTTTTTATATGATTGTAAATTAAATACTGAATATTCATTTTGTGGTTTTTGACTGTTGGTTGAAAAAAAAAGCTATTTGAGGACATCTCAATTCTAAGGTTTTTTTCTCAAATGGTACCCTCAACTTCAACTCGACTTCAATTATAGCACAGCATCACTCAAAGAGACCTCGTGTACTTTATGTCTGTGAAGATCCTGAATGATCCAGGTCACGATTATCTTGCCTGGGAGGAGAGGCCAAACATTTTCACGTATCTCTCTCCTTAGTCTAGTTGACCTAGATTCAACCCTCCTTGGATTTGCACACGTTATGTACTCTGTACACTATATACAATACATACACATACTCAATATGAAATGAACATCAGAAACAAAGTATTCAGCAACTCAGTTCAAACAGTAAAACAAGGATACACATATATATATATATATATATATATATATATATATATATATATATATATATATATATATATATATATATATATATATATATATATATATATATATATATATAGATAGATATATATATATAGATATAGATATAGATATAGATATAGATATCTATATATATATATATATAATAAAGTAGTATATTAATAGTTATTGAAAATAATACATGCAATATCATGATGCAGTACTAAAACTTACTAGTGTAGAAAACTTAAAAAATACTGTTGAAGCCCTAAAACTGACACATATCATATGCAGCTCATTTAGTATCTAGGTTTACCAGTACAATCAGATAGAAAAATAAAAAAAATAAAGTGGTACAATGAGATCTGTATGCAGGGAGTGTGTGAGAGTAGTCGGGGACGAGCACATGGCGTGAGATGTGTAGCTTCAGTGTCTCCGTGGCGTCTTCTTACATTACAGTTTGGATTAATGTTCACACTTGGCTAATAAGTGATGTATATTTTGGATGCGCAGCGTTCCAATCCACCGACCGACTAATGGAAATAGATTTGTTGACATTGTACACTCTCACATTCAAGGAACTGAATTACCCCATGCTGGCGTCTTATGTAACGGTACAAATGACATACAATGCCCTGACACCACGCTTGACACACATATCATGAGGTATGTGGGGCAGCGGTGGCCTAAAGGTCAGAGAAGTGATCTTATGGATGAAATATTCAGTCACTACAGAACAGGATAAACCCGGGCAGCGAAAACCCCGGCCTGGTTACGTTTTTCAAGGTGTCCTTGAAGAACGGCCGTAACACAACTGTTCATGTGGAGCAGGGCAGCTTCCAGGTGTCGGGGTCATCGGGGCTTTTCTGCGCAAGAAAACTTGAATCATCCCTAAATAAATCAAATTTTAAAAAAAGGTTTTAATGATTGGCCAGGAATGTTGAGCTTTGAGATATGAGATATTTCTACTGGTTTTTGATGTACACATCATGATACAGAACATCAGGTATTTCTGCCCTAGTTTTGGCTGCTGCTTTTAAGAACTGGATACAAATATGCGGTAGATTCCAAACTGATACAGTATACCTCCTGCTTGAGGCAGGAGTTCAGTTCAGAATCCATTGTTTCTGGTTTGATTCACAGTCGTCAAATATAAACTCAGCTATTTAGGTAAATAACATTTAAACTCTTATTTGTCTTTTTTCCAGTTAAAGGAGTGTGTTGGTGTGTCAGGAACGTATGAGAGACCTGGAAGCAACCACATGGAGACATTTAAAGCAGGGTCAGTTCCTCAAAAGTTGAACTTGATAACTTTTGATGTTGTCGTTGTGGATGCTGACTTGTATCACATAAACACAAACTTGAACTTTCTGAAAGTTAGTTTCAGATTGATAAGCTACCAGCCGCCATTATCTCAGGAGATACAGTATATTTATGATGATAACCTACACATTGATAAGGAGAGGCGTGAGGCAGCAGGAGAGACTATGTGTGAAGTTTCCTTCTGATTTTTTCAGGAATGACACGACAAGGAAAGATGACCTTCCTTCACCTCTACAGGTAGGATCAACTTCATGATTGTTTTATGTGTCTCTTTCTTCCTGTCTGTGTTGTGCTGCACTTTGTTTCCATTACTTCTCCAATTTTAACCAATAGACTTCATGTGCTCTGTCATGTTTCTGCCACTATAGAAAAATGGAGACTCAGATAGAAAGGAAGTGTGACTGTGGTAGTTAGAGGTAGGGCTGGGTGTGAAATCTAACTTCTTTATATGGTACCGACAAAATGTTAAAATGGCTACTTATTCTATAAGTTTTTGGTTTATGATTTAAGCTTCTTGTGTTTTAGTTCAGTGGCGTGTGCTTAGCCACCATAGGCCCAGGCCTCCTTTCTTACTCATCAGTGTGTTCACCGCTGCTCTTATTGAACAGAAACCTCCTCTGCGATTTCACAGAAACATCAAATCCCCCTTTTGACAAAGGAGGGGGCGTTTGTGCGACTTGGGAATCTCCTGCTGTCATTCTTACACAAACAGCATGCAGCACTTCTTCGCCCAATTTTTCAAAACATTATAGAAAGCCTTTTTCTTCTGATTGAAGCTAGTGTGGCTGTGCACGTGAAAAAAAAAAAACCCTACAGTTGCACTGAACACATAATGCAGCTCTGCACCAGAACATTCTCTGAGTCGTCCAGATGGATTGGAGTAACAGCTCCGGCTGCAGCTCTCGCCATCGCTGCGCTGTGCCACTGAGTGTCCATCTGGAGCCGGAGCGGCGCTGGGGGCTGCGGCGCAGCAGCCTCTCAGCTGCTCATTAATTCCCTGGTTACAATGCGAGCATCACCCAGACGTGATTGGTATCATCAGGGCGCCTTTGTCTTCCCCCTGAGCCCATGTCGGTTGTTCGTTAATAGACTGATCCTTTTGTACGCTGACATCATCCCCTGATCGGAGAGTCGACACACGTTGTGTGTTTGAGGCTGTTTTGGAGTTGAGGCCTATGCAGTTAATCATTTATGAAGTGACAAAAACATTTTACACATGCGAGAATTAACTGCCTTCTTCTAAACAAGGAATATTTTATTTGCAAAAACAATCAACCGATTAGCCAATAATGAAAATATTCACTGATGCAGTCTCCTTGTGTTTTTGCAGTTTTTTTTAAATAATAATACTAATAATAACATGAGACAAATGTTTCTCATCTCTGTTGTGCACCCAAATCCTTCATGGTAGCGTGTCAGCATGTCAGGGTTTGGTGTTTGTCATTTTTTTATGTGAAGCTCAGTCTCTGCAACTCTATGACACAGTGACTCCCTCAGAACATTTTGTACCTATGGCACCAGAAACCCGAGAAAGGAGATCTGTTATGTTTTTGCCAAAGCTCATGGCCTTACAGAGCTTCATATTGGATTTTTTTTTTTGCAGCAGATACTCTTTCAATTGATCCACATAAAGTCTGGAATTATGTGCTCAGGTTTGTCTTCATTTCTGCAGAATGACCATCTCCTTGACACAACTTTTCCTGAAATTACCCGACACTGCACTTGCAAAATGATCGGCATATTAATGTTCTATGTTTTATGATTTTTGTAGGGGCCTGTACCAAACAACAATGTTTTGGGAAAAGATGTGTAGGCAGGACTTCTCCGCAACATGACACTATTTAAAATAAAATTGGATTTTGGCATAGACTTGCCTTAAACAAACATTGCACCACCAGGCGGTTCTTTTTTTGTGTGATTTCATTGAATATAGATGAATCTTTCAGCTCTAGCGCAGCACGATATGATCGTCCGTATGCCAGTGCAGCGATATGCCCTTTAAACTCTGCATTGTGTTTGTTTGCACACTGTGCTTAAGCCCCCCTAACACAGCTTAATCATGTCATCATCACCCTGCCTAATACATCCCTACCACGCCCCTCTTCTCACACACACACACACACACACACAGAAGCTCTATCTCGCAAATGATGATGTAATCCTGGTTTAATTGTTGGTGTGAACACATTGGCTGATGTTCTAGGATATATATGTGTGTGTGTGTCTGGACATGTGTTGTGCATGTGCACAGCAGGACCGCATGTGCACTGACGATGAATTAACGGTGTCAGAACATTTTTCATTTGTCCTGCAGTGATGCTGGAGAGGAGCGGTTCACCAGTGATTCTGCTGGTGATTGTAATGATTAATCATTTCACTTTAATAAGCAGGAGAAACTCTTTTATCAAATGTCCATTAGTGAGTCATTTCACCGGAACAATTATGCGACAATGATTGATCACTTGATTGCATACAAAAGGTTTTGAAAACAAAAGTTTTTTTTTCTCACTTGAAGAAGTTGGCCCCTTTACGAGTTACATATCAAAGGTATCCATCTAGAAGCTGTTGCTGAGTCACCTCGTGACACTTATCTCCTCGCTCCTCGCTAACATAAAACTTACTTCAAGGACCAAATATTCATGAGTCTATATGTTTCAATTTCAATTAACAAGAAGGCTCACAAGTACAGTTTGTATTGATTTACAAATAAATGTTAATTAGCAAAACAGTTGAAGAAGTGTGTTAGTTATTATGTTAATCTTTACTTGCATATGATTGATCAATTGCTCATTATCTAGATCTAAATAAAGTGCCAACTGGGACAAAAACTGTAATCAATCATACTCATTATCATTTCTGCAGTGGGTCTTTTCTTAAGTCCTAATAGCTATCTGTTATCTTCTATTAGATTTCTTTTGGTCTAACATCAGACACGCTTTAGGTTCCTTTTCAAATTTCGATAAAGTTGTTTTATAACAGCACTGCTGCACAGGTATTTGTATGATCAACAGGCCTTTTTATTGGAAGACAAGTTGCAGTAAAAAGTAAAAGTAATGCTGTCTGAATTTCATTGAGCTGCTCCTGGGAACAGAACAAAGTCATTGTTCATTTCATAAGTAATACATGTACTTTCCCTGATGAATGAAAAAAAAAACTATTCTGCTTTCAATTGTGAGACATTTTGGGACTAAAAAGTAAAAAAACAACTGATACACTTTAAAAAAAAAGTAATCATGACTTCCTCGTTTTGCACTTATGGGTTCATTTGCAGGGGATACAGTTAGTTAAAATAATAATTATATTCAGAGGACATTCATTAATATTCACCTCCATGTGTTTATTTGCTCTCAGTGTCACCCTGGACATGTGTTACATCCCAACAACAGCAGCTGGAGGCAGAAGCTGAGACAAGTGGACTGGATGTTGTTTAGTGTGGATCTGTGATAAGGGGATTTTGAAGTGAGTGGGTGCAGTGTGTATTGTTTCTCGACTTAAAATCAGCAGCAGTGAAGGGCAGTTTAGAGGGAAACATCCGCTACTTGGTCACAGTCCACATGATTTCTAGGCAGAAATACCACACTGTATCCCGTCATATCAAAATGATTTCCCCTGTAACAGCTGAGGAGATTCGATAACTCCTGTTCTTGGCATGTGCCCCTGACTTACACACACACACACACGCACGCACATACACACACCTGACACTAATTATGTTGTACCGCATAACCACTCACACAAACCTGCCAACAACAACTTAGTATCGTTAACAAAAAAACAAGGGATGTTGTAACTGGAAACAAGCCCCCCCCCCCTCCACTCCTGTAACACAGTCTGTGGCTTTTATGAGGTCTGCTGTGTGGTGTGTCTTGATCTGTAGTTTTTTTTTTTTTTTTTGGACTAAAAATAGCTTGGTCCCACGCCCAGACAGAGGAAATGGGACCCCATGGGCTTAGCGCTTAAGTGACCCAAGTATGTTGTTTTCCCCAAAATAATTTATACTTTCTGTGAGAATCTGATTACACGTCTTTGATGGAGGATAAGCAGAGTGGTTGCATGAGTGTGTTCAGAGAGGAAGATCTTCCACTCTGTTTCTCTGCAGAGACACATAGGGAGAAGGGAAGGGAAAAAAAAATCACCCAGTCAGCCTACGTGTGCCGGCTCACAATCTGTCTGCTTTTTTTTTTGTCCTCACCTCCCTCCTTCCCTCACTAACACCCCTCCTCCCTGCTCCCTCCTGCTCCTGCTGCTGTGAAACAAACAAGTCCAGGGCGGCTTTGAGCTGGGGAATACATGCAAGCAGCAAGGACTACTGTTGAGAAAAAAAAACATTTAAAAAAACATCATGCACTAATATTAATTAAAATGTAATAAACATTTCTCAATTAATTAATTATTAATATATATAAATGATGATTGGGTGTTTGTGTGTATATATATATATATATATTTATATATATATAAATGTGAAATGTTTATTACATTTTAATTAATATTAGTGCATGATGTTTTTTTGTTTTTGACGCTGATGATTAATAAATAAAGAAGTTGGTGGAAGAAAAAAACAAGTGTAGAAAAAAGAGAGAGAGGTGGTGGGGGGGTGAAATATTTGAGGGAGGGGCTCCAGCGGGTGAAAGATGAGGGGGCAGCCAATCCGCTGCCAGAGGCCGGTGGGCGGATGCTTTGGTCGGCGGAGGCAGCCAATGAGCGGCCGGGAGCGGCCTCCCCCCGCCAGGGCGGGGCCGATGTGAGGGTGTGTGGCTCAACTTAAAGAGTGTGTTCGCTGGCAGGACCTCGTCCCTTTCAGCGCTCTTTTCTTGTCTCGTCCTTCTCTCATGGTCGTGCAGACGTTAAGGATGAAGATCCAGGAGTCGCCCGTCACTTGTGACACGGGGAGGGTCGGCGGAGGCTCGGACCCGGACTGCGAGAAGACGAGCTGCGAGGACGTGCCCCGACTGGACCTGACGGCGCTGACCGAGGACAACAACAACTGGGGAGGTGAGGGGAAGGGGCGTCTGCTCGCTGCTGCCCATGCATGCACCCATGCCCTGGATCATGTCTAGATCTATTTGGATTATACATCTTTTTATTTATTCCACACGTCAACACACACGCGCGCGGGCGCGCACACAGAAACACACACACACACACGTCAACAAACACGCGCGCGCGCATAACTCGCTGATCCTCCACCCAGCTCCGCACATGGGCGTCTGGGCAGCAGCTGCACACCTTCTGCTGCCTCCTCCGGGATTTAATTGTAAAAGATCCTCTTAAGTTCTCTAACCACATATATCTGGAGGATAAACTACACGTGTTTGTTGTTTTGCTTCTTTTGAGTTGGAACCTCGAGTAGCTTCTCCTAGTTACATTCAGCTTTATATTTTCTTTTTTTCGAATGGGGGGGGGTGTAATTTCCAGACGTGACTGCTGCTGTAATTCCCAGTCCGGATCAATCATTAAAGGGGGTCAGCTTGTGATAACACCTGGCTGGAGGATTCATGCATTCAGGACAGATTATTGATCCTGGTGCACATTTTCCAGACTTTTGCGTTTAAAGAGAAGTGCCCGTGCGCTGCCGATGATTTCTCCGGGGATGGTGTCCGCTCTGCGCAACATCAACAGCAAGATGTTTAATTTATACATGCTGGCTTTTATCCCATGTCGTTTAAACTGCGGAGTTTGCGGGAAAAAAGCCACGCGCATTACATTATTAATACGTCTCCTCCGCCTCCTCTTATTGCTGCGGGGTGCGTTGAACACACTCGTTAATGCGGTGCCGCGCAGGAACGAAATCATGTGCAATAACCGTGCGCGGAGACTGTGATTGTTTTGTTAGGGCATTTCGACAGAGAGTTTTTTTTTTCTGTTCAGCAACATTTTGCTGAACTGAAACACAGCCACAGGTTCACTGTTATAGTTAAGTCTCTGTTAAGAGCCGAGGTGGGCAGCCTGACAAGCGTGTGTCCGTCCTTCGGTTCCGGTTTACGACTTTTCCCCTGTTCGGGTTTAATCCCCAAACTATAGCTGCCGAAATAGTTTAATAATTCACGTACTTCGATCGTGCGGAACGCTGGGTTCTAGAGCGCGAGTTTCACCCGGGACGTTCTGGCAGCGCACCAGCATTAGCATTGTAGCCTGTAGCCAAGGTAAACCGGTTACCCTGGTTACCCTGGTTACCCTGGTTACCCTGTAGGGTCGCTGCCGTCAGAACGACAAACGAGAGACAGAACAAAACCGTTATTACGGTGCAGTTAAGTATAAAGACAATGATAACAGTTGTATTCTCACCAATAATGAATGAATGAATGCAAAATCATTATTAAATTAATGAATTAATTAGTTTTTATCACTAATAAACACATGAGAGCTTTTTAATGTTGTAATTCATTAATGTTTATTCATTTGTAGAAGCGTTTAGTTGAGTAGTAACTGCATCATATATACACACGTTTTTAATACACCTTTTACAAAAACTGCATAGCACTTTTAAAAACTTAAAACAGTAAGAACATTGAAATTTGAAATAAACTGTCTTATATACACAAATAGAGTACATGTACTGCAGAACTGTGCTTTAGTACAGTCTAATGAACGGTATGTCATTTTATATGTCGTCATTAGATTATTATTATTATTATGAAGCATCAGTGTGTGAGCAGCATGTTAGTGTTGAGATTAAATGACTTCCTTTACAGTTAGGGGTGAATCAGCGTGAATCAGCATAAAACAGCTGTGTGCAGGTGTCCCGACTCTTTACCAGACACAGAAAGGTTGTTTTCCTGTGTCAGCAACAGCTGCAGCCAATGAGATAATACATTCTTCCTTTCGTGTTTTTCCTGCTGTAAGAGAAACATACAGAACAGTCATGAAACCAATGTCCATATATTGGTTATAAATATGACACCGATCCAATACACCCTTTATTTAAAAGGCCCTTGTGGCGTGTATTTACATCTTCCTGCCGTGAACGTCGCCATCACGGTTTCCTGTTTGATGTGGCGGCCGGGGCGAAAAACGTTCAAAGTCAACAAGCCTCTCAACTGAATTCCCTCCGTGTTGGGAGCTGTAGCAGGAGGTGGCATGTCAGATTATGTGGAGCTCTCTAGTGGCCGAATCTTATATATAGAAAAAGGCCGGCAGAGCTCTGGGGGGAAGGTCGCCGCCGGTGGTCGTCACCGGGACGAGAGGCCGAGTCCACGAAGTCAAAAGCTGACAGCCGAACAGATAAACTGGTGGTGTGCACACTCCTGCACACAGAATCTAATAAAACCTGTGGTTAAAACATAATTTGCATTGATGGAGAACGTGGCTGTTTGTCCAGGGAACTCACAAACCAGGTGGCTGCTTTTTTTTGTTCCCACCCCCCACAGACATCAAGCTACTTTGCATCTCTCTTCTCAATCCTGTACACTCTGTCCTGAATACATAACTGAGCTCTCCACGTGATCGGCTGTGACAGGTCCTCAGCGCATACAGTATCTCCGTTAGGTGCCAGAGATGCCGATCCAGATCCCCCCCAAGCGTGAGAGTGAGCAGGGCTCGCTGCAGCACGGATTGTGTAAATGTGTTGTGAAAGACTTGTTTCTACGTGGCTGGCACATTTGTTCTCCGCGAAAGCGGAGTGATTTATACGTTCTGGCAGAGAGCGCCGGACTGAGTCAGCGGTTCACAAAGGGTTCATACCGATAGAGAGTTGTTGGGGAGGACGTGTGCACACGCCACAGAAGGCGTAATACCGTGTAAATGCGTAGGAGTCCAGGGCCGAGGGCTTTAGGCAGCGCTGAGAGACCTTTGTCCCAGTAGAGCCGTGCCAGCGCATGTCACGCTGCCCCGTCCCTGCCTGTCCAACAGCGATGCCGGAAAAGACACAAATAGACACTTGAACAGGAAGGTGATGAGACCCTTCTCGTTTTCCAAATTTTTGAGGGCGCACGCTGGTCTCATTTAGGTCTTTAGCCCCGTTTCTGCTGTCAGTGACGGTGCTGATCGGCATGGGTACGGTTTGGGTCAGGAATGGACAGCTTTGGGTTTCCTCTGTGTAAGGAGGCCTTACACCTCCTCTCCTTCCTCGCCCCTTCCTTGGGTACGGAATTGCAAAAATAAGTACCGTTCAGCCCCCTACCGTACCGCATAGTGGATACAGGCATACGTTTTCACCCTCTCATCTCTTTCTTCTCTCCCCTCTTTTGCTCCTCTAGATCCTCCGCTCTTTACCTACCCTTTCCTTGATTTCAAAAGCCTTTTCCAGACGAGTTTTTATGATGGTAAGTGTTACATCACTGTCGGCGCTGCCTCGCTTCGCTGCATATATAACATGTCAGAAAGAAAGGGAAGGCTGTCAGAATGACCTTTCCCCACTGCATGGCAACATGTTTGAATGATCTGGAACATTGTGGCCGAGCGTCTCACACGCACAGCAACCTTTAGTGAAATGGCAAAGCGGCATGTTTTTTTTTTCCTTGTTTTGTTTCATTAGTCCAGTTAATCCCGAACCATCAAGCGAGCGGTTGATTTAAAGGATTAATTTCAAATGCCACGGAGCCTCGCCGGCCAGCTGCGCTTGCTCTGCAGCCCGGGCCTCGGCGATGAACCCGGGGAGACGCTCGGCGTGATTGAGCGTTTCACCTGCCGCTGTGAGCGGGCTGGAACATGCCCGGGTGTTTCCTACTTGATAAACTGCACGTACCTGCAAGTGCAGGAGGGACCCCCGGGACTCCCAGAGCTGGAATTTGAGCTTAAATCACTTCACAAACGCCCCAACTCACCCCGGCTAAGAAAAATATGCGTGTGCAGCTTTAGACGGCGTGTGCATATTTTCACGGGCGCACACTGACACCTTTGGGTGTTTACACTGACGGTCGGTTTCCAACGCAGCTTGTTTTTCCTCTCTCCATCTCTTCTCCCTGTGTAACGACCCCTCTGTGGATTTCTACAGTTCGCCGACACCTGATGTTACGGCTCTCTCCTCTTTTTTATGAAATCAACATTATTATTCCTGCTGAGTTTCATGTTTCAACCCAGTTTCTCTCTCTCTTACTGTGTGTCTGTCTGTCTGATATTTCTCTGTCTGGTCCGTGTGCTCGGACGGACGTGCACGCTGCTTAATCCCCCGACGCAGGGAGTGGAAAGTAAAACACAAACTCATCAGCGTACCTCTCAACAGGGGTCGCGCCCTGGCGTTATCCCACTGAGAGCCGGGCATTATTAATAGCTGCAGGGATTGTCAGGGGTATGCGCACCGCTATATTCACCACGGATAATTGCTGCCAGAGTGGAGACTGTAACCACGGGACAAAAAGGCCGAGTCTTTACCCACAGCTTAACAACATCTGTTGAGTCCCAGAGGAAGTTTCTTTTCTTCTGTTTTTCGTCTCACAACCATTTTAGAAATGGTGGCTAAATTAAGTAAAATGACTTTCATATTGCCAGAGAGGATCCAAGAGGAAGTTGCCAGGGAGCAAAATGGCCGGGATCACTGACCAGGAGCTTCTATGTATGAAGTCAGTAGTCGTCACAATTTGGTATTATTACAGTCGATTTGTCTGGTATTGCCTGGTACTGGGATATTCTAGGTAATGCAACCCCCATTTTTTCTACTGCAAAGCCGGGTAGTTGCAAAGAGCATCTGTGTGTCTGTGGCTCGCTTGTCTCTCTGACTGTTTGTCAGATCAACCTCAGCCTTTGGGTATGAGCTTGTGCATGGCACAATGGTGTGTGTCTTTTTTTAGATATTTAAAACAATAAGGTAAAATCTTTAGATTTACGTATTAGTGCAGTCCTGCAGCAGCACTTTCCCTACAGTGTAAAGCTCCGTATCACAGCTCCTCCTCATGTTGCGTCCCAGCACTTTAGTCACACTTCAAAGCCGTAGAGCCCCCATACTCAAATGGCGGCCCTCGGGCCATCTTAGGCCCACGGGGGGTCTATTTATGGCCCGTGAGCCGTTCGGATTTATTATTTTTTATTTTTAATTAAAAAAAAAAAAATGCGCTAGGCGCTCTTATTTTGAAACGCGTTGCAACGTTGCAACGAGATGTGAGGACTGGCTCCATGGCAATAATAAACAAATAGCAAGCAAGCCCTCACCACACTCGCAAACTAGACAGACACGTTTTACGGAGCCACAGCCACAATGGCTTGTTCAAAGGTTGCGCCAAAAAGAAAAGTAGACAGCGAGAACCGCCAGTTCCACCCAGAATGGACAGAGAGGTTTGCCTTCTTTCTCCCACCATCCAGCACGCGACCTTTGTGTTTGATTTGCCAAGAAAGTGTCGCGGCAGTGAAAATGTGCAATGTTAAACGGCATTATGAATCAAAACACAAGCACTTCGAAGAAACATTTCCGCAAAATTCCACGATTAGAACAACTAAATTAAATTCCCTAATGTCGTCATATCAAACATCCAGCAGAATAATCCACAATTCGTTGACTAAACAGCAAAAGGCAACCGAATGCTCTCAAGGAGGCTCAGTGTGACGTCATCACCTTCTGGTCAAACCTGGTAACTGCAGCCAATTTCCCTCTGCTGAAGAGGCTGGCTATTCACATCCTGACCATGTTTGGGTCAACGTACAGGTGTGAATCTGCATTCTCCACCATGAACATTGTCAAAAACCAGTACCGCAGCCGACTCACAAATGAACACACACATCAGTGTGTTTGCCTGGCTGTCACACCATTCAAGCCAAGGTTCCAAAGGCTGGCCAAAGACACTCGAGGCCATTTCTCACATTAAGCGTTATTGACAGTGTGACAAGTTCTTGAGTTTGTTAACCAAAGCACACAAAATGGGCAGTTTGAATGGTATTTGTTTTGGATTATTAACAGGGTAATGTTTTCTATTATTTATTTGTTTTATTTATTCTATTTAGTTATCTGCCAAAATGGAAAGTATGCTTTTATTTTATGAAGGCCCTTATATTATTGTTTTCAATGAAAAGGAAAGTTCAAAATAAATGTTTCATTGTTATGGTATCCATCATACACATTGTCAATAAATGGCCCGTTGAGTCAATGGAAAAATAAAAAGTGGCCCATCATCATTTCTATTTGAGTACCCCTGCCGTAGAGGCTGTAACTGCTACTTTATTCCTCACGCTAACACAGGCTACGGTGGCCTTGGCCAACAACAAACTCTGAGACATTCTTTCAATCACAACCACACTCTACGCTGGACCTATATGCGCGTGCAGTTTCAGACAGAACATAAAGGCATAAATGTTACGGTTTCATACGCCAGGGAAGAAAAAAATCTGCAACGCAGGAGAATATTTGGCAGCTTCGGTGAATCAATTACCAAACTAGTTGCTCGTGATTTTTCACTGCAGCTGCCTCTGCTGATACGTTTTATTGGTCTGCAGCTTCTCGTGCGTCTCGTGTCACGTTTGACGGTGATCAGCTGAGCAGTAAACACGTACGCACCTGTCTCACACAGAACCGGTACCGGCCTACTCGATGCAGAGGGAGAGCATGGACCGCGAGGAGGCCCGGCTGTCGCCCCACGCCGGCGGGCGCCTGATCCGCCAGCTGCTGGAGGAGGACAGCGACCCGATGGTGTCCCCCCGTTTCTACGCCTACGGACAGTGCCAGCAGTACCTGGACGACACAGAGGTGCCTCCCTCGCCGCCCAACGCGCACTCATTCGTCAGGTAAACACCGATCAAACGCTCTGTTGTCGCCGAGGCGCCTGACGAGGCGGAGAGGTGTACTAATGGCTTCACGTGACCCTCCAGCCGCAGGAGGAGCTCATCTCTCGGCTCCTGTGACGACGAGAAAGAGGAGCTGACGTCTGCCCAGCTCACGAAGAGGATCCATGTGCTGAAGAAGAAGATCCACAGGTTTGAGGAGAAGTTTGAAGAGGAGCGAAAATACAGGGTGAGTGGTAACAGGCCATATCGTATTATAAGTATCGTATTATACCGTATTATAAGCATTTAAGGAAGTAGAATCAGTTACATGGAAGTAGAATCAGTTGCATGTTTTTTCTGTCTTTATTCAGCCATCTCACGGCGATAAAGTGGCAAATCCAGAAGTGCTGAGATGGGTGAACGAACTGTCCAAGCTCCGCAAAGAACTAAAAGGTAAAGCATGATCATTCAAATCCACCTGCTAGCTCCTTCTATAATACCGTGAAATAACCTTAGAGGAAATGAATAAATCTGATATTCCTTCCCCTCTGGCTCTCCCGTCAGAAAACAAGCTGATGAAGTCCGAGGAGGACCTGCCGCCCCTGACCCGCCAGCGCAGCAACACGCTGCCCAAGAGCTTCGGCTCCCAGCTGGAGAAGAAGTCGCAGCAGGAGAAGGTGCCGAAGCCGCCGGTGGAGAGCACGCTGGAGAGCATCAGCAAGAAGCTGCAGGAGAAGAGGGAGGAGGTGAACCGCCCCGAGGACATCAAGGTGAGACCAGGACAGGGAAGGAGGCGCTCCCAGACCAAGACGTGTTCAGCAAATGGATGTTAACACGAGAGATAAAGGGCTTAAAAGCCCAAAGAGGGCAGCGGGGGATTTGTTTTTATGAAGGTCCTGACATTTCTTGAGTGCGCTGACTCACCCGCTGCTCTTGCCCCGGCAGGATATGACGCGGGAGCAGATCGGAGCGGAGAAGGTCGCCCTGCAGAAAGCTCTGCTCTACTACGAGAGCATACACGGCCGACCCGTAAGTCCCCGTCCCCGTCCACGTCCCCAACCACTCCTCACCACTTTCACACTCACACGCAGACAGGCGTAGCTCCTTCAAAATAAAGGTCACACAGATGTAGCTCATCTCACGCCAGATATGTTGGTCCACACGGGGGAGAACATCTTGCTTACTGCCTGATTGTGACTCAGTTTGCAAGTCAAGGGTGTGTGTGCAAAAGGGTTAGATATGTTTCATTTCGTGGCCCTTTCCCCCCCCTTCTGTTTGGAATTTTATTTATTAGCAGAAAAGATATTTGTCAGAAATGACAAAATAACACACACACTTGCAACGCTCGCGGCGTCAGCTCGCCGTCACGAGTTGTGACGAGAGCAGCGCAGATCTGGGTTAGCTGTCATTTTGTTTCATGTGGAACGGGGCGACAGAAAGTACCGCGCTAACAAGGTGCTTTTTTTTTTTGCTTTTTTTTTTTTGCTTCTTCAGGTGACCAAGAGCGAGCGGCAGATCATGAAACCGCTGTACGACAGATACCGGCTGGTCAAGCAGATCCTGTGCAGAGCCTCCACCATCCCCGTCATTGTAAGTTATCCCATCCTCACCCCCCCCTTCCATTACCCCCCCACCCTTCCATTATCTCCCCCCTCCTCCTCCCCGCGCTCTCAGCTGCCCAGTTGTCCCGTTGCTCTTTGACAAGCGAGCGACAAAGATCAGCACATTTGTCAAGACGTCTTCGGACATTTAATCCCGGCTCATGCCAGCTTTGGCCGCCGTGTGCGGCGGCGGCCGTGCCACACACCTGCGGGGCTTAAAATCTGGCTCAGTGACTCACTGGCCAAAAAAGGAGGTCATAAGGTGGCAGATTGAGATCACAGCACAACAAGAGCAGCAGCAGAGAGGGTCAGAAGATGTGAAGGAGGGAAAGGAAAAATAGACAATTTCTCTATGATATGAGGGTTTTTTTCATGAGAAAAACCCTACAAAGCAGTTTTAATAATGTTTTTTTTAACCTGTAATAAAGATGGATTTAATTCTGCCTTATTCTGTATATTCTTTTATTCAACTATTTCATAATGAATTTTTCTTATGTAAGCGGTGCATTATGGACACTGTATTCATTATGTAAAGCGCTACCTCTAATCCCCATCATGCAAATTGGGATCACAGCTGTAGTTTATCCTGGACAGGTCTGGGCAAATGATTAAGTACATGTATCCGGGAACAGTTTTGCATAATTGTTCGGTGTTTAAAACCACTTTTGTGTGCCATAGCCAGAAAAAAAACTTAATTAATTAAATGTTCTTAAATCCTTGGTTGGAGTCACGCGTGGATAGTTAAGGTAACTCTGAAGTTTATGATCAATACGTCAGAATTAGTGCATTGAACCAAATTTACTTGAAACCCAACATGGTGAAAATACATTTTTTTCACTTCACGGCCTGTTTTGTTACTGAATAACCTGCTTTTTTTGGTGTTGGTGTCGTCATGCGTCAAGCTGCCGTCCCACATAAGATAACTAATCCCTTTATGTGCTCAAACTCAGGCCATCGTTTGCTTAAAGCAGGCGAGCCAAACTCCGCTTAGCACACAGGTCACGTACCATGCAATTTGATCTCAAGTGGGCCGGACCAGTACAAATTTTACGTATAAACAGATAAAAAAAATATCCACAAATTCCTCCCCACCCTTTTGATTGATGAGATCAGTCAGGTTTTCATAATCCTGTGCGAAGAGAATAAAAGGGGGGGAAGAAAAAGAGCGGGCAACTGTTCAGCTTCAGCGACAGCATTTCCATTTGCCTCTGTGGCGTTTCCCGCTAGCGGCGGCGTGAGCGTCTCCTCCTGGTTAACCCGTCCTCATCCTCCTTCTGAACCGTCACCACAGGGCTCCCCCTCCAGCAAGCGCAGAGGTCCCCTCCTTCAGCCCATTATCGAGGGCGAGACCGCGCTCTTCTTCGATGACATCAAGGTGAAGAGCTGCTGCTGCTTCAATAATCAGTCACCAGCCCCCCCCACCCCAAACCCCACAAACACCCCCACCCCTTATTTACTACCACTCACCCCTCTAATGAGCCTGATTGATGCCCACTGATTGGGCAGTTGCCTGTTTTCCTGCCACCAGCGCCTGTAGAAAAGTTGAATCCCTAGCTGCCTGGATCTGACGTTTGAATGGCTCTCTGATGGTTTATTTTATTCTGGTATATTAGCAGAATGTGCAGTGTTTTGTTTTTTTTAAACAATAATTGTGGTTCGAAATCAGAACCAGGTCTCTGCTGTCTGTGTGTTTTAATGTCGGCTGTTGATTTCTTAATCTGGTTCAGGACTGCGTAGCTTTACAGGGGATTGTGTGTGTCTTCCAGTCGACTGCTGTCATTAACTCCATCTGTTCGAACTAATGAAGCGGACGTGAATCACCTACGAGGACCAAAGCTGCCGCTGAGCCCTGATGATTTTTTTTTTCTTGTTAACTAGCGATAACTAACTCTGCATGATTGTCATGCGCCGCGGCGTTTTAGCCCGGAGGCCGACTGAGACTGACGCCTCGCGCTCCATCTGCAACGCTGCTCGCTGCATGACCCCCTCGACCCCCGCCCCCCCACCATTCCTCCTTAGACACCACCTGACCCCACCCACTTCGCCTCTGCAGGAGGAAGAGGACGGCTCAGAGGACGAGGGAGACCCCAAGACCCAGTTCACGGTGACGGTGCGGCCCGACCTCAGCGTGCTCAGCTTCCTGGACCACATGGACGAGGAGGCGGACGGCTTCATCTCGCCGGTGGACGAGCTCTCGCCGTCCAAGCACACCATCGACATGAGGCTGTCCAACCTGCACTCCGCCACCACGTGAGCACAACTGCTATTTTAATCTTCACCAGGCTGCTGATTAGGGATGCAAAGTGAATAAATTCCAGCAAACTTCCAGAAAGCTTCCATGGGAAGTTAAAGTGGGGAATTTTGGAAATAAGTCTTGTGGCTTTGGGCTCAAACGTGTGGCCTCCAGGCACCTAGAGGTCATCTGTGCGTGTGATGGACACAGGCCATAAAGGGGCGTGGCCTCAATAGCCCACAGTCGGCAGTGTGCATGTGATTGAGGAGTGTACTTGCATTAAAGGAACAGGTCAACATTTTTTAAATCTTGCCTGTTGTCATGATTCCCATAGTCACAGCGATAGGTGCAGGTTGCTGGAAACGGACTGTATAAAAACCATAGGGTGTTTTCAGCTAAGATTACGCTATAATATTTCCCTCTACTATATTTAAGTTCATTATTAATTATTAATTAATTCCTTCAGTTCTGTAATTTTTTTAAATGTATTCCTGTTTATTCCCGTTAATTCCTATTGAAAGTTCCAACTTTGAATATTCCCAGAGCTTTGCATCCCTACTTCTGATCAATTTTCCATTCATAAATACATCATAAGTCATTGATACATGTGTGATTAGTCTACGTCTGGTCTTTTTGAACAGAACAGATGAAACTTTAAAGGTGTTTATCAGCTATCAGCAAAAATAAGTTTAAATATTTCCATTTGTGTGTATTCTGGGTTAAGCTGCAGTGTCTAGTGTGTTTTTTTTTCTTTTTTACTGCTCTCAAGTGGCCCTGTGAGTTATGTAAGTGTTCACTGTGTTTTAATGTGATGCTGACTTTTTTTTCCCCCCACTGTTCCTATGTTTCTTTTTCACAGGCAGGAACTTGTGGAGCAACTCCAAGAGACCAGAGAGGAGAAGAAGAGAATCCGCAAGGACCTGAAAGAGTTCGAGGACCAGTTCTTTCGACAAAATGGAAGGTAAAAAAAAAAACACAAAAAAAGCAGAAAGGAATTTGTCCGGATTACATAACAAGCGTGTGTTTTCCACTGCTAAGCGTTCTCCGTTTCCCGCGTTCCCATAGAAACGTGCAGAAGGAGGACCGCTCCCCGTTGGCAGTGGAGTACAACGAATACAAGCATGTTAAAGCCAAGCTGCGGCTGCTGGAAGTCCTCATCAGCAAAAGAGACTCCACCAAGTTCATCTGAGGAAGAAGTAAAAACACACAAAAAAAGACTGAAGAAGAATCTGCTGCTTAGTCTCTAGAGATACCAAATCTGTCACACGTCTCACCCTGTAGGAACCGGTGCTTTTCTTTCCCGCCGCCATCTGTGCTGCTCCTGCTTTTGGCTGAAGGATCGGCCGACCTGTTCGTTTCCTTCTGTCGAGCACAGCGGGACGTTTTTTTGTTTTTTTTTTGTCCTCTGCAGCCGCCGATCTGCTGCTAACTGGAAGCGACACGAACTCCCCTTTCTTCACCTGAGGAGAGTTTCCAGCAGGTTTCATTCGAGGACGTTTCTCAAGACTAAGCACACACGAATAACCTGAGTTGATTTCTGCGAAGAATCACACCCGTATCGCTAATAATTTATTTCTATCCTTTTGAACGTTTGTATCGGAGCAGAAGTTATTTTTTCTTTCTTTACTGTAGAAGTCTTAAAAAGTAAAAAAAAAAAAATAATAGATATGAAATTAATCCTATTTTTTACAAGAAGGATTTTTGCGATCTGTGTATTTTTCTAAGGGAGATATTTGTCTAACTTTAATCAGCTTAAACAAGATTCTCTGTTTCAGTTCTGACTGCCACATAATGGCTGAAATGATCTTGTATTACTTCTCTAGAAGTTGAATTGAGTTATTTGCTCACTAAAAGAAGTGGTTTCTGGTTTTAATGCAACCCAAAGGCAGCAACTGAGAAAAAAAAACAACCAACCAAAATGACACCAATGCTCATCAAATAAAAAAGCTGATTCTTTTTTGTGATCAATGGTACCTACTGAAGCATTTGACTGTATATTTGATGCATTTGATGTTTTCCTCCCTCATTTACTGTCATGTTAAATAAGCTATTTTCCCCTCTTGAGATCATGGTGTTTTTGCTCACCCTGGTGAACATGACCAGCCGTCGTCTTTCCCTTCCTCTCCAGAGCTTGTCCGTTCTTCTTGTAAATATGGATGTATGTTTACATTTCTGTGAGCAAGTACATTTTTCCTTTCTTTCTCCAAAATGGATGATTATCAGTGTAAATTTTGTTTTTACTGAATGAAAACACTGGCGAGGCTTCAAAGAATTCTGAGTGTGTACATTTTAGTACATAAATTGTATTTGTATTTTGTATATATTATGAATGAAATCATATTTTTACTGATGCTTCTGTGCCGTGTGGATTTTCTTTGGGATAAAAATGTGTGAGGAAAAAAATGTCCAAGGTAATGAACACTAACACGAAGCAATTTCAAATAGCCCTTCAAATAAGCCAATCAGAGGAGAGGCTCGTTAATATTAATGAGACAAACAAATCAATCAATCCATTTTTTTCTCTAACGCTCCAGAGGAAGCTTGGGAGACGAGATGTAAAATTATAATAGGTTTGTGGTTTTGCAAAACACAAATATAACTTCAGGTATTCCCAGGAAAAGTGATTAATATAGGACTTTTAAAATTGCAACGTAGGGAATTCTCACTTAGGAGAATATTTCATTTACATTTGTTCTTGAAAAACATGAACTATTACAAAATGATTTACCTCTTATTTGCACACACTGAGAATCACTTCTCTTAGAGTGGACATCAAACTGTAATCATGCAAGAATGTGTTTGCGTTCTTGGCATCAGCACGTTCCGTCTAATTATATTATGATTATATCTAAGTAAAATGGTTCAGGAACATGTTTCAGTGACGTGTGAATAAACATCTACTGGCACGCAGGTTTTTAGAGATCAGTTCCTAGAATTATATTAATGAATTAAAATATAAAACCAAAATATAGAAATTACAATTCCTTTACTAAAAAAACGTCCAATCTTTCATGACATGGTCCAGGATCCCAACCACCAGCAACAGGGTAAGTGGAAGTGATCACGAATACGATCCATAGTCATGAAACATGCTCTAACACCATTTTCATTTTTAAAAAGTTGACTGTGACAGAGCTTATGTGTGGAATTTAGACAAATAGGCAAAATAAAAAATCTTTTAATTTATTTTAATAGCACATTAAAAGGTGCAAAAAAAAAGGTCAAGGGCTGCACAAACCTTTGCATAGAACTAAACTCTGCAGGAGAAGTTTCTTTACTCAAGACAGATATGGACTGAACATGAACGTGTGTACATGCGATCACAGAGCAAAGCGAGAGGATGAACGGTCTCAGAAAAAGTCCAGTGTTTAAGACCTTTAAAGGAATAACCCAGTTCATACTACGTTGTGGAGCTGGTTTTGCAAAAGGGATGCGGCAGTGTGACCTGTTTGTCAGGACACATCATGTCATGTATGAAATATATAAAAAAATATGTATGCAAGACCATTTCACACACTTCACGCCAATGTACGACCTAATTATACAATTTTAGACACATTTTAGATTAAAGGTTGGATTGTAGGAATGAACAGAGCAACAGGTGACAGATACAAATTATATATTTACAGCATCTGTTCGCACTGTTGCATATGCATATATTTCTAAAATCTCACAAATTTAGTAATTGTTTATTTGCAACATTCAAATCAAACTAATTACAATCATTATTCTAATGGTTGTATATTAACTTTTAAATGACAATCGGGTTTTTTTTCTTTCACTCAACAACATGCACACAGACAACGTTCAACAAAAGTCAACCATCAAAAAGTCTTCATGTCCATTTCGTGGGGTTTTTTTGCTGTAGAAGGCAACACTGTTGAATGCAGGTTCGAAACACACTCGGCTGCTGTGATCCACAGCTAAAGGAAAAACATAATCTGGGGATTGCAATTAATTCATCCTGCACCCATCGGTTTGCTCGGATACTCCTTGTTTGTCCAGATTTAAAAGGATCAGCGCGGCAAGCACTCCTCCCAACTCTGAGGACAAAGATAATATTCAAATTTACATACATATACATTTTTATTTCATCAAAAAATAACAGCTCTATTTGATAAATTAAAAGTAACAAAAAGCAGATATAGTGTCTCAAAGGTAATAACATAACTGTTTAAGGTGAAAAATAGAATTTAAGGAGTTTAATATAAAATACACAGCTTTGCAAAAATAAGAGAAAAATAAGACCAAAGGGAAAAGTTACATAAACACAAAAAGCCGTAATTTTCAACCTTCTCAGGCCTTTTGTGGATGGATGTGAATGTCAATCTGACAAATATTTGTATTCTTTTTTCTCAATAAATCAGCATTCGAAATCTTCTCCAAATGGTCCCGAGAGGTTGAGAAACACAGCCCAAAGCAATACAAAACAATAATAATTTAAAACAAGAATACATTTACATCAGTTTAAGATTCAAGATGCTTAACAATCTTGTGGTAGTGTACAAAGATGCATGACCTCCCTCCCGACATGACGCAGGGGGCCGTATTGCTGAGAAAGTGCGTTGAGGCTGCTGCTCAGACCAGGCTGAAGCCCTCGTACTGCTCCACGGCCTGCGTGAGGCGGCGGTGCAGCGTGTCTTTGGTCTGGTAGCGGGGCATGTCCAGCAGGTTGTAGCAGGTGTGGGCCACGGGCAGGTAGTGCTCCTCCGCCGTGGTGGACTGGATGACGATACGCAAGCTCTCCATGCCGTGGATGGGGATACGATCGCTGCCGGTCAGGAACACTGCAGACATAGGAAGAGAATCAATGGCTGGAGTGTTTGTAAAAAATATTCCTTCTCTCCAAATATTTAAATTGAAAGAAAAGTGACTATCGACTGCAATTTATGTAATACATTAGACTTGTATGGCACTTTTTTTGGACACTCAAAAACTCATTACTAATTACCATGCACGCATAACTTTGTGTTGGAGGTGTTAAATCTCCTAGCATGCACTTCAGAGTACCTTGTGCACAAACTGCAAACAATACATTACACAGCGTGTGAACTTTATCTGAAGACGACATCTCACCATGCTTTGAGCAAATTAATACAGGTAATATATATATACACACCCAAAGCACCCTTTAAAAACATACATATCTGCTGCTGCACTCAAATAAAAAGGTAAAAATACACATTTCTGTGTTTGTATCTTCTTGGTCACTTTTAGAACATTTTTACAGTACAGTCATGTTTTTATTGCTCTCAAATATAAAAAAATGGTCAAAATTGACACGTAACGGTACGTAAGCGTTAAAGCCATCATTGGTAAACAGATTTAGGCCAAGATGATCTCGGTGGATAATCTAGTTGGTAAAGCTGCATTTTCAAATGCACCCTGGATTCAGGAAAAATGATAAATTTGGCAACGCTGCTTTCATGTCAGACATTCAAGTATGACATTCAATATGAGTATTCCTGCTGAAATATAAGTGTAATAACAGTATATTTTGATATTGGTCATATTTCTTGTTTTGGATGTAAAGAGACCATGTATCCCAGAAGATTTCCTCAAACAGTTTAAATAAGGAGGCTGCACCTGTCCACAGAGAAAAACAGGTATTTATAGCATGTATTTGTGTGACAATTATCCGGCACTGCAGCCGTTAAACACTTACATAAGAACTGCTTCTTCTTCTCCAGAGGGAACTCATGAAAGACCTCCCAGAAGAATCGCACTGTTGGATGAGTGGCTGAATATTCCCCTTTGTAGACGGCATTCTAGAGAGAGAGGGAGAGAGAGAGAGAGAGAGAGAGAGAGAAAGAGAGAGAGAGAGAGAGAGAGGGAGAGAGAGAGAGAGACGTGGTGGTGAAGAGCTTTTTATCATCGTTAAATCGCTTCAGTAACATTTACACAACATTCATCAGTGACACAAATTCCTCAGAGACTCTGCATCCAGCTGTTTTCTCCTGCTCTGCGGCATACTTTCCTTTTTATTTTCCTCCTCTAGTGCTGCTTTAGTATATACTTGACTGTAATTTATTTTCTGTTTCACAGTTTGATTCTATTCTACTTTTATATTTATTAAATGTTCCATAGGGATTTACTCAATGTTGTTATATCTCTAGGAAAAGCAGTTTAAGTCCAACCTAATACGTCCAACTTTATAGAATTTACTAGACCCATATAGATATATTAGCCTGTGTATAAGACAGGAAACAGTGAATAAATCCTGACCCATTTTCAAACCACTCATGCCGTTATTCAAAAACTGTGTTGAAAAAAAGCAAGTCATGATTTATGTGAAATTGTGGTGTCATATCTATCCTGTGACACTTGTATATCTTGTTGCTTGGGACATCAATATTTCAAATAAAAAAACAGGAAAGTGTATAACATGGGACATTTAAATGGTAAAAAAATAAGTAGTTAACTATCCAACCAAGAATCAAGTAATTGCTAAAATCATGGACTTACAGTTTTTCTACAGTAATGGACATAAAGTCCTGAAAGCTGATCCAAAAGTTTCTCACTAGTGCCTCTACTGTACTTTTGCTGGTTAATTGACCATTGTATAACCACCTTATATCAGCATGGAGGGAAGCCGGATGTCTGGGTCTTTTTTTAGTTCTGCAGCTATGCAGAAGCTGATGGTCTGCACATAGTTAGTCAGGAGTTCATCCTACAGCAAGATGATCCAAATCCTACCTCTGGGCTCTCAGATGAGACATTGAAATTTCAATAAAAACTGAAAAATCAAGGTGTTCTAAGACTTTTGACCGGTAGTGTACCTTGTCTGTTTTCTATGACAGCGAAGGTGAACCTTATTTTTTTTTTATTCACCTAATGCCCTGTTGTGACGTGCACAACTGTACGTCTCCTAACAAGAGTTATCACAAATAAAATGTGAACTCACATGTTTATACACCTACAATATAAATAGTGTTTCTAAACAATTTACTTGGTTGAAAGCTGATGAGCAAAATTTCCCAGTGAAGTTATGGGTCAAGTGTTATTGTTCATCAATGTGTTGTAACATGATGTTGTCCCAGTTTTGCCTGCTGAACCATGAGTGTTTGTGATAAACAGATGTTAACGGTGTAAAAGTCTAATTTCAAAACTCAGCCCAGTGAAACGTGATCAGCACGTGTACAACTAAACTCACCACATCGTCGCATGGATTTCTACTTACCATTCTACACTTATACTTTTGCTGCAGGATGGTCACGGTTATTATTACAAACAACCAAGCCACGTACTTACCTTCTCCATCTCCTCCCAGTTGTAGTTGTTGTTGCCGACCACCATGGCCATCAGCTCGGAGGGCTGGAACAGCGACAGGATCTCCCCTCCACACACCTTCAGGAAGCCTGAGGAGAAGGCGGAGTACTGCTCGCATGCGGAGTCTGAGAACACGTAGCGCAGGTAGGCCTCCACAAACTCCTTCCTGAAGCGCGCACACACACACACACACACACACACACACACACACAAACACACAGTAAATATTTACATCATTAATTTGCCCAGCAACAGCATCCCCACAAAACCGCTGATAAGGAAAGAGTCTATTCAGGCTTCCAATGTGAGACTGTAAACACTCGCTTCCTCCCTCATTGTGTCTGTGTGTCCCCCTGTGAATAAAACTCAGGTTTAATCATGGCGGTATTTGTCAGACTCACAAGTACATCAACAACTTCTTCTTTCAGACCGAACGGTACTTGTTTACCTCTCAGTGACGCAGCTTAGAGATTAAATCCATAATCCTTTCACCTCTGCTGGATCCACCTGTGAGTCCGTCTTTGCAATTACATGCGGCCCAGTTCTACGCTAATCAAACCCACAAAAAATGTATGTTATAATAAAACCGCGGAAACCGTGAAGCTTGAGTCAAGCCAATAGTTTTTGAAAATTATTTACATAAAAATGTGCATGAAATGATGAAAAAAACCTAAAAACATAAATGTTTACTTTTAGGTTTAGTAATTAAAAAAAATCATCATCTACTTGTCAACAATTTTTAATAATTTTTATTTCATTATATTTAAATACATTTTAAAGTTTTTGTGTTTATGGTTTTGTAAGATTGCATCTAATTTGATTTGAGGAGTTGATTAATTAAATACCTAAAATTTGAATTTACACACAGAAATGATGAGCTGTGAGACTTCTCATGCCACCAGACCATCCAATCAAACATTTGCAACAGGACATGCAGTGAAATTAGGAAGAAAGATGCTCTAAAAATATTGTTTTACTGAGCTGCTTTTGTGAAGCATCCATCTGGTAAACTAACCCTCGGTCTAAATCGAATCTCCAGTGGAAAAGCTGACGCTCCCTTTTATATCGGAGTGTTGAGGGGATTTTGCAGGAGCATGACTTGGGTCGCTGCCGACTCGCCGTCTGTCTAATACCAGCAGCCAGACATGTTGACACCACCCACCCAACGACTCCCAAAGGACTCCTTCGTGTAACCCTGGAATCAATGCCACTGGCACAAGGACGAGCTTAAAGAAAGAGGCTGCGATGGTGGAACAAAACACAGACTGATGTGAAAAAAAACACAGGGTTCTGTTTTTTCTTTTCAATACAAGGCTTGACCTTCAGCTGGAACAATAGGACACAAAGTGCCAGCTGTAGGAGAACATGATAATCTCAGTGGCAGAGAGAATATATATATATATATATATATATATATATATATATATATAGTAAATGACTGAATAGTTGATGAATTCAGTCTTACAGATATATGACAGCTTTAATTCTGAGCAGTACATCATGTATTCGATGATTCGCTTCACCTGTTGTTTTTATCCACACTGATGCTCTCTCCTCCAGGGATTAGCTCCTTGACTTCTGTCATCCCGTAGTTCTCCCTGGTGATCTGAGGTAATGACACAGACAGCAGAGGTTTATGTTGGAGGCTTACAACAGTAAAGCAGCTTTATAATGACTAATCATTTCAAATTGTAATTCATTATAATTCATGATTTATTCCTATAGAAAGTGGAAGCTTGAGTCGATCTGTCTTAATAGACATATTGTACGTTTGGTAAGACATGGCCATACATTAAGATAGAGAGAGATGTGTAAATGCAGCTACAAGTTGTGTTGTAAGTGCAGATGCCAGTCATTATCAGTTTTAAAACTGTGTGGATAGGCAAAGTAAAACCACACTTCTGATGAATCTCTCACTTCATCTCACTATTTTCTGTCCTATGATTCAAAACTCTTAATGATATTTTGCCTGGACAGTATCACAATATTAAATTCTGGATATTGCCTCATCCTAAATCCTTTATTCTCCCCCTGTTAATAGCTGCAGTCATCTATGGTCTGTAGCAGTAAAGTAATAAAGGCAGTACTAGGTACTAGATAGGTAGTAACAGGATTATTGCAGTGAAGAGTAGAATTTTACGCATGATTTAACTAATGCCAATGTGCAATTTGTTTGCACGTTGACATCAGTATAAAGTATATAGTATAAATTATGGCGAAGTTTTAGAAGTTACACTTACAGCAAAATTGAGAAGAAATGTCTCCTCCACATCATCTCCTTCATAGTCTAGAAGTTGTTGTAGACTCCTACAGAATAATAAAGGAAAGGCATTAATGTCAAGGAGCAAGATTATTAATAGACAAACAAGACAGTGAGAAAGCATGTGGAATAAAAAGGGAATAATTAACCTTCAGATGTCCTATTTGAGATGAGAAACATTTTCTCAATCTTTTAATTCTGCTGGCCTGCAATCACACATCAGGTTTGAAGCAAATGTTTTACTGAAGAAAAGCCGCAGATCAGCTGTGTCTGTACTGAAGTTAAAAGGATCGAATACGTAGGGAAACCGAAACAGTCTGCTGGTTTTGGAAGAAGTGTTAACAATACAAGTTCATAACAGAAAGTGACTCAAAGGGAGAGTTGTTGTTTCACATTTCCTGCACATTACATTCTGGGTATTTAGCAACCAAAACACAGGAAACATGGAGAGGACAGGCAGCGCTGGTAGAGGATATGCTCATTAGCAAAGGACGAGGGTGAAATCTGTTTGTCTTGCAAACCACAGACTGAAAGAAGCTTTCAGCATTAACTAATATTGTAATACAAACTAATCTGAATTAATCTTTATCATGAGTTGAGATAGTTCAGCGTTGAGTTCAGTCAGAGTAAAAGTGTTTTTTCAGGATCACGTCCCTCGAGGTTTCCCTGCCTCTAATAGCAACTCTACAGCTGCCCGACATGTTTAGAGACTAATCTCAAAATCAATAGCGAAAACACGTCTCCATGTTTACAACTGGAGACAATTAGATGCCGAGGAAACGCTGACCCTTCCTGCTCCAAATTCAACGAAGAGGCATTTCCCAGAGGCAATCAGAGTTACATCAGAGTTACAGCTATTAAAAAATACTGGAAGCGAGCGACATGCTGTTGTGCTGCGAAGAAAGAAAAAAAAGAATCTTTTCTGGGTGTTTGAGCGTTTCTGCTTTACAGTTATACACAACATGCTTTTGTTTTTTAAAAGAGGATATCTCATGCTTTTTATGATTTTCTGTTGTTTTTATAAGTGTTACGATGTTGGACGTCTGTTAAACGTGTCAAAATTTCTCCCTGCAAGACAGAAGCCAGGACCACAGGCTGCTCCATTGCATCACAATGTTCGCACATGCCCACAAACAGGCATTGGGTGGATGGCCTTTATTAGTTCAGATTGTACTACAGGTAGTTTGAGATACCCACATATATATTTCAGATCGGATTCTGGGGGAATCATGAACAGATATATTTAAGAAGTTTCCATTTTTAATAAGGAACAAGAAGTGGAATCTTCTTCTATGTTTGTTGAAATAGCCAAAAGAAGAGTATTTAGGATGCACGTTGTGAAACGCCAAATTAAATCCAGTTAATCTCTGGACATGGTCGGAGCAGAAAGCCTTCACTAGAAGATGTATGAGAACGTCATTGGTTCTACTGTCATGAAAATGAGAATCTAGATCTAAACGGAATCTAGATTGATCAATCTCACAGTGATTTTTGATCTTGTGTCATAAAAGTTCTGGCACAAGTGCACAGATCTTTTCCCCAAAGGGAGCCTGGCCTTGATGCTTTTTTGCATTGTGGTCTATTGGAAAGTCTCAAGACTCTTATCAAACATTTATTACATCCAGCCATTAACCATGTTTTGATCTAGTCTTGTTTTAGCTGTAAATCTTGCAAATAAATTCTAGTAAAACCTAAAATATCAAGCTGCAAATGAGCTTTAAACACTCTAGTTAAAAGAAAAATAAAATAATTATCCCATTACATTACCACAAGGGCAACTATCAACACGAACACAGTCGTGACAAATCGTTTGAAGCAGCAAATGAAGCTACTGTGTTGTATCTAAATCCAGGGAAAAATAAAAATCGGTTTCTGTCACTAAGATCAGCAACCAGAGTTACCTGGCCTCAGTGGGTGACAGCTCCTTGAAGTCCTCCAGCGTGGGCTCCACATCCAGCAGCTTCTTGTACAGAGCCAGTGGGAAATGGAGGTCCACTACTGTGGAGTTATAGATGGCCAGACCACAGATGATCCCGATCAGGTGAAACCAGTTCTGCTCCACAAAACACTGGAGAGACACACAAGAAAATGATTATCCTTTCTTACCATCAGTTAAACCACTATGACAATTGAACATGAACTGTTATTGCTTGATACTTTTTATAGTTTTGTATTTTGCATTTTTTGTGTGATGTTAAAGTATCTGAAGTTTTACAGATCAGATTACATTAATCAGAAATTCATTATTGGATCTGAAGAAAAACAAAAATACTGGGAGAATGTGTCTGATGCTGGGTTTTTTTCCAGAACCACTGGAAAATCCTCAAAATCAACTACTTTTCCCTCAATGAAACTCCAAAGACTATTAAGATATAAATATTTCATTTCATAAGTTGAACTTATGGACATCACATGACTTTCACTCTAAAGTTAATAATCAATACGCTGAATAGCTCCAAACTGTGATGTCACAAATCCTGCTCCGAGGGCCGTCTCTTAAAATCTTATTTTCAATGAGCTCAGAGAAACTTTCCATTTTCAGCAGCTGAATGTGAAAACACCCTTCTAGTGTCAAACTGTACAAACATCTTTCTGCAGAATGAAGCTCAAACATTCAACTAAAGGAACAAGACAACAGATTTGGTAGAAAAGGGGGCTGATTCTCAAAGTTCAGTCTCTCATAAACACACATACGTGTTTTGTAAACTGGAACTATAAATTATACTTAGACATCACTAGGTTTAATGCCAAAAAATTAAATAAAGGTGAAAGCAACCACTCTGCACATCCATTATCGACTTACTGCTATGAAGTAACAACAAGATGTCATCCAAACGCTACCCTGCCTCTAAAGTAACAGATGGTAAATCCATTTTGAGCATTAGAAAAACCTTTCACACACATTTTCTCTCATGTCAAAAAGTAAGTGTAGGAGTTCAGACAAACATCCCCTGGAATTTCAAAGCATTTACAAAAGCCAGAGTAGAAAAAAAAGATATTTCCTATTCTCAGGAGGGAAATAGTCTGAGTGTTTTATTGTAAGCAGCTGTGAGGATATCTGTGTGACTCTATTTTGTTTAAAATTGTGATTAATGAAATGATTAACCTCTAATATCTTATACAAGATACTCAATTACAGTACTGAATTAGTTTCACATTTTCTTAAAGTCCTATTTGTTAGAAATTGTGATTTAATTGTTTTTTTTAGTACGAGAAGGTCTAGGTCTTTTTAAATACTGTCCTATGACTCAAAACTCAAAACAATTTGTACAATCAAGCTTCCTGTTATTAATAGGCTCCACAAAGGACTGTTTCAAGTTTTTGCTTTTTAATAAAAGATTAACAGAAATATAATTTTCATAACTGGCTCCACTACGTTTCAATAAATTACCACACTTAAGAGAGGCAAGCACAACAGTCTTTTTAATAAAGATTAAAAAATCTATTTTTCACTCACCTACAGTTAAATAATTAAACCCTGTTTGAAAAACCTGTGCTTCCCTAATTTTATTGTGTATTTTACAGTGTACTGAGACAGCCCTCTATGGTTATACACTTTAAATAAACATACCCACTATTACCTTGTAGGTAAGCAAGTAAGTTTTATAAGATCAGCAAATTAGGAAAATGCATTTTGAATATTTTTGCTTCATCAGTATGTCCCTTTCTTACTTTGTCCGAGAACCACAGCAGGTTGGACTCTTTGTAATGGGTGAACATTCCATACACGGGATCCATCAGCTCCTTTAACAGCAGCAGGAAGAACTCTTTAGTGACTCCGCCTGCATCCACAGCCTCCTCTCCGTCAAAGATCACCTGGAGGGAGGGAAGAACAGATGAGGAGTGAGAGGCCAAGAAAGTACAGGCGTGTGTGAGGAAAAGTGTTTCTTTTTCTTGGAGAAAGCAAGCATACACCAGCTCTCACCTTGAGTGGCTTCTTGAGGTCCACGTCCGAGTACATGGTGAGCTCTCGTAGCGTGTCGCTCACTAAATGGCTCCTGCGCACGTGGAGTACCAGGTAAGGGTTCCTTGCGAGGTGGGGTTCCAGTGTGAGCAGCATGAAGACATTGTGAAGGTTTGCACCACTTACTGCCATCTGGAGTCAAGAAGGAAGGAAGAGAGATGCTTTGTCAAGTTCAAATGGATACAAAAATGATATCCATTAAGAAGAATTTAATACAGTTATCAATATTTAAGGTACATTAAAAGTCACATTATTAAAGATAATATTATTACCAAAAAATTTCCTCTGGGGAAATTTTGAAAGGAGTCAGGGGCTAATACCAGGGTATGTGGTATGGTAACACACCGACACCAAACATTTTCTTTTCAAGTACTTATTCAGCAACTTATGCCCCCTAACAGGTTTACTATACATATTTGACATTGCAAAACTCAATACTTTTGGGGCAGTATTTAAACGTTAATGAGTGTCAGGTGATGGTTTATAAACCTTAACGAGCTGTGGCCTAAGCCACCAAAGTTACCGCGGCAACTTGAGCTGGTTGCCAATGACGACATCTGCACTGCAGGTAGAGGCAGACAGAAATGCTCCCATTTGAGCTTTGATTGACAAAATAGTATCCTATCAGAAAATAGGATTGCAACAGATGTAAGGACTTTACAAAGGTTTGGATGTGATTTGGTGTTTCTACACTAAATATTTTGGTGATACCGGCAAGTTTAAAATATTCTGCTTCTCTCTGAAAATCTTTATATTGGGAGTCAAGGAGGAGCAGATACTGACATGGCCAAACATCCAGAAGGGGAAATAGGAAAAAAAATCCACAGTATAACAATAGGCTAAGCATCTGTATTTCAGAGTATACAGATTTGTTAAACTAGCTAACCCTGCTGTATGGGTAAAAAATACTGCTTATATTCTATGGCAGGGACCACACATCAAAGACTTCCACCAACAGAGCCAGATAACTTCTGGACTCTGCAAGTGTTATCAGAGAAAAAAAGCTCAAATTATAAATTAAGTAATTTTGTGGATATTGTGGGCTGTTTAAAATAATTTATTCACTGTTACATCATGCAACAGTATTGACGGTGCAGGCGGTTGTCTATGTAGTCAACACATTGCAGTAATTACTCTCACTGCCAGAGGGGGAGACAAATGTTCTGCACTATAGCTTTACGATAAACCTATGTCACGCCATACCTGCATTTGCAGCTCAGCATCTGTTTGCAGCATTGTTGTCTTGGCTCGGGCGTTCAGTATGAACGGGTAGGCACATAGGTTCACTGGGGGGAAGTCAGACTGCAGATAAAACAAATAAACATTATAAAAGGGTGGAATGAATTGAATATCTAACTTTAAAATGTTTTATGTCAGTTGATAATTTAACTACCTGTGAAGGGGATGATGCTATTTTCTAAAAGAACAAAACGAGAGAAAGAAAAAAAAGCATATTGTGTTAATAATGTTGATAGTTATGAGCAGCATTGTTATAAAATAAAATTTCCTTTTCAACATGACACACCTTTCCCGGCAGTCATGAATAAAATTTCTACCCAATTCTGCAGACACTAGGAATGACATGAGCTAAGACTAGTGTGCGTGCGTGCTTGCCTGCATGTGTTTGTATGTGCTGTGTGCTATCATCATGATTGAATCAGCAGATGTCACGTAACAACATTGTGAAAGACTGTAAACTGCAGAATTCCAGTACTCACAGTTTCAGCTCTACTCAGAAACCACTTGAGGTAGTCTTCCTGGATGTCCACCAGGCTGGTGATGTCTGGAATATAAAAATGGCTGTACTCCACATGGTGGGCCTTTAGGTTGACCTGGTAACACGGAACAAACATTGGCTCCAACTTCAGGAACTGGCAGGGTGCAGATCACCTTAACAGCTACCGAGAACAATTTGACCAGGATAACAATACGTTTCCTCCTCGTATGGTACTAATGAACAATGCAGAATTGTTTACAGGAGCAGCATGTAATCTTTGTAAATACCTTGTGGAGTTTCTCCAGCAGCCTTAGCGTGGCGAGAAAATAGTTGTCATAGAACACCGGTACAAGCAGGGTCTTGCCACCCATTAGCATGAATACAACAATGCTTTTGAACAAGTCGACCATTCTGGTAAAAACACTGCAATCCACTAAGCACCACCAGTTATCTGCAGGGACAGAGAATACGTCAAATTTATTGACTGACACGTTTTGCCAGAATCAGTTGTGTGACTAGTTGCCCTAAATGCTTACTGGTAAAAACTACCTTTTCCTCCGATAGTAACATCTACATCTAATGCTAGCAGCGAAAACCCCCTCCACCAAAACGTTTCTGACATCGAAATTTGGGTATCAGTACAAAAAAGCTGCTAATCAGAACACGTAAAAACACTTTCTTATGTGCATGGACAACACAAGGACAAACTACTTAGTTTCAAGCAAACCTAGCCTTGAAGGCACCTTGTGGAGTTGCTGACCTCCAGTAGAACTAAGGAGCAGTTCTTTTGTGAATAGATTCCATTTTGTTTGCATTGTGCACAAGGACAGACATGCAGTAGGAAAGGATGTGGCTGATGAACACAAAGTCCTGCCAGTGGTGTCAGACTATTTCTGTTATCAACAGGTGGCTGTGATGGTAAAAAGAAAGAACAACATTGTGCCTGCAAAGGCAGAGATGAGGAACGCTCCAAGGATTTAAAAAAAACTTTTGAAAATTCAGCTTTAAAGATATTGTATGAGGAAGGAAATGCATTTGATAGTTTTGTTAGACTTCAGGGATACATATAATATGTTTTGGTGAAGTCCATTAAATTCTAACATCACACAGATCTCTATTCACCAGATTTTTTGGCTATCTCATCATCATCTGGGTGGTAACTTGCAAAGTGAACACAATTGTTGCTTGTACAAGAAAACTCCACAGGGCCTCTTTAAGTCTATGAGCCAGAGTTTTATGCTTTCATATCTCATGCACACGTTTGACAGAGCCTGATGAAAAAGTAAGATATGGAACCAAGCTAAAAACCTGCAGTTATGTCAAAAAGTAATTTAAAGCAACTGGGAAAATATTTGAAAGTCATCAAATAGGCACTTTTTACTCTAATAAGGTTTAGGGGTTATGTAACAACTGTCCCATGCATCGAAAATGATTCACAAAATGAAGAAATGCCCCCAGCCTGGATTTAAAAACATTCTTGTGTCACAGTGTGATTGTATTTTCATGACTTTGTGGTGTCATGTAGTAGCTTTCTCCATCTGTAGCCAATCAGAAAGGGTTTTCCTGAATACCAACTTTCTTGAGTTCCAGCAAGTCTTTGAAAGAACACTGTAGCTACATTCGTTCAGTAGTTAAGTTTTAGTCAACTATTTTTGTACCATTTAAATGTCCATATCATACACTTTCCTGTTTTTTTTACTTGAAACGTCCCTCAACATACACTTAAACAAGATCATCTCAATATAGTTTTACACCTCATGCTTCTTTCTGATCCTCTCCTCTGATTGGCTGATTTGAATCACTGTGAATGTGGCGTGTGTGGGCAGTTGTGACATCACAACTTCCCAAAGGTCATTACCACCCGTTTCTGAATACAGGCTGTGTATGTTTGTCTGTGGATTGAGCATTTTGAAACAGTCTTTATACGTGGTCTGCTGTCATTCATTCACACAGTAAAATATCTGTATGGCTCTAACGAAATCTATTAAGCATTCATTGAACCTAAACAGCTTAAAGTTTCAATAAAAAAGGAAAAATGCTAAATGCTCTAAAATGGTAGAGTGTGATACCCAATACTTTGCCGGGGTTGGCATCTAGCCGGAGGATGGCCATTGCCAGGGGGATGGTGAGGCGGATGTAGTTCTTGGAGTCCCACAGGGCCGGGTACTCGGACAGGATGAGGTAGATCCTCATGGCCTCAACATCAGGAGGAGAGCGCGGAAGCTGGGGGATCAACAGACTCTCAAAACTCCTGGTGGCCTGAAACAGATTTTTGAGCACAGAAAGAATGAGGACATATAGGGCTGAATAACAGGAACGCTCACAGTATATAGTTTATAATTATAGGCTAACATTATTTAAATGTGCTGCTCTATGACGTGCAAACATATATTTACGAGATATTTTCCACTTCCAAAACAATTTAAGTCAACTAGACAGCTGGAGAAAAATATCAGTCAACAATATCAGTCACTAAATTTTGGGAGAGGCTTTTAGTGGCTTGGAATGTGGCCTTGGTTTACGCACAGATTATAAATCATGTTGAATTGAGCCACATGAATCCCAAACCTAACATTACTGAGCTAATGTTAGATGATATGACTCAGTCCTGCAGTTTGTGCCATACAGTTGTGGCAGAACTTGATGTGCTTTCAAAACAAGCTGAACATTTACTTATGACATGGATTTTTTTTATTTTTTAAATCACAAGTGAGATATCCGACACTGGATAAAAAAACACACCCATGCTTTTTCTTTTACTGCTTTATTAAGATAACAAAACAAATCTGGAGATTTGACTCTGTGTTCAATATTAAATCTAATTCCCCGTGCTGTCTCCTAAAATCTACTTCTATAAAGGCATTTGTGTTTGGGGATTTATTTTTTTAACATTACAATCTTTTTTTTTTTTATTCACAATTCCTCAAAGCGACAGTGACCACAGCTGACAATAAAATGATTAAATAACCTTTGAAGATTCCCTTCATTGTCAATGTTAAAGTACTTGGTGGCTGTGTTATTGTCACCTCATAAAGTTGTGTTAGCAAAAGTTGCTTATTTACTCAGTAAGGCGTTTTACTTCTGTCCACCTGACATAAGCCAGAAATACCCTCTTCAGCAACCAAGTGTTCAACTATGTTCACCAGCTACTCACTAAAAGCTTTTCTCCATTTGGTGGTGGGTAAGTAGAGTACAGGGGATGATTAATCATGATTAATTTCACTGAAAACAGCTGTCTGCTATGGGGGTAAGGGATGAAATGTTGAAAGCAGTGATAGTAATAAAAATGGTAAAGCTATAGGTTTAAGTTGCACTAATGTTTCATAGAACTGTGGTCAGGAGAGAGTGAAGAGTAAATCAAAGAATTATAAAAGTAAAGTAAATAAAAGAATTGAATGTTAACAGAGTGAATATAAAATGTTTTACTTCCTTGTACACAATAAAAGCAAAATATGTGAGTTCCCCATAGTTTAAGTTTACCATTCTTTTGGAAATTTGGGTATAAACCAGGAGCTCACGGTGGAGATGGAGTACTCTTGGTGAGTACAGAGCTGAGGTTTGATACTGAACTTAATACATTTCTTCCAGATTGCTGAGAAAACAAGCTGATGTTTCCTATTTAGCAAAATGATGTTAAATACAATCTAAACTGCATCAGTGTTGTTTTGCTGTGATGGTTTCCTCACTACTTAAGTCTGGCTGTATATTTTGAGTGTACTGACCCAGTAACATTATTGGATCAACTGAACCGGTCGATCGGGCCCCATAATGATAGGCTATCTGTCATGAAATGAGGTGATATTAAACGTTCGCTACACACTGAATTGTTATTAGCCAATACCTGCTCCAGAAGTCCAGAGAAAGCTGGTTTACTGAGTGTCTCAAATAGCGCTCTGACAGACTTGAGATCGATTCCCGGCATCTTTGGGTTGGTTTTGAAGTGGGCGTCATCGCTGCAAAAAACAAACATATGATTGTCTGGAGACCACCTATTATGTTCCTAAATAAACCAGAGCTCAGATTCAGGGACTTTGAGGTCAATGCTCGATGTGAAGGGAAACACAGCTCTGGATTTAACACGAGCGTAACCTGTCATGTGGCAGGTCAGCTGTGAGCCCCGTGTGTGTGTTCTAATTCTCAACACTAACAGCATCAACACACACAATATGACACACCGGCTAAAGGTATTTAAGCCAATCCCTGTGCAGATCTCCTGTTAAGACCCAAAGTCGGGGATCGTGACTGCTAAACGATGAATTCACCCCCAAAACAACCCAGCAAACCCCTCAGCGTGACTGACAGCTACTATTTAGAGTGTAAGTCTTCACATTCTTATAGCTCAGGTTTTATTTAGTCATGAAACAAACACGTCTGATCTGATCTTGTGGAGACTGTTTGCCAAACAAATAACACTGATGCTGATACTACAGTCATGCTACATCACTGTGAACTCTGAGTATGAGCCATGAGTACTCACTGAACTCTGAGCTTTGTTAGAAATAAAGAGTGGCCAGGTAAGTCATGATAGTGTGAAACAGAGCTAGCATTTACGATACCAGGACCCTGAAACTGAAGATTCATTCATTATTAATGACAACTGTGCTTTTTCCCTACTGTGACAGGTCAAAATGTTTTTTCTTTTTGTAAATAGGCCTGTTTACTACTTACTTATATACAGTCCTTTGTGGCCTCCACAGCTCATTCCCAGGACATGATAAGTATCTGCTGATGAATCTGTCCTACCTACGTAGGCTGATGGTATAACTAATTTGGAGTCTCACAGGTCTCAGGGACCAAGCAGATAGCATCTTTCCCAGACTGATAGTCAGTATGTATGCTGGATAAGATGACAAAAACAGTGATGTAAAAGAGTGTGAAAATATATCTTTACATATGACCCATGTAAAGCCAACCCAACGTTTTTAAATTAAAGACCTTTAGATTTTCGACTGTCAAATATAACCAGACATTTGAAGACGTCACCATTAAATCTAAGTAACGATGACCATTATTAGTTGCATCTGACTTTATTAAGGGGGTCATAGTATTATACTCAATTTTAGGTCAGTGTTTTATTATAAGACTTGTGTTGCATGCCACAAGATTACATTTTGTATAAGTTAGAGCAAGCATGATATCATGATTTCATTTATTCTACTTCAAGTTCATTGTGGTCCGCCTATATCTCATTGTAAAAGAGTTGTGAATCTCAATGTGATGAATAGAAATGTTCTATAGTCTATGACCATTTTATACGGTAAAGACTGATATCCTCAGTTATCTGTAATTTCAAATATAGTAAATATAGTATCATTAATGCAGGTAAATCTGTTGTGACGTGAGGAAAAAGCCAAGATAACATATGTAACTTTTGATACAGAGGAAACATGAAGGGTTTGAGTACCTTTGGTCCAAGAAGCTGGCATTCCAGCAAGCCGCGGAGGAGAGTTGGATTATAATGTCACTGTACACAAAAACAGAAAAAAGAGAATTATGATGTGAAGTATTATGTGTCCAACAAAATAAATAGTGTTTATTACTTACTTTCTGACACCAGAATCTGTGCTGTACATCAGCTTTAACCTCCATGAATTTAGTCTTTCATAAGTGATAGGGGAGAGGCTTTTACTGATATCAATAACTCGGAAGTCTTCTGGGTGGGCGAAATTCTGCAGAGAGGAAGACAGAGCAGCAGTGTTACAAACATTTCACTTCCACTGTGTCGGGACACAGTGCTGCACAGATCTCAGTTTGATTCATGTATGCTACGTCTTTATCGGTGAACATTCCTGTCAATTTGTAGCGTATTTGTACCAGAAAATTACTCCATATACCCTACAGGGGCAAGACAACTCGCAGAAGTTTAGGCAGTAACGCCACCCAGTGGTGAAACACTGGAACTGACAAGGAGGAGGAGGAGCAACACTGGCAAATAGATTCATACATACATATACATATTATATGTACAGAGAATGAATGATAACAGTCAAATTTCCATGAAAAAAAAAGTTCCGCAACTAAAGACTTGCAGAAACTGAAGAAGGGACATATAAGAATCAATAGGAGTAAACTGAATTGTCAGTAGATGTAGGAATCACCAAACAGTGGAGACAAACAAAGAAAAACGTCATCAAAAAGATAAGAACAGAGGGATTACTCAGATTTTGTTGAATTACACATACCTGCTCATTAGAGTACGATAAGAAACTATGGTCTCCCCCACAGATGATTTTAGATGCTGTATATTGTTTTGAATCTGATGAAGAAAGACAAAAAAACAAGTTAGCCGGCTGGTATTTTATAATACTTAGTTTGGGCACTTAATATATCCGTTTTGTTTTCTTACTACTTTACCAGCATGTGTATTACATTTCACAGATGCGCTTGTATCCGAGTTTTAGGCATCACACAATTACAAAGGATAAATATCAATTATTGATGCATCAAGCAATTGAGCAAAACCTTTAAATATAAACATGGTGAATTATTGTTGTTACATGTGACTTGTACTTGGATTATTCTACATGTCTTAAATAATACATCTTTAGGAAAATAGAAAATAAGAAACAAATGTCTACACACTTAAGTAAATAGAAAAAGTTACAGGCAGCCATACATTTAAAAAAAAACACAAAAAAAAACCTTCAAGTCAGAAATATCCGGTAACTGTAGTATAAGTATACACAATAAAATGAGAAGAGAGTTTTCTGTCTACCTGGTTTATGAATATTCCCAATCAGGACACTGGTTTTAACAGGGAACGGGCTTTTGGCATCCCCCATTTTTCCTGTTCCCAGCTGACCATAGCTGTTACAACCAAATGCATACACCATTCCAGAGGAAGGTACAAACGCCAATGTGTGGTGCCTGACAAAAGAAAAAATATAGTTGTCCATGCAGAAGATCTACAAACTATTTTTTTCATTAGTTACAGTATAGTCTTGATTTTAATCATTTAAATGACAATTAAATGCAACTTGTTTGACCTTTTAATGCTTAGAGTTTGTTGATAATGGTTCAGAAACGTGTCTTTACAGTAACTGCCACTTAAGCTGCAGTAAGCCACAGCATTTCTTAAGTAAATGGAGGAATAAATCATGAAAACACTAAAATGACCATTCAAGATAAGTGCCACCACTATTGACCTTACATTGAGCTTAATCTTTTATTGAAGCTTCACGAAAATATTTATATTGTGCAGGTGGATCTAATACTCGATTTACCTGCCACAGCTGATCTGGGACACCTCAGTGCCCATGAGCTCCAGGACTCGTCTGGGTACAAGTTCATTATTAGTGGAAGCGTGCCCCAGCTGACCCCATGAGCCGTCACCAAACGTAAACAAGCCTCCATCCTGCCAGACAATGAACGTTTTTTCCGTTTTAAACAGATATTCGTAACATGACTTTGCAATAAAGAAGAAGTTCATTTAAAATGCAGGTTTGCCAAGTACATGTATATCAGGTGTTTAGTCAGGGTTATTTAGGCATCAGCATGCTGTTTGGAATTGATTTTTCAAAGTTCCTATCAAAGAACTACGGGAGACTAAGAGAAGCAGGTCAAACTAAGCATGAGGATCTTTATCGTAAGCGCCGGTGAGCTCTGGGCGGCATCGATACCTTCGTGAGGGCTGCTGTGTGTTCGTCTCCACAGCTGATGTAAACAACCTTTTGAGATCTCAAAAACTTGATGTGGCAAGGAACAGCACGATCTGCGGAAGGGAAACATAAACAAGGTCACAGTGTTCTCCACTGTTGCTGGTTTGATTTATCTACCGATAAAAGGTGAGACTTAGGGGAACAAACAGTAACAGTGAAGTGGTAATGAATTATTACTATATCCAATAGATTTTTTTATCAGAAATGTTTTATACCTTTTCTGCCTCACAATGGACACCTATAACCATTTTTATTCTTGTACTGTAGGTAAAACATTGGTATGTATGGTTTCATTTTTCCATTGTTCCTGTTTATTATCTTGTTAACACTTTTCAGGATGGGTGAATTCCTTACACTTTTATAACAGCTGTCATTAGCTGCACACAAAGCATTCATGACTGTTTCATGAGACACGACTAATCATTCGTACCCAAATGTTTGACTTTACACAAATATGTGTCAGCTGGAAGAGGTTTTAAATTTGCTTCAATATTTGATAAAGGATATGATTAATTTAATCTCCAACCTTTTTTAAATATTTCGTGATTATCTTATGAAACCTACATAGAATCTACCTTCACTATACAAGTTGTGAAATATTTTTAATCACTGACTTAAGCGCTTGGAGGTAAACTGACTACATTTAGTTGACCTGTATCTGTGTTGCTATGGCCGTGTTATGAATTCACACTACAAGTGTTACTACACTGTTGATAATACATCCTATGTCTTAGAACTGATATATTTAAAAGTTATGTGTAAAATGATTGATTTTACCTTGTTTATCATTGAGGCCCAGCTGTCCAGCTCCGTTTTTTCCCCAACCAAACACGGCTCCGGACAAAGAGAGTGCAAAGCTGTGATCTCCCCCAGCAGTAATCTGTGCTAATGGAATTCCCGCCAGAGACTTGAGGGGATGCGGGAACAGCTTGCTGGACTCTCCTTTACCCAGCCCAAGCTGACCGCTGGTGTTCTGGCCCCAGGTGAACAGCTGGCCGTCTAAGAGTTTGGAACGGACAGAGGACGTTGTTGTTAACTGTAAGTCCTATACATCATTTTTTTAAAGTTAAGTCAACCTTAACTAAACCTGAAGCACCTCTAAGTCTCAACATAAACATAACCTGAGCAATCAATGGAAATAAATGAAACATGACAACACTACAATATTTTTTACTCCAAATGAATGTGAGGTGAAATCAATTTTGACTGGATGGAGGCACAATTTGGTTTTACAATGAGAGGATACGAGATTCCAGATCTAATGAGTGATATAGAAGGGTATAATGAAGCAATTTTGCCTTTCACACCTCTAGAGAGTGCGATGCAGTGTTGATTCCCACACATTACTTGAGAGATGCGGTGGTCACACAGCCTTTTGACCAACCTGAGGAAAAGGCGAAAAGCATTTGTTCGAGATCCAAAATCCCATGATGCTAACCTTGATTCAGCAACTAATTACATCTGAAAGCTAAGTCTTATAATTCTTTAACCTGGATTATTTTAGTTGGAAACAAAAGTGGTGTAGTACACAGTCACCTTGGGATTCTAACGGCTGTCTCTGCAGTCCCCAGACCGAGCTGGCCCCCCTCGCCTGCTCCCCAGGCAAAAACCTGGCCCTGCTCATTCACCGCCATGGAGTGATCCCGACCACATGACACTATCGTTATCTTCTGAGTGTCCAGAGCACCGACGAGCACTGCAGAGATGAGGAAGAGCTTGTCAGACCGGGACAGCAATGTTGCATGAAAAACAAAGAGATCTACAGTGAGTATTTGATGCTTTGATTCTGGTGATGTAAATGCTTTACGACTGATGTTTAATCTTATTTTAGGATCTGACGACACAGGCGGCATTTATGATGCCCTCATGGGCCCAACCCATTTCAGGCATTTAACATCTGCAGTCCATCTCATCAACAAACTTTTCCATCTCACAAACTCAAGACACTCTCTGTTAAAAAGACCTAAGCATGAAAACATGCTTTGCCTTCATGCAAAGTTTTTAACTGCACTGTAAAAGTGGGCTTGTCGTGTGGAGCACTGAGAGACATTGAGTGCATTCAGTTCAGTTTCCTGAGCGGGTTCCTGCTGCCAAACAGGATCAAAATAGTTTGCCCCAGGCGGCTTGTGCATGTATGTATGATAAACTTGAACTTGTGGTTCCATCAAGCTTTTTACTAAGTTTTAAAAACATCAATATGATTAGAAATATGCATACATGATGAAGACGTTTTAGCCGAAACATTAAATAAACATGCAATATGTAAGCAGCATTGTCCTGTCACTAGGTATGAAAGAGCTCTCTATTTAATAGGTTTGATCATTTGTTTGCATGTATTAGTTATTGTTGCAGGTTCGTGGACATGCCTAAACAACACAAATGTCTTATCCGGTGATCCCAACACAGACCCATCACTGCCTGGAATCAGTGTTTTGTGATGGAGGCACATTGACCAAAATGCTCATTTATTGTGATAATATTGATGCATGGTCCGCTTTTGCAGCCAAAATAATGTTATGTTACATACAACACAATTCAATGAATCACGTGAATTGTGTTATCACCTTTTTTTTTTTTTTTTTTTACCTTTATCTGCATGCAGGTTGTATCAGTCATGCAGGTCATGCCATATCCAGCAGCTTTAAAAACACACTAACTGCTCTAGCTAAAACCTACATAGGATATTTCACTGCACAATTTGTTTGTGGAGAACAGAAGTTCTACACCAACATGAAAATGGGTTACCACAGCACATCCGGCTGAAACCGATATTTCAATTATTCTATTATCACGTTTAATTATTTAGAAGGTGCTCCACTTGTATTGAATGAGTGATGTCAGCACAAGATGGACGGCTTTGTAAACACATAACGTCAAGCTTAGCCACATCCTCATACTATGTTCTTTGTAACTTTCAACATACACACATACAGTGTTGCAGGGTGTTGCGACAGCCTACCATATGGATGTCTACATTTGTGCTGAAACCTTACCCGGGGAAGTCCCTGGTTTGTCGTGGCCCAGCTGTCCACAGCTGTTAGAGCCACATGTGTACACGCTGCCATCGTGCAGCATGAACAGCGAGTGTTGTCCTCCACACGCAACATCTCTCAGTCCCCTGCCACTGAACACCGGACAGTTCCTTGGCTCAAACACAGGATTCCTCTCCACACCAATACCCAACTGTCCTTCTTTTGCATTACCCCAGCACAGCATGTTGATGAGGGAGAGGGGATGAGTACTGATCTGAAGAGGCAGAGACAGTGAAGTCCAGATGGAGGCAGAATAAATTGTTCAGGCTTGAGAGCAGCCCCGCTTTCTCCTCTTCATGTAAATTCCAACCCTGAAAGGCACAAACAACAAAGCCATTCTGTCATCTTTCTTCATTAGGACTGCACTCCAAGTGTGAAATCTGACGATGCTTTAAGAATGAAATGAGGATTGGCTTAGAAGACGGAACGGGTTGTGCGTGGACATGATGTAAGGGATATGACAGAGGAACACGCACTGTGTTTAAATAAACCCGGGGGTGTAATCCCTGCTTAAGCAGCTCCAAGCGGCTCGCCTTAATATCAATCCACTCGCAACATGCATGTCACTGACTGAGTTAGCCAAAGGTGATAAAACAAATGGGGACAAAACAGAATTGAAAAATGTTTTTCATCCCTCTGACGGAGAAAGTATTAAATATAAGACCATTATACTGAAGCCATCTCTATTTAAGTCACATGGTATTGTTGTAGATACTTGGAGCTAGAGAATATTTAGTGGTTCCCAAACAATGGGGTCAAGCCCCTCCAAAGAGTCACTGCATATATCAGGGGGTTGTGAGATGATTAATGAGAAAGAACAAATTTGGTTTTAACTTTTTGGAATTGTTCCTGAAACTAGATAAAGTTTAGTATAGGAAAAAAATCTTGATTTGATAGAGTTTTATCTCATAGACAGCTGAAATGTGACCCTGATTATGCATTAGTCTTTGTAAGACATCAGAAGCCAAGAAGAGAAAACCCTGTTTTGCAGTGAAAAAATGTTACTATTAATGTTATTAATGTTACTATGTTACTATTATGTGACAAGCATGAAGCCAATACTAAAACACGAGATTCAAATCATTGTGTACTACCAAAAGTTAAAACTAAAACGTGAAGACAGACATTTATTTTGTTGTTCTGAACTATTGTATGTTTTAAATATGATGGATTTGTGGAAGATTATCCGATGGCTAAGAGATATCCTCTAATAACATCAAACGCTGCAGCGATGATCAGTTCAATTATGCTGTAATGTTCCACCCTTATTAAATGTCACGTTTGCTCGCTGATGGTGAAAAGTGTAGAGGATAAATATGATTAACACATTCTGCAGCCGTAGCTAAATATGCATGTAAATGTCTCCAATGACATTATCAGCTTATAGAACTGTTTCGTGACAGAACCAGAGGACGTCTCACGCCACACAAGCATCCCAGTCAGTAGTTAGCTAACTAATGCTAAGCAATGCTAGCCTCAAGGAGCTACAGTGGCTGACAGTCTGACAGCGGAACGCAGCAACCGACGTTAACGCGCAGCTCAAACAGGCCTTTAACACAGGTAGTTGGTCCGGAAATAAAACACAGCTTTACCTGAACATATGCATTATGTTATTGGGCGTTTGTTTCGGTTCAGCTTTGCAAAACAAACGAGGAAGTACCGCCGCTGCCGCCACGTCACGCGCACGTCATATAAAGGAGCGCTACGATTGGTCGGCCGAACAGGAAGTGCAGGTGTTAAAGGCCGCCAGGCCCCCAGGAGCAGCAGTAGTGGTGGAACTGACCTAGGCTAATAGTCAGTTGATAGTTTTATTATTTTATATGTTATGTTTATCCTGCCTTGTCTTTATTTTTATTAGTGCTGTTAACACAAATTTGGACTCAAAGTGAAGCGTTGTCATGCTAGAAATAGATAAAACTGATTCGGATGACATTACAACGAAGGATTTTAAATTATGACAAGATATTTTCATGTATTACAACATACAGCCATGTTATTATATATAAGTTGCGTAAAAGAGATTTGCTTTGGCGTGGAAATGGTCAAGGTTGTTTTCCCAGTGATGACCAGCATTATCCTGATTATTGAGTACTTACTAAACAAATGTATAGAACATATTGATTTAAAAATTGTTATTGATTATGAAGGGTTATATTGCTTCTGATTTGATAATCACTTTGTAAAAAAGATAACAAATATTATGATGCAGTTACATTAATGTCCGTCTAGCCAAGTAAAAATGGCTCCACACTGATAATCTGAAACATTAAAATGGTCTCACATGTATTTAGTGTTTAAACTATTTAAAATACTATCGCCTAATAAAATAATACAGTACATAATAAGTTTTTTAGTTTTGATATTTTAGCACATTTTGTGCTAGAGCTGTTTACATATGTATTTTTACCTTTGCGACACATAACCTGTTTATTTTAGGACATATTTTCTATTGTTTATTTCTCAGCCGCACAATTACTTACTCACGTTAAATGGGCGAATTCCCGTAAAAAGTAACGATGGTAATGCTATGCATGACATTCTTCTCTGACTGGCTGCGGAGGTTGTTTATGATCAGTGACTGGTGCACAAACCTGTCACTCATTACGTAATCGACCTATCATGTGTAGTTTACGCGGGGCGTACACGAAGGCGGAGACTCATGTAGCACGCTGATTGGTCCTGTGACACAACAGGAGGGGATTGTTTGATAACATCGGAGACGCTGAGAGGAGACGAATTGGGCGGTTTAATTCAGTTATTTAGTCTCTCCTTACTGCTCAAATAGCCAGAAGAGGATAGAGCACACCACTACATTTAAAACATAACCGGTATGTGCTATTTATTATTGACGCTAAAAGGTGAAGGGTCTCGTCGCGCGGACTAACTGCGAAATAAAAGCTAAGGCCAGCCACCAAGCTAGCTAACGCTCGCTAGCATTATGTAGCTAGCGCTGTAATGCTGACATCTTCAAATCAATCTAATTTTATTCTGCAGCTTCTCTTATTAACTACCACCACTTTAGTCTAAAATATAGTAGCGGTACCGAGGCTGAAATGGCGACATGTTGTGGGGTTAACAGCTGTATTATTTGCACCAGCAGCTAGCTCTTTGGCTGTCAGGAGTTGCATCATTCCTGCAACCTGTATTGAACTCGATCATGTACTTTCCATAGCTTGAACAACCTCAGCCACAGGTGCGCTGTCGATTCTGGTGTTCTGCTGTTGGTAAACGTGTAACGTAACACTATTCATTAGAAGAGTTGTACTTTCTAATTTACTACATTTATCTGACAAGATAAAGTAAAATAAAGTCACTTTTCAAATGAACATTACATAATATAATACTATTATTAATAATATTATTCCTATAATACTATAATACTATTCCTACTGTTGTCATTTTGTTTTCTTTTTTCTTTAAATGTGTAATGCGCTTTGTCTAAAAATATGCTATATAAAGTGTATTAAACAATATATATATATATATATATAATTAGGGTGCAGTGCTATTAATCTACCAAAAGTCTATGAAAGTGGCTTCACATTATTGATCATTAAAATTCGTATTAGTAATACTATAATAATAACAAGAAGCAGTTTGAAAAATTACATTTTGATAATTCTAAGTTGTGTGTTTTACTGATATGGACTTTTACTTGAAAAAGCACTTTAATTTTCACTTTGCTGTTAATTAAAATTGAGAAGACTGCAATCTAAATATTGTTTATGGTTCTTTGATCATAAAAAGAGTGAGTAGAGATCAAAGGCATCTAAACTTAAGTAACAATAATAATTCTGTGCATCCAGAACTGAATCCACTGGGTCCACTTAATAAATAAAAAGTAATGTTTGTAACAAAGTTATTTCTTGTCAGTTTTTGGACGGCACATCCCTCCACCTCCGCGGATCCAGCGTTTGTGCTGTCAGGGTGATGTCAGCAGCCTGTCTCGTGCATTTGGCGAGGTGCGGTGGGCCCCATGCTGGTCGCAGTGGGCTTTTACAAATGGCCCTAGTCCCGCTCTCATTCCAGCAAGGTAGCCACCTCCAGTTCACCATCTTCCGGAGACATCTTTACAGCCCTTCAGGAAAACGACTCAGCAACACACGCTTTGACCCTGACAGCAGTGGACGCCCCACCACTTGGGATTCGTTTGGGATCTGGGACAATCGTATTGACGAGCCCATCTTGCTGCCTTCTAGTATCCGCTATGGCAAACCCATTCCCAAGGTCAGTCTGTCTAAGGTTGGCTGTGCCTCACTCATCGGTCAACGCAAGGACAATGAAGACCGCTTCCAGGTCTCGCAAATGACCGACAACATCCTCTATTTCGCTGTGTTCGATGGGCACGGTGGACCAGATGCAGCTGACTTCTGTGACAAGAACATGGAGAAAGTCATCAAGTAAGGGATTCATAATATACAATATTTGATATGCACATCATTATCAGAGGAGGTTTGACTGTCCACAAATGTGTCATGATATCAAGACAAAGGTATATTATTGTAGTTGATATTTTGATCATTGTAGTTTGGTTGTTGTTTCAGGGACCTTGTGACAAAGGAGGATAATCTGGAACTAGTTTTAACAAAAGCCTTCCTTGAAGTGGATAAAGCTCTTGCAAGGCACTTACACTTCTCTCCAAATGGTAGGTTCTTCAATGTTACACACGTACATACATAGTCTGTGTGTAGAAATGCCTACAAAAGTATGCAATGACATCTTTTTTTTTTTTTTTTTTTTTTTTAACTTTCCTTTCAAAAGTTATCTCACTTGTCTTACCTAGACTTTGAAACCTTGGATTTTTCAACTGATATGACCCAAGGACATTTGCTTCGAGGTCTGTCATTCAACCCAAAGTTAGTTAATGATGAATTGAACAATGACCCAGCCACGAGAAGCAGGACACACATTAGTGTTTCACTTCTTTAAGTACTGCCTCCAAATATATAGACGGGCAACAAATGGAGGGAAAAACCTGGATACATGTGTGATTAAAAATTAAAAAATGTGGCTGCCTGAACAATTTTATGTGTGTAACTATAACGTGACTTTCATACAGTTGAACAACAATGGGAGATTTTGGAACAGTGCATTAGACACTGACCCTCACCATCATCATCTTCAAAATATCAAAGAAAAGAATGTCTTTTAGAAAAAATTTTTCCATTTCTCCAGTAGAGCTCCAGATGTATGTCTGTTTAATTTAAGATCTGGATGCTCATAATAGCCTGACAACATGCCAAGACACATTAGTTTGGTTTTTCCTTTTATTTGTCAACCATCTCTTGATATTTACTCTCGCTGCAAATTGTACTATTTAGCATATCTATATTAAAGGTCCCCTATTGTACATTTTGTTCTCTTTGTTTTGATATCCAGAACAACATATGTTTATGTTTTTAGATACCAAAAATAATGGGAGTGGGGTGACTGTACAATTGTGACATCATAACTTCATGGAAGTCCTGACAGCTTGCTTTAATGCACAGAGTGCATTTCTTCATGGATTAAACAATGGCCAGTATTAATAAACACCTAGACCTTATTTATAGACAATAAGCTATTAAAATCTCACTTTTTACAATATGGGACCTTTAATCTGTTAATACTCAACAAATCATATGATCTGCAGGTTTTCCCTAATATAAAAACCTTTTAAATACGCTTGACTTTTCTCAGCCAATATTATGTCTGATTAAGGTATCTTTTCATATGAAAATTAGTTTACCTATTATGTGGCTATAGATCGGCCACGCTGTGTGAAATGTCCCAATATGCCTGTGTGTGTGTGTGCATGTTATCTACGGCAGCTGCTGACCCAGCTAAGAGCTGGAGGCCCTTGGCACCAATGTGGATGACGAGAGGCTAGATATTGAAGGAGAGTCCAGCCGGTCCTAATTCCTGGACTACTGGAAGGTTCCCTATCTTTCTCTCACTCCTCGCTCTCTCTCGCGCTCTCTTCCTGTTCTTTTCTACCCTCACCAAGTGTATGCAAAGCTTCTTGTGAGACAGTGCTTCAGTTTGAGAAATTGTATGTTGTCAGTGACAGATGTAGTCCACGAGAAACACCATGTTAATTATGCAGAGTTGGCTTAGAAAAATCGCTGAAAGACCCCAGTTATTTTTTTGGAGTGAGAAAGGTTGAATGCAGGCCTCCCAATTTTCAGCAGTGATTTTTTTAATGCTGTTTTTTTAAATTGTCCATTAATGCTATTTTATCAAACAGCATTGTGGTTCCACTGCTTATTCATTCCAGACACTTATTCGGTCGGCTGGAAAAATGTTGCTGTGTTACAGTATGTCAAAGTAACATCTTACTGTTTGTCAGCATTAATGAAAATTGTGATTGTAATTAAATGTAATATAACACACATTCTTGCAGATATGTAGTATTTAGTTTTTTTTGTACTTGATGAATGTACACATGCACAACATAGTACAACAAAGCACCATTTCCAGGGAATATCACAGAAAAAATGTTTTTGAAGGCAAGTTTGTGTTACTAACATCAAGACCCACATTGGACACTGATAGGTTTTGACATTTATCCTAAAATGTATTATTTTTAGTTTCAGCCATAGACTGAACTCTGCTCTAATATTTGATGTGGACCTCAACAGTTCGACCTGCATGTGTGACTGCCTCCTCTATTGTTTACTGTGTTATCTCTAGTTCACTATAAGTCTGCTATATGACTTCCCACCCATGCGTTCATGTTCATGTTGTAGTGTGTGATGGATGTGAGAGTGAGAGATACACCATGTGGTTGTTGTGAACAGTGACTTGTTTGTGTGGACCATAATGGCATATTCCTCCTCTAATGTTTTCTTTTTATGTCTCTATAGCACCTGGTATGAATGCAGGAAGCACCGCCACTGTGGCACTTTTGAGAGACGGCATTGAGCTGGTCGTGGGCAGTGTGGGCGACAGCCGAGCTATGCTGTGCCGCAAGGGCAAGGCCCTTAAACTCACTGTCGACCACACTCCTGAGAGGAAGGACGAAAAAGAAAGGTATGTCCATGTTTGTCATTTTTGGACAATGCACTGCAGCAAGCAGAAGAATTATGCAACCGAACTAAAAAAATTCCTCTGGAGAAATGCAGCATTTTTATCCCTCTTCACTGGTCTCCCATTTGAGCTTCAACTGGAGAAAAAAAAGGTCGCCTGAAGGGCTTCACAAAAAGTTTTGGTATAATTTGCTGTTTCTTCAGTAAATATTTTGAAGACACTGGCAAGTTTGAAACAAAGGTCCGTTCTGTTCTCTCTAAATTTGTATTGGTGTCAATGAGCAGGGACAGACTGGGGGGCTGCCCAATTCAGTAAATCTTGCAGATATTTTAGGCATTTTGTTAGATTCAGACATTGTGAATTGTAGTTAAAAGGAAAGTGGAAAGAGAGACATTATTGATTTTTTTTTTTTTTTTTAAGTTCTCTCTGAGGGATGATGCCACCCACTGAAGCACCAACATTCTGTCCCATAGACTCCCATTAGAAACTCATTATCATTGATCAAAAACTATTAACTATCAAAATGTAGAATAATATATTACTAGACAAGACATGTGTCTACATTTTTATATTTAAATGGAGTCTATAGGTGAAAACAACCAAGCATAAGGCAGCTGTTTCAGTGTAAAAAATCATGTGCAATTTTTTCCACACAATTTTTTATAAAGATGCAAATATTGATATATATTGTGCTTGGGTCCTCTCAAAGCTGTAGGTACAGAAATCAGTCCAGAAGAGGAACAAGAAAAGAATCCACTTCATGACAATAGGGCTAATGATTATTATCTGTGAAACAGGTTAAACTTCATGTTTAGCATTGGAAATTCAGGCTGTAGAGCTTTTTTAGATGATGGTGAAGACTGTGGAATGTCAGGCCTTTTGTAATGAGCCTACACAAAGTAAAACCTTACAAATCTGGATTTTCTTATGCTTTAGAATCCCATTAATGATTAGTCCTACAGCTTGAAAACACATTTTGAATTTGTATTATAACCACTGATGGTATTTGGAGATGTATATTGTTACCATTAATAAAACTAACTCGTTACCCCTTTTCACTTTCACAAGGATAAAGAGAAGCGGGGGTTTCATTACCTGGAATAGTTTGGGACAGCCCAACGTCAACGGCAGGTTGGCCATGACGCGCAGCATTGGAGACTTTGACTTGAAGAACATGGGCGTCATTGCTGAGCCAGAGACCAAGAAAATAACAGTAGGTTCATAAAAATCACGACTCGGTCCACAGGGTCTTTAAGGCTTATTCCTAGGAATTATAGCTTAAATAATGTGTTTGTGCAGCACATACTCTTGACAACAAATGTATTTAACAAATACTTAATCCTCTTACTTTTTGATATAAACCACTCTATACTTTCAACCCTTATTATATAATAGGAATATTTCACAGTATATATGCTAAATTTTTCTGCATCCAGATATACTTTTGTACCTGTACAGACACTGTATAATATAGTAGTAGTTTACAATTAGATTTATTTATTTTGTTTGTTTTGTTACAGTTGAATTTCTTTTCATATTACTAATAAATTACATTAATAATTCAGTCTTAAAAATTAGTTTGTTTTGTTATTTGTTTTTTTTTTTTTCTTTTTTCTTCAGTTGACCCATGTACACGACTCCTTCCTGACACTGATCACAGACGGCATTAACTTCATTATGAACAGTCAGGAGATCTGCAATGTCATCAACCAGTGTCATGACCCCAAAGAGGCAGCACAGAGGATATCTGACCAGGTAGAAATTTATTAGTCTGATTACAACCATAGTGATACAATATATTTACATTTATTTTATATATGATGAACTTTTAGTACCTATTTAAACAGTCCATATTATTTACAGTGCATTATTAAAGTACCCTGGGGTCTTAATAAAATGTGTGACATGATTAAGTCGACCAGATAAATATTCATGTTCACCAGCACAAGGGTGAAGCACCACAGTAGCCATCTCTGCTGCGTCTATAATGTAGATTATTTGCTTTGCATAATGGATCTTCTCCCTTTCAGGCCCTTCAATACGGCGCAGAAGACAATAGCACAATAATCGTGGTGCCTTTCGGTGCTTGGGGGAAGCATAAAAACTCGGATGCAAGTTTCTCCTTCAGCCGAAGTATTGTGTCGAGCGGGCGCTGGGCGTAGGGAGCAGGAGGCTGGACAGGGAGGTGTGGTCTTTGGACCATATTAATGTGTGCAATACAATCGTACAATGGTGCACTTGTTTAAAAAAAAAAAAAAAGCGCATAAAGAGTGAGGTTTGTTCAAACAATTATATGAGATGCTAATGAGAGGAGCAGGGTGGGGAATTATAAAATGTGAACATCTTTCAACCGGATAAATATTCATGTTCACCAGCCATCTATAGTAAGTACATTGTTTTGTGTCTGAAATTGAGAATCCACCTTTGTATTTTACCAGCAATTGGCTTGTCTCTAGTGCTAATTTTCCACCTGAGAGTAGAATGATATTTATTTGGCTCTGAAACTAGAGGTGGTGAAATCAAGCACTTAATCATCCTCTTTATGAAAGGTTTTATCTACTAGTAAGCCAATGACCATATAGGTGCTAAAAGCTGATAAGTTTCTGAATGGCAGGCAGAAACTCCTAATCCGAGCTGTCCCTTAGCAAACGTGAAGCCTGGTCTACACCAGCTGAGATTCTAATGTGAGTATTCCTCACTGTCTGCCATTCAGACATTTTCTTTTACCGAGCTAGCTGTTTGCACATTTTTGTTTTTACCTTCAAGGCGAAAAAAAAAATCCTTTTTTAAGTCTGAAGTCTTCAGAAGGTCATACTGCAGTAATGAAAAATCAACTTTAAATTGAATTGATCCTCATGGTTTTTAAACCAACTGGAATACCAAAAGTATCATGAGCAAAAATAAGTCTGAGCATTGCGGAAAGGTGTTAATGAAAACATTAATGTCTATTCTGGACTTTCTGCAGATATTTTGTAGGTCAAAGCATCTAAATAATATACACACAGAAATATTAACCAATTTGAAAATGTATGGGCCCTACTTAGTTTTATTATACTATGGCTCTATTTCAAAGACCCAAACAATGTTCTGCACTTATTGTGTTCTTTGTTCTTCTAGAACGTAGTTAAGCTCCACTGAAAAGCATCGATGCCTAATTGCACACACTTGTCTTGAGGGTTGAAAATAAGTGAACAATTCTTTTCTTTGACCTGGTGGGTAGTGAGCTATGTGAATAGAGCTGTTTAAACAAACATTGTTTCAGTGATTGAAACTGACTTATTATAATAAGATATTATATATATATATATAAATATATAGAAGATACTACTCTGTCACCTTTAAATGTTTATTAGAACATAAACATTGGTCACTCAAGCTTGGTTAAATGTTATATCTGTACTGTTTTGAGACAGGTCTTATTAGGGCATTAAGATGTGTTCATGGTTCATCAATGTACAATTTATGTAATATACAGTAAATAATTATATTTATGTACATCTGGGAAACTGATAGTTCTGTGTTACATTTACTTAATTACTGGGCTATAGAGAATCTAATATCAGAATATTTCACACATGCAGGACGTTTGCCTGTTGTTTAACTCTGTTACTGTCAGTAATTTTCATCTCATGTGTCACTCAGAAAGAGCAACGCACACCTAATGCAACACTAAAGAATTGTTCCGCTAAGAGCCATGTATGACATTGTGAATGTGCGCTTTAAACCCTCCATGACAAAAAAAATACAACCATTCTTCTCTGTGAGACTTGCAAATGTTGTGAAGCTATCAGTTTTCCCTATAAACAGCATTTCTAAATGCATTGTAAATACATTTTATTTTTCCCTAATTCACTTTAAATAAAACCTTGATTTTTATTCTGAGTACTTTTTCTGTTAAAGTCACACATCCTGCTTGGCCTTCTCATCGGTTTTAGTTTAGTTTCACAGTGGATTCACTTATCTTTTACTGTATTATATTTCACTGCATTTTCAGATGTAATCACTGTGACTGTTTCAACAACACTGTTTTAAACTGTATTTTTGGTCTAAATGGTTTGTGAAATGTCAATTAAAAGATGTATATGAAATTGTGTGATGTGTTTGTTGAAATTCACTCAAGGTAAATGTTTTCTTGGGATTTTAAACCGTTTTCGCTGCTGAAGCATTTAGAGTTTGTTATATTCATGAAACCAGGATGTTTAAGGCTCAACAAAATGAATATTAGAGATTCCTTTGTTATTGGTTTCCCGGTGAAACTAATAATTTGAGCAGGGAATTAAGTTAAAAATATTCAAAAAGATTAAGTTAAAAAAAATACTCAAATCATTGTATTTTTACATATATATTTATTATATACCAAGAGATACTGCAAACAGTTAATACAGGGACAAAGAATTAGACCTGTGAAAATTTCATGGAACTTTTAAATATTTGTAGGTGATCTTTATATGTCATCTACAAGTTTACCTGCTTTACGTTTCTGGATAGATTTAATTGACCATTTATCTAGGATTAATATTTGAATTTATCACTACCCTTTCTGATATTGTTTCTTTTTACATAAATGAATACTGTTAATAATGAACTAATATACACTGACCATGTCCTCTCAAATCAGTATGGTCTTGAAAGGACAAATTTAGGAACCACATGTTTTATCCAAATCAAAAATGTAACTGGCTGAAGCCATTGTTATCAGCTATAAACACTGCTCCATTCGTTAATATCTTACAATGTCATCTATAATCCTTAAAGGTCCAATATTAGGCACTTTTCTGAGTTAAATTTGAAGATTTAACACCCCTAACATGACATACGGCAGCCGCTGGAAGCTCTACAGAGGAGAAGGCTACTGCGTGACATCACAAAGTCGAGGAAGTAGAAACGAGCCGTAAAACAGCTAAATCCAGGCTGTGTGCATTTCTCTTGGGTTTGTTTTTCTGAGTATTTGATTCATGGGACACTTTTTATATAACCGCAAGACCTTAAAACGTGAGGCCGTTTGCATCATATAGGACCTTTAAAGCTTTAAGAGCTTGGCTGTCATGAGCTGATGTTGCTCAGTCTTTCTCTCTCTCTCTCTCTCTCTCTGTCTCTCTGTCTCTCGCTCTCTCTCTCTCTCTCTCTCCCCCTCTGTCTCTCTCTCCCCCTCTGTCTCTCTCTCCCCCTCCCTCCCTCCCTGCCTCCCTGGGTCAGTCTGCTCCTGGCCCTGAAGGCTGCAGCAGGACTCAGAACCAGCAGCCTTCCCACAGCTTCACAGCCCGGTAAGTTGCTGCAACACAGCTCATCCCGTTACTTTGCAAAAAAAATTATCACTCATATCTTAATTTCCCGTCTGGCGTCGTGCTTCTTTATTCAGTCAGTGACTGAGAAATGGGCTGGAAGAAATAATTCAATAATTTATCAAATATGGAACTCTTAAGTTAACCTACTGTTAAACTTTTTTTTAAATGTGTCTACAAAAAGTATTTTAAGTCTGATGTCATGAGTCTTTTGTGACCCTTTTATGAGTATAATACTTTTATAGTTTTAGAGTTGTAATGCAATTTGTTCAGAGAACTGAGTAATGACAGTAATAAAGTGCATTTGCACCAAAACTTCATATCAAGCTCCAAAACACCTAAATATAACTTTTCACACTGAAAAGAACAATCAAAATCCCTCATTGATCTGAGTTATTCAACAAAAAACAAGTTGAGTTTTTTAATGTCAAATATACTCAAAGGTTATAAATGCTATTTAAAATGTGATGAAGTAGAACATCTAACATCTCTTTCTGTAAGTTCCTCACAAAAAATGTCTATTTTCACCAACATGACCATGGAAGTTTTATAAAGGTAAGTTCAAAGTTTGCGATATCTTATTTTGTCCACTTTTTTATTGCCTTTTTTATCACAGTGTTTGTTATAGTCATGAACTGAGTTTATGATATAAAGAGTTTGTAGCACAAATTCTGTTGTTAAATATTCACGAAATACATATTTAAAAAAGTTCTCAGGATATAATATTTAAGGAGGTTAGTTAGTCTTTTTCTGGCATTGATGATAACATTTCGTTTTTTGTAGGAAATTTCTATGATTTGCCATGTTCGATCTGGATTTCAGTCTATAGCAGCATTAAAATAAGTAATAGTGTGGATCATTTCTGAAAACAATGCATAATAACAACCCGCTTATTGAACATTTTCCAGCTTATTAAATGACTACTTACTAAAAATCAATCATTTAACACAAAGCATTGATTAAAATTATTTTATTGATTTTTTTTTCAATTTTTGCTTCTGCAACAAAAAGTCAAGTTATATTCAATGGTTTATGAGACCTGTGTCTATAGTTATTTCTGAATAACAGAGTACATAAATGCCAGAAATGACCAATCAGCAACAAATATACAATGAAGCCATGTAAACTGTGTCAATCTTTCACTGCGTTGATGTTTCCATTATAAGCAAAATTCTTAATGTCACTGAAATTTACTGATTTATCAGCTAAAGTATTATCCGCTAAATGTAGAAGTATCAAAAAAGAAATTATTATAATCATTATAAAAATGTGTTACTTTATTATAGTATATTATACTTTGGTTATTTGTTTCCAATCAGCAAATACATGTGAAAGTATTTTAATGTTTAAGTTTGGGTGGAACCAATTTTACATCCTTTGCGTAGATTACTATTTTAGTAAGTTTAGCTGAATTTTAAATTTTAAATATAAGAGATACATACTTTCCATCACTGGATCCATTCACTGCAACTTTAGTCGGTTCAATTTTTCCAGCTTCATAACACTTTATTGAGGCTTTAATGTCCCATGAAAATCCTCATAATAGTATGAGGTTACATTTTCACACACACACACACACACACACACACACACACTGTTAGTGTGTGTGTGTGTACTTTCATACACCGTATTCAGGTTTTTTCCATAAGAAGTTGTTCAGTAGAGGTGGAGATCCTAACCCTTCCTATATCACGGGAGCTACAGTAGCCGCAATCATGATTGTTTTTCCTTTACTGAAACTTTAAAGCAAACGTGGTTTTTAGCCCGGCAGGCTGCTCGCTGCACAGGATGATGGAGCGGGCCGGTCACGTCAACATTGCAATGATAGAAGACGTTGGCACCAACGGGACGGCCAGGTCAAAGGTCGTCACCTCCGTGGACCAGACCAGACCGTGTGGATCCACCGTCAGCTTCCACAACATCCAGTACAAAGTGCAGCTGAAGAGCGGCTTCCTCTGCAAACGGAAAACCAGTCCCAGAGAAATACTGGTGGACCTCAAGTCAGTTTAGAATCTGGTTATGTAGCCTCCTCCTCCATCTTTATTTTCTTTTCACACACACACACACACATGCTAAAATGCAGGAAAACACAAAAAATAGATTGTCATTTAATATATAAGGGCTACATACTTAGGATCACATTGCAACTTGTTAATAGGAACGTGGTTCCTGTTCAAACTGTGACTGCTTGCAGTTTTCTCAAAACAGATTAGACAAGAAAGATTTCTTTCTTTTTAGTTAGATATAAAAATTATTTCTTTGCTGTCGATTGAGACCCCAGATTCTTTATTTGTATTTTTTGTCTACTTGTTTTTTCAAAGCAATAACAGACAATAGTGAACAGATTCTTTACATTGGTTTCTTTTTGATGGTATTAAAGACGCCTGACATTTCCCATGGAAGAATGAATCATTTCACACAAGTTTTTTTGGGCCTTTTCCTGCCTCAGTGTTAATTATATGATATTAAGCATGGTTTCTTGCATATAATCTCTCTGTTGCACTAAAGAGCAGCCTGCCTGGGAATTAAACGAATTAAACACTGTCACGTGGTCACATATTCAGTCTTTTAATTCTGTTTTATTCTTTTGCTTTTGACCAAATGTTCTTGCTCATGTCAAAGGATTTGACTCCTTTTAGATATTTGTTGTGTGCGTGTGCAGCTATCAAGACATGTTAACATTATCGGTTAGCAGTGAGCAAAATTGTCTTGAACAGTGTTTTATTTAGAATGTGTGAAGCAAATCAATTTGGAAAAGTGCTTACAAATCCACATTGTTTCACAATCGTCATATTTCTGTTATAAGTCTGATAATCTGAATACAAAAATCTTAAATATAATCCAAACTGAATGCACAACATTTAATTATGTGACAATCCTTGGCTTTGATTGTGTGATCGATCTTAAATTGCTCACACAGAGTTGTGTGTGTTTTTATCTTGCAGTGGGATTATGAGACCAGGCCTGAACGCAATTCTTGGACCAACTGGAAGTGGAAAATCTTCGTGAGTACCACATCAGCCTCTTTGGGGAAAAAAGAATTCTTAAAGCTACCTGCTGCTGTTGTTGATATGTATTCGTTTATTCATTCATTTCCAAGATTCTTGGATATTCTGGCTGCAAGGAAGGACCCTTCAGGTCTCTCCGGAGTAGTCCTCATCGACGGAGCGCCACAGCCTCCCAACTTCAAGTGCCTCTCTGGCTACGTGGTTCAAGTTCGTTCGAATAGTTCTGTATTGGCCAGTTTTCCTAAACCGTGACTGCGCGTGTTGGAAGATTTTCAGCAAACATGATGCTCACTCTCTCTGACCTCTGACCTCGAGTCCTTGTCTCCCTCCCAGGAAGACGTGGTGATGGGCACCCTGACCGTGAGGGAGAATCTGCATTTCTCTGCGGCTTTGCGGCTGCACAGCTCTGTGCCACAGACTGAGAAGGAGGCTCGAGTCAATCTCCTCATCAAAGAACTAGGACTCACCAAGGTGGCCGACTCCAAGGTAAACAACCACACACGTCCCAGGTCCCGTTGTCTTATATATACTGACCGATCCGGGCTGTTGGTTTTCCAGGTGGGCACACAGATGAGCCGCGGAATCTCTGGAGGAGAGAGAAAGAGGACGAACATTGGTATGGAGCTGATTATTGATCCTTCAGTTCTGTTTCTGGACGAACCGACCACAGGACTCGACGCCAGCACGGCGAACTCTGTCCTGCTGCTGCTGAAAAGGTGATCGAGACGCTTCTCTGTCGCTCATATTTTATCGTGTGTAATAATACCATCCATCCATCCATCCATTTTCTATCCCGCTTATTCCCTTTCGGGGTCGCAGGGGTCTGCTGGAGCCTATCCCAGCGCATTTTATGGCGAGAGGCAGGGGGATACACCCCAGATGGTCGCCAGCCAATCGTGGGGCACACACACCATTCACACACCATTCACTCTCACACTCACACCTATGGGCAATTTAGATTTGCCAATTAACCTGAGCATGTTTTGTATTGTGGGAGGAAGCCGGAGTACCCGGTGAAAACCCACACAGACACGGGGAGAACATGCAAACTCCACACAGAAAGGTCCCAGACCCAGGCCCCAAGGCGGTCTTGAACCTGCGACCTTCTTGCTGTGAGGCAACAGTGCTACCCACTGCTCCACCGTGTCGCCCCAACTATAATACTTCATTAGTAAATTAAATGCAAACATGATTTTTTATTTTCACCTCACTACTCATTCAAACAGTTCTTTGCTACTTTTAGTTTAGATTTTAGCATCATCTATGCTAAATATATATTATATTATATATTATTATTATTATATTATATTATATTATATTATATTATATTATATTATATTATATTATATTATATTATATTATATTATATTATATTATAATTACATTAATAAGCTCTATATTCAAAATATGCCACAGTATCCACTGTTAAATGTACATTCAAAAAGGCTTTAAGAAAAGGAATATTTCCAATCTACTTCAAGTGATGCATTGATGACTTAAAAAAATAATACAAACAAGTATTAAATGACTTCTATAAGTCCCCCCCCCAGTCACTGGACTGTTCCCCCCCCCACACAGTCCAGTGACTGTGTGGGGGGGGAACAGTCCCCCCCCCCCACACACACACACACACACACTGGACTGTTCCCCCCCCACACGCACACACACACACACTGCCCCCCCCCCCCCCACACACACACACACACACACACACACACACACACACCTAAATCTACTCTGCACTAGGTCACTGGACTGCCCCCCCCCCACACACACACACACACACCCACCCACCTAAATTGACTCTGCACATGCAAAAATTTGCACACACCTGCTGCTGTATATTTATATTTATATATATATTGTTATTGCACTAGTCATTACATTACAACAACTACCTCATAATGCACATAACTGGGACAATCAGTACTGTCTTGTTTTGTTTTATCTTGTTGAACTTGTCCTTCCACTCCATACTACTTATGTCTTGTCTTGGGGTACTCATGTCTTGTCCTGTCATACATGTTTGTTTGTTTCTAGTTTTTAGTTTAGCACTTTACCATTGTTGTTGTATCGTAGTTTAGGATTGTCTCGTCTTGCGCACCTGCACTTTGATGTTGTTGTACATGTAAACGCATAGGATAGTGAGAAACGCAATTTCGATTCCTTTGTATGTCAAGTACATGTGAAGAAATTGACAATAAAATTGACTTTGACTTTGACTTTGACTAATTCATAATTGAATTATGTGGATGGTTGAAAATAATGATGGCCATGGTAAATAAAAAATGGGAAAGCATCATTCCACTACAAATTTAATAAGGTCAAACTTATAGCAGTATAGTGTAAGGTTATTTATTGGCAAACAGTAAAAGGTCAGACTTTCCATACACTGCAATAAAAAAGGTTCCTTAAATAGTTCTGTGCATCTGAATTCTCCTGTGCAAATAGAAAGCAGCTTTATTACTATCATTTTTTTTAATTTTCACTACATATGTATTTTTTTTTTAGAATGGCAAGTCATGGAAGAACTATAATTATGTCCATCCATCAACCACGATACTCCATCTACAGGCTGTTTGACACTCTGACCTTGTTGGTCAGTGGTAAAATGGTTTATCACGGACCAGCACCAAACGCTTTGGACTACTTCACCAACATCGGTAAATATATATGAACTATACCATAGTTTTAAAATAAGAAACACTGTCGCTATAGAACACTGGACAAGTACTGAGAGTCCACATTGGTCCCTGTGCTCCAGGATATCCCTGTGAGCCCCACAACAATCCAGCCGATTTCTTTCTGGACGTCATTAACGGAGACTTTACAGCCACAAGCATGACCAAGGTGCACAGTTCTGAAGGTAACAGCATGTATAAATCATAAATTAAATACTGTGAAATTTATGAACAATGACTCTCTATAGGTTAGTAAACGTCAATTCTTGTTTGCTTGTTCTTGAGCTGAGGGGATAAGGCTACTGATATTCTACATTCTCCTTATTGTGAACATAATCTCATTAAAATCTTAATAGCCTGTAAATACTAACTTCGCTACTTTGCTGTGTCAATCAACTCCAAGCCCATTTATTCCCACTCAATATGTAAAACTAAGTGATTTTTGCTTGCTGCATACCAAAAATTCAGCTCTGGAACCACATATAATTTCTTGGTATTTATTTAACACTTTGAAAATCCAGCTCTTTATGAAGTTATTGACATCCAGTGTAGTAATAAATGGATAATAATTTCCCAGATTTGGACTTTGAGGATGTCAGCAGCTCCAGGCAGAGCATCGAGGAGCGTCTGATCGAGGAGTTCAGGAACAGCAGCTACTCCAGCGACACGCGGGCTGAGCTGGACCGCATCGCACAGGACAAGGAGTGTGTGTCGCGTCCTAAGTCCCGCACCATAACCTACAACTGCTCCTTCTTCCACCAGCTGCGTTGGGTGCTTAAAAGAACCTTTCAAAACCTGATGTTGAACCCACAAACATCCGTGGCCCAGGTAAACAACCCCAGTACGCTCTCAAAATTCAATACTTGTATTCATATTATGAGTGGCCATAAAATGTGAACTTAAAGTTATATCTCTAAAAGGAATCTGTCATCCTAATGATAATGCTTTTCAGTTGTTTTACTTGTTTTGAGTCTTTTGAGTCTTAAGTAGGACAAAAATACAATAAAAGCACAAACCAGCACATAACTTACAGACTTCGGGGAGGAAAATAGGACATGTGCTGGATATGAAGGCAGAGTTCTTCATTTGGGAAAAGAGAAAGCTATATTAAGATATAACTTTCAGATTATCTAAGGAACAGCTATCAGGAAAATGTTATTGATCTGAGACATCAGGCTGTACCAGTACAAACTTTGCTATTTCACCACACCTTTTCAGCAGATTGTCTCTTGTTCACAAACGTAGGGCCAGGTTTCAATATGAGATTCTTTAACAAGCGACAGGTTACCCACAGAACACATCAAGGAGTTGGGAACTCTGATATTAATCAGAGTAACGTGTTTACATGCACTTCAGTTGTCTAGATATACATACAGGTGTCATGTAAATGCAGTGTATGATGACTCTTATGTTTACTCCGCTCAAAGTCTTCAAACAGTGCAATAGTGTAAAATCATCAATAAGCAGTTTGGAGGGAATCAAGATTTAATGCTCTCAATAGTCATGAAATAGCTAAATAAACAGCTGCAGGGCGCCGATGTCCGTATATTCATTGCACCAAGGTGACGTTTCAAGCTCTGCCGCTCTCATTATTCACCCAATGTCAGAAGTTTCCCCTGCTTTAAGAATTATTAACAGCTTATTGGCCCTAAATAAGTCACAATAATCCTACAAGAGGGGCTCTAGGTGGCGTGGGCGCTGTAATCGGCTTTGGTGACTGTTGTGACCCGACTCTTGCCTCTTCGGGCCAGGATCTGAACTGATATCATATCTGGCCAAAGCTCCGTGGCCCCGGTCCAAGACTCATCACATGATGGCATCATGACCTATCAGTCCACTGCCCCGCTTTCACATGAGGGGCCGGAGGGAATGAGGTGAAAAAGGCTCAACCTTATTAGCTTATCCCTTCACCCTGGGAACCACTTAGTCCTGTCATAATCTGTAAATTGTTGGGATTAAAACTTGTGTCGCTTTCACTTTTCTCACTTTCGTCTGTCAAACACATACACACACACACACACACACCCCACTGCCATCAGTTCTGGTGGTATTCCTGGGCTTCCAGTGTTTTTGATCATCAAGACACAGGCCTTTATAAGATAGTGAGGACATTTTTGTTTTGATTCTTCATAAAGACTTGATGAGCAGCTACATTCAGGATTAGTGCCTTCGTAATATTCTGTAAACACGCACATTCTGTGGTGTAACAGGAACAGGGTCAAAATTCATTCTGCTGCAGCTTTGACCTCGTATACGACTAAACTGCAGTGACACATCGCTCCTAATTAGAAGACTTCTCCTCACTGGTCTGAATCTGTCATGTTTCTGTCTGTGCAGCTGGGAGTCAACATTTTCCTCGCTCTGATCGTGGGAGCCATTTTCTTCGGGGTCAAAGATGATCAAAGTGGTATCCAGAACCGGTAGGAGAAGTATTGAAAATACACATTTTATTGTATTTAATGTTTATGGTTCTTGTATTGGGGCTAGTATAAAGAGTAGCATGAACAAAATGCCAAATACCACAGCATTTACTATAAATGGTATATCCAAAGCTAATTTCCAAAGCAGATCCCTCAAAGACATAGATTACATTAAAAAAGAAACATTTTTCCTTTCCTAAGCTCTACAAATAAAACCACACAAAAGACACAAAATTGTTTTTTTAATGATCTAATAAATATATATCATCAGAAAAATATAAGTATTGATCTAAAATATGGCTTAGTATTTATATAACACAAGCATCCTTAAAATGCTTGCTCCTTCTCTCTTCCCTAAAAAGGAATCTGTTCCAAGGTCAGATCCTCTCATATTATTGTAGATTTATAATGTTTAAAAGCATACATCTATAATGTAAAATTTGCATTGTATTTTTATTTCCATTCATCTGGAATAGTATACAGATAAAAAGCATGGATAAAATGTTTCCTAATAAATGTTTAAGCTGCTTTTGATAAAGAAGTGTGAAAAGTAGAGCAATTCCTGCATGACTAATCCGCTTAGCATCTTTTATTGGGCACAACCTGGTACTCACAAGCCCAGTGAAGCACATCAGAAACTTCACTGGTCTCTCTCTTTGTTTCTGTGCATGGTTCAGTGGAATATAATGTCATTACATTCATGGTCAATGCATAGGAAGTATGGCACCCCTCCCTCCTTCCACTGGCTGTAGGGTTGAATATTAGGGCCTTTAAATCTGTGTGCGTGTGTGTGTCCGCACTCTTTGCAGTAAGAGCTGTGATTGTTTTCCCTAAACAGCGGAGCCTCAATGACACGTTGTGTCCTGCTCTGCTCCAACAGGATGGGAGCCCTGTTCTTCATCACCACCAACCAGTGTTTCAGCACGGTGTCTGCAGCCGAGCTCTTCATCATTGAGAGGAAGCTGTTTGTGTACGTGACCTGTGAGAACGTCGGTTTGAGGACGTAGCTTTGACATTTCCAGAGCTCCTGTTTGATTTCTGCTTGTGTTTGACAGGCACGAGTACATCAGTGGCTACTACAGGGTGTCTGTCTACTTCCTGTGTAAGATCTTGTCAGACATCACTCTGCGCACCGTCACCTCTGTTATCTTCAGCTGCATCGTCTATTTTATGATCGGTACGGCTAACTGACCTCTAAACTATTTAATTTGTTGTGTGTGTGCACCGATTTCAGCAGCATTATCAGAATCCTCACATACCTATGTGCCCTCCCCTACCCACCCCACTCTTACAGATGCTTTACATGCACTTTAAAGTAAAGTCAAGTAGCTGTGAATGTAAGTGTATGTGATGCCGTCATGTCATGTTTTCGTGTGTTGGCAGGGCTGAAATCGACAGTGTCGGCCTTCTTCATCTTCACGCTGACGGTGACTCTGGTGGCCTACACGGCCACGGCCATGACCATGGCCATCTCAGCCGACCAGACCGTCGTGGCTCTCGCCAACATCTTCATGACCATAACCTTCGTCTTCATGATGGTGAGAGAAGCAGCGCGTAAACACAGGGAGAAGACCCTACGTCACTAGGTTCCCCCGTTGTTTTTGGTTTCAAGTTGTTATTGGTGTCATAATTCACGCTTTGAAAATTCAGGTTATTTTTAATTCAGTTCAATGCAACTTTATTTATTATCCAGAGGTACACCCCAGCTGGCCATCTACGTAGATCAACCCATGCATACACAGAAAATCCTGTTCCATAAAAAGCTAAATAATATTTAAAAGCTCTGAGCTCTCACATTTAATTTACAAGATAGTGTTTCGTATGAATAAAAGCTGTGATTAATAATATCCACTAATCCTCTGTGATATTAGATATTTCATGTTAACGGGCCATGTAAGTGCAGCCCACTGATTTATGTTGTTGGTAACATTAGTAATGTGCTTGTCCTGCATGTGGTGTCAAAATGTTGACTGTGAAAGGTCTTTGAAGTGTGTGGTGTGATTTTAGATTTTCTCTGGTCTCCTGGTGAACCTGCCCAGCATCATGGACTGGTTGGCATGGCTCAAGTACTTCAGTATTCCTCGCTACGGCCTGGCAGTAAGTAGAAATCAGAAAAGCAGACCTCCGCCAAGCATAATGTGACTCAAACCCACTGTTGGGGTCCTATACACTTTGAATACATGAACTATCATGGAATAAAAAATAGGCCTAGCTGTGTGGTGTGGAAAGAAAACAAGCGATGCAGGTGCTCATCCACAGGTGCCCTTACAAATGCCTGCTTGAAGGTCCATCTACCACAGGGATCACCAACCCAGGTCCCGTAGAGCCTCCTAGGATGCAGATTTTTGTTCCACCCAGGCAGCGACACACCTGATTCTGATAAGTAGAATCAGCTTGATTTGAACAAAAAAACTGCAGCCACAGTAGCTCTTAAGGACCAAGGTTAGTGACCCCTGACTTACCACAATATTACAAAACAACAAAATGATTTAAAGGGTCCTCTTCATGGTACTGTTTCCAACATTCACTGAAAATCAGATGAAAATCCAGCCAAAAGTTTTTGAGGTACAAACAGTCAGGGAAACACTGGCTAAAACACAACCTCCTAGGCGGGAGTAATGAAAGGAAGGTTATTAATAGAAACGCAAGTCATCACTGATGAAATCTTTCACTATCTTTGTTCAGGCCTTAAAGATCAACGAGTTTGTGAGTTTAAAGTTCTGTGAAGACGCCAATGCACCAAACCCCAACACGTCTGTGGTAATGACCAACTGCAGCGTGAACGCCGTCGGTTTAACGTGAGTGAACCTACACACGTTTCCTCTCTCTCTCTCTACAGCAGCATTTCTGCCACATTTCCACCCAGCACCCTGTAACTCGTGTCAAAGGTCAACGTTGTACATCTTAAATTGTTAACTTTAAATGCTAACATTCAATGTGTGACTTACCGCTTGTGTTATTTCAGATGTACCGGAGAAGAGTATCTGGACTACCTCGGGATACAGTACAGCACCTGGGGCCTGTGGGAGAATCACGTGGCCTTGACTATTATGACAATCATATTTCTTATCATCGCCTATTTGAAGCTACGCTACATTAAGAAGTTCACCTAAAAGCATGATTCTGCAATTTTCCTTATTTTTGTCCTGAAGGAACCAGGCCAGTGAATGTTCACCTAATATTGTAGCATTTATGGAACGATAATTCACTCCAGTTTACTTTCTTGCAGAGACGAGAAAATGAATACGAGTCCGTACATTAGGCGAGGGAGGTATATAGAATAGCTTAGCTTAGCATAAAGACTTGAAGCAGGTGGAAACAGCTTCCACCTGGCATTATTAATCTCAAAACTTAAATATATATATATATATATATATATATATATATATCATGAATACTCATCAAGTGCATGACTTAACATTGTTTCTGCTTCCATTATTCTGTATGCAATAATAATGAAGGCAGGTATGTGCCGTAATAATAAACTGTTGTTTGTCGAGAAATAGCTGCGCAACAGAATATATAATATATACAAATGATATATTTTTTTCAGAAAGAGTCAGTGTGTCAGGTCAGGTATGATGAGTGAGTTTTATAAGTCCTGTTAGGAATATTAATTATAAAAAAATAATTTACAAAAAATCTTTTGATTTACTTTCTCACCCTGTTTCCAGTCCTCATGCTAGGCTAAGCTATTCACCTCCCTGCTTGATCTGCAGATTCAAACCTTGTGTTCATTTATTTTATTTTAGGTCACTTGGGGTCAGCAGTGACCAGTGTGAACACAATGTGACGTACTCACCTCGCCTAATAATGCTGAAATACCTTACTTAGGAAAAAGGCAGACATGGGCAGCATTAGCATTTATTTGGAGACTTTGGTTTTGTTATATATGTAAGTCTGTTAGGTCACTTCTAGTCTCCACTGACTTGTGAGGAATGAATCTTGCTTTTTAGCTGCTAAATGCTCCACCACATTCACCAGATAGAAACTAACTTTATGGTTCAGTAAAACCAAAACAAGGAGCTCAAAGACACTAACAGGCCTTATAAAGCTGAGGGGAGCTACACTAATGGTTTGCATGAAATCGATTTTAATACAAATGAAATAGAAACCTGAAGCATCAATCTTATAATGTTTCTCTGCTTAAAAACATTGTGACTACAAAAAAAAAAGATAAATAACAACTAATGAGACAATATTATTTGTTTGTGTGGACTTTTAAAACCGCTTAGAGAATTCTCTGAGGTAAAAAGTAGGATTTTCACACTGATATGGATGGACATGTATGTGTGCTTCTTACAGGTTTGTATGTTAAACTTAACTATGGTTATTTAGGAATATTTACTTTTTGATGCATTATTTTAAAATCTAATGATGCCTTTTTCTATACTTGTGTAACACTGTAGCCTTGATTTTCTTTCAGCATTTGCACAATTTCCAAATTACACTGAATTGTTTTTGATTTCACCAGCGATTACTTGTGTTTGTAGATATTGTAGAATCAAATCAGGTAAAGAAAAGTTGAATCTGTACACATACAGTATATTCTGATGCAACTGTTTGAGAACCTGTATAAACATTTTAATGTAACTTGGATCTTAGCAGCGTTTTTTCATTGCAGTCATAGCAACTCACAAGCTGAAATACAAATGAGAGATTTTGAGGTAAGCATGCAGTAAAACACAAATGACGAAAAAATATTCACTTGCAGTTAAATAGACCTTTTCTTTAGAAGAAACTACTCTGGAAACTTATCTACTTCATATAATTAGTGACAGGTAATCTGATTTGGTTCCAGAAAACAATCAAAAAAGTATTAACTGTTGTTGAAAAGTTAAATAGTGCAGCATTTACACACCAGCAGATTTATTTTATACAGAATCACCTTCCCTACATCTAGCCATAAGAATACTGTATTGTTTGCTTGATAAGCTTGATAGCTTAAGACCAAAATACAGCTTTTGTAAAAATATCTTGATATCCCTAACATTCAAATATATTTACATTTTTTCCTTCAGCCTCTATATACTTTTATTTGAACTGTTTTCTAATGTTATCTCTATCAAAAACTAAATTTGAAAAAATGGCATGTGGTTAATAGTATATACTATAATGTATATTTGTTCATGTTTTAAAAAGGAAGATTGATTTCCAGATCTTGTGGTTTCCTTCATGTTTAGGGTTGTTTTCAATTAAAATTAATCAAACCCAAAGAAACGGATGAAAATATAACCAAATAAAAACAAACCAATATTTTAAAGACACTTTATTCGGCATAACAGACATAAAAAAGAAATAGATTATAAAATAAAGTAAGGCACAGGAAAAAAATATAAATGCATGGGTTTCCCATGAACACTAGATGCACTCCAAATCGAAGTTTGTTTAAAGTTACAATATGTATCATAAATTGATAATAAGCTATTTAATTTGAAGCTTAATTGATGTACGACAGAATGTGCCACACTTGTACCTACTGTATATTAAAGTGTTTTTCAGCAATATTAACATTCAAAGAAATGCATTTTTGGTATTTGTTGAAATGCTAAAAATGTGTGGTACAGTGATCAAAAGCAAGTGAGCATATTCCTCATGTAGTATTAAAAACATATGCTGTGTACTGTGTATACAAAAGAATAAAATATGCTGGCAGGCTAATGTACCGTTTTTAATACTGTGTCTAATACTGTGATGAGTGAGCCTTTAACAATCCTTCATTATTCCTAAACCTCTCCCGCACATGTTCATCTTGCAATAGTAACACCTGACGATAGCTTTGGACAGATTAGAGTAGACTCTTCAGGACGACCTCACTCACACTTTCAGTGCATTTAAGTAGCGTATTGGAGGTGCGTATTTGTGCTCTTTTGTAACATATCAGCAATTCAAACAAATACAACCGTGTGTGTGTCTGGTTTTGTTTTACAAAAATTGTCCCCGTAGGAAAATGTCCAATAGTTTGACATTGGACTGGAATATTCTCCGCTGAGCTGTCTCTTCACACGTGTCCACTTCCATTCACGCTTGGGTCGAGGCCGTCGGCGGACAGGGAAGACGAGGGACGGGGCCGGGGGCCGACGGGTGTGGCTGGCTGTGGGTGGCTGACCTGTGAGACCATGTCGTCCGACTCCCAGCGCTCGAGCTCCTCCCGAACCAGCCTCTCCATCTGCTCCCTGTGGGCGTCTGTGTCCCGTCCCAACCGCTCATCCTGGCACACAGACAAACACATCAACAAATGTATGTACATGTATGTCAACGACTGTCCGTGTATCTGAATCTCACCTCTATGACTCCATCCAGCAGCCTGCCCAGCACATCTCTCCTCTTAAGTTTGGCCCGCTCCATGGCTTCCAGCTTTACAATCACAGCATCTATCTTGGAAACAATGCTGCCGATAGAATGCTCCATCCTGTCCACGCGTCTCACCAGCCTAAAAAAAACATCTTATTTATTATATTACATGTCAACAAGTGGACAATCTTTAGGAGGCAAATTTGCTTTATTAACGAAGTTTCAGCTGTTAGAGCTTCAATCATATTCGACACTAATATGAGACTGTGAGCAGCAGATAATTAGAAGTCCAATTAGCTTCATTCACATTTAAACATCTGTGTAACAATGTGATGAGAATAAGAGCGCCATACACTTGAAACTCCTCATAGGACACGCCTCCAGAGCTGCTGCCACGGCGACGGGAGCTGTGGCCGCTATCTTCATCGTCGTCCTCCTCTGAGTCGTCCTGGGTTCGAGGGAAGCTCCGCCCACTGCTGGGTCTAGTCAGCGAATTGCGTTCCAGATCCAAGTCCTCCTAGCATACGAGCAGAAACACACTGAGCATCTGCAGGTGTTGTGGCTTGTTCATGTATTTCAGAATCAATGACTAAAACCAGACTTTTAAGATACGGAAAATGCTTCATCACTCACTCTCTCTTTCTCCAGGTCGTCTCTCATTTGCTGGTGTTCATGCTCTGTCAGCTCCTGATCCCCATCATGATCGTACTTGGCAAAAATGGCCTGAATCTCTGCATCAGTGTGGCCCTTCCTGAACAACGTACAATTAATACACATTGATGATGAAGCATGAATTTTATATATAAATTAACTTGACTGCATGATCTGAGATATAATAACCCTTTTAGATCCTGTCGAAGTTCGTCAAAATTCAATTTGCCCCCGGCCTGACGCAAACTGTCTGAGATGTCATCTATTGCCGTCTTTTTCAGTCTCAACTTCATCAAAGCTTTGTTACAACCCTGAGGAAGGGTTAGAGGAGGACTTACAATTCATTCACTTCAACTTAAAAAAACACAGTGTTAGGATAATAAAATGAACTGACAGTACCAGTCAAACACTTTGAATATACTTCTTCCTTCTAATCAATGTGAAAGTTTATTCAAGCTGTTGACTAGTTTCACATTAAATGGAATACCTTCTTAATGAGATCAGTCATCTCCATCTCAGACCTTTGCTGGGACATGTCGGCCTTCACTTCTGAGTATGTGTCATTGATGATGGCCAAGAACATGTTCTATACAGAAACAAATTAGTATTATGTATCGAGAAGCACAAAGTGATACATGAACATACTTATATGTCTGCCCTACTTACCATTAGAATGAAGAAAATGAAGAAGACAAATGTGGTGAAGTAGATGGGTCCAAGCACTGGGTTTGCCTCCTCGATCTCTGAGAACTCAAAATCTCCCAGAATGATGCGGAACTGGGTAAAACTTCACAAATAGCAAAACATTCCAACATTTTAAAACAGAAAATCAATGAAAATAAGAAAAAAAATTTGTAGAATATATATATAGATATTGTTCTTACATGCTGGCTTGAAAAGTGCTGAAATCGTTGACCTGGGTTCCAAATACCAAGTAAGCCAGCTGAGCATAAGCTAGGAAGATGATGAAGAACATGATGGCGAAACCAACGAGGTCCTTGGCACAGCGAGACATGGTGCTGGACAGCTGGCTCATGGTCTTATTGAAGTTGATGAACTTAAACAGCTGAGAGCATGTGTGAAGTTATTAATAATTGTTGTTGATGTTGAATGATTGTTGTTATGTTTTATTTAGGGATGCACTGATACTCAGTCCACTGGTGATGATTACTCATTATCATAAAATTGCCACCGATACCACATTACGGCAGTGTGTGATTTAAATTCTTGGTGGCGAGGCACCATTTCAGCAACAAAAACAAAACAGAATGCAAACCACATCCAACAAAAATCTTAAGAGCAACTACAAATTCTCTGGCTTACAACACAAACAACTTAATTAAACACTTGAAACACCACATGCAGTCAAAATCACTGATGCTCTTGCTGAGTATATTGCCCTGGGTGACCAGCTACACTGCACACTACATGACTTCTTGAAAAAACACAACCACAACCTGTTGTGATGTTAAAGCATGAAACTTCACCACAGACATTTGGAGCAGAAGTGTTAACCCAATGTCTCACAGCCTGACTAGACAGCTGGTATCCATATTGGTATCTGTGAATATTTGCATGCAAAAAGTACTTATACAGTACCAATTTAAAAAACAGTGGTATCGCTGCGTCCCTAATTTCATTTTTGCAATTATGGAAAAATAAGCAAAAAGATATTCACCTTGACCCAAGAAAAAAAGACAATGACCGCAGCCACATTGTTGAACTGGACCTGCAGGTTGGCCAAATTCTCAAAGCTGGGGTGGGCAGTGTGGTTCTCCAGCAAACCTTTGAGGAGGTTTCCCACCATGGCTGTTCTGGTTATGTTCATGATGATAGCAACAACACTCAGCTGACAAAAGGAGCAGAAATAATCAAATTAGCGTTCCAGTATAACCAAGGTTACCTGCTAAATTTTAAAATAAGGCATTTGTTACATGTAGCTAAAATGACTCGACTATTGAATCACATTGACTTCTTACGCACCGCGACAATAAGAACGTCAAGGCAGTTCCACAGGCTCTTGAAGTAATGCAGCCGGTGGATGCGGATCTCCAGCACCTCCTCCACCACATAGTAGATGATGAAGAGGCAGAACGCCACCTCACACAACCCCACAAAGTAGTCCCAGCTGGACACATATCGTATTAGACGCACTGTTTGGAACTGCCAGGATGTCACCACCCCGCCAGTAGCAGGGAACTCCACCAACAACCTGACAAATACATCAATTTGTGTTAACTATTAGGATTCACACAACAGCTAGTAACAAGCTACAAGGTATGGCTTTTTCTGAAGGAGGCAGCTAAAAAGAAAAAAAAAACAACTTGGACTATGTAGAACTATTTAAATTGTATGTAGATTTGACAAATATTAGGTAGAGGCGGGCATTAAAAATGTCCGGCCTTTTTATTAAAAGCATCATGCCTTTGATATGTATGGCATGTTTATATATATATATATATATATAGCCATTTTATTATTACTAAGAGGAATGTCCCTAATAATATATTAATTTATGTTTCATTTTAATTAAACATAAATTAATATGTTTAATTTTAATTTTAATATTGCAGTCAGACAACTAAATGGTGTTGTAAATCAAGTGCCTGAAGAACAGTTAGCCTCTGTTTAAATATTGATCAATATTTGCAGCCCTAGATTGGCTCGCTTTGTAAATGCCTTCCCTGTGATTGATGATTCCTACCTGGCGATGCAGAAGAGGTTGATGTTACCGTTGTAGACAGAGAAGTCAAGGAAGACCGCTCTAGTGCCTCTGTCTAACCACAGATGGTCTTTGAGAAACTGCAGCTGGATTGCGGACTCCTCCTTCGTACGAGACAGGTCTTGGTAGTATCCTCCACCTGCATATTTGGATACCTGACCCCAGTAACTGCTCCCATTCATATCGCTCTCTGGTGTATATACCCACCTGATGGACAATAAGAAGAAGGTAATTTATTATTCATATTAAAGACTTCTTATACTTTATCTTATACTTTAAAACTTGTTTGATAACTTTCTGGTCATGAAGGAATTTGCACTGATCTAAACGTGCTGACGTACGCAGTCCTATTCTTGGGTCCGAAGGAGGCGGTGTCCTCGTTTGTTGGGGTGTACATGTTGTAGCAGTCCTTAACCTCATCTCTCAGATCCTCATGGACGGAACAGGATTCGTTGCGGACTTTGACCTGCCGGAGGCGCGGCACCCCAAGGAGGAGGTTCTCATAGTAGATGAGACTCTGATTCTCTGGCAGGCTCTTGTTGTTGTACCACACTTCCCAGTACATGCCATTAAGGAAAGGTCCCTCAGTGAACTACGAGTAGTGGACATTCAGGGTTATGACAAGGGAGAGGCAGAACAAAGGCATTCAGATGTTCAAGGTGAACTTTATATGACTTTAAATTTTCTTTCCCACTCAAAAAGCTAAATCTGATGAAGAACTGAAGACAGAAAGCACAGCCATTTCTAATTAAAAGAAGTTTAACGTGTAAGGAATTTTGCTTATTTGCCAGACTTTACATGAGAAAAGTGATGCCTTTCTCATTTGTGTATATGAAATATGAAGTTAAGATAAGATAAACTTTATTGATCCCACAACGGGGAAATTTGTGTGTTACTGCAGCGTTACAGATAAAGAGAAGAAAATAAAGCTGAAGATAAAAAAACTATAACGAAATAAAAATAAAAAACACACAACACAATGTACAAATTCGCAGAATTTGTTGATGATCCGCATACACAGTATGCATTATCGACATAGAATGGAGAGAAAATGCTAATAAATAGTAAGAAAAAAGAAAAAAAGTATGCATAAGCAAGGCATATATACATACATACATGCACGCACATACCTACATACATACACATACACACATATTTGCATATATATATATGGACATACATATCCACGCAAGTTAATTAGGATTAGATTTTTTTTAAATAAGAAAGTGAATGTTCTCATTCAAGAAAGCCGAAAATGCTATTTGTCTCATGTATTTCTTTGAATTCTTACATTTAACCTAAGGCACTGTAATTTCCTTTCTCGACATTTGACATACTGTGTAAAAATTACAGATGAAATGGAATACTTTTTTTGGCTGACATAAGATTTGAGCACATGCATAGATCAAAGTCAATGTGGCATGTTTACCTTCCAGAAATCCTCCATTGTTGAGAGGCTCCTAAAAGTAGAAGAGTCTCCAGCAGACAGCGGCGTATCCACAAAAAGCTGAGACATGACTTTGGTGTAGTAGTACATATTGGCACTCACCATTCCATAGGTCACTGCAGAGGATTCCACAATATGAGATATTATTACTGAGTCTAGCCAGCAACATTATAAACATCATCATTGGCCTACTGAGAAACAGGAATGAGCGGAAGCTTTGTGTTTATCTGTGTTTGCATCAACTGTAACCCTACAAAGACTTAATCTAAACTAAATAAAACATAAACTAACTTTAAATTGATGTTGTTTTACTTATACATTACTATCCTCTGCAACATACAGTATTAAAAAAGGGAGTAGCTCTGGAAACTGCTTTTACTAGTCAAGCGTTGGCAAATTATGCCTCAATCCTGTCTGCCAGGAAATCGTTTCCTGGTCCACCCTAAACCACAGTTTGGCATTTTTCATTGCAGCAAAAAGACAGGACAGAAACTTAATCATTAGTTTTCACATCGCATACATTTTAAATGGGGGATTTCCATGAATTATTTTTGCTATCTTGAAATGTGGTCCTCAAATTTATGCTATTGGTTGAATACAAGCCACCGGACAAGTGTTGGAGGTTTGATATTCAGCTGCAAAATCCATTAAGCTTACATAGCAAGTTTGGAAAATGACTTTTCAATTTCAGGAAAGATGCCCAGACATATTTGGTGCCACACTTTGAAAATCTTTCTATGAGTCACTTGGATAAACTGTCAATTCAGACCAAGACTGGCTTTTGGGGCACAAACATTTACTTTATGGATATGTCACTGCAAATTAGGTAAATTGTGGATTTCAGGGACATTACTTAGACTGGCTAACCACTCTCAAGCAAAGATTGTGTTTACAAAGGAGGTCTTGGTGTCTATTTCAGATTTATTGCCAATACTGTATTTGTGAATCCTCTATGTGTGCATTAGCTTGGCTCCCGCCCTGCTACTTAATTCTGCTAATGTGTCATTTTCCTTCAGTTTTCTGTATATTTCTGTGTTTTATCACGCAGCAAATAGAGGGCATGGCTGAGAATGATGATGATGAGGTTTTTGAGTTGCAGTCAGTCTATGGTTGTATTTCAGTAATGGTAGTGGAGAAAGATCCGAGCAAAGTCATTTGTTGTGGAATTTTCAGCAGCGTTGCTAAATAACCAGAAGTTAAAGCCAGAGTAAGAACAATCTTTGGAGATATTTTTCCCAGTGTGACATATGTCATGAACAAATGTTAGTGATTGGTTATGCCTGACTTCGAGGAAGTTAACACTTGTCAATGGAGACTGAACAGTTTCTGTATAAATGAAATGTAAAGCAAACAGCCATCTGCAATGCAAACAAACAAGAAATAATAATAATCTTGCTCAGTGGATCGAGTTGGCTCATATTCAAAGTTCAAGAATTAACTTTAAACCATCAAGATAGAAACAGTTCACTGTGGAGATGTAGCAGAGTCTAAGCAAGAGTCTAGAGCAGCTGTTAACCATATATTTGTTGTCATAGGATACGTTTGTACAAGAAATTATGGTACTTTAACCCTGTGTAATAAAAGAAAGTTATGCAATGTGTACCAATAATCAGCAATTTTGGAACACTGAACATTTAAATGCAACATGAAGATAAAGAATGTGCCAGTATTTGGTGCTGCTGTTTATTTTCAGAAAGCAGTCTGTGTAGTTGGTGTGAATATTCAATTTAATGAAAATATGTACTGCCAGAAACCTGATTCCTAAAAAAGCTAAGAACAACACACCGCTCTAACAACAGCATATTCCCAAACTATGTGAAAACATCTAGTGTTATTTCGCAGTTTTTTTAGCATATACTTACAGATACAAATAGTGATGAGGAATGCAACATATGTGAGCATCTCTCTCAGGACGTTCCTGAGGTACCTTTCTCGACTGCTGTCAGTGTCCTCCATCAGCTCTGTGCCCCACAGAACTGTCAAGGAACCAAATCAAAGAATGCATCAGTTTTAACAAGACTTTGAAGTATGAGTTACAATATTTTTTGCAATAATTTGGCTTACTGTGCAGTGAAATCAATTATTATTGTTTGTTGCTGATGTGTTCAGAATGTATACACAACATCATTGTGCAAGGCATAAAGAGTGGCTCAGACTTGTGACGAACCAATTTCCTACTTGGGTGCTTATGGCTTTGTTATGATGGCTATGTTCTACTCTGTCGCCCTATTTTACATTTTATAATTTGTACCTTATTTTCTATCCTTACCTTTCCTTACTCAGTTTCTCCTTTTGTTGCGGCTGATGGCTTAATTTACATTTGGCATTGATTAGGTCTTTATCTGTCAGTCAGTCAAGGTTTGTAATTTGTAATTGTCCTATTCCTGTATGTGTAAACTTAATTTTCTTCATGTGCATCCAATACTTCTTATGCTGATGTTAAAGGCAGAGTCTAGAGGATTTCCCTAAGAATTCACTGATGTAATCCCTGCAGAGACCCTGTTGTTTCAGGACGTCCTTGTCCAACAGAACATCCAGAAATGTAGAAATACAGACAAGAACCTCAACATGGGTCATAATCTATGGCTAACAGGGGACTTCTGTTGTATGAGTTCATACTGCCACTGTGTATATACCAGTGCTTTACAATGCGAATGGACGCGACTCACTCCTGATTTTCTGGAGGATCTGCTTCATGCAGCCGGGGTGCCCGTGCCGGTCTTGCTGCTGGCCATCCACGGTGGGGGTCGGGTAGAGTCCTCCTCGGGGGATGTGCGGGCTGCTGCCGCCGCCGCCGCCTCCCCCGGTGTAGCTGCCCAGGCCGCTGCTGCAGCTGCTGCTGGAGGCCGTGGACACCGACCTCCTCCCGGGACTCGCCGGAGGCCAGTCCGCTTCCATGATCTCATCCTCGGGCTCGAACCCCGGGTTGTCCCGACTCCACGCCTGCCTGGACGGAGGGGACGGGGTGCCTATGACTCCGCCGAGCCCCAGGTCTTGGTGCTGGATGCTCTCCATCTCTATGCCCTCGCCGGTGTCCAGCCTGTGCGGCAGCCTGGCCGCCTGGCTCTGCGGGGGCTGCTGGGGCCGGACGCGGGATGAACTCATGGTCCAGTCTAGACGGGTTTTATTATCTGGTGCGGAGCATCTGCAGAACTTAGCTAAACACACTTTTCGATAGAGGTTTAGAAAGGCGAAGGCGCGTCGAGCATGTTAGACGCCTTTAAACCGAAAACAGGCGAATTTGTGAGTTTAGTCAAACGCCGAATGTTAGACTAACTCACCGAGATAAGCTGTTGTAGTGTCAGAAAACCGCAAAAAACAAGTAAAATAATGCGGGTATTTCTGCGCACTGCCGACCTCAGTACTTTCCACTGTCCAAACTTTTCTTGAGAAAACTTCAAGCTTTTATTCCACGGTATGTCTCCAGAACAGATTCCGTTATTTCCTAAATAAAAAAAAGTTGCCTTTAAAGCGTTTAAAGTTTTTCCAAACGAGCTATTTTAAGTGGAAATTGAAGCCAGCGTCAGAAACGCGGTGTTTAGGTGAAGGAAGAGCGGTGGTTTTGTCGTCCCAGGACAGCCATCTTGTTCTTCAGCTGTTCCCCCAAAAACACTCTTCATTTGTCCGGGACTCAGGTTACATTAGGAGTCATGGCGTCAAGAAAAAGATGGAATATGGAAAATTGTGTGGAAATCACCCTCCTGCGGTGAAATCTTCATCATTTCATCCACGTCCATTACATGTTCTCTTCGTTTAACGATTTTAATTCAAGGACTGAACTGCATCGTTTGTGTTTAGTGTGTCCAAATAACAAATAGTTTTCTTTGAGATCTACCATTAAAGCTTATTTTGAGATTATTTGTGTTCAGAGACGACCTGTTAAACCAAGGATTTGCTTGAAAATGTCCAATATAATATAGTTAATATTTAGAATAAAAAGTTACATAACCTCTGTCTGTTTGGGACAGCGGTTGCTATGACAACAAGGCCTGTTGTTAAATCTGTAGTCCCCCTGATAACAAAGGTGTAGGAAACTAAAGTTATGTAACAAACATGTATTGTTATTACTATATTAATACAGTATATGCCTATTATTTGCAGTTTGAAACTTTCCAATAAAACTTTTGCACCTTGAAACTGTAAAAAGTGATTGAAAGCAGTAAAATGTGCAAATAAACAATGAATTAAAATTACTTTGAATCAAAATTTGCTGTAATGTTAGAAGAATGAATGTTAGACCTAATGTTTTATTAGTTAAATGAATAAAAACAGAAAACACAATCACATTACTTGCCAAAGGCCTTTCTCTTAATCTCTTCATTTCCAACAAAGTGACACAATATATAAAATGACTTATTCTATGTTACAGTTTTGATTTTAAGAGCTAAGTCATTTGATTTCGAAAGTTTTTCTGTGACCAAAATGATAGTGTGTTAATTGTATGTTTTACATAAAGTGAAAGACGCAAAGCATTTTGACCACTTGATGGTGCTCAATATCCAGATTTGTCAAAGTTTACAAGAGTACTAGATGAGATTATTCATAGAAATCTGTCTCCGTTCTGTACCAAATAGTTTAATAAATTTGGTACAGCTTCAAATTCTTATACCATTGCTTCTATGTTTAATGTTTTAGCTATTGGCAATGCAGGACATGTGTATAATGATCATGTTGATGTTTAGATTTTGACATTGGCTACTCAAAACCCATTAGTGCAGTTTATTACAAAAGAAATCCATGCCCTGCATTTCTTCTCAGTTGCCTGTGTTTTACAACAAAGGAAACATAAACTGAACATGATTTTATTTGCCTTATAAGGCACTCTAGTGATTTTGGGCACAGACCTCTTTAGCTCTGGGGGAGCTGTCCAAAGTTTGCAAAAATAACTTTGATGATGTAGACAGGGTTATCTTGAGTTGGGCTTTAGACACAAACATTTGAATAGAAAGAATGTGTTACAAGCGTAATGTATATTTAGGAGGTAGGAAGGTCTGCCAAAAGTTGCTATTAAGTAGCATTAGACTAGATTAGATTAGATCACATTACAATCAGGATTCTTTTCAACTCTGCTGCATTGATTTTGAATATTCTTTCATGGTTCCCTGAGGATAGATTATTGACATTGATTAGCCCCTTACTTTAAAACCAGGGCCCCCATGAAGTTTACAATTACTGTGAAATATATTGACAAATATTATAATATCAATCAATCTAGAGAATATATTAAATAACATAATATCTACAAATAAGGAAACGAAGCTTGTTTTCTTGTGAGAACCAGTAATCAATCAATTGCAATCAAGCCGGTGATGATAAACATGGATCTATGGTCTTTTCAAAAAGAAGCATTTGTGTGTTATAGATTTGTGGAACTTTTTTCTGTTAATGGAACCACAATTAAGGGAGATTTCACAAAGTGATGATCACATAGAGTATATAAAATAAAACAAATTTTATGCTTCATATATTATTTCACTGACCTACAACCTGAAAAATAGTTTAATACAGAAACGTTCAAGTCAAATCACTAATGTTAAATGCAAATGCAAATGTAAATTGTAAATTTCCCCACTGTGGGACAATAAAGGAGCTATCTAATGACCAAATAGTGCATTTCATGTGTGTAAAGTCCATATATAGAGATCTAATTTATAATAATTTGATGTAAAAAAGACTCACAAATTGTCATCTACTCATTAATTATTTGTATTTATCATTTTCTAATTATATATTGGTAGTCACAATACAAGTAATGTCTCTGGTTTTTCCCTTTGTCTTGTTAGTTCTCCATGTACACATATTGATATTATCATTGGGCCTGCTTTCTCAGCACTGAATGAACGCCGAGGCTAGTTGTCTCAAAATGAAATAAGAATTGGGGAAAAAAGGGAGAAAATTCTTTGTTTTTGGTAACCCTCATTAACTAGGCAAATGTATGCTAATTGTATGAAAACCACAGGAAACTAAATGAAACTACAGCATATACTGATAAAACACTATTTGTATCATATCCGGAGTCTAGAATGCACTGGATAAAAAGTATTGATTAAGACAATATTAGTGTGATAATCAATACTTTTTCCATAAAGGATGTTTGTAAAGCAGCTTTAGTAGAAAGTTACAGGGGGAGGGGATATTTGTCTGACGTCATAATGTATGTT